>JAYKKI010000026.1:990000-2212500 GCA_039881145.1 Druceiella hillmani
GGAATCAATTATCAGCAGTCCAACCCATATATTCATGAGCAAAATGGGCTTTGCGTACATATAAAGAGGACAATCGCAGAAAAATCCGGATGTATTTTGTTTCATTCTAAGCTAGACAAGGAATTTTGGGCGGAAACCGTTAGTACTGTCGTTCATTTATAGAATCGCATTGTGAAAACTGGACTGAATAATCATACTCCATATGAACTGTGGAACAATGAAAAGTCAAATCTTAGTCATATTAGAATATTTGATAATAGAGTCATGAAGCATATCCGCAAGGAAAAGAGACACAAATTGGATAATAAATCTGTAAAACGTATTTTGATGGGTTATCCAAACGATGTCAAAGGTTACAGAGTATGTAACTTAATCAATCAATAACAACCAGCGAAGATGTAATTATTATCGAAGAAACTAAAATACATCAGGATAGTTTCGTTGATATGTGAAACTCGGATGCAAAGCCAGAAGCAGGTACATTAAAACAGAATTTAGCGAGGGATAATATGGAGGATTACTATGAATCAAATGATTCTTTCAGTTCTATGAATAATAGAAATTTAAATGATGAAACATGTGTATTGAATGAAAAGTTGACTATAGGTGATAAAAGTTTTGAAAATAAAGAGTCAAATACAACTGATGACAGTTTCAAAAATGAGATTACTTCAATAACTTTACCGCCAAGAATCAGAAATAAGCCTGACAGATATGGATTTATGTGCACAGAAAATAATTTAATTAACAATAAGAAGCTGATGCTAGAGAATGCACTACAAAGGTCTGAAAAAGAGAAGTGGGAACAACCTGTTAAAGACGAGCTTCAAAGACAATGATGCCTGGGAGGGAGTGGACGTTCCGAGTGGTATTAATGTTGTGAAATATAAATGTATTCTTAAAAAGACACATGAAAGTGATAATAGAGTGCGTTACCGATCAAGACTAGTGACTAAAGGATGTAATAAACAAATATGGTGTAGATTATGATATGACCCTTTCTCCAGTGATGAGACACACAACATATATTATTTTCGTTATCAGTTCAATTAGATTTAATTGTAGAATTTTTTAATGGTAACCTGGATGAGACAATATAAATGCAGAAACCTTTAAATTTTGTTTGTTCAGGTGACAATAAGGTCCTCAAATTAAAAAAAGGCTATGTATGGTCTGAAACAGGCTTCCAGATCTTGGCATAAGAATGTGGATAATTGTATGATAGCAGATGAGTATAATAAATCTATATTAGAACTATGTTTATATACAAAAATTATTGGTTCTAAATGAACCATTGTAACATTGTATGTGGACGATTTTTTTGTTTTTTTCAAATAATGAATTTGAATTAAAACATTTTAAATCAATGTTAAGTAATAGATTGAAAATTAAAGACTTAGGATGAATGAAACAATGTTTTGGCGTGTTAGTTAATTTTAACAAGAATAATGTTTTTATTACCTTGAGTTAAGAAAATTACATTTATCAGTTACTGACTAAATTTAATATGAACAGTAGAAAATTCAGGTTTGTAGACAGTTTGACTCCAATAGAGGCCAAACTAACTGCCTACAACCCTGAATTTTTTAATGTTCAAATTTCAAATCAACAGCTGCTAGGGTATTTTTTGAGAAACATTGGATATATGCAAAAAAGCATATTAAAACATTTAAAGAAAACTAAAAGCATAGATTTAAAATATTGTAGAAATTAAAATTCTAATATAGAAGGTAACGTGGATGCTGATTTAAGTAAAAATCTTAATGATAGGAAATATAACTCAGGTTTTTGTTTCTTTTTATTAAAAGTGGAAACACGTTGTTTTATTCGAAGATTTATTTACATCATTGTACACAGTGAAAAGCAACAACTTTAAGGCGATAGTGATTTGCAATGAATTATCGGCTTTACTGCTTAACTGTTTTACAAGACTAATTGCGATATGAAAGACGTAATTAAAATTATACGTAGTTTATTATGAATACCAGTAAATAAGAAATTTACGTTCAGGATGGGAAAGAAGTAAACCTATAAATATATTTCTTAATGAGATCAGTGCCGCTAAAGTGACAGATGAATTTACCATACCTGTTTACCATACCTGTTTACCATACCTTTGGCTATATTATTTTCGTGGGATACAGGATTTTGATTATCGTATCAGCGTTGTACCTCATACACTTGATGTGTATTGATTTTGTCGTCCTAGAAATAACAAAATAATTTGCCCACAGTGTTGTTATTAAAAACTGCTGCCGGATTTTTTAATTAATATCGAATTTAATACAGAATAACCCAATTAGTAGTTGTCCACCCTAATGTAATTATTTGACGATTTTGTATTTCCACGTCATAAGATGCATTTTTTTGCATCAGACAAATAATTTAGCAAAACAGCAGATGGCGCTTATAATAAATATATTATATCGCGAGAATAAATTCAATAACTAATGCTTTACTTTACACTCCTTTAAAACCAATCCAACAAAAAAACATAAATCTCGTGTGCACGTGTTTACAAAAATAAGGTCAATCAAATTTGTAGATAAAATTTTATTTCGTTTGATATTGATTACAAAAAATGTATTCAAAGGGGAAAAATGAGACGATGATGAAAGCCGTACGTCGTTAAAAGTTAATGTTTGCAAGTTAATTGAAAATGTCCCCGTAAACGTGATAAATGAATTTTCCATCTTTCATATACGAAATGTCCTTTATTGAAAAATTGTTGATCAGAATTATATGATGAAAGTCCTATTTCGATGTTGGGTATTTTTGACATTTTAGTTAAAGGAAAAGCTTTCTGGATAAAAAACCATAATTTATGTTTTAAATGTGCGTATGTATTGCTAAATTAAGAAATTTATTTAGATTTAGTATGAAATATACTAAATCTATATTTTTAAAATGTTGTGTATATATATATTTTGTTAATTTTGTACCAAAGACAACAAATCTAAGCTTTAAACCTTGGAGGATTGGTAAACACCTCTAATAAAAATCGTTAGGTTGTTGCTCATGAAGGTTGACAATTAATCAATAAATTACAAATGAATTATTTATAAGTTAATTATTTTATATAGATTATAATATTCTGTCGTCAGCAATCTTCACGATTATGGTTTTTTTTATAATTCTTTAGTAAATTATACTATTAATTTTATGTATTCATTTATTTGTACATATGATATAATGGTAATAAGGCCTTCTGTATGTGCACCACGCATAACCGATTTAATAACGCGTGCATTTTAATGAAACCGTAAATATTTAAGAGGCCTGGTTAAAATCTGTAACAGAATTGATTACTCTATTTCTAATCGAGGTTCAGTAGTTAAATATTAGAATAGCATTTAATTATATACAAGTGACATACTATTATTTCCTGATTATGAAGAAACCTTAGGAAAGTTAGCCTTTGTTGGTTTATGTAGACATAAATAAGTATTACCGGCAGCCATTACACAAATGTAAACGCGGATAGAAAAGGTTTATGACTTTGTATTGAATCTGATGGCTGTAAATATTTATAAATGAATAGTGAATATGTTTAATTTTATTAATATTACGAATATTTGAACTTCGCCACAACGAATGCGGAAATATATTAAATATCATAGATAAGAACAAGTTTTATAATAGGTGCAGAATTAAACGAAAATGTTTTAATTACTAGAACTTAATTAGGAACTGCGTTGAAATTTGAAGTTTTCATATTTATGGCAAAAATTATATTCCTTAACCTTTCGAATTACAATAATTATTGCGTTTCCACGGTGCAACAAATTTATTGAAATGAATAGACAGGCTATAGTGGGCTATATCAACATACTGTCGAGTTAATTAAACTTAGGACGAGGTCTAGACGTCCGCTCTAATTCAATATTCATTACGGGTCTCTCGGCTGTATGTATTTTGGTTCCATCGTGTGTGAAATGAATTCGATTACGTGGGGATGGGGTGATTATAAGAGATAGCCGGGCCTTGACTAAGGAGATTTGATGTTTTGTATTAATATATTGTGCGTTCTTTAAAATGTTTGCATTTTTGAGAGGGTTTTACAAAAAATAGAAATTATCTACTGACTTTTTATTAATTTCTAGTGTCGCACAAATGAAAAGTGGAAAATTCTAGTACAGATGTTGTATACAATTGGGGGGATTTCTGAATTTATAGTTTAACGAATATGTGAATATAGGGATTATATTTGTTCATTACCAAGAAAAATATTTTTTAAAGTATTTGAATCACATTTTTATTTTTCTCTATATTTTTGCAAGTACAAAAACCGAAAAATTGCAATGAATACATATTAAAATATATGAAGTGTTCAAAATCCATTATATCATTTTTACTCAACATTTAAATTGATTTATATAATCCAAATTTTTAAACTTTATTATAGGATTATCATTAGACCTATATCATTCAAACTTTGTACCGACCTGTACTGTTAATTTTTAAGGAATTCTGTAGTATGTCTATAATTCACACAGTGAAATTCTAACTAAAATTTTCCAATATTATACAAGATTTTAGCCTTCGAAAAAAAAGGAATTATAGAAATCGGTTGATAACTGCCGGGGATATGAGGTAACATACACACAAAAAAGTAAGAGTATAAGCAAATTGGGACTTTTCTATATTTTTAAAGTCGATTAAAAATGGAGAAAACTTGTGATTGTTGCATTATTCGAAATCGCAAGTAAAGCCTTAAGCTACTTTTTCAAGGGTGTATTTGTTTAGTTGTTTGTTTTTTTTTATTGGATGTGTCTTTAGTTTTAATGTCGTTGAAAAATTATGCATTATTAAATACATTTACGTTATCGTATTATTGTCACCTTACTCTAACGTTAGGGTCGTACAAACATGGCTTGCAACTAAAGTTAAAAGCCTTATGTGCACGGCCTTAATGGTAAGACCCACATAGAGTCTCGCAAGCGCAGAAGTAGTGTTCACATACAGGCAATCGGTGTACACGCTGAGTGTATAGACCAAAGTGTCGTAGTCTAAATGTAGCTTTAGAGAATGCATATATAATAATGTAGCAGTAAGTCTTCCTCATAAACTTTGGCACTCGATACACTGACGATGTGATTCATTTTTGAAAGTTATAGTATTTAATGAAGAAAATAATACAATATTTCAAATTCCGATGCGCTTGAATTATAAATCTGTCTATTTAAAATATCAATCAAACTCAATACAAAACTTTCCCATCAGTTTCCAACTCAAAACACAAGCGCTAACTAATCTCAAACACAATCAAAACACAAGCGCTAGCTAATAAACGTTTCTACGTAAGTACTCTACGTAAGTTCTGGGTAACCTCATAGTAAATTTACATTATAAATATTCTTTAATAATAATTTTTGATAAAAAAAGTTACAGACACACATATTTTAAGGTGATATTAGTTTATGATTTAAAATTGATTACAAGTAATAAAACAAAATAATGTTAATAATCCTATTACAATCAAACGGTTAAACGTTTCCTTATAATACGAACGTAAAGAAGTAAGCACCGAAAGGCTCCAGAAGTAGTTACAGGATTTCTTTTAATAATAAAAGATGTGGCAACTTTCTTGGTACAACAAAAGAATACGAATATTTCGTTCACTTTTTTTAGGGTTATGCTGGAATATCAAAATTAACAGAACCACCACGGCATAACAAAACAGATGAACGTAAAATGAATATATCCAGAACAATCGTGCAATGCTTTATATATTTACAATTTATATTTTTATACACTACGTGTTGAAACCTAAAATTCAGGAAATAGACATCGAAGCAAGTTAAAATGTGGCCCTGGATTTACTTAAACAATAAATAAACATTTTTAAATGCACGAGTCATCACAGATAAGTTGAGGATATAAAATAACAATTTATTATGAAGAAGGTCAGAAACCGAATCGTTATCATTTCGTGACGTCCTTTAGCCCTCTGTTTTCTGTGAGTATTGTAGAATGTTAGATTAAGACCAATTACGACGGATTTTTACAGACGAGCAAAGTTAAATTACAAGAACTTGTGGAAATAAAAAAAGCCGGTTTTGATATCAAAATGCAACATCTCCTTTATGATATGAGTGAAAATTTGACTTACACTTACCCCTCTCTACAACCTTTAAAATCTTTTAAACCATATATGTCGAAAATGGTAAAAATGTGTTCTAGCTACTTAGAATACACGGAGAATGCCACATACGTAATATATTACACGTATGAATATTTAATTTATATTCACAATAGAGGAAACTACGTGATATACTATCATACCTTCTTTATTTTAATTTAAATAAAGTATATATAATACTGGATCATTAGCTTGTAAATTAAAATTAAGTGATAATCAATTTATATAAAATAACGTCAAATATATTAAACGTATGAACATCCTTCGTGTTATTCAGTATTTTATTGGTTTAATTTTTTCAATATTGGAAATTGTAATATTGCAAACAATTCAGTGCACGAGTCTATCTATCGTCGGTTTAAAGGAACGATGAAAGTGGATTTTATGCGGCCACTTAATATTTCTTGCTATAATTGACCGCATATCTGAGCAAAATATTTCTACAAGAAACAGCTTCCAAAATATATGATGACTGCTATGTTATAATCTTAATGTCTTACAGACCTGCAAGATAATTAGGGAGGAATTTTTTCTATAATTCAGTAGTAAGGTTCCTGGAACTAAGGAGAGTCAAACTGTAACACGAAGCAACAACAGTGAAACTATGTGCTTATGCAGGGACACAGAGTTTTTCTTATTCAACTTTAAGGTATGATTTATAGATGTAATGCTTATTAGACCCTACACAGAGAAGATAACTGCAAACAAATTAAATTTTTTATTGTTATATCTTCCGCAGCAAAGTATTACTTTGTTATACATCGAAAGACAAATAATGAAACAATTCACAAATTGAACCCGCTACAAAACATATACATAACCGTGATGCAAAAATTTAAACAAATAGGCGATTATTGCGTTACAATTGTAATATATCATTCAATGTAACAGATATTCATGTTGCTTTCCAAAATTTCAATGAAATAAACCTGTTAAGTACGAGTAAAATTCGCACTATGAGGGTTCCACATTAAAGCACATATCAAAGTTTAAGGGTACACGGTAAAACCATTGTAAACATTTAATGCTATATAGTATTTCTATTAAAATTATTCATAAATATAAATATTTCACTACATAAACCTCTTGTATATCTTTAATAGGCTTAAAAATATAGTGCATATTTAAAAATTGAAATACGTCACAACAGTTTTCCTATGATTTTTTGGTCATATTTAACCAACCCTTCTTTTCATGACTTTTGGTTCAATAGTTATGAAAATAAGGAGGAGGTGACCGCCCAATTTTCATACGTTATCTAGAATCAATTTTCAATTATACATTTTAAAATAGTGAAAAAATTTGTATTCTTCATAACCAATCCATTTAAAGTATACTCCCCATGATATATAAAATTTAAAAAAATATTTCTTTAATAATTTATTTTCCAATCTTTATTTTTCATTACGAAAATTGTAAAAAAATCAAGCTAATGATATGTGGGTTAATAAGAGGTTTTACTATGCACTACTTTCAGTTTCCATCTTGCATAATTACTGAGAAAATTGGCGGTGATAGATGTGCTGACAGACAGACACGCAAGTTATCGTATGAGTATTCCGTTTTATAGTTTGAGTTACAGAACACTAAAATTGATGGAGATTGACTTTATACACTAGAAACTATCAGCGATTATTGACTTAGTCAATTATTAAACATTACTAATAATGCCAATCAGCCTCTGAAATGAAAGGGCAACTCCATTCCTTTGTTTCGTTTTGCAATCAGTGACTTACATTAAAACTTTTCGGAAACGAATTTCGGAGCATTCACACAAAAGCGTCCATCAAAAAGAAAACATTCAGTTTTTATTCTTGATTATTTTCTTCAAATCATCCCATATTTCTAGTTGTATTAAGACTGTATAAGTGCGCTGCACATTCCGTGTAAAGCAGAGAAGTAACATATTGGGAAAAACAATTTTCAAATACACATCGCATATCCGGTGAAACAACATCACAAGTGTTTGAATCTATTTTTATAGAAGGATGTATAATTCCAAACTTGAAACTGAGAGTGATTTATGATTGGTAAATTTTATAATAATTGATAAACGGTCGCGATTAACGAGCGCATTGATTTGGATGTACAACATTGCTACATCAGATTTCTGTACATGTTTGTGACACACATTTTTTGAATTTTTTTACTTTTATGATGTTATCGCATTGTATATGCAATGAGTTCATAGAATATATAACCTTAATACGAGTACCATGAAGGAAACTAAGCAAAGAAAGCCCTAAGTTGAAATGACATTAGGGAAATTTAATGGAATAAAATGTCAGCAATCGTCCAAAAATTTTCTCTCCATGTACAATTGATAATTCCAGTATTATTAAAATTAGTAAAGATTACCACTTTTGCACGTATATAACGTTAATTTAATTACGGCTTACATATTCCTGGAAAGAATTTGGATATTAAATGTAGCTAGTAGTCAAAGTGAGTCAAAGTTATTTCATTTGGAGCAAAATAATTATTCAAACTGTAGGTACGCTATATTTAAATTATTAGAAAAAAAATTTCAAATTAGTTAGACATACAAATGTCATAGTATTATCGATTATTACACTCAGCTCGTATTCAGAAGGGAATTTAGTTTTTCCAAATAAATTTTTCCGATAATTTTGTGTCAATGGCAATGCATCTCGCTGGACTTTCCGTGCATCAAGTTTAATTCTATAAAGAAACCGGTGAGGACCTTGCTCATGCAACACATCCAAACCATTTTAAACGATGCTGTTGAATTTGATGTTTCATTTATTCTAATCCGTGTTTGTGATCCGGCTGTAGCTTGACCTATTCCTCCGAGAACCATTTTCCACGCTATTTCTACCATGTTTAAATAACGCGACCATTTTAAAAACTTGGCCCAGTTAGACCTAGACTAATGTCAAGATTATCTTTATGTGATTCGGTATAATATTTCGCGTACCTCCGTTTACCTCTAAAAAAGAATAGTGACTTTAGACATATAATATATTACTTAATGTAAGGACTTGATGTCAGGTAATAGAAATATTTATGGCAAAATTAACGAGTTAACAATCGACTACGAAATATTATAAAGACGAATTACATTATTTTGGTAAAGTTAGTTCTCGCAGGTATAAAATTTTTATCACCTGTGTCCATCATTTAATTTAAAGACCCATTAATAATTTTTTCTCAGTTACTTACATCAACTCTCTTACACATGTCAGTAGGTACTTAGTTTTACCTGACAACGCATTTTTTTATTCAAGTTCATCACCAATAAAAATAATGTTAACTTTATATATAAAACAGTAATAAGTGGTGGTTTTCAACAAGAATTTGATAAGTCAATTTTCATTTAAATTGTTATTTTTAATAAAAAAATATATGTAAAATGTGTTTATTTGTACACATATTAAGTAAAAAATTTAACGATCTTAATTTCTAAAAATTAAAAGGAATGAATTATGAAATTAAACTTCCTTCGAGAAAAAAATTAACTCAGTTTTTACAGTACAGATTATGATTTAAAAGTTTAATCTTTCATCAAAATGTTTAGTGTATTATTAATCAATTACAATATTCACAAGGAACTGTTAAAGATCCATTTTATACTTTCATCTGAATAAACAATCATACATGTTATACGTTTAAGAGTAACATGTCTAGTAAGTATACGAACAAAAAACATAGTTACAATAATAGATGAGAAATGATGAACTTGATTTAAATACATTCATGTTCATTAAACATATATTCTTTCCAATAAACTTGGAGGGAACTTGTTTGAAACACGCTATATATTGTATTACGTTTTATACATTATATTATTCATATATTGTGTGTCATTATATATTTTCTTCTTTTTCATTCATATTTATTTTGTGAGCAGCAATAAAAATATGTCCACAAAACCATGACCTTATTCGTATAATTTGTACATCCTTTCATACTTTTAAATGTTTAATGCGCTGGTCTAAAAGACTTATACACGTAATGTTCAAAACTGGCAGGCCGATCCTATTGCCCAATATAAATAGAAATATACATACATTATATTTATTTATATATATACATTATATTTGTATTTATAATATGATATTTTATTGATATGTTAACGTTTTTTGATATGTTACCTGTTAACGTGAAGAAATTAATAAAAGTAGAAATATCAAGTAACTCACAAAGAATTTTTCAATATTAGCTGGAAATAGCTGTTACTGTATGAAAAAACTCTGTTTTTTTTTCTTTAACTTAATGCACTCTGTTATAAAAACAGCTATCAATCTGACATCACCTTTACTTTTCTTCATTTACGTGAATTTTACCTTAAAAAATCACATTTTTCTTTTAGGAAAGAAAAGCAAAAAAATAATTTTAACGTTATCATAAAATCAAATTTTGCAGGCTCGTAGATATTATACGTTTCCACATACTTAAGTCGTACAAGCTTCTAGACTCCTCCTTAAATGGAAAGTCAAAATAAAATAAACATTATAAAAGACGAAATATCCATCAGATTAAATGTGCATTTTTCTAAGTGCGTTTATGCAATATACGTCAAAATTAAATCTACGGTCTACAGTTTAGTTATAAACGTTAAACTGTGAAGATGCCTTTAGAGAGAGCAAAACAGTATGGTAAAAAGACAGCTATATGTTTTACAGTTAATTTTTGTTTTAATTTAATAACGCTTAGAAGAAAAATTATATTGTTCCATACTTAATTAACAAATTTATTTATAATTATCTAAGATAATATTTATAATGATTGATTGAAAAATAATAAATAGATTTGACTTAACATTTGTGCGAGACTTTCAAATTAATTATAGAAAATAATAAATTAATTAGAGAAATATCGCATTTTCGGGCATTAGACGATTGCAGTCGAAACGGCTGCGCGCTAGGGTAAAAATATGGTTGCAGTATTTGTTGCTAATATTTTCATTTGTGGGCCAAATTGAAACATATATAGATAATGGCAAGTACAAGATTTTAAGTGGGGGCCTTCTTAGCAGGCAGGGCTTTTTGGGTGGCAGTGCCTTAGTTACTTATAATACTGGCAGTGTGCTCTCGAATGAAAATCTTGTCGAAATGTCTACAAGGAAAAGAGTTAGAAGGGAACTTTTTTATATAATCGTTTCTACTCGGCTGGTGTCATTCAGTTATGCTTCTGCCAATTGACGACATTATAGTTGATATTACCATTATTTATAACTTTTTGTACATATGCGTACTCTAATCATATGTGTGTAATACACAAAATATAAATCGAGAAAAGTAGGAGGCTCAGAATATTTCTGAAAAGCGATACTTGGAAACAGATCAAGTACCACACACATAATACAAAATAGCCTTCAAATATTACAAATACGTGCGAGTATCCATAGGAATTTTTGTCACCATGTAGAACCTGATAACATTTGAGCTTAAATTTGAATTTTTTAGTAAAACAGAAGTTAAGATGTGGTAATATCATCACAGTCGTCATCGCGGTGCTATATTGTATGTGTATACATATATATATATATATATATATATATATATATATATATATATATATATATATATATTGTTGCAGAATTCGTGGATGCGCAAATACGAATATTATGATGACCTGGATAATGATATTTGCATTATAGCCAATATTACCCCTAGAAATATCAGGATTAAGTTCAAATGTTCGGTTATAATGGGCAGTTCGGACACTATAAACATGAGGGTCTAATAATGACCATGATAATGGACACCTGAATCTATGTCAATTTACAGCTAAAACCTTATACTCTAGGCTCCAATATTCGGTTTTAATGGACAGTTTTTGCACGCGCAAACTAGACGTCCTGACGATGACCGGGATAATAATACCTGGGTCTTAACTAATATTAGAGCTAGAAACATTGAGTTTGAGTTCACATCGAGTAAATGTTCTCAGAAACATCGAGTAAATGTTCGGCTTTAATGAGCAGTTCTCACACTGTACATTCGATAGCCTAATGATGACCACGATAATGACACCTGGATCTAAGTCAATATTATAGCTAGAACTATCGACTTTGAATATTCAGCTCCGATATTCAGCTTTATTTGGCAATTCTCATACATTACAAACATAATGATCTGCTGATGACTGCAATAATAATATCCGGATGCTAGTCACTATTAGAGCAAGAAACATCAAGTTAGAGCTCAAATATTTAGTTCTATTACCCACTAATTTGAGGGCCGAATAATGCATAATAATGAATAATAGTTCAGATAATGAATAATAATAATGAATAATAGTTCAGATAATAAATCCTAACTCTGATCATTATTACAGGGACTCTGGGAAAATTCGAGGGTCTGATTATGAACAGGTTGACAAAACCTATATCTAAGCTACTATTACAGTCAGAAGTTTCGGGTTTGGACATAATGTCTACTTAATTTTGTTGACAGTTCTTATAACCACTAACTCGAGAATCTGATGATGACCGAGAAAATGACAACTGCATCTTAACCCTTATAATAGTTAGAAACCATTCAGTCTCGATGTAATATTGTCACGCCCATGAACTAAAGGGACTAATTATCATTACTATAATATGTATATATTTATTTACTTTTAAACTTTAATGCGCGCAGTTGATACATATAGCTGACTCATTGCTATGAGAGAAATCTCTTATATCCATTCAAAATATAAATCCAGCTTCATTCCACGAGCAGCTGGGAACCGAACCCGGTACCAGGGGTACGCTGTACCATCAATGCTGCATGTGTGTGATCAATACGATATAGCATCGCAATTATGACTGTGATGATATTACTACATCTTAACTTCTGTTTTAGTAAAAATTTCAAATTTAAGCTCAATCGTTACCAGTTGCTACATGATGACAAAAATGCCTATGGATACTCGCACGTATTTGTAATATTTTAAGGATATTTTGTATAATGGGTATGGTACTTGATCTGTTTCCAAGTATCACTTTTCTGGAATATTCTGAGCTTCCTACTTTTCTCGATTTATATTTTGTGGATAAAACACAATTTTTTTGCTTTTCTTTCCTAAAAAAATGTGATTTTTATGGTAAAATTCACGTAAGTGAAGGAAAATAAAGGTACTGTCATATTGATAGTTGTTTTTATAACAGAGAACACTAGGTCAAAGAAAAAACAGAGTTATTTCATACATCAACAGCTATTTCCAGCTAATATTGAAAAACGGTTTGTGAGTTACTTGATATTTCCACTTTTATTAATTTCTTCACGTTCACAGATAACATATAAAAAAACGTTAACATATCAATAAAATATCATATTATAAATAAAACTATATATATATATATATATATATATATATATATATATATATATATATATATATATATATATATATATATGTATGTATATATATATATACATATATATATATATATATATATATATATATATATATATATATATATATAAATATAATGTATGTATATTTCTATTTATATTGAGCAATAGGATCAGCCTACCAGTTTTGAGCATTATGTGTATGTCTTTTACGTTAAACCAACCCCTATATTGTTCCACAACTCCATCCGACTCGAGTTCGTAGTTTTTACGTGATGCGTTTAAAAAAAACCGAACAATAATTTTTGGTATTATAACTTTTATTAGGTGCGAGTAAAAAAATGTTTATAAGTTGCTGTAAAATACAGAGAAGCAAAGTATATAGTTTTATTATACGTGTAGATTATTTATGCAACTTATCAATAAAATGTAGTTATACTATATGAGTGTATTTGTTTTTAATTTATTATATTAGCAGTCCTCAGATCTGTTACAATAATCTTGACAATTACTTATCCCTACTTATATAAATGTAATTGAGTATTATGATTTTTAAATAAAAACATATTTATTATTCAACGAGGTTGGCGTAATGCGTATAAAAATCTTCTGATGGTTACTTTCTTTTCTTCTTACTTACTACTAGTAACGAACATAATGACTAAAGTAAAGCATGTGCGTACATGCAGAAGATTTAACAATTTAATTAATACGAATTAAATTCTGTCTCGAAAATAAGCCCAATATGATATTCCATAATGTTAAATACACTGAACAAACTAAAAATTAACGCATGTAACATTTTAATCACTCAGCAATACCCCAAAATTTATCTTGTTAATCTACTTGTTCAACGTGCTTTCTGTAAGCTGAATTCTGTTGACTTGCTAGTGCGTGCCTTACGGTTAAATTTACGCAAACGATATCATTTGAATTTGCCCAGTAAACAGGTTGCGTATGATTTACACAGGTAGATATTTGTCTACTATTGACTTTTGGATTGATTTAAGGAATATGTAAGCTGTAATCGCATTAAGACGAGTTTACTCAAATATAGTACCGATTAATGATCGGTACATATCTGTCAATACTCGCAATATTGAATGCACTGCGTTCATGTTTGTGAATAGGTTAGAGGTCTATGTAACAAACAATGTTAAAGTAGTCTACATAACATTATATTCTTATATTTAATTTTGCTGACTGCATTTTCCTTTCTTAAATGAGAGTGATTCATTTTGCAGACACTTATATTTGATAATTGTTTTTTCCTAATGCTAATTATTTCTTCAAAACTCATGCAAGAAATTCATTTCTATATTATCAGTATAGCTGCAAAATCTTTGTTTTCATCAGTCAAACCATCTTTAATGAATGTATAAAAAGGATTTTTTTTAATTTTCATATTTCGAGTGAAAATTCATCCTTGTGAAGATGAAAGAAAATTGTACAGTTATGTGAGAGATTACTAATTGAAAACCTTTCCCATTACATTTGTGCTTGTAGAAATGTCAAAATACCTTAGTAAATCAGTTTTTCGATTTCCTTCTATTCATATTAGTATCAAACATAGGCATGCTTAAACTGTTTAGAAGGTATTTTGAGATGTATTCATTTAGACGGCACTTTGAGAGGTAAACAATCGAATGAAATGTTTTTTAAACAAATTATTTATTCTCACAATCATACCATTTCATGATATTTAATGAAATTGTTCGATTCATACATTTCTTCTACTTTCTTTGCGTTACTAGTTAAGTTTCAATTATTTGCCTTTTCCATTAGACTTAATTATATGAAGTCGATATGATTCTCAAAAGGGTTAGGTCCGTGATCACTTTCAAATCTCTTCACCAAATTTGTATTTTTAATAAAAGAGTAGATAATGTAACAAAAAACCGTGTTATTTTAGAAGATGCTAGCGGCTTGCCCAGGATATGTGTGCGTGCGTTTAGGGTAGATAATAGTTATATTTCAAATATTTTTTTATACACCAATTTAAGTGTCCCCAGATACCAATACGATGTACAGACTCTGTGCGAGTATAATTAAGTTATTTGAATAATATTTCGGTATGCATTTTTTCATTTTATGAACATTGTCCTGTTCATTTTCTAAATTTATTTAAATATAATAACGTATAGTGAGATAATGACTTTGCATCCGTTTCCCCTGAGCAGGGAACATTAATAAAATATGTGCTTTCACTTCGGTATACATTTAAAAACCTTAGCATTCTTCTTAAACTATTAGTTCAGAAATAAAAGGTACCAAAGGTTAAGTTTTCCAACATTATATTTTAACAGTTACGGTAGCTTTTCTATAAAATATAGAGAAATGCCGCCATTTTCATTATATTAAGTAGGTTTGCCATTGCTCGATAATTTACTTCATTAATTTCAATTCTAATTAATCTAACTTCGCAATTTAACTTATAATTATAATACTTGATAATAAATTTAACTATTATTTAATAAAAATATAAAAGCTGTTTATTATTTTCTAAATATATCTATATTATTTTCTAAGATTGCATACAACCTACAGGATCGTTTAAAGTAAAGGAAAATAAAAAATAAAAAGAAAAAATTTAATATGAATTTTTTCTATTTATTTTTGAAAAAATTCATTATGATTTGCTTGTTTTTATAGTTACTTATTTTTCTGTAGTTAATTTTATATAACACGTGTCCCTAGTGATTTTTCAAATCATAGTTTATTAATTAATTATGGCAGAAAAGTATATCTTTTTTAAATTTGCGAATCATTAATATTTTTCTATATACAACAAAAAATTTTGAAAAGTATACAATAAATTGTCGTGTTTTTAACATTATAAAAAAACTCTAGTTTATTTCATAACATGTTCTCTTCCCATGAAATTGCTAAAAACTATTAAAATGTCGACAATTTTGTATAATACACGTAGCATACAGGTTCGTTGAGCAAATTAAAAAAATATCTTCTCAGCTTGGAGTGGGACCGTCAGTCTATAAACTTTTTTCTTGCGTGCTTCAAATAATTTAACAACGCACATACTTTCCGCACATTAAATTTGAGGCGAATATTTAATAAAGTCGCACGTAGTCAGAACATCGCGTTGATGTGAATAAGACTCGAGGAATTTCGAGGAAATCGTATTTTATAACATTTCGTTTTAATTTGGACTGACACCTTTTACTGAAATATAGTCTCAGAACAAATTACCCCTTTTATACATGTATGTATTTGTATATACACATATACAGATTAGACGACCGATGGACTAATATATTGCACTGCCTAGATTGGCATACCTGAGAAAATCTTAAGAAAATGATTTTTATGAAATATGTACGCCCCTAACTCGCTCACAGTCATAATGGAGGTGATAAATTCGTTCACGTTCCCGCATGCTTAATTCACATCTTCTTATCCAGCTCGCAACGAATATTCTAAAATTTTAGTATCGTTCACATATTTATTGACCGCTAACTACAACTTCGAGCTAAAATAGTATTACAAATTAGACGATATACCTAAATTTCAATTTCCTGTGGAAATTTGCATTAGAGGAAAGCGTATTGTTTAGGCCCGCAATAAAATTTTATTAATTTATTATCTACATGCGATACAACAAACTGACTAATGGAAAACGGAAGTTTACTAATACGGTTTCCTTTGTTTCAGAGAATTATAATTTTCCTTACTTTATATAAGAAAACATTTGCGATCTCTGATAATTTTGGTCATGCTTACATTTCCATTATGAACGAACGCTTATTATTAATTCTTTGAATGGAAAATAAATCACAATACACCCGATACTGTTACCAGAACCATTCCTGGTTCTGGTAATAACCGTGTCGTTAAATTTGGCAAAAGGATAAGTATGGATCCCGCATGATATAATGAGTTAATTTAGCGACAAAGGCAAAAATAAACAAAATATCAGTTTAATAACGTTATGTAATATAAATAACAGAGGTTTAACTGAAAACAATATTACGACAATTTTTAATGTTTAAAGTCTAATCTAATAAAAACAAATTTATCGTGATAATTTTAACAAATAACGACAGTCAATAATTTATTCAGAACGATATTAAGAAAGATGCTTTATATAAATTTATTTATTCAAAATACTAGGGTACATTGAGATATTGTAATTAATCTTAGATCTTTCACAAAATTGTGTTTAAAAATATGGATAAATTTCATATATTTCTTTAATATTATGCATTAGAAATAGACATATATACCAATATTAATTTATATTTTAACAAATAAACGCTTTTTTTATATATTTACACTCTTCTAATAAAAACACTTGCTAGATTTAATTATTTAAAAAAGAGAATTAAAAAAAACAATATTTTATAAGTTACACCAGCTTATAAAATATTGTTTTTTTTTAATGTAAATAATATAAAAAAATTATATTTTGTCAGTATAAAATAACGTGAGTATACATTTCAATAATTTCAAACTCTGATCGTTTGTAGTGCCAATAACGTTGCTGTACACAATACTACCTCCACTCAAAATCTTTTCAGAAGGGTTCTGTACTTATTTATCATGTGTTAATCATGATATCCAGCTAAATCAGTATAATAGGAGATATCTTTGAATTAAATTTTGTGAAATTGTAATATCTATAGTTACAGGAATGTTTATTATTTACATTTAAATTAAAAATATAGTAACGTGTGTACATGGGTATAATTACAAAAATTGAAATAAGTTATAAATATTGAAGAAAAAACGTAATTATAAAGGAAAGGAAATATTATAGCAAAGATTTATATGTTTCCCAGGGGAATCAGGTTTTAGTACAAGTTATGGTTACTATTGGTCAAAATAATTTAGTTTTAGTTTCATAAAATTTTTTCGTGTGGATTTAAGCCTTCGGCAATTCCATGAAAGTGAAGTTAGTGAAGATCTTATAAGTTTCATAACTGATTCGATGCCTTCAATTTCAAACATGTAGATGTTATCGTTTATAAGATTCCATTGACAGATTGTAATGAAGGCAAAATATTTTCTTTGTTCCAAAATTGATACTCAGGTTTAAAATTGACTAAATACCTTAATTATACTGTACTCGTTAACAGAACAATGAAATAAGGATTCAACGGTTTGTTTAATATAATATTTCAGAAAATATTTAACCTACTACTCAGAAAAGAATACATATCTAGAACATTAAATAATTTACGTTTTGCCAATTTTGTAGGTGTTTTATTAACGATATATAACGAACGATTATATAACGAACGTTAATATCCTTCTCAATTAAGGCTGTTATACAGTTAATTACAAGATCACTTGAAGGAAAGTTTTCATACTGATAGAAAGTAATGCAATTAAATATTATAGTGGATATAATATGATTCAAAGGCTTCAATTTTTTTTTTCTTTAATCGTGTTTGGTATTAAATCAACGTGTACTTTAAACTTTCATCATTAACGATTTTATTAATTTTTTCAATATATCTAATGAAATTAATGAAAAATGTATCAGTCGTTTATTTTCATGTCATTCTTATACCGTAGAATTAGTATGTAAATTAAACTGCTTTACGGTATGAAACTTTTACTTAATTAAGATGACAATATCCAAATATATTCAGGTTATCGATACTTGTGTTACAAAGACATCAAGTGTCCTGCACTATTGACGCGTACCGGTGCAACGCCATCGCTAACAATAATTTGTTTAAAATCCAACAAATAATTTTACTGGTTATAGAAAATTCCACAAATCATCATGTCATTTTGCTGGTTTTTATTTTTGTATACAATCATGTCGCAAATTTTTGAGTCTTAATGAACGATAGAACACTATCAACTATTGCATTCTAGTAAAGTTAAACTTTTACTTCAATAAATTAGGGGCGGCAGTAACTTATATTGTTACCGCCACTCCTAATTTCATGTGGAAAATAAAATCATTGTACACAGCCATTTTATTTAATTAGCCTGCTCGATGAATGAAATCATAAGTAATACGACATAAATAAAATTATTTAACAAATGAATGTTGAATACGTATTATAATTTTAATTATAACGTAGGCGTCGATCGCTCATATTATCTAATGCGACCATACATTTGTTGCTCACCACGAGCACCATCGCTACGCACGTGTCAGTGATTTTAAGGCTAATAAATATTAATTCTCGAGTGGCGGGATTTTGTAAACACGTTCTTAAGAAATTTGTCTCAAATAATTTTTGTGAAAATATACATTCCTATTAATGTTAAGGATTGTTGGCTTCCTTATATTACCGTTGGTATATGTTTTCCAGATTTTTTTATATGGATGTTCCGATATTTATTTATTTTTTGCATATGTTAAGGTTTCAGAAGTCGAAAGATATTTGAAATAAATAATAAGAGCTCCCTGTCTTTTAGCAATAACCGTTATGAAAAACGTCTGTAATAACTGAAATTAATAGTATAAGTTATGTTACCGTTTTCAAATCGTTAAAGTTTGAAATAAATGTTTGATATTTGGCAATATCAGTAATTTGTATTTTATATTTTAAAATAAGTGAAAATTACATATCTGTTCAATTTTCGGTCAATACATGGACACGCAGTTGTTCAGTATATAATCCTTACGGTTTATTATACTGGACTACTGGATATTCATTGGCTTTATACAATTTTTATTTCTGTAAAAGGATTATTCATCACAAACTTTCGAAAACATTCTTTTTTTTGTCGTTCGACGTGAGAATTATTTTTATTCACAAAATATTTCAAGAATGTATTTAAAATCTCCTATAAAAAGAGGTAATACAGTTACTATTAATAGGCCTAATTTTTTTTACCGAATTTACACCCAGTTATACTACTGAAATAAAAGAGAAAACGTTTAACTTTTCAAGTTTTCCTAAAATGTATTTAATATTTGATTTGACCGTATTTGGATGTGCAGTCAAGTGTAAAATTCAGAAAAAATTAAAGACCCCGGAGCACAGCAAAACTATGCGAATTTCCGTCATTTTTTCATTTACTTCTCAATATTATAAATCAAAATGATAACCTTTTTAATATAACTATTCACCAAACGCCTATTATATATTTTATTAAAATTATGGAAAATTAATCGTATCATGTAATAATTTTTAATAAATTTTCAGATGTCCGTAGTTGATTCGTTGTAGTATATGAATAAACTTCAACGTGTCATCACCATTGTCCTGGGATCTTATCGTAACTTACTTATAACTTTGCTTGTAATTACTTATAACTTTGCTTGTAATACACTCTTTGAAAAAATCTGAAATGCATACAAAATTCCTATGTGGTTATGAAAAGTCTTTAGCTCAAATTTCATAATACATGTAAATTCAAGTACCAAAAGTCTGTTTTCAAATAACGAATGGGATTTGACCTTGCGCCTTAACGAATTCGAATTAAAATGTTGGTTTATCACTTCAAATCAAAATAAATTATAAAAATTAACACCAACAAACCAAAGAAATGTAACATTACTGCTGTATAGTATGTATTTTACGCCACACAATATCATCGACATGGAATGACATAAATTGTAAAAATCATCGGCGAAAATTGTTTAAAAGTAAACTTTTTTAACATGATTTTATTAACTTCACTCGCATATATGCATGTGTTTGTGAATGTGAAGAATATTACAGTTAAACTTTTATTTAATATTTGCAAGAACCGATAAGAGTATAATAATTAGAAAGAAATTAATAAAAACAAACACCTAAAAAAGATTTTGATCAAAAGTGAACGGATGTCTCACTACTCGGCGCAACTTAATTTAAAATAAGAATAAAGTAATTTTCAAAAAAATTTACTTTAATTAAAAAAAGCGTGGTGTTCTCGATGTCAGTTGCCTCAATTCTTACGCGTGACTTTAATTTATTAAAAACAAAATACTAAAGTTTTAGAAACATGTTAACAAAAACATAAACATAGTTTTTAATATATAAGTACATGTGTAGTTTGCATTTTAGAACGTATAGCTTGGCAGAATTTTATACTCTGACTTCAATTGAAAGTGGTTAAAATCTAATGATTGATACGCACTTTTGCATAAAAATTAGTACAGATTTTGTAAGATCTGTCACTGCATCGTATCAAATACAGTACACTCTAGAAACATGACATTACCTTAATAGATTCAACTATTAAGGTAATGTCATGTTTCCATTTCCGCGCCTCAACTCTCCTCGTAACACCTCTCACATATAATAATTTAATGTATACAATATAATAATTATACATATAACAATTTTTATCGTATATTGTGCCCCGATAAATAATTTCAATGAAATATAACGATAAAGTGACAGGTAAATAACGAGTATAAAAAAGACAGCATATAATTTAAAAATGGATTTATTATGACACAAATTTTCATAATACAGTTGTCAGAAGCACTTTAATTTTTAATTTTTTTTTCTTGTATTTAGATACGGTGTTAGTATACTTCTTAAACATGTATATGGGAGAGTTTATATTATAGTTTGAGATGTTAATTAGTAAGCATTAGGTTTTCACGTACTTTATCAAGAATTTTATATCATTATTTTTGCTTCCTTATACCATCACTATACTTTGTCTCATTTTTCAGTTCTTTCGAATTTTAATCTATTAACTATAAGGTGACGAGATACTTGTCACTTAGTTAAAATGTAATAAATATTTTTTTGTTGCTTAAGAAAATTACTGCACATAAAATTTTCCAACGTACACGTTTAATTAATAATAACTCATTTGCAACGTGTTATTGGAGACGTATCCTAATATAAGCTGAAATGTGAATCGGGTGAGCATTTATGTTTTTCTCTCAACTCTCTATATTTTTATGGTCCCAATAAAAAAATTAAACCTATAAGTCTAACCGTATAAATTTGAGTTATTTTATATTTTAAAATGAAACATTTCGACCTTAAAACTTAAAACCTAAAATTGTTAACTAGCAACAGCCTTTAAATTTTTATTTATTGAGGAAAATGAAGGGTTCTGCACTTAAAAAAAATGTTAAAAAAATATTTAAACAAATCAGGATATGGGAAGAAAACAAGAATATGTTTTTCTGATATCAAGTGGCAGTTTAACTTTATAGAATATCGGGCGCATTACAAATTGTGGAGAGAGCTGTGTACTATATATGTGTATAAGCTAGTTAATAATTACGTAGCTAATTATTAATATCTTTACTTGATGTTGTACCTACAAATTCTCTTTTATCACGTTTATTTCGTGATAAGTTCAATTTAAGTATGATTACCTAAATTTCCTTCGGTTTTATAAAATTTCTTTTGCTTAAACTTAGATACCCAAGACATAAGTACCAACCCATATTTTTGTGAGAAAATTAATGAATAATGCCAAAAAACCATAATCATAAATCTGTTAATGTAATATTTTCGTTGTCGTTTATTTATTTATATAAACCTAAACCCTACCTCAATAGCAATTACTTTCTACTATGGAATCCGCTGAACATTCCCATTGGACTGCTTTCAGTGGGGAGGACCGAATTAATTCAATATATTTCACATTAAAATTAAACGCGTGACTCTAATTTAATTGCAAATGTTAAACTGTAAAAATATACCTATCATGGGTGCAAAATTATTAATACGGACGTGTCAGAGAAGAACCGATATTTTTACTAATCTTATTTTTATTTAGTATTCCTTTTCGTTTTAACGTCAGCTACCGCTAATAAATATGTTTTGTTTAAACTCGAATTAATTAAATATTTATAGTTATTAATACTGCAATATTGGGTAAAGTTAACCGATAAAAATAAACATTTTTTAAACTCTTACTAAAAGAAATAACAATTGACATTAGTCACTTCAAGTTTTCATAGAACAAAGTAAAAGAATTACAATCTGCATGCGTGGGTTTATTGTCTGTATCTTTAAATGTAAAGATAATTGGGGTGATTTTAGAAAGGACATTAAAAAAAGTGGGTATTTAAAATAATAACTATCAGACAAATATATTCAGTTGACATAGTTACAAAACTACAGTGGGCGTTTTGTTTACCAGTGTGAATGCATTTAAAGTATTTTCATTTATCGTTTTAATTCGAAACGTAAGGTGTTATGTGTGTATACGTGCGGCCATGCGTTCCTGTGTGCGTATGCTTTTGCGTACATACGTACTCGTCGGCACGTGCCTGAATGTGCCCGGTCAGATGCGCGAATGTTTACGCTTGGAGTAAGAAAATTAACTCATGTGCGTGATGCACATGAGTTAATTTTCTTACTACACTTTTTAGAAATCATAGAATGGTAGAATAATAAAGAAAAATGCGACAGTGATTCAAAACAGAATATTTTGATTAGATGGAAATTTCCCAGTAGCAGTAGACAGAAACATGAACGCTAAGAAAAATTTAAGTGAAATAATGTTTTTTGTGCAGTATTAGGATGATGCAAAACAGGAATTTTTAAAAGATATTTTATTTATTGATATTGTAGTTGACAAACTTAATTACCAACATCTCATCCTCACTGGATTCCTTTCCAATATTGAATATTCCTCACAAGGATAACTTTTATGTTTAAAGTAAGTTCAATTAGTAGCTTGAGCATTTATGATAAGGAAATTCGTGTGTTTCAAACAACGAAATACATTTAATTCTGATATGCATCGAACAGGTGGGCAGATGTAATAAGCTTGACAGCCCTTCTTGCAAAATAATGTCAATATAATATAATGTATTAAAGCTAAGTGAAAACACAAAGACAAGCAAAACGAAAGATTAGATTTTGTTAGAGGACCGTAAAACTGACTAAGCAAAAAATAATTTTCATGTCCAATCAGGTTTATATAAAGAAAAAATATATACATGTTTTATCAACAAATTTGTTTTATTCGTATTTCTTTTAATAAAACGTTTCAAAATTGTTTAGAAAAATCGTAGATAGAAAAGTAAACCTCCAAAATATGTAATGTAATTCTGTACACAAGTACAAGAATTAGGAAATATTTATCCCTGAAGTACATTTAAGTTATTTTAAGAAAACATTCTAAAATTTTCACGAATTACCCGTATACACCACACCGTACACCAAAGCAACTTTTAATAGCAGCTTCGCTCCTTTATGGCATATTTGACAAAATTTGAAAACGAGCAGAATAATTTTTGAAATTTTCATAACTGAAAATAAGTAAGCTACTAAAATTTGAGTAATTACCAAATAAGTTTCAGTAATTACCAAATAAGTTTCAGTAATTACCAAATGATCAAGATTAGTTTCGTACCGATTGTTTTTAGGGTTTCGCACCTCGAAACTAAAAAATATCGAAGCATTATAAGTTTACTCGTTTCTCCGTTTGTCTGGATATGATATAATGTACCATATTACAGGCGTTTTGTTCAGATGCCGTTACACAGGGAAACTTCAAACTTGTTTTACATGTAACTTAAAATGTTTATTTGTCCTTATATTTTCCAACAACTATATTTTCAGCATATAGAGAAAATGAGGCAGCATTAGTGATAGTTACAATAAAAAAATAGTCAACTGTAATGAGCATATTAGGCCCTGTATTGAAAAATAACGTCAGTAAAATATGATATAATAATATTTTTTTCATAGAGTAATAAAACATATCGACATAGTGACAAAACACAGGGAGCCAATATTGTACTCGCAAAAAATGTTTCCTTTAAAACGAACGCAATATCATTTAAAGACCAAGTTATCGGGTTTTACAAACGTTTCACATCCATTGTTAGACGTTTCTATTGATATTGTTGCAAATGTTTCCAGAAAATATGCCTCCTTTCCATTCTATCTCTGAAAGAGCTAAAGCCTAAATTACAAAAAAACGGTGTTTCTAAAAGTTTTCCTTACGTTTATAGAAAAACTACAGCCCTCTTTCTAAATTCTGTTGTTTTTTCAGATATATATCATAATTTTACATCAGTGAAGTAATTTAAGAAAAAAAATGTGATTTTTAGGTTTTCAAAAAAAAAGGAAATCTTCGTAAAATCTATGAACGACTGTTACAGCCGTTTTTCTTAAAAACCGTTCATCTTAGAAACTGACAATAATGGAAATAATTTACCCCTATATTTTGTTATTTCGATAATCTGAAAATTTTCGATGGGGCAGGAGAGGAATAAAAAATTATTTTCTTCTTTCCGTGATGAAAGGAAGGTGGAGTTCTGACGATTGCAAAAATACTTCCACCAAAATTTTATGTAAGATAGTCGTAGAGATATGATTAAAAAGATACAGAAAAAATATGCCTCCCTACATCCCCAAAAATGTTAAAATTTAAATTAAAAAAAACAAAGATTTAAAGAAAGGTTTCCGAGACATTTTGAGCCCGTGAATTTATTTGCTCAGACAAAATCGAGTAAATGCAATTATGGTTTACGAGTCGGGAGCTCCGCTCTTCATCTTAAGTGCTAATGCTTACTCTTCACTAGTATAAACTTTCTGGCATGATACTTTTTTAATAATACCCAATAAAATTAAGTAGGAAAAACATATCTCTTATTGGATATATCTCAAGGAGTATGGCATTGGAATTATGGTTATTTTCCATGTAACTTTTGTGTGGGTTTCTAAAGAACCTAATTTTCCTATCAATTTAGGTCCAGTAATTTCAGTAAGAACCTTTTTATCAGTGTACCATTGCAGATATATTACCCAAAATTATATTAAAAATATACAGAAAGTTGTTTTATATGGTAATTAATTGGCCTTGCTTTTCCTTTTGAGGCGCGGTAACCTATTTGTGAATAATAAGATACCCCTGATCAAAGAAAATTTCTTCAAGTTCAATTTAATCACAGAAAAGTTTTTAATAGTATATTGGTGATATAAAATTATAACAAATGTAAAATAAACAAAATACTTTTAGTCTGATCGATACTACTCGAAAAAAAAATGACGGTGAATGATTTAAAACTTTAACCAAGAGTTTGTCAGGTATTAGACCTGATAGCACCTTTAACATTTTTTAGAAATAATGTGTGTCAGATGTAATATTTCAAAATTTTAACAAAAATGATAGAAACATATTTCATTTGGGATGGTCGTTACTTGTTGAAAGAAAATGAGGGCAAATGATTTAAAAATTAATCTGAGGGTTTATCAGTTCTTACGTCTCAGAAATATGTTCAGTTAATCAAATTTTCTCCTTGTCATTTAGATTTAATCGTTTTGATAAAAAGACATTTCAGAAAACCAATGAACGCTTTTTTTTAAATGAAAAACATTTTCATTATGGGAAAGGTATAACCATGCGTTTAATTACGTCATATGCGTAAATAGTATTCATTACTTATAAGAATTATGAAAACTACACCTAATTTATAAATAGTTCTCAGTCTTAAATTTAATCAAAAATTTATTGGAAAACACTAAATACAAAGAAAATCCATTCTATTAAATTAATTCAATAAGTCCCCTACAGTATAATACTAGCGTAACATATTGAAATATCTTAACATATACATACACGTACACACATACACTTGTATACTTTTAAGTGTACCAATGTTCGCGACATCACTTGGGCTTCGTTTTATAAAGCTAATTCTCTCAGAAGATATAATAACGCGGACTCCTTCCGTTCAGACTCCGTAATAATATTCTGTTATTTAATTTTCTCTCCGTGGTTTTCCTACGTCTCTCTCTTTGTGGTTTTGATGATATTTGCTATTCTTTGATTACTACTTTTTTTATATTTCATCTGATTTGTATACATTTCCGCATCAACAAATTTCAAAGAAAACTTTATTTGCATTTGAATGCAGAAAATGAAAAACAAGCTGGCATAAAATAAAAAACAACCCATTTACTTATTTTGAGATAAATAAATGTATTTTAGCTTTGATAATATATCATATATGACGCTATAAACGTTTTAAACATTAATTTAGTGCACCTGAAAATACATTTGAAACGTAAAAACAAACTACGCACGATATATGTACATGAGCTAAACAAACAACTTAAGCACCAGCAGTGCTGGTGCTGCCATTGAATCCCTTAGCTCTTTCAAAAGTTTGCAAATTTTAAATCACGACCTTACATTATTCAATCTGGAATCGACCGAGGTAGTCATTTAGGTCAATTATCCTTTCTCATAATGCTTAATGGATTGGCTCTGTTGTAAACACTGATCTGTATTATTTGTTTGCGGATGATTTGAAACTCTTCCTGGGGATAGAATAGTAACAGTATTTTCAATTTTACAATTCAATTTTTAATAAAAAAATTGATATCGATGCAATATTTGAATGAAGTCTGAATAATAAACTCAATGTGTGCAAATGTGAATTCCAGCTTAGAGCACAATTATGAGTTAAATGGAACCGCGCTCTAAAAGATATCATCCGTAGGGATTTCAGTGTGTTTATGGACGATTATCAAATATTTCGTAATCATATAATCGAAATCCACCAGAAGGCCTCCACCGTGGTGAGATTTTTCACATTGTGACTATTCAACTCTTTAGTCCGTAGTATCATTGAAATGATTGTCTTCTAGCCTCCGCGTGATGCCACTTATATACTCACGAAGGAAAAAAATATTAAAAAGTTTTGGGTTGATTTTTATTTACAAAAATTACCTTTACTGTCTTCACTTGTTTCTTTCAGTTTTTACCACGCAGTTTTCAGTTTTTAATTCTAACGGTAATTGATTTTCGTGATGCATTTTTTAAAATTCTCAAATAATTAAGGCGATTATGCGTCGGTTCCAGATTTGGTAACGCTTTGTACTCCTGACTGTTACGTGAAAGAACGGCAAGCAAGGAAACATTCTGCAGCGCTAATCTTATTTTCTCGCACTTACGTTGTACAACGCGCTCTTGTCGGATGCGCCAAATATTGATATTTTTTCAGCTACATTGAACGCTTCAGAAAAAAAATAATGGGGCTGCTTACTTGTTCATTATTGATAATTAATTACATTCGTGTTTTATTTCAAATAGTGTATGCTTTTTGCGGTTTAATTAATTATTGTATTTATTGTATTGAAATCCATTGTACTTTTGTTGTTTGTACTCATATATGTCAAATGCTTTAAAGCAACTATAAGCTAGACACGGGGTTATTGAGTAAATAAATAAATACACACTTTTTCTGTGGTGGAAATACGACCGTACTTCCCAAACTTTTTAAATTTTAACGTTATTGGGGTTCTTTTTGTCGAGGAGTATAATCTTCTAATCCCATTGCACATAATTTTTTAAATTTTGATCTATTACGTCAGCTGAAAACGTGTGCAAATACGTCATTCACTTGTGATTTTGCCTTAATTTCCTACATGACCTATGAAATTTGAAATTTTTTGTTAGTGACAGCTTATAAAATTCCAGTACAGCTTGTATTTACTTTTTGATGAAATTCATTGTTAGTTTTAAATGCTAATGAAAATAAAACTTGGTATTCAGAGAGGTATAAAATATATTTTCTAATCTCACATGCCCCCGTGCAAGTAATACTATACTTCTGCATACATTTCACGTAAATTTTCTGTTAAATAATTCTCTTAATTTTTTATCAAAATTATAGAAAACTGTCAGAATATTTTTTAAACTTGACAACTAAACTGTAAGAGATTGCTTTCGTAGCAATAAGTCCACGGTATGTATCAACTGCATACATTAAAGTACATAAATAATTATATAAGTAAATAATACTGAGCTAAAACTCAGGTATTATATATTTATATCCTAATTGAAAAGAGTTCCTGAAATAAAGTGAAAAACCAGTTAAGTGCAAGTTTGTACTGCCCGCAATTAATATTCCATTAAATTAAGTTTCCAATCTTCGTTTAAATATATGTTTCAAGTCGGATATCAACAGAACGTACAAATTACTTGAATTTTAAAACCATTTGTTATGTAAGACGTTTTTAGATGTATTGCTTAAAACATCCGTAAAAATAAAAAAACCCAGGGACCCTATAATCCCCGCCGCATCTCCGAAAGTGCTATAATCAATTTGGGATTTTATTGGCAAATAATATAGGATTCATTATTGAATTAAACATCTCGCCTAATATTAGGCAGAGGTTACTAATCTCTGTACAATATAAGGAAAATCGGAGGGCTAATAACAGTAATTTTATTCAGTAGGATAAAGAAAATATAATATCATTATATATGTATATGACAATAATTGCAATTTCCTTATTTTTTTTCCATGCTCCTTTTTTACGTTGTTATTTTTACGCTGTTGGGTAATATTAAAAGTCTTTTTACTTCATAATTCATAAGACAATGAAACGTAAAGAACTCCATTTAGATATTATGAAAAGTTTCTTAACAATTCAAATACTTACAAATATCTGACCATAAAATACTTTAGAATGATAGAGAAAACCATTTATGGTTCAAATTCTGAATCAGCCAAACCGGCACGTAAGGCTCTGCAAAACTATTCGGCAAAAGAAATCTTATTTAATTTATTTATAAATACTTTGTAGTTTAAGAGCTATAAGAAATTATTTAGAAAAACTTTGCACATCTTTGAAAATTCGAATGTGTAAAACAAGTTTTTCTCTAAACATTTTAAAGACTAGATTATCTTAAAATTAACACTAAGTGAAAAAGTATAATGAACCGAAGTTACCGGAAAATCTTTTAAAATTTTGGTATTGCCTAAAGGAGGCACGATTTTTTCTGTAAAAGATATATTTTCGACGCCTTTTATAGTAACAGTTTAAAACGTGTTGACTTTATTCAATTATAAATATTATTTAGGTAAATTTATACTTATATATATGTATATATATATATATATATATATATATATATATATATATATATATATATATATAGATTGCAAAATAAAGACGAACTTTTGAAAGAAACTGCTCAAGCTAATTTTCTCTATATTTTTATCTGAATGTTAAATGCAAATAATTATATTACACTTAGTTTCTCCGCAATTATTCAGCCAAATTTTTTAATGATTCAATGTTTTATATGAAGTTGATTTTTTATTACATTTAATATTTATGTAACCGAAACTAACCATTTTATTTATAAACTTGAAAGCAGCATTATGATTGTGTTGCTCGAGTAGACGTTTGTTTTGTATAGTTTCAGCAACGTTAGAGGTGTGGTAGAGATGTTTCCAGTAAGAGGAGCGTGGCACATTTGGTTTCGTAGCTAATTGAAATTAGCAAATGAGCTAAGAGCGGAAACTAAATTTTCAATTTACGACCACATTATGTTAAACAATGAAATAAGACAATGCAAATAATAATAATCAATCACAAAATCAGCACGCAATAAACAATGGTTGCAACGCTTCGGTTCAAACGGTGGAATCATTACTCTGCGCAGTACCTGCAGCTCCCTTATCGTAACACCTCGGTTTGAGTGGCGGAGCCATCACCCAGCGCAGCGCGTGGAGAGCGCTTTTTCAAGTTTTAGGTTTCGTCATCTCTAGTTTTGGCCAAATTTTTTATGTACAAAATGACATGTAAAAATCAACAAAACTTTTTAGTATTCGCTAACTGGACTTCCATTATATTTCATTACGTCTTACACCTGACAATTACTCACCTTTGTACTCGCTTCTTCACTCAACAAAAATGTTGAATATTTTTGTTAATATTGAATATTTTTTTTAAATTATTTTAAGTGACTACAACATCAATGTTTACATACCGATAAAATTATTATTTAAAAATTAATATAATAAAAAAATTATATTACCGAAACATTTAATACCATAAAGTATATCAAATTTTCTAGTTTAAGGTTATCACATAGGATGCATCAAATAGCAAAGAATTACGAGCACGTGCGAATAATGGATGTCAAAAATAGAATACTTATACTTATTTAGACAACTGTAAAATTCAAATAATTTATATATAAGACAAACAATTTTAATATTGAAATGCGTAGATTGTAATATGTCTGTGTCGTTATTTTTTTGCAATAGAGCTTCACGTAATGGTTTTATCATCCTTTAAGGACGCTATACTTGGTTATTTAATATTTAAATGGTTATTATTATATTTTTGTCAATATTTTGATATATCTTTCTTAAAAAGTAATGATGTAATGAGGTGATATGTTAAATCATATATTTTATTATAAAATTAATTAAGCTTATTGTTTTTATTTCACAGCGATCAAAATATTTTGTAGAAAATTTTTATTCCTAGTTAATATAAAGTCTTTTATATAGGGACGTAAAACAATATTTCGAAAGATAAAAATAACATCAAAAATTGTTATGAAAATGTTATTCTTAATACAAAAGTTTCCGCATATTGAAGAATATTTTTGCAAATTTTCAACAAAATATTTTACGGGCTTATTATATAATAATGGGGCAAAAAATCAAAACGATTTATGAAAATACTATAGCCGACTGTTCCTAAAATTTGCTATTTTTTATAAAATATCACGAAAATACAGACTAATTATAAAATAGTATTGAAAAAAATACAAATTTTGGCTAAAATTAAGTTACAGGCTTCTAAATTTTATGGTAAAGCTAGTTTGAGGATATATCCTGTTATCATTCTCTGTCGTAGAATGCAGTGAGAAATATTAAAAATGGTATCACAATTAGGTATAACTGCCCTTGTCTAAATACTCGATTTAAACCTTTATAATTCACTAAATTGTTAAACATTTTCATTAATATTTTACACCATGTTACCTTATATTATGAAATTAAGATTTATGATATTAAAAAAATATTCTGTTACGAGTTATCTTCCCGTAATGAGGTCTACATTTTATATAAAAAAGTGATTCACATTTTTACTAACGTTATTTAATTTATAATAAAAACTTTCCAATTTCTCCCTACAGCATTCGTAATACAATACCAATAATTCTTAATAAGCCCACGTATATATATATATATATATATATATATATATATATATATATATATATATATATATATATATATATTCACATATATATATGTATATATATATATATATATATATATATATAACTTTGGAGGCTCAGGACTTACTATTTTTCATTTACATGCTAACAGTAGGTGAACTAATGATTATCGAATTCATTTAATTTAAAGATATTTAAATGAATATACATATTAAAAAACTATAACCCATTTGGTATTGTTTAAATTTTTGAAGTGAAAACTTCTTTAGCATCGTTGTGATTTGAAAGTAGATGAAACGAAAAAGCGACAGTAAAAAGAGACAGACACATAAATTCATAAGATTTAACGTGGGAGAAAATGAGATAAACGACAGTAAAAAGAGACAGACAAATAAATTTATAAGATTTAATGTCGGAGAAAATGAGATAGGAAGCATTATACAGTGTTTCTTATGTTCGTGGTTCTCTTTGTGCTCTGCTTCGTACCCCCTCCACTCGTGTTTACCAAGGCATAGCGAGAGTTTGCTTGGGTCTCGGCGTTGTACGTGTATTAATACATGTTTATGCGCGCATGCGTGGTACAAAGCTTGAGAAAAGGCATCACACAGCAGTGGTGTTTTGTATACGTTTGTAGAGTTTTTTCATCATTTTTATAATACAATTTTTCAAACATGCCGAAAACGAATGCAGAATATTGTCGCATTTATTGGAAAAAAAGGGAAAACAAGAATAATTAAACAGCAAAAAGTTCAACGGAACGTGTTCGTGAATTTCGTGCACGCCCAAAAGCGTCATTGAATGTGGAAAATGAAAGTTCTATTACGCATAATGATGATTTTACTGTTCAAAATAGTGAAAATGATCATAGTAAGTACTCAAATATTTTGATCACTATGATCATAACTAAAATCTACAATTATCCTCTTCTCGAAATTTTACATTCGTCTCATTATCTTGAAGCCAAAATTTTTGAAGGTTTCACTTCTACCACGTGTGAATTGCACGCATGCTTTTTTTTTATTACCATATATATAATATGAAATTTTATTCTAAATGCTGATGTATTAAATGAATTCGTGAACTATAGACGTAACTAACACTGCATAAGTAACTAAAATGATTCTTAACCGAATATTGTAAAGAAATCGTGCATCTTAAGTAATCCGACGAGATATACCTAACGAAGATATCTACTTGCGATTAAACATTGTTTCTAACTATAAACCTGGGAAATCGGAAACTTAGCTATGTCATCAGGCGTGGTTTGATTTTAAAAGCTACCTTTCTGCCAGTTAGGGCGATATGTCCAATATTCAAGTTTGCGCTTTCACTCAGAACTTAACTTCGAGTTCAGTGTTTTCAAAGGGCCATAGCATTTCATAGAAACTTTGGCTGCATATTTAATAGAAGATTAATTAAAATACGTTACATGAATTTCATAGTAGCTTCTCTCGCCCTTGATGAGAGTTTGTTTACTTCGAAATTTGAGCGTACCTAGATCCCGTGTCTCCTTTTCGATTGCCTGCTGGTGAAATTATTTAGTAGGGATGAAGTCGAATTAATGAATTAATTTGCGAGTGAAATGGTTCATAGATAATTGTGTTGGCTAATTTTAAATAGTATTCATAGATGAGTGACAAATATGTTCAAGCGGAATCCACTCTTAGTCAATATCACGATTTTAAACTTTGAAAAATCCATTATGAATGATTACATACCATATATAAGTTGTATCGAAATAGGATTTACATTAAGCACTAGTTTACTTTTTACGGGATTTTATTTTTTCTGGTTTATACTAAGCGGTAGTATATAACGCATAAGGTGCACCTCAATGGGGTTTTATACTAAACGCTAGTTTGTTTTTTATATTAAAATTCATTTAAAATGTATAAATACAATTTGAAGGAAATAGAATAGGAATGTCATTTTTTGCCTCAGTTTGTGAATTATCAAAAGCGACCTTTCAGGGAGAAGGTAGGGAGAAGGTATATTAGAGAGGTGCTTTTAGATACGAGGCGAATTGATACATGAAAAATAATTTCAATGCTACTTGCAATGAATCAATATTTCATTTATCAATTTAAGAAACAATCGTGGGAAAAGTATAAATGTCTATTGTGAAAATGCTAAATGTTCAAAAATCTTTGTAACAATAAGTAGAGTTCTTGTTTATATGTAGAAAATAAATCTTAGAAAATATCCTTTATTCCTGGAATCTTATAGCCTGAAACAAAAACAGTGCCGTGAACTCTGATTTCAGTCCATTATTAACACAGTTGACGGGTTTTATATTGTTTCTCTTTCAAAGATTTATGTATACTTGCACTATTTGCAACATAAAATTGCGATCAATGCAAGTTCGCGCGCTAAATTTGCATACGCTACGACAATCTCGTAGGAGTGCGGCGAGCTTATTGGAGACGATATCAATAACAATTGTATAGGTACCTCAACGACATCTCGGAAGGGAGGTAAAATTAGCAAAGAACGGAAAAGATAATCATTTATTTCACTATTAACTATTTTATTGTGATGAAACAAAGATACGGGAATTATGTTAATGTTAATTATTTGTATTTTATATAGATAAAAAATAAAAGGTATCACGTCCGCCGTCCATCATATAAGTCGCTTTTGGTTCTCCATAAGAGTAGTCTTCGTAGCTCCATGTCTAACTCAATGTTGGATCGATGAAGAATTTTGGTTTATTCAGCTGCATAAATCACCACTTCAAAAATTAGATCGTCGAGTATTTAAATGGTTTACGGCCCTCTCATTATTTCTGGTTATTCCCTATTTTCATCGCATTTATTTTATTTGTTTTGTTTGTTTATTAAAATTTGTTAAAAGATTTACTTATTTAACGCGTCTAGCTGAGTTTGATAAGAATTTTATTTAAAAAATTACGTTAACATTGAGATTACAAATTTATATTACGCTTATAATAAAACCGTTGGATAGCAGAATCAATAAATAGAAAGCAGAATTCATAAAAAGATAGAATCCATAAATTTAATAAATTAACTTAACCACGAAAATATTATAGAATTAATACTAAATGCGTGTATTATTATTATATCAAACTACTGCAGTTTTTTCAAACATTGTAACGTTTAAACTCATTGAATTCCTTTTCCTGATTTAAAACAATCTGTATTTTAGAAAATTGCGTTCCTTATCATTGTTTTACACATTTACACAATTTTCGTAATCCATTATTTACTGTTTCCATGCTTATTTAATCTTTATTCAGTTTTAAATTTAGAACTTACACAAATATTGTGGTTAATCTTGATAATGTGATATACCTGAAAGTGACCATACATTTCCTTTCATTTAATAAAAAATATTTAAAGAAATTAAAATATCCTTTTGCAGTTTCCTTTGCTTTCATGTGATATACTCCACAATAGTCTGACATTATTTTAATGTTAATTTATTTTAATCATTAAGGATTCACGTTGGACGTGTCCATAAAGGGAACGATGAAAGTGCTCATAAAAGGAAATAAGTTAAATTACGTAACTCTAATATAACAGTAGCTTCCTTTTATTACGAATGGTTGTTTATTAGAACAGGCATTTAAATATCAAGTGGATGGGTTTGAGTTAAAGTTGTACAAGTGAATTAGGGGTTACAAGTCAAATAACGCATAAATGACTAGTTTTACTAACCTCGAGCAACTCTTGAATGGTTATAAATAATGGAAAAAGTTTATATTTTCGTTTAAAACCAAATAATATAATTCCATATTGAATATCAAACAGACATTTAGAGGAAATTATTCCTCGTTTTGGGGTTATGTTAAAATTTTAGTAATACTTCCTTTCAATTTAATAATTTTCCTACGACTATAACTCTACCCGTATTAACAAAATGGATGCAAAACTCAGTTTTACAATCATAGTTAACACAAAGGCTAATCTAAGGTGTCATTCCTGTTTGATATTACGACATATATTATTTAATAACTTATTTACCCTTATTCTCAGAAAACTTTAATTTTTAAAGTTTTAGAAAAATATAAAATGAAGCTAAAAGTTTCAATAAAATAAAAATATACAATAAACATGTTAAACCTTACCAAGTTTGTAAAAAAAAGTCATATTTTGATTGTGAACCACTATTTGAGTAAATAATTTATGTTCGCTTTCATATCCACATTGACTTCTCTTTACTTCCTCTAATTGAATATATGGGTAACAATTTCGAAATTTGCATGTTTTATCACACACTATATATATATATATATATATATATATATATATATGTATATATATATATATGTATGTATATATATATATATATATATATATATATATATATATATATATACATATATATATATATATATATATATATATATATATATAAATCTTACAATTGTTATATTACCACGTACTTTAATTTTTTTCCACGTAGCGAACTAAAATTTTATCAGAAATTCTAAAATTTTAATGGTTTCTAAAAAGTTTGCATTCGATTTTCGTTATCAATGGTATTAGTATCGATATCGATGTCCGCACTTATTTCGTTAATGTCATCGTCTAAATGCATAAATTAAATTATTATAAACATTAAAATAATTCCGAGGTATACTTTTTTTTTTTGGTAGTACTTTTATATAGCGTATATTAAAGTTCGCATATATTATTTTTCGTGTCTACGTGAGAAACATATAATAAATGAAGTGGCATGTTGCTATTTATATAGCCCTTTAAAACATTAATATGAAAAGAAACAAAAGTAAGGATAAAGAAAATTTATTAAATGCAACAAGTAAAGTATACAAGTTAAATTCTTTTGGAAAGGAATGGAATATAAGTGTTTGACGTAGTTTCCTCCTTTATTTTTCTAGTTAGTACGTACAAGACATTAAAATTTGAATAACATTTTCATTTTAAATGTTAGACATCTTAATTTTCGTAATATCTAAAAATAATATTGTTAAAACCTTTAGTATATTTTTTAATAAATATTTAAAAACCAAAAGACAAAAATTTATACTCTTTTGGTATTTTTAACAAAAGACTTGTTATTCAGCGAATCTTGTTTTATTTTTCAAACATAAATTCAAGGTCAGATAGTCTACTAATTATTGTAATTGAAAATTCTATTCTTTTAATAATAATGCATTATTTAATAGTAATTCCATGCACACAACTATATTATTTTAAGTCAGTCTAACAAAAAGGAAAATTCTCTTTTATTTTCTCTGCTCTGTTTGAGATTGGAAACTTTATTTATTATTGTGGGGACAGTTCGAATTCTCATATCTCTTGGCCATAGTTTTATAAGCATAAAAATTTCCGAATGAAGAAAAATTTCTTTGAAATGTGTAAAATTGAAATGATATCTTAAAACCGGTTCTATAATGTCAACCAATGCAATAAATACTACATGACGATGATGTGGAAGGGTTCTTATATTTTTGCGTTAGAATAATGACTTTTGCATTTATTTTACTTCGGATGTCACATGTATCAATTCCTTGTAGAAGAATTCATTAATTTTGTTAATAGTATATTTGCGAACATAGAATTTTTATTTTATAAAAATATTTTCATTACACTTCATTGTTTATTGCCCAAAAAGTGATTAGTGCTTTTGACATTTTTTCATCAAACACAGTTCTCATTAATATATGTTTCCTTACAATTTATCAAAGACATATTAATATATTGTGTATAAAAATATAATGCATTTAAGCAGAAAGACTATAAATGACTACAAGTTGCTCCAAATAAAAGACATAGCAGGACATGTGAAACGACGTGAATCCGGAAATTTACGCTGTATTGTCCAACGTGAAACTCGTGGATTACATTCAAAAGCTGCACGATTGCGTAAACTTGTCACGGAGGAAGACTTTCTACAATTTAGGTTTTCGCTTTTGCTCAAAACTTATCTTCTAGTTTGAATGCCTCCAAAATATTTCAAGTCGAATTATTTCATAACACATATTTCAGCAATTTTACAGTAGTTTTTTTCTATAGTCAGGAGTGGCGTTTGTTAGTCGACATTTCAATGTACTTAGATATACTGTTTTTTTATTTTGACTGTTGGGTGTATTATTTTTTAATGAAGAAATCGAATAGGGGAACCGAAGAATATATAATCATGCTTACTTATTGTATTAAGGTATTTATCCGCTATAGACCAATATTACCACATTAAACTTCTTCTAAATTTTAGCACTTTTAATGGTTGACACTGTATAATTTATTAGTTATACAATGTACAATTTTATTTAAAACTGTTGAAATAAAAAAATATAAAGAACTTATATTTTTCTCAAAATATTTAAATTTTAAAATACCACAAGCAATTGTATTGCAATTCTTATTTTAAAATTGTTCTTACGGATTATTTTGTTTCAGAAACTAGGGAGTCAGACAAAAATATGTTAATAGATTTTCGGGATAACAGATTTGAAATTAAAATGTTTATATAATTGAGACGATCAATAAACCACAAGAGATACAGAATGAGCTATAACAGCCTTCAAAATAAATAATTCATCATCGGATACACATTTTAATTTTTAAAGCAATGAGCAATAAATGCGAAATCATGCAGGGTAATTCATAGTGAATTTGAATAAATGTAATTCTAATTTTTTTAAGTCTTTACGGATAAATGTGATTATTTGCTTCCAGAATATAAATTGCTCTAATAAATCAATATTACAGCCAAAAATTATTTTAAAAAATGTACTAATACTTCTATTTTAGCATGAAGTGGCGACAAAATTGTCGAGTAATTTTTAATATCCTTTCACCGCAGTATACTGATTTTTAAATTTTTTGAATATAAACTGTCGATATTGACTTTCGATTATATATTCGGATATTAATATAAGATAAACAATTCAATAGAAATTTGCATTCTATTGAATTGTTTATCTTATAAATATATTCTTTCAAATCCTTATGTAATCTTTAGAATCAGTTATAGACCATTACGAGACATGTATATATCGCGAGTAGTAAGTTTCTATTTATAAATTACGCAAGGAGAGACAGATGTACGGCGCAAGAAGCATACAGCTAATTATTCCTGCATATCTATGTTTATAAACCTGTCATTGGAAAAGAGAGACAGATATATATCGCGAGATATAAGCAACTGCACAGAAATTACGCGAGGAGAGATAGATGTATGGTTCAAGAAGCGTACAGCTAGCTATTCGTGCTTATCCATGATTACAAACCTGTAATCTTATCCATGGTCACAGAGCTAATAAACTCTGCGCCGCACTCGAGCATAAAGGAAATGATTTAATTTAATTTACGTAATTTTTTATTCCAAAAGTAGCTTAGACTTTATAGAATGGTAAATAAAAAAAAATTGCCACTTTTAGTTATTTAATTAGCGTATCAAATCATAATAATGTTTTTTTCTCATTTAGTATAAGATTAGCTAAGTAATATCCGATCAATTTGAACTAGGTTAGTTTTGCTATACATTTGACAAATTATGTTTAGATACACGTTTGTTCCCTGTCTTGCACGTATAGTGCATGCGAATATCAATGTATTTGCCTATTAGAAGTTTTATTACATGAACGCGATGATTATAATTTGTGTAACTAAGTCACTTCTTCTATTGCAAATTTGTAAGTAATTACTTTTATTGCTCCTAATAAATGGTTTGAACATTACGGAAGTGATATTCGCTTTCCACCGCCATCCTTTACAACCTTTCTCGGACCTTTTTCACACGTGACAGAGGTTTGATAAGCGTCACACGATGGATAGCATAAATGTCTTCATCTTTAGTGAGATTCATGTTTACTCATAGAATGGCATTGGATTATTAGCTAGTAAATTTAATTTTGTTTGCTAAATTTCTGATCACTTCTATTATAATACATTATATTATCTACTGAGTGCGTCCATAATATCCCATATTTTTCTAATTTGGATATATATTTTTGAACTTCGATGTGACGCAATATTCTATCGCTTTGTAAATATAAAACAAAGGAAAGTATTTTATTCAATTCTTTAGTTAATTAAAGAAACAATAATACCAAAATATGGTCATAATTATAGATTATATGACACAATTTAAAGATGTATATAAAAAAGACCAAATTTTGATTGATGGAATATTATGGTTCATGTTCGGCCCTGATCATTATGACCGCACGATGGAAATTATACAGTTTTTTCCAGGTTAAGAAATAAAATTGTAATATAAAATTAATCATCACTGCCATGGAACCAGTAAGAACATCGACGTGCACACTTCGAGATAGGTATCGTTGACCTTACATTCATTTAGTTTGAGTTCTGCCGATCTCGTATCTATATAATCTAAGGCATTGACCATCAGGTACTGACCTCTTAAATAAAAATAAATAAAAACAAATGTATACAGTTCTTGAACCTTATTTGATTTAAAAGAGCCATTTAAAATTCATTTAAATTTGTCTTTTTATTAATGTGCTTCTATTTTTTTGCTATATTATTATTAGGTTCCCTTACCTGAAAAGGAAAAAGATAACCTACACAAGATTACTCACTTATCCGTCTCTCTGTCAGTAGCAGCCGTTTTTTTTAAGAAAATATCTAACATGAAAATCTGAAATTTAGCGTAATGGTAAAACATATTGTCTTGCTTAAATCTCAATAGCAAAACATTTGTTGCAAAATTTCTGACGGATCAAATGAAATATTTGCCATTATAAGAGTTTTTGAAGATTCCGAAACTATTTATTTTAAAATATTGTATTTTATAAGTATTGTTCACAAAAACAATTGTTAAATGTTCACAAAAACAATTGCTTTTCAAAAAAATTGTGCAACAAACCAAGAATTAACATATCACTTCCACATTAAGTAACATTTTGCTATCAACAGACTGACGTAAATGTCTATATTTTTAAGCAAATATACCATTTTACAGCTTCAATATATTATATGTAGATTATTTTCATTACATCATTTATCGAAATGCTTGTGGGTAGACATTTGCGAAAAAAGTTTCGTATAGTTTCCGAGCTTGTCTTAAGATATAAATTATTCATCGCAATCGAAAAGGCATTCTTCTGAGTTGATGTGTATTTCATAAAAATGTTCTGAAGCCATGCTTCTTTCCTCGAACTCTTCGATCTTTACGGCAATTTCTTTGGACCCTTTATTCCTCATAGTGACTTCATAGATTTTTTTAAATCACATAGAAGCACTTAAAACTGATGTTTTTGGTGTACATAATCAATCCATGAGTGTCATAAAAAAATATTATTTGATAAGATTTCAATAACATTAAGTGAAGTTCTTCTTCAGCTTCTTTCCTGGTTTTTATTTTCATAGTGAATCTCTTAATCGGACCTTATTACAGTCTTCACAATTTTCCACGTTATTTAATTACAACTTGTACTCGAAGGAAAATATTAAGCATAAATATACAAAATGTACTTCAGAAAATTAAAAAATAAAACGGGTCTATGCACGATAAATGAAAGCAGTAACTAATTGACACTCGCACACAGAATGCATATAATAAGCTTCATTTAATTTTAATGTTATCACCCATTTACTATTATTTCCCTTTTAACTCGTACGACAATATTCCAAATATTTTTTTTCCTTTTTATTTCATAATTTCTTTCTCAATGATACCAACTGAGTGTAATTGAACAAAATAAGTCAAATAGAATATCCAACGTATTTCAACTTAATAATTTACGCATGAGATACAACAAAGTAGAAGGAAATTTTTGTATAAGGTTTGTACTGATTTATTATTATTGACATATTTACAAAAATCTTTACGTAATTAAAGCTTAACATATCTTAATTTTCTGAATTTTAATTTGGAAGGAAATATGATAAAAATATAAATTCACATAAAATTTTTAACTAATTATAAACTTTAGGAAATTTTTAATATAAATTTTATTTTCTCTATATTATTACACAATAAAATGCACTAGTTTTATTTTTTAATTATGATTTATTTTGAAATATGGGGCATAAAAAAATCCTCGCCTGCATGCTCATACTTCTTTCTCAAGATTGTATGATATGGAGTTTTGACATGGAGTACTTTTTCACGGGTTAGAAAAGGAGGGAAGAAATATTAAGTTTACCAGGACATACTTTTTATCTAGATTTCTGTGTAGAAACATTGGTATAAGAGAATCGATTTGTCTGTTTTTGTTATATATATATATATATATATATATATATTATATAAATCATTAAATACTTTTCTAAGTGATTGCTAATCAGTGTCTTGTTAAATGACTAAGATGTACTATTAAATTATCAATCTGATTATAAAATTGTTAGCCGATTCAAGTTTAATATATGTGTTTGTGAAATATTTTTTATTCTAGCTTGTGAAGCATTTGGGAAAGACAAGATCATTTCAGATAGAAGTAGTACAAGCATTTACTATAAATACTAAAATTTAATTCAAGTATAATCTAATACAGATTTACGTCGATTACAAGCAGAAATAAAGAAAATTTAGATATTTGTAATAAAATCAAAGTTTAAATTGAAAATCTTCAACCCAATTCAATTTACTGGAAAACTTTTTGACGTCTCAAATTTCTAGCTGTCTATCGCACGCCCGGAGGTTTTGACGTAAATTATGTTAAGCAGTGTTGAATTACCTTGTTTAGTCCTTGTTCGGTACGTGAAACATAAAATTTATAATAATTGTTCCCGGAAGCAATTTATTCATTAACTGTCTTGACTGAAAAGTTATTTACAAAAATATACTTCAAATTGTATGGTTAATTTTTGAAAATAACTTTTCAGTCAGTAATATATTATAATCTATTTAGGTTAATATTGTGTTGTGCATTCAGTTAAATAATAAACAAAGAGTATTATATTGAATAAAAATGGACATTCTTATTTCGACTGATTTTTTTTATTATTGTCTTAATTGAATATTTGTGAAAGGAACATTGTTCTTATTTGTACCTGATGTAGGTAAACTGATGTAGATATAGCATGCGCATAGGTACCTAAGTACCTATGCGGATGCGATATAACGGAAGTTGCGGTTATCATATCGATTCGTAATTCAACCATAATTTTTAAGTTAACCTGATTTCTATACTTTTCATTATTTGCAGCAACAAAACCAAAAAAGAAGAAAAGTAGAAGTAAATACGATGATTCAAGAGGCAATAAATCTAGTGAGGTGGATCAAGCGACAGTTATACAATTCTGATTATCCAGTCGATAAAATTATTAAAAACTTAAAGGACTTCCTATGGAACCCCGTAGATGGATTAGAATCGGAGTCCGTAAATTCTGAAAATATTAATAATGAGGTAGCTTCTCAGCATCATGTGTCTGAATCTATATCAGTTCTAGAAGATGCAGTTAATTGTCATGAAATTGATATCGAGCGATTTTGTTAATGTCTTTCCTTGCTTGTTCAAAGAGATTGAATGTTACGTTTTGTTGTACATTTTATTTCTACCGAAACTTCTACAGGATGTGCTGGTATCCCTAATTATCCTACTTACTAATTGGCAGATACACCCGCCTCTTTGTGTTATTGATTATTTACATGTGCTTTTCATCATTATTGTAAAGCTCATGTAAATAGTCAATGACACAGGGAATCGAGTATGTCTACTAATTTCTTTAGCAAGGTAAAAAGAAATGTATAGGTCGCTATGAAAACAGGCCACGCAAAAGTTATTAACGATAATAGAAATGCTTTAAGACTTATAGTCAATACAATTATTTTTTGCGGAACTCGTGATTTGCCATTAAGATGAAAAGAAAACGATAAAGGTGTTTTCAAAGATTTCACTAAACTAAAAATTGATTCTAGTGATAAAATATTAAAGAAACATTTAGAAACAGGATGTAAAAACGCTCGATATATGTCACCAAAAATACAAAATGAGATTTTAAATATATTGATATATATATATATATATATATATATATATATATATATATATATATATATTCTCAATCAGAGATAAATTGGTAGATAATATTAAAACCGCAAGTGCCCACAGCATACTGGTTAACGAATCAGCTAATATATCGGGAAAGAAACAGATATCAATAGGATTAGATTCTACGATCAAAGAAAAAAAAATGTAAGGGAATAATTTAAGACTTTTGTCGAGTTAGAGAAAATCGTTGATCAATTCATAGCTGCTAAAATTAATAAATTCATAAATACATTAAATATTGATGTTAATAAATGGGTGGGACAAGGCTACGACGGATGTACTGCGATGACAGGAAAAGATAGTGGTGTCCAAAAAATATTTAGAATATAAAAAGTTCCATATTTTCATTTGACCGCCATAAATTAAATCTTGTAGTAAACGATTTATATAATGTTCCCAATATCCGCAACTGTATTGGAACTGTGAGAGGTTCGATTAATTTTTTCAGAGAATAAATTTTGTACAGGAAATGTTTACCAAAAATATCACATCTGTGTGAAATAAGGTGGTCTCATAAATACAAAAGTATTTTGATATTTAAAAATCATTTTATTGAAATTGTAGGTTCTTGGGAAGGGAATTCTGGAACAAGAAAAGTAGCTTTCTGTTGTTATCTACGGTTGACCAAACAATGTATTATAGAAAAATACAATTTCCTTCTATCAATTTCAAATGTATTACATTCTAAAACCCTGGACGTAATTAAGTGTGCAGAGAATATCCAATATCAAATGTACAACACATACCTTCGGCCGAAATAGGCAGTGAAGAGTTGATAAAATCAGCTAATGAAATAGCTGTGAAGCTCTAAACTTGGAGCTGATCCTTCCACGGATTGCAGGCTGTCAACAATATAGAGCAAATTATAAAGCTGATTCGTTAGGTGAATATTTTTGCTACTCGTCATACGTGTCTTATTTGGACTCGTTATCATTCTCATTAGAGGTGAGGTTTACACATATTTTAAATAAAATATCTTCATATTACACCACGGGGACAATAAAATGCACTTAATATTATATGAAATGTTATACTAATATGTAATTAGTAAATAGTCAACGAGTTGGTGAAATATTAAATTTATGAAACAATAAAGGCATCATCGAATATTTGTTATCACCAAAATTATTTTTAATAAATATTAAACATGAATACACATTTTTAATTCAGGCGCTTAATCATTATACTCGAAGAACTAAATAGCTCGAGATATCTAATTAAGGCTTATAATAAAATGATGCGATGGATACTTCTCAAAAACTTTGCCTAACCTCTTTAGCGTTTAGTGGTCATTTTATCACTTTGAAAATATATACCACTCACTAAAATTAAAGCTCCAAAGGAAAATCTTCAAAAATGTTGACTTATTTTTAAATATAAGTAACTTGGCCAAAATAATACGATTTTGATATTGAAAAGAATTTTTAAATTAAAATATTATAGCTTTTAATGCATTTATTGAAAATATTTCAACATATACTTCCGCAAAATAATACATAAAACGATAAATTTAAAACAAATCCTTTAATAAATCCTATTTTAAAACATTTCACGTAATTTAATTTTATTTCTATTCATAAGATTCATTAATTGTATCTTCAAGTGATCTTATAAAGCCTTCACCGTTTTTCCATTTTAAAGTACATCTAATTATTGTAAAAAAGACCGATTTTTTTCTATAATTCCTACTTATTCAAACATGTAGTAATGGATAAAAGAATGATAGGATCATCCTCGTTCGGTTAAACATATAAAACATAATGTAATATAATCTTGTATCAGTTTAAAATTTATCACATCCTTTTTTTAATAACTGAATTAATTAAATCATTGTGACCGTTTAAATAATTTTTTTATAAAATTATGAAACTAACTTGAACCGGCTAAACATAATGTATAACGGTATAATGTCGTCTCGATATACTTGAACTTGCCGAATTGATACTTTTTTACAAAAGTACTTTTTGTTGCGGCCTTTATAATGTTATATGCATACACATATTTAAGATAAGTACGAAACTATATGTATATAATACTACCGTGAATGTGATCTTAGTTCCAATTAAATTAATTCGCATTGCTACACGCATTAAGATAACCAAAATAATTCTTCAAACGATATCACACTAAAAGCTCGTCTGTAACTTGCTGTCGAATAAATTTGTTACGATGTTTGTTTATTCACATTGAGCCTTGAAGTTAATTCGATGGATACATAAGTTCATAATTGAATTTGCAAACTTTGTACAAATTAAATAATTATTAATGATGCGTAAAAAAATATTTAAATTATTCACCGTTGCGAAATTAACAGATGTTCAAGTTTATGCACTAAGTACTAAACTGTATTTTTTGACGACGAATGATGAATTTCTTAAAATTCAATATTGTGGTGGAAACTAACACTAGGAAGTTATTCTAAACAAATCTGAAAGGATTGTGAACGAAAAACGAAAGTGTAGGTTAAGGAAAATTCATAGACCATAGTAACGAAACCACAGATGATAAAAATGAATGAACCGTAGTTACTCTGCTTCCCAAGAAATTAATTATTTTGAAAAAAATTTACCTAACACAAATAGATAAGGTCTTCATGTTATTTCATTTTATAATGATATTTCTGAGGAATCGACATTTATGTATGTTTGCTGCAAGACTATATGCATGTAGAAACTGTTATGTACTGTATATATTTAACTTTAAACGTAGTCATAACGTTAAGATTTTATTCCCTTCCCCAGTGATTACTTTATAATCGAGAAAATACCAATCAAAATCTTATCGTTTTTCCTAAAAATTCTTCGCAAAAAGTCACTCTGTGTTCTACCGATTGGTTCTTTTAGTCAAAAAATTGTTACCATAATAGAATTTCACTTAATGTTTTGTTAATATATATTTTGCAGAGCTGTTTTTAAACAAATTTTCAAATGACTATAACAACTACACATAAATAATATGTTAGGCATCACAATTAATTTAATTATGGCAAACTTTGACCAACAACTCGTAAAAGTGTTAATTCGTGTTAGAAATGAGACTCAATAAAATGCATTATTAAATTTTATGGGGCAGGAAACGTTATTTTGTAAGGCAGGTTACGTTATTTTGTGTAAATTTGCGATTCGAAATACATATTAAACTTAAATTACTAAAATCATTTCTATTTTCAGTATCGACCATTCTATATTATACATCGATTATTGTAAAATAAATAACTGAAACATTGATTACATAGTTATGCTCACTGGTTTAAAAGGGATTAGAACTCAGAACCATAAAATCTTATAGGAAAAAAAATGTGATAATTCCTATAATTTAAAATCTTTTTTAAATATGTAGTTTCAATTAAATGATATATTTGACTGATTATTCTATTCCAAAATTATTAAAATTTGTAAGTACAAAAATCGATTAAGTAAAAATCAATTTAGGGTATATTTCCAGCATTAAGAGTCACTTCCCATTTTGTCCTTAAGTCGCATATCCTATTTAACTGCGCAGTCCATTGTTTCTATAAATCGTAGATTACATTTACTTCTTGGGCGAGCGCCCTGGCTTAGAGAAACCCGATTGATCGCGATTTAAGGAATACCTACATATTCGGTCCGGTAGGCGTAGTCTATGATTCGATTTTAAAATTAGTGTGTTAATTAAAAGTCGTCGGAGTCGTTGGTTCGGTTTTAAATCGCAGTGTCAATACAATAAATAAATAAATACTTTTATTGTATATTTATTTATTGTATTATTGCGGAGTTACTAAGATTTGTAAGTGCTAAAATCGATCATTTGAAAATCGGTTTAGAGCATACTTACAGCATTCAGTGGCCACATCCTTTTATTTTTTTAGATTGTATACATTATATTATTATACAATTCAAACAAAAAACATCAAATTATTGCTTTATGCAACACTTAGAATATCGCTTTATTATTATAAAAATATCCTAAAAAATAAACTCCATACACCTGTGAGGTTAAAGAGAATAAAAAAACATTTACAACGTCGTCATTTTCTTTTTCATTTACTTCTGGTGATATAGGTATATCATAATACTCTCTTTAAATTTTACACCTTCACGTTGTCTTCTAGAATGTACAGAATGCCATTGACCAATATTTTCAGGCGTTACATGGCGTTTCTCAGAAGAGTCTGGTTTTGTCAATTATCTAGAACTATCAGTTATCTCTGACAAAATATGGAAGTTATAAAAAACTTGCAAAGAAACGTGTTTCCTTATATTATGATAATGCTTATATTTAAAATATTATAGTTTTTTCGAGTTTAAGAGATGGGTTGTAAGAAAATAAATGAGATTATTGTACAGCGTGCACTACTTTGTAGGGTACGAGTTTTGTCTAGAAACCGATTATAAAATCTCTAACTGTAGCAGTATTTTATAAATTTAATAATTGTGGAAACGCTATGGTACTACAACTCATTAAGCACTCATATTTTTATATATTTCATACTTTTTCTTCTTTTTTTAATAAATGGTTATTTGAATCGGTTTGTTTTTTATTAAATAAATTTAAGGTCGATAACTGTATTGACTTAATTAAGATTTTAGAATGTTTCTTATAATGATGTTATAATTTTGACTTTTTAGAAAATTAATATTTTAGAGTTTGCGTAACTATTTGATGAGGGAAAGACGGATTAACAGAAAGATCGATAGAATTATTTTTAACCAAAAACTGAATTCATAAAATTATTAGTCATTTAGGTTCTCTAACAATTTTTTATTACATCAATAATGACGATTTCCTGTTGTTAATAGATTTTTCAAAAGAAAGAGGTTGTCAATTTGACTACATTTTTTTGTGTATGTGTTGTCGCATATTTCCGTCAATTATCAACCAATATTGAATTTTTTTTTATTTGGAAGGGAAATCAATTCTTTCTACACCAGTGTACCACTACATGGAAGTTTACACCATGTAATATACAAATTTGGTGAATATTTAATTATGGAAAATGAAGATACGCCTCAGAAATCCTTAACAATGAAAACAATAACAAATACACGTACTGGTATCGAGTTTGTATGATATAGATTTAATAATAATCTAATATTAAAGTATCTATATTAATTACTAAAGGCAACATAAATCTGCTTTTCAAGAAATTCAGGGTACAGCGATAGAGCCGGAAGGCCGGGAAGAAATTATTGTGACGAGGAGTGAACTCATCGAGTTTGGATTCATCTCGACAATTCTTGACGCAAGCCAGAATATTCATGGAACAATTTTTCACGTACGTCATTATCAGTTTTTGATATTAGAATTTTTTAAAGTTTTGCGCCCGTTTTTTGTGAATATAGAAATAATAGCCAAGTAAGAAGTATGTTCAGATTTAAAAGAAAACCGAAAATATTTTTCTAAACTTACTAATATTTTGATATTGGTACAATACGAAATAATCGATAGTTCAGACCTAATAGTGACTAAGTTGTGGTATTTACTAATCATTGTAAGTAGAGAAAAATTAATATGCAATGAGTTTATATAATTGGTGAAAATGCATCTAGAAATATGGTTATTTCGTAAATGTTACTGAAGCGCTTGTCCTCAAAATTTTACTCTAGTTAAGGCTAGGGTACATAAGTACACTCCAGAAACAAAAAAAAATAAAAACTTCGTGGTTGCCTGTCACTAAAGTTGCTAAAAGTACTTCTACTAACGAGATCTTAAGCACCGCACTAAGTTGTCAGACGAACTAATAGAAAAAAAATGCGAGCAAAAAGACTGGATTCATCATAATTGCGCGTCTGCTTATAAATTTGTAATCGCAATGACCGAGTCGCACGAACATAGATTTGAAGAACCGAAATATTCTTCGTACTCAATTAATCTGCCATCATCAAGGTTTACTTTTTCTAAAATATAAAACAATTAAAATACATATAAATAGGCAATGGCAGCGAGTAATTAGAAGGTAATGGGAAGACGATAGCACCATTGGAGTAATTTATGGAGAATTAAGTGAAACCACCTGTAAGGTTGATATAATACAGTCCTTAGAAAAACAAAACTTCCAGTGTTACAGTCAGAGGAGAATATGTCAAGAAATAAAAATAGTCTTGGTTAAATATTGCGTTTCTTTAGTTGAGCTAGTGAATATTTTAAACAGTCTCCGTGAGCCTGGCAATTATTTTCATTTTGATATGCAGGGCTTAATGAATTATTATTTTCAACAAAAGGTACTGATAATCTATAGTAATGAAGGAATTACTTTAACGTCTGTTTTATATCACGTTTATTCTTTATTTTCTGTTTTATATTATGGTTATATTTGCATATTTACTTATTGAATATTTTTCTTTATATTTATAAACTAATAAGTAATCATTTTTAAGTTCATTTTATGATAACTGTTGTACGACATGTACAAAATGACTGGAAAAATATTATTTATAACAAACCAAATTCTCTTTCAAATATCCATTAAATATATTAGTCGATAATGATAATAATGTTTGTCTAACTAATTTAATGTAAGTAATATTTTGACCTCAATAGCATACTTTGTAAAACTTGCCGATCGATATAAATGTGATTCACCCAATTAAATTACTTCGGCTCATTAGCTCTAAGGGAGAAATTTTTTCAAACTTGAAAAACATTTCAATCATCTTGGTAGATATCTCGTATGATGTATGTTTACAATTAATGTTCTAATAGATTCCTAAAATTTTAAAATGATATTTCACTCTATGAAATTATGACATTAATAACATTTCAATTTATGGTTTCTTTCCCCTTTTCTCTTAATGATTATGAAATTGAAGTTATTTATTTGGGTATATTCTAGATCCGTAAATCCAAAAATTTTAAAAAGTAGATGATATGTAAGAAAAAATGCGTCATGGGCTTTTTTACTTGATGTAGTCATATCTTAAATTGGAGATCAGTGTTATCCATCACATATTTTAAAATAATAAATCTTTGTTATTCTCTGATGTTCGAAATTTTCAAATAATTCCTCAATAGATTTATCAGCTATGTGACACGTACTTGCAATTTTTTTTTTATAATAATGACTTCTGCACTTTATGAGGAATACGCAGGACATTTGTACATTCTCAACGTAACTGTAGATATAATATATATTATATACTATGAAGAAGAACATGAAAAGATAAAGATAAAGAATACATTTTTAAAATTGTTTTTAAAGTTCTTTGAGTGATAGTCCCGAGACCCCCGGTAAATAAGTTATAATATTTAGTCATTGACAGCAGAACCAGACGCTTAATCGCTAATAATTCCTCGTTTATAAAAACAATTCCCAAATTTTTAAAGTTCCGTTCCACAAAGAGAAAGATGGAAACCTTATAAGTTTATTCAACTGTCTGTTTGTCTGTTATAGCCTTTTTTCTCAGAAACCGCTTTACATGGAAATTTGAATTTTTTGGAAAAAATGTTAACTCGCGCAATCTATTACTCAAAGATGTTTATATGGAAATGTTACACGAGGAGAGGATAAAGACTTGGAGTGTTTTCTTTAAATTAATTTATAGTCTAGGTTTCGTTTGAAAGGGCTAATAATAAGGGCCAAAAATATTTCTTCCGTAGTTGTAAGCAGTACGTTTTGATAAATATTCCGAAAATATCTAAAAAAATGTCACCCATCCTTCCTTCATTCTAAAAATCCTAAATCTAAAATTACAAAAAATACAATTTTTGGAAAGATGTTGGAAAACTATAGCGATTTTCGTACATTTTTCAAGTTTTAAAATATACACTATATGAAAGATAAAAAAGGTAAAATATTTATGTTCTGAAAAATTAATATCTATAAACAGTTTAATAGAAAGACCATGTACCGTTAAATGTCTGTAAATACCCGAACTTGTACGGAATCCTCGTAGTACTATTTCAACACGTGCTTGAGAGGTTTTAGTAAATTAATCATTTATATTAATGTTAAGCAAAATAACGAAAAAGGAAAACATACTAAAGCAGTCATTTATAAAATATATATATATAGTTAATAATTTTACGAATCTTTGAGAATTAATACGAATACCTATTATCTGCTACATTGAATAATGTGTTATAAGAGTAACGCAATAATTAATCACCTCTCTAAATTTTTACAATGATGCTTGTATACATATTTTGAAATTTATTCAATTACACAAAAAAGAACATTGTGGGAGAAATAATAGTCGAAAGGTCCCTCATACTTTATATATCTTCTTCGAATAGTGCTCACTGATTTTTATACATATAAGTTATACCATAAAAATCAATATGAAAACTCGATATTCATTTATAGAAATCTAGATACGCTATTATGACCTTAAATTACGCGTTTAAAGGATTACGTCTTACTCTGCTTAGTTGAAAAAATCAAACTGGTTTATCGTAAAATAAAGTACACCCTGAGACAAATTGCCTCGTGGATAAGCACGTTCAAGGGTTGGCGCAATAACTATACCTTAATTTATTGTTACACCTACCCTCAGTTTTTTGATCATATTAGTTGTCCTCCTTTAACTCCGTCGCATTTTAAATTAATTCTATTTATATATTTTATTGATTATAATCATAGTTTGTATAATCCATTTTCGTCTACCATAACATTATTAATTTCTTACTATTATTTTGATCATATGTAGAAGATTGTTCTCACAGCAACAATCGTACGTTTAGGTAAGACTACTAAATAAATAGCAAAAACCATTCAATGTATTCCGTTTTTATGGTATTTTTTTATCATACACACACTAATTTAATTAGGCTGTTGTTGTCTAATTATTTTGATTAGATACCAAAAGCCAATTATCGAAAGTAAAGTCCCGTATGAACTCCATTTTCATCGTTCCTTTACGCTATTGTCAAACGAATTTAGTCGGATCCACACATGAACCTTTTTATTAATATCGAAATTTCCACTACGAAATTATTTGAACCATTAACAGAACCACACGATTATTTATAGTGTTCTCTAGTCTGCACATTTTATTCATATTGCATTTCTCCTACAGTATTTTGCTTCCAATATAGAATTAATTCTGTGACTTCACAACATATTTTAAGGTCAGATATGAGAGAACAATAAAAAAACAGAAAAAAATGGGAAGACAAACGAAGGGTAGATCTAAAAAATAGAATTCTTAGTTCAAGGTACAGATTTCATAGGAAAAGATGATTTTTTAATTAAGCTATTTTTGGATGATATTCTAGTTTGGAATCTCAAACCAAATTAGCTACTGCTAATTTAAACTCGTGAGTTGAATCTAAGGTTCATTCGGAAAAAGGAAACCAAAGATGAGAGAGGAATATTTAAGTAAATTGACACTACAAATTATTATACAAAGTCGGTAGCAAAAATTGCATAAATATTTCTGTATATTAAATTGAGAGAAGTTAAATGTGTGATCTGGAATAAATCGCCAATTTTGTCATTTTTACTGATTTCAAATTGTAAGACAAAGCATTTTTGAAAGGAAACTTCTTTTGGCAGCGATGAATGTTAAATATCAAGTTCACAACGTTTTTCATACAACGCTTTGTAACGTCCGAATATAACGAATCTATCGCAAGAAGGATAGAAAACAGGTACATAGTTAACAACAGAGGGAGATAGATGAATAAGATAGAATAATACAAGAATTGTATGCATGCTACAGCCCCGCGTACAGTTCAACAAAATTCAACAAATTGGGCTCTCTATTGTTATTAGCTGTTTTGTACTTTAGATATGTCAAAATGAAGCTATTGCTTATAATTTTGTTGATTTATTTATGATTGATTCACTACTAATTTTTCGTGTACTTTATCCATTACGAGACTAACAACAAATGTTTGTTTTATATTTATACCCGTTCTATGTATTAATCCGTCATAAACCCGCCCATATAGTTGTCGTAAATATAATTTTTACAACAGGAGCAATACATATCTACTTCCTTCAGGTACATTTAGCCGTTTACTGAATCTCGCATCGCGCCTATTTTTTAAATTTACCATTGTCAATTTAAATTTGTATAAATATTTTGTTAGATATTTATGTCGATATATAATGACATATTGTTAATTTTTCTGAATGTATGGTATTAAAATCATCTCATCGAATTTAGTACAATCTATGTACTAACACTTAGTGTTTTATTATATTTAACTGAACGTATTTATCCCGGCCTTAAGCACGTTTTCAGTATTGGAGTATATGCAAGCGCATGTGTTATATGTATTTCAATAGGGAGTAATATTTATAGTTAATATTTATCCTTCTCTCTTTCTCTCTGTCGTTTTACTCCTTAGTACTTCTTATACTTAAAAATCGAGATTTGGATCGCCGAAAAATTTGCGCTTTTATCGTGTGTGCTGAGTGGCATGCAATTTTTTCCCCAGAAAATTGTATTTATCAATAATAGAGTTACAAAATTTAAACAATTTTAGATAACATGTTGAATACTCATGTGTCTCTGACATAGATAAATCCAAAGTACTTAGATACTTTATATGGGGTTCCTTGCTATTACTTGATGAGTTCTTTGTGTTATTTATACATGTTTTATGTTACGCATATGACATTTTTCTTGTATGCCAAGTTAATACTTGCCTAAATTTTTTTTTACGATTATTGACATTTGCTGATAAAAAGCCTTTGTGGATCAAGCGTTGCAAAATAACTTTGGAGATTCGTAACTCCCAAAAAAATGTCGTGTTTTTGAGCCGTAACAAAAACTTTTTTTTATTTTCATGTGTTTATAAAATTTAGCTGTGAATATATGAGGTAATTCACTAATTTCCTGATATAAAAGAGGACTTACTTCTGCGTTTCATAATGTTTCTACTATTTAGCAACTGAATTTATGTTATGAGCTTTAAACTTACTTGCACATTTAATATCAATGATTTGATTAACATTTCAACAATTACATCAGCGCTTTTCATATTGACAGTTTCATACGTCGAGTCTATCAGAATCTATTGTATTTTACGTTAATGATATTATTCTAATATTTTCATCATTAAATATTATACTTTTAAGACAGATGCCAAATCCCATCGTATCAATTTTTCTGCAAATAAGCTCTGCCATAATTTAAAAATAGACATGCTGCTACATTCTCAATAAAAAGACCATTTAACTATCAAGAAATATATAGATATTCTAAAGCTAATAATAAATTAATAACCACTATCACCATCAAGCTGTTGTTTTTCTGCTATAAATCATCATATGACGAAATCGAATAAACGATATGAGCGGATAAATTAGCCTTTTCCTCCAAATGCGAACCCAGCAAAGGACTTTTCCAAGAACGATCGAATATCATAATTCTCTCTCCAAGTGACGTGCCATGTGGCGTGCCAGTTTCGCATTTCGGTTATTGCCATCTTCACATGAATTGTTTGTTAAGGTTATGCAAATATGACTGCTGTAAGAGGGAACTATGAGAATTGGAATTGTGCGATGTCTGATTTTACCTTTATATATACTTTGCAAGTAGCCTCTTCGTTTGCTCGTTTTGTGGATAAGATTCCGTTGTAAATAATTTATTAATTCTGCATCAGTAGAATAAGTATTTAGAGCAATACATTTTAAAGTAAATATTCAGACTTTCGTAAGGAATATAGTCAGAAAACAAAGATATTTTTATAAAGATTGATGATACACTGCTACACACGTCTCATCAGGTGCATTGCAGTAACGATTGCAACCTTTTTGCAATCGTAATAATAGAAATAAAAGTAATTTACTAACCAAATTTAACACGCAATTCTTGAATGAAAAATAATCAAAAGTATAATATTTACAATATAAAATGTTAAAACACAATACAACCGTAGAAATCACAAAAACAGGGCAACTTTTTATTGCACGTGTAAAGTTATATATACACTTTTGCAGTGAAGTACCCAATGGACATCATTTGAGGTAATTATCAATGAATGAAGTTTTCGACGAAATTCTCGAATATCTGCAAGTAGCTATTGTGAAGGTAGGTTAATAATTTTTAATTACCCCTATAATCAAATTGTTCACTATTCTATCTCCTTCTGTTAATATTCGAATAAATCTTCTTACGGCTAATATCTGATACCCGAATATCAATCCTGTTAGTTAATTGAACTGTCCGCTAAAAAAATATCTCATTTCCAGTTATACAACCCAGCAAACAAATTATCAAATTAAGAAAACAATTTCAAATACCGAAACTTTACAAATTCAAAATAAAGGTCAAAAATTTATTTCGTATATTACCGTTCGATTTACTCGATTTACCCATCTAATGACAGATGACGATTTACCCATCTAATGATAGGTTCACGTCATGGAGACACTAGAAACTAGATACTAAGCGGACTTTGTTCAACTGATTATAGAATATCACACATAAATACTTGAATATTATATATTATTATTAATACACACATAAATACTTGATTTTATTTCCAATTTATTTTTAAAAAGTTTCATACTAATAATTATTTTGTTTGAAAATACGTACTAGCGAAACGTTTCTTTATAAATATAGGACAATCTATTGATGACATTCCGAAATGAAAAATAGAAGTATTTAACGAATGATAAATCAGCCGTGATTCAAACTATTTGCTACTGATAGTTGATCCTTTGCAAAATACCTACCCTATCGACCAATTTAGGGTCTGATGATCATTTCTAATGATGAAAATTATAATTCTTTAACGCATGGTCGTAAATCAAACGTGATTCATGATATCGGCTACTGATAGTAGCCATTTTGCAAAAAACTATGCCGTCGACCAGTTTAGGGTCTGATAATGAGTTCTGGAGATGTACAATGTAATTCCTTAACAGATGGAAGTATGTCAACCGCAATTCAATATATCTACTACTGGTATTTATTAACTTGTTAAATAACTACACAATTGACCAGGTCAGATTCCGATGGTGAGTCCTGGGGATGACCAATGTTACTTCTTAACGGATGATAGTAAATCAAATGTGATTCAAGATATTTGCTATTGGCAGTACTTTGGCAAATAACTTGACATTTAACCAGGTCGTGTCTGATAGACAATGAAATTCTTTAAGGGACGGTAGTAAATAAATTACGTTTCAAGATATTTGCTACGGGTAATTATCACTTTGCAAAATAACTGCACCATCAACCAGGTCACTGTCTGACGATGAATTCTGGAGATGAACAATATAACTCATTAACGGATGGTAGTAATTCAACCGTCATGCGAAATGTTGGCTACTTTCCTCTTTTTATCACTCTCTATCTTTGCCGTTTTATTTGTTGCAGTTCTGTCACGAGTATTGAGTTGCATGCGAAATTTTTAGTAATACTTGCCACAATTGTCAAAGAAGTTTTAATTTAATCGCGCGTAAAGGTTATGCGCACTAATTTCTTTTTTTATTTTACGTTAATATAACTTATTAGGTTGCTTTAATCCACTATTTAATTCATTAAAAAAGTTAACTCAACTGTATGAATCAAGGTAAGATTTATAATAATTGGACCATTTACACAGATTTTATGGCATCAAATGAAACTTGGAAAAGTTGTATTTGAAACAATATTTCACGACATAAAGTTTGTATCACAAAAGGATTGTCTGTGACGAATTTGTCTTGTTTTTTTCTTTTTTCTTTGGGTATCTTAATCCTCACAATGCTTATGTTATTTTTATTACTATTATTATTGACTTCATTTATCATCAAATGGCCGCCTTCTACAAATGAATGTATATTACTTATCATTAAATTTGTCACAAGAATATAATTATTTTTGCCCTTAAAGTTATAATAAATCCTTTTCGATCTCTTTTGTATACTTCAAAATTTGAAGTTCTGTTTTTCTTTCAAATAAAATTTACTTGACTTACAGTACAAAATATCGATAAATTATTAATATAATAATATAGATAAATTAATAATTCAATAACAAAGATATCTATTAAGATACATTACTTTTCAGTCAAAATTTAATGAATTAGGGATAAAGGCGCTGATATATTACAAGCCATCAAAATAGTCCATAATCGTATTCACTGAATAAAAATATGGGTTTAATGCTTTCAAAGTATTGATAAAATTACTTAAATAAAGTAATGACGTGGATTGCACCAAAACACTGCTGTTTTTTATTCATTTATAGTGTAACTTACCCACACATTTAAAAAAGAATTGTGAAAAAATGCTTTCAATAAATTAATAACATAATTTGCTAATCTGTAGGTGATATCCTCGTTGAACAAAAGATAAAACGTATGTAGAAAATAGAAACCTAGTCCCATTACATAAAATGAAGGGGAGTGCATAAGAATGCGGGAATTAGAACAAGAAGTTTCTTTGGAGTTTGAGTCCACCAGAGACCGAAAAGTAGTGTGCTACTTTTCAACCTATGCATGAACTCTGACAGAGTTTATGTTTTGTGACTTCTCTGACCCATTAACTATTAAAGGAGTTCCAGCGAATGGTGTCGATACGATTAAATATCTCGAATCTTTTGTTGCAACTATAGTAAGCACTGCAGAATATATACGCATTAAAAACGATACACCTTGGCTCGAATGGCGTTCTATGACAAGTGTCCGCAACGATCCGCAAATGTCTACAAAAAGTAAGGTAAAGTATATCAACAAGTAATAATACTAGTTCTTCCGTATGGCTCCGAATGCTTTCCGAACTGTTATTTTGGGCAGGGGGTACAATATAAGATCAGAAACGAGTATACGCGGGGAACTATCAAAGTCAGAGCTATCAAATATTGTGAATAAATATTCCAAGAACTGTCTGAAAAGTTATGAGAGAGTGAATACTGCATGTTAGGCCCAAGGAAATATCTAAAAGTAAAAAAGAAATATTTAAGAGTAGATTACGATCCTAAATAACAAAATCGTATCTTGTGAGTAAAGATACGAAGAGCACTAAACCTACGTCAAAGGCGATATAACCAAACATATATATATATATATATATATATATATATATATATATATATATATATACATATATATATATATATATATATATATATATATATATACATATATATATATATATATATATATGTATGTGTATATATATATATATATATAGTTGTCACAAAGAAGTGAGAATAAGACACAATATAATTCCATTTCAAAAATTAATTCTTACACTTAGTTTTCTAGTCTAATACCGAACCCAGTGATACTCCAATGTTACGATTCTTTAAAAAAGTTTTGTCCTGTCTCTCTTAAAAATCTTAAATTTTCTTTTAATTTGGAAAACAGATAAGACACTACAAGTAAAGGCCGGTGAATAAGATGAATAGTCGATCGATTTGTACATAGCTTATTTAACGGCAACCAACGAAATAGCCACTATGTGCCGCCACTTTGTCTTAATGAAACTGCACTCCTTTTCAGAGTTTATTTCCGCTTTCCTCTTTTTTCTTAAATTTTTATATTATATTTATTATTATATTATTTGTCAAATAAAATTTAAAATACTTGGACCTGAATTGAGCAAATATTTGATTAAAAAGCACGGTATTTGTTCTACGGGCAAATAAATTATGCGGTAGAAGCAAAAAATGGTTCAGGTTTACTAAATTTATTTCTAAAACCAAATTGAAAACTATTTAATTTTATCCTATTATGTTGTAATCACAATTAAATAATCTTTGTACTGGACTTCATATTGTTTATTGATCCATACTGGCCAAAATATATCTTCAACTTAAATTTGTCACTTTTTTGAAACATTAATCAAACAAAAGTGAGCGAGAACCACTTAATTTTATTTAAAATTAAGTAATTTTGTTCAAGTTTCCCTGCAATAAAGAACTAATTGTAAAAGAACGAATAGGCAAAAATATATAAGTCTAAGTAATAAAATGTTTAAGTTTTCTCCTCTTTGTAAAGTCGTGAAAAAATACGTTACTGAAGATTAAATTATGTTGCTCGTAAAGAGAAGAAAAATTAGTAAGACACTTCACATTAACTTATATTTATCGAGAAAGTTTTATTCGGCATACATCAAATTTACTAATCGATATCTTTTTTTTTTGAACTCCAAAATTATTTTAATATCTACGTCGAATATTTGAGTGACTCCAATTTAATTGCAGAACTACATTTATGACAGTATCTTTTTTCAATTGAATGCGTGTTAGATGATGTGTAAAATTAACTCTTTAAAACTTAGTGTACTTGACCTACACACGACAGTACTTTTGAAAGAAGAATAAAAATGTGGCGTTTATAAGCATATAGTTGCAACAGAATAGATAATTTCTACTGAATATGGCTTGATTTTCTCTTACTAATCTAATTAAATTCAAACACGATGATTCCAAGCATATGCAACACGACGCTTGTAATAGATATTTATTAAGTATAGGCTCAGGTCAAAGCTCTCTCTAAGTTAATAATGTCGCGCAACAGCGCTATGATTGGACAAACTCTAGTTTACCTATTAATTTCAATAAACATATTGCGGCGTGGTGATGCTTTAATTATAATCCTCATTATTCAAAGACCTAACGGTCAAATATATTTCCTGTTATCCATGTGATTATAATTTATCTTATTCAAGGTGTTGGCTTAATTATAATTCCTGTAATATAAGGATAATTCATGTTTTGATATAAGTATGACACGTTCACCTTTGCAATTAGTAAAAAAAAATAGCTACAATGCTACGTTACCATTATACATTATATATAGAAATTTTACATTGATTTCTTTATACTTACTTACAAATACTTAATGTATATTTATGACATTTCCGCCTTTTGTGTTGTATAAATACAGAAATTTTGAATAAGAGGACAAAGTAAATGTTGTGTGAACTCTACTCAAATAAAAAAAAAATATTTTCTATATCAAATAAACAAATCTCAATCAAATACATAAATAATTATAATTTCAGGATTTACCTTGAAATATAATAATAAGTTTAATGGAATAAAACTGATTGTAATCAACATTTAGTTAGAGATATTATGATAAATTAAATACTCACTGCCTGTCCAAGATGCATTGTTTATGATTTAAGTTACTATTAATTTACTCGTATAAATTATTATCATTTAACCCTGGATTCGTAAATAAAATAAATCCACGTAATCAATGCATCGCATTGATTATGTGGATTTGTGATTTCCGTTGTAAAATTTCCAATCCCGTTGGTGCATGTAATTTCTATAGCATTTTCAGGCAGATAGATTACCAACAGCAGATAGATTTCAGGCAGGTATATTATCAGTAATAACGAGATATAAAAAAACTAATATAAGACAGATATTAAATATTATATTTTAAGGACTTTGCACATTGTGAATATTCATTTAATGTTTTTTTCTCCTACATTTTGTAATAAATCCATCGGCATGTAATGACTTTAATGATTTGTCAAGTTTACCGAACTGAATGATGGGAATGTTTCCAAAATTCAATTCGCACCGTTTAGGTTAAAACTTAAATGTTGTTAATCATCCATCCTGAAAAAATATATGTTTTGTGAATGAATGATAAACAATTGTTACTTCTAAATAGACGGCAGTTATGATCTCATGAAGCCATTGAAAGTCCACTTGAACTTTCGAGTGTGGACTATACAAATATTCTTCTGAAAAACCAAAAATATTCTTTTGAAAAACTTAAATTAGCAAGTAGAGTATTTTATTGAGAAATTAGCATCTATTAGTAACATCTCAGCTGTTTTTGTATTATCTAATTAAAAACGTTATTGCATTGACAAGAATATAAAATAAAAATATTAAGGTTGTGGTCCATAAAGTTTTCCCAAAATTAATATTTTGGCAAATGAAATGAATGGAAATGAACTTTGCCTAATAGCGATTACCATCAAAAGTAAACCAGCCAGGAAAGTGCTTAGAATTATTTTATATGAAAATTGTGGCAACACGGAAAATTTTAATTTCGTAAAATTTTTATACGTGAATTACTTTGCTAAGCAGATTGTTTATGGTATCGTTTAGTATTTCCATGGTGTTAAACATTTGACTAAAACCATGGATCCAAATGAAAATTGTCAGTTTTATTGCAATAGTATTATTTCTAAGGACTGCAACTAATCGATTTAGGATGAAAAAAATTAAATAATTTTAAACCCATTCTTCAAGGTTAAAGGTTAAAGATTATGTTTTCATTCCCTTAGGATTCTCATGAATAATGACAGAACATGAATCAATATCGCTGATTCAGCAGGTCATCTCGTAACAAATACTGAGACATGACTATGTCTCTTAATGGTCCAGTTTCTAGTGCTATGTATTATTCATTAATAAATGTCAATTCACAAAATCAAACAATATCCAGGTATTTGACCTATTTCTGGCAAAATTTAAATTAGAGAAGAGATAAAGGACATGGATAAGTATCCTCCGAGCACTTTTGAAATTTCCGTTAACACAGTGATTGTCAGATTTTAATAGATACACGTACAAACTTGCTTTTATCTTGTTGTTTATTTCAGAACTGTCGAGAAAGACATTTATTTACCGAGTTTTATTTATATAAAGCATTTAAAATATCTGACAAGGTTGATGAAATTTAAAAATTTTTATAACTGATGAAACCGTAAAATTAAATAACCGTAGTCAAATATTTTATTTATTATTTTGTAAAATCCTAGCTTTTGCTTTCGCTTTCCTTCAAGAGGAATAAACCGTTAAAATTAAATTATATTTATAAACTTTTCATGTAATACTTGGCACGAAATTTCATACTGAGGGAGACGATAAAGGAACAGATGAACTATGATATTTTGAAGGCACGGAAACAAAAATATAAGAACCATTCTAAAGACAGTTATTGAAAATACAAAATGGAATGGCAATAAATGTATTTTGCCTATATTTAACGTAAAAATCGAGCCAACAAGCAGAAAGGTCACAGTTCATGTGATTAATTTTATATACCAGTAACGTCACGTACAATGTACGTTAAAGGTCGAAATAAATGAACCATGTATTCGACACCAAATGTGAACTATGTCAGGCATTATTTGTGGGACATTCTAAGAAAATTAAACATTTAATGGAAATGCGATAAAAGACTAGACTGCACTTCTCACTATTCAGTGTATATGTATATATATATATATATATATATATATATATATATATATATATATATAATCATATAAATATTTAGAGTAGAAAGTTAATCAACAATATAACGCTGTAATATTTTTTTTATTTATTATGTAGAGAATCATTGGTTTCCAGTTTTATAATCAACTCGCATCGGAGAACTCCTTAATATAGAAATCTGTATTAAAGATTGGTTTCATTAATTCTTCACTATCATTTATTATTCATCGAAATTAAACTTTTATGCAATTTGGTTAAAATTCAAGGTACAGTTTGAAACTCCGTGTATTTTGATATAATGAAATAATCTTATTTGTTTTTCGATCTAACCTCAGTTATGATAGTGCTTCTATGTAGCATAGAGCCTGCAGGCAGGTATTTCCCTTTGCGTTATATTTTTGGAATATGATAAACATGGTATTACAGTCTTTTTGCATTAACAAACGCAATTCAACTATAAAATATCCACTCACAACTCTCAATTTATCGGCAGTGCCCAAATTACCAAAGCTGCCTCTGAAAAACAAATGTTAATTAAGCGATGTATTAAGGACGCATTTACAAAATCCTCTTGCTAGAGAAAGGATATTTAATAAAATCGCTATGGTATAAATACATGCTTATAAATTTGTGCAAAAAAATGTATGGTATATTCGTCTTACTTCCATCACGATTAAAACAAAAAATCAGTATTTATTTGGCAAACAGTTTTATTTATTTTGAATTATTAAAATTACTTTGATACAATCATAATATTAAAATTTCTGAATTTTACATTAAACATTACATTAAAAACATTGTTTAAAAATATAACCGCTAAGTGTAATATTTTTGCGAAAATAAGAATTTAAATACAAAAAGTGACTTCTCTAATACTTTCAAAAACTTCTGACGTGCTTGCTTACTCCATCTTTTCTATAATGCGTGCAGCCTAGGAGCCAATAACTTAAGATCTAATTAATATAAATAATTGAATTGAGTACCAATGATAAATATGATGATTAAGAGTCCAGTAATTTTAGGGCCAGCCTGCTGTAAACTGACATGTCCTAGCATACAACTACGTTTTTTAATAAAACGTGACAAACTATTGCAATAAACCGACATTGTAAAGGTGATAAATACGATACTTGTTGCTTTCATTCGCGGTTAATGGCTTAAAACCGCTTCTCGACTATTTTTAAAATAATACGGCATCGCATATAAAATGTTAGAAAATATCACTGCACTTTAGTAATTAGCCTTAAATAATGAAATACATGAATGCATCCCTGCTGAAAAGGATAGATGATGCAATTTTTGTGGCTTCTAACCTACAAACAAGACATATATCTTCATTAATAGAGGTTTCAATTTTAACACACAATTAAATTAATAAAATAGTCTAATTTTTCTGTTGTATTTTATTAATTGACAGTTACACAATATATCACAAATGTATTGGATTATTAAATGAATTATCCAGTGGAAAAATGAATCAATTCAAAAATGAGGGCAACAATCCCTTTTTTTACCCTATGTACATATGGAAAACATAGAACGCCAATTGTTCATACAGGTGATTCTGTATATGCCATATGCGTGACAGTGACTTTTTTCGGAAAGCGCTGAGAAAGAAATAGTTCCTTAACACTAAATTTGATACATTAAATTACCTGTACGAATAACAAACACGTTCCTTGTTACACACTGTGTATACATATAGGGATGCAATCAAACCTGTCTTTTATATTCTTGAAATAAACATATATTTCATCTTCAACAGAACTGGAAATATAGCGGTACTTTTTAATAAAATATGAAAGTGCTTGTTTTATAGTAAGTGCTTGTTTACTTTTTATAGCAAGTGCTTGTTTTACTTTTTGCAAAAGTGCTTGTTTTATAGTAATGAATTTTTTGGCATAAAAAAGAAAAAGTATACTTAAAAGATATTCGGAGCGTTTGTGCCAGATTTGTGTAAAACAATAATGAAAACAAAAGAACCAAAAGGTCTCAGTTTCTGTAAGAAAAAAAATTATAAATAAAATAAATTGTTGTCAAAAGTAATTTTTGTAGTTGTTATAAAAATATACACAGTAATTAAACAAAAGTAAATTAATTATAAAATATTTATTCTCACAAAAATAATTTTATTTTCAAGTTTCAAAACAAGACACTACCATACCTTTAAATAGCATGGCTGTAAAAACTTTTGCATATTATAGACTACTGAATTATCATTCGGTTATCTATTTGGTTCTCTTTCCTATGTTACATAAATGTTCATAAATTTATCTCATTTTACCCTGATCATATACGTTTCAGCGGCGCTAGTAGCCGTTCCATTCCATAAGCGATATGTGTTCTAAATAGATTAATATGATATAAAAATGTATAGCACTCTGTCCACTTTATTTTGCTTTCTTCGACTTATTGTTGCTATCTTGATTTTTAGAATTATACTAAAACAATAGTAGCAATATTTTTTCATAGTTTTATCAGGAATATATATAATAACAACATAAACAAAAATTGTTCATGAAACCAAAAGTGCACATGTCTTTTTTTTTATTGTTTTTATTTAATTCCGGATATTTTTTTACCATAATTATATATCCAAATAATACTGCTATAATTTTATGTAATTATCACTGACAATCTGCAAAAAAACAATAAAAAATCTAGTCATCCATTGCGCCCTCTACTCAAGTACCTAAGAAAGGAAATTTGTTTTGATATTTTTTCAGTTAAACAAAAGTTAAAAACCTGATGACAGCGGGAAGGAGATGAAAGAGAGCTTTGTAAAAAAAATGCTATAAAAATTAAACTGTTTGATCAATCGTTCTGAAAATAATTAGTTTCCTATCCTGATAGTAAACCAATAGATAGAAAAATTAATTGCTGTATCAAATTCGGGTGGTTAGATTCAATTTTAAGTTAAGCGTTTAAACCGTACAATGTAGTCGATATTGTAATAATATACGAAGATATTAAACGCAACATAAGTACGAGCAAAATAGTTAATATCCATTGATAATTATTAAAGATTGACCGTTTTTTTAACTGTTATGTTAGTTAATTCGACTACATTATTAAAGTTGTTGAGGGTCTAGAGTTGATGAATAAAAAAAAGAATTACATTCGGCCATAAAATCTATCAAAAAGTTTTGGAAAGTACATGGTTACTCCTGACTGTTCGTTGTAGTCGATGGTATATCAAAAAATTAGCGCTTACAACTCCTTACTCTGCTAATATACATACTATATGATACCTAAAGAAAACGGTTAAAAAAATTATCGTAATTATTATGGCATTACTTAAAGACAGATTTAAATCAAAACGTTATTTTGATTCCTTTTTTCTAAGTAAAAGTAGGACAAAAATTATTTCTAACCCTCCACTCAAGTCGGCTCAGAGTCCCTATTGGAACCCATAACCACCCGACTTATACAAAAAAGGGGACGTTCGAAAATACATAATCCAATAATTTAAAAATTTCCAGTAATTACCATTCAGCGATCTACTAACACAGAAGGACTTAAATTTTTTTCAACACCTAAATTTGTGAACGTTCTAAAAACCTCAAATGTTGGTCTATTGCCAATCAAGTCACGATGACTAAAAAGGGGACGTTTGAAGATACCCCAGTAATTTAATAATTTCCAGTAATTACCATTAAGAGATCTACCAACACAGCAGGACCTCCATTTTTTTCAACACCTAAATTTGTGAACGTTCTAAAAACCTCAAATTTTAGTCTATTGTCAATCAAGTCACGATGACTAAAGATATCATGTAAAAAAACACAAGAAACATTTTAGAGACGTCATAAAAAATTAAAATTTACTTTTTTATCTTGATTAATAAATTTAGTTTTGTATCCATTCCTTGAATATATATTTTTCATTCATTATTCCAATGTTAAAGAATTTTATTGAAAAAATTTAAAAAGGCGATTTGCAAAAGCAGAATATCCCTAAAAGCACCACGATATTCTACCGACCACCGACGACAAAATACCTTTTTTTTATATAAAACAAAATTTCCTCTGAATGTCAATTTAAAAGTGCGATAGGTATTCAATAAAGAATTATATCGTTCCTTGTGGAGGAATAAATTGGTAGCAGTGCTGAACAATCAAATTCAATTAGAATCTACGAGCGATTTATAAAGTTACATATTCCGTATACAGCATGCAACAAATAAAAATGTCGATCCTGTAGCAGGCCAAATACCTGTACAAGCAATTTAAATGTAAAATAAAGTGATAATGAATGACTTGATAATTATCGAGCGATATTCATTATAAAGAATATCGCTCCTTATAGAATTACTTTGTAAATTAAAGAAACTTCACATTTTATTGTTATCTGTATTCAGTTCCTACACGAAAAAAAAAATTTGTAAGGTTAAGTGTGAGGCGAGCTAATAATCGTAATTTTAGATCAGTACGATATTTTTCATTAAATAAAGAAATGGCATTTGTTTTTTTTTCTTAGGGCAAAAAGTAAATACCAAAGATGATGTGAATAAGAAAACCAAATTTAATGTATATGGTTACCTAATTAATACGTAAGATTGAATTTGAAACCATTATTTTGGGTGATTTATTATGATTATGTTTAAATGAAATTATTTAAAAATAATTTAATAATATTACATTATGCAGTCTTTTAATTAATTGAATACATTTAATCTTTAATATTAAATAGTGAAATATTTGTCTTTTATGAGTAACGGTTTAAGAAAATGAAATCTTTCTGTTGATGTTTATAATTCATTCAAAAATATCGCTTGCAATTAGAGAAAATTATTATGTACATACCATTTCATCCACATTTGAATTAACTTATTCAATTTCTTCCCAAACTAATCGCTCACTCAGGAGGCAACCGAAAACCATCTCCCATCTAACTGAAAATGTTGGCTAATAAACAACAACTCTTAATAAGAAAAAAAGAGAAATTACTTCAAAATTCAAATTGGGCACTTCAAATAAATTCAAATTACGCATTTTAATTAATTAATTTTAAATTTTTCTTAATGGACACTACCAACGTGTCCTTATGAAATTCTTTAACCGTTTGAACATACCTGAACTCCAATATTCAAAGGTAAGCGCTGAACGAAGGCGAAAACATGAATGTTGACATCTCTTTAATGAACTTCGAGAATTCTATCACTTTTGAGTTGGATCCTCAAGCTCCACGTTTAAAGTCAAAACCTGAATGTTGATATATTTCTCTAATGAACTTCGAGAATCCTACTACTTTTGATTTAGAACCTCAAGCTCCATGTTTAATACCAAAGCGTAACAACCCGAAATCGCATCGTGTCATAAGATTTTTTAAGCTCTTTTGTTTTGAAGTAATGAGTAGCCATATATAGATGACCTAGAAAAATAAAGGTCATTTTTATTTATTGTGGTAAAATATATTATATCAGTGGTATCAAAATATGTATTACCCCTATTCCGTAATGCCCGATGGAAAATTTCTGCAATTGCTTTTCAGTTTTCAGGGAATACAATAATATATACGAGACTTAAACTCAACAGGGCCAAGTAATATTAAGAACAGAGTTAAAATTGGGGGATTATTGTTTGTGACTAGAAAAAGGATAATCACTTACGATCGGGGCTTAATCCAGACAGGATAAAGGTAACGATATTAATAATTTCGTTTGCGAAATGGATGATTTGATCCATGAATGTCGAAAAGAAGAAAAAAAATAATTTTTCAAATTAATTTTTTCTGAATTTATTTTAATCTGAGGTTTTCTTATTTATAGTAATGTGAAGAATCACACCCATAACGAAAAATAATGGAAAAACCTCATTTCAATACTGTGGATTTTCAACTAATTGTTTTAATTAGATTTAATTTAAAAATTGATTATCGGATGGTTTTTAAGATATCCTGCCCCGAAAAATATTAAAACATTCATCCTTCTGTTCTGTATTCACAATTGTCCGAGTCTATTGCGCCAAAAAATCATAAAGAAATATTAATAAACGTTTTTCTTTTTTTAATTTCTTATTAATAAACGTTTCATAATAATTACGAGGTAATAGATTGAAAATACCCTAAATTTAAAATTTTTCAGACGAATATTTCGCAAACGCTTGATTTTTTTCATATTACAAAAAAATGTTTTAGATTTAAGAGGAGAAGGGAAGTCAATATTTAAAATATCGGAAAGAAAGTCTTAATTCTAAATTAAGATGGTTTTTAAAATATTTAAACATTACTGAAATATTAGAATACTAAAAAATAGTACAATTGAATTTTTATCCCGAATACATTTTACCTGAAAACATATGTTCTTCAAAATAAATTCAATTGGAATAAAAGTAGATTCATAACTTCATTTGCCTCTTGTTTAACCCTACCTTTTTGAAAGTTCGGTTGCAATAAAACTTCCGAATGGTCTATTTCTTTTTAATTTTCAATTTCCTCACCTCGAAATAGATGACACTAATTGGTTTAAATAAATTTTTATTAAATGTAATACATATTGGATAATACGGAATCAGTTACAGTTTTCTTCTGCATTTCACTTTGTAACTGAATTAAAATAAGTTAAAACCTATTTTGTATAGTACGTATATGAACCTGACTTTCTCGATAAGTGTATATGCACAAATCTGCGAAAAATGGCCGTTTAGTGAGATATAATAATGTACTAACCTCCAAATTTTCAGACTTTCTCTATCAAATGATACGCCGAAATAAATCCACGGAACGTCCCACTTAAGCTTTTGAGATATTGCTTAAATTGTTTCATTAACTGAATTCCTGCAAATCAATAAATATCATTGGAATTTCATTGTTTATTGAGACAATATAAATTAGAGCGTTGGCGAAGTAACATTACATTCATTGAACCTTATTAATTAGTCAATAGGATGGTTGAGCTTCGACCTTTTAAAGCTTAATTTATTTCCGATATTTAGAAATAATTTCTTTCATTAAAATGCTTTTACAAATATATAATTATATTTTACGATTATATAACCAAACGATGAGTTTCTGAATTGTGCTTGCGTTGTGAATTGCCCAGTGAGGTTTATAAATTTATTAGTTATGCAAACAATTATGTGTTTTGAGTTTCTTCATCCAATATAATGTAGAAATTAGAAAATAATTTCCCCTGGCCCCACACAATACTCTAAGCTCTACAATATTTTTCTTAACAGGACAATGTCAACATGTCTCAAAGGGACGAACTCGTTCTCTCATTACAAACCTTTGTTGGTAATTTGCCGTAAGTTCTAGTTTCATATCACATGCACAAAATCAGCCCCCCTTTTTGCACCTGCCGGCAGCAGAGGTCATCCCACTCTTTGAAAGATTTTTGCACATTTTCGCACATTGCACATTGCCCATTAAATAGCAATGAACTTTACCGCCATGGCGCCATCTAGTTTGACCAGGTAAGAACTATGGCTACTATGTCATTATGTACATGTATTACATATGTTTATATATATATATATATATATATATATATATATATATATATAGAATTTTTGATACCGTCCTTGGGTATTTTTATAATTTTAGTATTTTGTTCATGTCGGAAAGTACATAATGAAATAAAAATATTTATATATCGCTTACATTTGAAGAGAAACAGCCGACGATAAGATGATTTTCGTATCAGAAACTTTTAGAACGTGCTAGCGTATTAGAGTGGAGAAGACGATAATTAGGGTATTCATGATACAGAAATCACATCTCAATTACGGAAAAATTCAATCTTAGATTGTGAAGCATTTATTTAAATTTATTTAAAATGGGAGTGGCTTTTCTTCTCACAATTGTTTGTTATACAGTTCAAAGCTACTTTGCGTATTACAAAAAAAACATACTATAGGTTATTTTGAGAATTACGTATATTTTTTAGCTGCTGATACCATGAATGGTGAAAAACATTTTATGAAAAGTTTTATCAATCTGAACTTTAAAAAAATGCATATTTATAATTAGAAATATAATTTAGGAGACTATTCTTGGTCTGGACCAAGAGTAATAAATTAAAAAAAAATCGGCTAAGCCTAAGTCGTATTTGTGTACTTAGTGTTTAATATGATTATTGTTTTTTAACACAGGTTTTATGGTGAATCGCAAAAATTCCGATCTTTTTTTCTTCAAAAATATAAATTTAACTCTCGCTTTCAGTACCATTATATTATGTTGTCGCCGAGGTGTCTTGGGTTGATCACAAGGTATACGGCCTTTGAAGACGCGGCGCACCGTGGAGGCCCGGGTTCAATTCCTGGCCGTTGGTCTAGCGGGGCTGGATGGGTGTTATGGTCAGCTGTAAGTGTTCCCTTAGCAATAAGTTTGCCATATGTACCTATTAGATACATTAAAGTAGATAAATAAATAAATATGTTTTTCTCTTTATTTAATTATGGTATCTAAATACAAATAGACAGAGTTAACACAAATAAAAGGAGAGAAAGAGATATAGCAATATGTTTCTGGTGTTTACTTATGTAATAAAATTATCAATGTGTTAATATTAATAGGAGGATTAATTTAATCACAATAAGCTGCATTACTATGTTTTTCATGATATTAATTTTTAACATTTTTATTAGCCAGTTTCTCCTTACTTAAAGAGAAAAAGACCTGTTCCACTTGAACAAAACAGAATATTTTTTTCATATTAGAGCTGTTCCTTTTTACAATTAAAATCCTAAGCTTGATTCTACAATTTGGTGCTTTTCGTTTGAAAGAGGTATCAACCTGTAAAACCTTCTGTTACCAAATTTTCTTTAAGTGTATTTATAACCAATACCTTTAGTATTTTTTATGAGTCTAAAACCAAATTTTCCAATTCATGACGAGTAGTTTTAAAGTAATATAATCTTAATAATTTAAAATACGGTTTCTGGCTAATTTATTTTACTAATTCATTGTAGTTTATTTATCTGTTGACTTAATTAATACCTAAAAATGATAACTGTTGTGTTATTAAAAGATAACTGCACTTACTTCAAGACCCGCAGACTGACCGGACCCATTCTTTACACACTGAATTTGAAAAGAAATTAGTATCCTGAAAAACACAGTTTTCAATATACGACAGCATAGTTTTCCGTTATGAAGGCAACTCTTGTTTGTAATGGGCTACGATAGTCAAAAAGCTAATAAATTATATACCTACATCGTGGATACGCAAATCCGATGATGATTTCAATTTCTTCTCTAATAAAATATAATCCTAAAGAAGGTGTTATATATATATATATATATATATATATATATATATATATATATATATATATATATATATATGTAAAGATATAAAAACTTATAGACGAGTGAAAAGGGCTATACAACGGAGTTGCGATAAAATATAAAAATTTGTTAAGTACGAGTAGAAAACGTTCAACAATGGTTCCGTACACAATTGAGAACACATAAAGGTCTGACAATCTGAGGCTATTTAGTATGTTTATCAAAATACTATAACTATTAACATTATTTTTCAGTGCGTGTTTAAATATATATGGGCATGTTTTCATAGGCATTAGAAAAATTCGAATTACATTTGACTTTTTCGTAACATGGCCTTTTTTGCCATAGAAATTCAATGTTAGTAGGGATTATTCATTATCAAAATTATATTTTTGTGTTTCTCATCCTTTTTGTTGTTTTTTTTAATATGCATAGTCACTCAAGCTTTATTTGGTAGTGATCAATATTGACGGCCAATAAACAATTGCTAATAACATTTTCAGAAAGCCAACACCTAATCTAGAGCAGGTGTAACATTTGAGCATACATTCTTTTCTGTTAAATGTAATTTGATTGTTTTTAAAATTAGAGTTATAACAAAATCAGATAATTGCTATAATATGGAGAACTCAAGTTCACTTCCTTGAACATAACGTGAATCCTTTTCCAACACACTTTCTTTCTTACATCTTTAGGGGATACGGGTTCTGCAGCAAAATCAATGACAGATAAAGTTTTAAGTGGATATAACTACATCATTTTAACCATATATCATTCATAAGTACCAATTTATGACTTTTAATAAACATAAATTAATTTTTAACTTGAGACAATAAGTGTAAATCCGATTTCTGTTTCTTGATCACTGTAATTCATTATTTTAGTAAATCGGGTGCGTATCAGTATTCAAAACACTCGCTGTTTTATTTTCACCGATTAAATATTCTTTACTTTTAAGCGCAGCATTGAACCTATAATGTGATACGTATACTATGCTTAAGTGAAATCCAGAATCCAAAATCTTGCTCGAAAATCCCAAATACTCGTTGATTATTTACAGTTTGCTCGCAATCCTATATTTATATCGATATATATTTATATATAAATAAATATATATATATGTATATATATATATATATATATATATATATACAAGTATATATATATACATATATCAGAACGTGAATTTTGGCATTTGATCATAAAGCATAATGGTCTTGGTGTATTGTATTAGTATTATTCATTCTGATTCAACATATCGAATAGTACTCAACCATTATTTGTTTTCAATACATAATTGTATGGTACAATATTACTTCGAATTTACATTGCACTGATAGGCACGATCATCCCATTATTCACAAGGGCATTAATTTAATTTATTTTCTGTCGATATTGCAAATCGAAGTTTTGTTCTAAATAATTTAATTTGCAAAATCCGATTCACTTCCTTTAGTAACTCTCTCGTTCCTTTATAATTTATACCTATTATGCGAATACATCTAAAATCTCTACTCATTAATGAAAGCAATTTTAATGAAATAAGGTCAAAATTTGCTCCACTTATTGAGAGATCAGACTGAAATTATATTTGTCAATGGCGCCCACTTAAGTAATTAAAATCCAAGGAAATTTACTTTTTGCCCTCATTTTACAGTAAAACAAAATATTTCCGAATTATTTTCCAAGAAGTTAGGGTCAGACAATCTATAAATAATCGTTCAATGCTAATTAAATTAGATTCTCATATAATACCAATAATACATGGAGGACCCGTACAGCCTATTGTATTTTTACTCTATTTTAGTAGTACATACGTTTAATTATATTCTATTTGACGATTAAATTTGACGATGCTTCTATTTACGCATTGTACGCTATGTACGTATCACCTAATTTTATACTGGCGTTGGAAAAGTTTCCGATTAATTTTATTGTTGGCTTGTTCACCGAAATGGAAAATAGGTGGCAATTCTTGCAGCAATATCTATCTAATTATACTCATGCTAACGTACGATCTACGTTAATTTTTTCATGTTAAAATAGATGATGTTACAATTAATTATTTCAAAAAGATCGCCTATTTTATTAGTTAATTAGTACAAGTTAACTCCGCGATACGCTATAAATTAATATTTACAACTTATAACATGCTACAAATTGTTTCCGTGTGTGAATTTTATTCGTGTTTTAAATAAGACATTAAGCCAGAGAGTCATGACTATGAGTGTAACTAATCTGTTTAGAGAACATGTATATAGATCTCCAATACAGTATGCTCATTCAGAATAGTTATCTAACTGGTTTGATAATGTGGTCTTATCGATAAATATTAAATACTATGATTACAGTTGAACTAAATTGAAAATGAATTTTTAAATGACTTCAAAATAAAACAAAAATATTTAAGAAAAACGAATGTGTTCCTGTTAACACAGTGTACCGTTTAGTATTCTAGCTTGCTTTCTTACTCAAACTTCAGTAGGGAGTTACTTGTAAGTTGAATCCTAAGTTACTTTAGTCGAATAGCATGTTTAACTTTTAGTCTTCTAAGTTACTTTAATTTCTTCCATTCTTCGAGTTAGGTAGATAACCACATAGCCATTCAATAATGTACTTACATATTTGTCATGTTCAGGATAATGAGTTTGAAATAACAATCGACAAGATCATATCCAAAATTAATTACTGAATTTCCATAACAAATTAGATTATTTTAAAAATGATGTTTGTATTTTAAAAAAAGTTATGTCATTTTATAATGAACAATAAGCACTAGTTCCAATTAATGAAAAAAAAACCTAAAACACAACAATACCATTGGAAAAGGTATTAAGTGACAACGGTTTACAGATGAGAAACATTAAAAAATGTTACCAGACTCATTTTCTTTTGCCAGCAAAGAATATGTGTGTCTCAACAAAACGAAGTAGGCAAATATTCCGGTACGTCTGAGTACTACGTCTAAACCTAACAATTTTAGTAACCAAAAAAATCCAGTCCTCTTTTAGAAAGAAGTTCCGCATAGGTTTGCGACTGTATTACCTGTTGGAAAAATGGTTTTAATGTACGAAATGTTAATTCCAGGCATGCGTGGACCGAAAAGTCAATAGGAAATATAATTGTTAATATATGTGCATATATATATATATATATATATATATATATATATATATATATATATATATATATATGTATGTATATATATATGTATACACATATGATGTAACATTAACAGCATCTAGTTACGAATGAAAGTCTATTACATATTCTTGAGTCTGTTAGATAGTGGATGAGAAAATATTACATCTACCGGTACCGATACGAAATTTATTTTCTCAAATGCTAATTGTGCTGCTAAATGAAACCGAGTTCAATTCCTACGTTACTGCTAATTAATAAGCATTTAATTGAAAAAAAATGGTAAAAAAATACGCTATGATTTATCAGTTTAATTATATTATACGACTTTACGATTCTTCGAAAAAAACTATTTTTCATAAACTGTTTGGAGATTTTGTTATGATGTAATTATACTATTTATCTATTTAACCCGTAAAATGATATGAAACTCATAACCTAAAAGTTTGTATTTGATCACTATTAAGCATTTTTGTGGAAATACATTTGTGTAAAAATTGGTCTATAAGTAGGTATATCTCTTTTCATACACCTACAGATCATGTAAGAATATTATCACACCCATAGATGCACCCACAGAGCATGTAGGAATATTAATGTGTCTACAGATACACGTGGCATTTTAGTACAAGCGATTTTCACTCCGGTAAATACTGATAATAATAATAATTATACCCATTTAAATGTGATAGAAAATCAAATTACCTACATCATTACTGTATAATTGTATGTAGCATTCATGTACCGTAGCATTCATGTATACTGTAAGATGAAATCTTACAGTATTCCTATACATGCAATAAAATGTCAAATAATCGTACGTCAAAAATGTTTAATACCACGACGAAAGAAAAGCCATAAAATTGCATTAAGATCATTTTGAAGCATCAAACAAATATATTATTTCTATTTCAATATTTATATGATATTATCAATCCAGTATCTCCGTACTCCGGGTACGAAACCGTGGATACAACTAATTTTTTTATAATCATTTCAGTTATCTGATAAAAATGTGACGTATTTACTAAGGAAGCTACACATTTGACTGGTATTCTAACATATGTAATACACGTCATCCATAATTCTGAACAAATTTATGACCCATAAAGATTATTGTCATGAGCAAATATGATTTTATTTTCATTTCAAATATTCAATATACTCTAACCGTTATCTGGAAAATATGAAAAATTTAAGGTTGTAATACAGATATAATTAAATATTTAAACGTAAGGCCGTATATTTGTATAAGTAATTGGAAAATACAATTTAAATGTTTTTGTTACTAATCATCAATAAAATTACTGAAAAAAACACGGGTTGGAAAGATTTAATATCATATTCTGGATATAATTTTGTGCAATACTTGAAAATCGACAATATGTGGCTTTCAAACATCAACAAGTAAAGTTAGTATTTTCCTAATATTAGTTTGCTAATTACTTTATTTACTTATCACAAAAGTGAAATCATTACAAAGTTACTTAAAATAATACTAATAAGACCTGAAAATTTTACAAATGCACGAATGTAAAATATCGCCCCAGCGGAGGAAAAAATATATTTATTTGATGTGGATGACAGAATTAAAAAACTTGTAAATTCTTTTATGAGAATTTTAATTTTTTCTCGTTACAAGTTTTCTTATTGATAGATCGAAGAACTCTAAGAAACCAAAGTGAGCCACCTTGATATGGTGCTTTGTAGTCATAGAGCAAGTGCTGTTTGGTGTAACTACTATTCATAAGTGCAATGGGATTAAATTAAGATAGTTTTTGCGGAGCAGCTCTTCTTAAAGAGGATGAAAAGCCATAAATGTTAAATTATTCGTAATAACCCGCTAATATGAACAAAGATCAAATTATAGTCGATGAAAAAACTTTGAATATAATATACGTGTAATGTTATTTTAAACAAAATACAATTTATTATAATCAAGAACAATTTAGCAATAAAAACTGTGAATTATTTTCTGTTGTTTCACGTTTATATTTACATAGAGTTTTTCTCTTCCAATTTCAATTAATATGTCGGAAATAAACCCATTTAATACTTTTTTTGTTTTATTATCTCATGTATGTTATAAACGACTGCCCTAATGCCGATCTGGCAATATTGGTCTTTATAATGTGTCATTATGTTAAATGTTTACACTAGCTAAGATGATAATGCATTTTCGTCTACCGTAAGGTTAGCTGAAATAACGGATGTCGCACGTCTGTATTCTAATACTTTAAATTGTACAGAATATTTGCACAATGGTTTAATGAATTTAAATATAAAATTATCTTTTAATCTTGCTTTTCTTGCTACTTATTCGTATGTATCTAAGATTGTTAAATAAAATATAGAAAATGTTATAAATGTATTAAAAAATTAATAGAAAATAAACACGATAAAAATTTTAAATCATTCAATTAGGAGGTATATATAGAGCAAACCATATGTGATATAATACACTTCGTTGATAATGCACTGAACGATAATTGCACCATGTCAATCAATGAATACTGCTGAAGGAAGTCAAAAGGTACCATAAATCTTTTAATCCATAGCGTAATCCATAGCATAAATTTAACCAAGAAAAAAAAACAAATATTATATATGCAATTTATCCTAATTCCTGTTATATTTAGTACGTTTTTGTCATAAATAAATCAATAATCTGGATGATATATTATATTACGATTATATAATATTAATGAGAATATATACTAAGTTGTAAAAATATGAAAGGAATAACATTTTCATAAATAATCTGTTTTATAATCGCAGGAAAGGAAAATTTTTAAGCTTTAAAAAGTTCTAATTAAAAATATTTTAGTTTGGTTGATAAGAAAGTCGATTGGCTGCTTAGAAGGCGAATGCAAAGTGATTAATTAGAAAGTAATAGGGCAATTGAATAGAAAAAGCAATTTAATTTAAAGTGGGCTAATAAATATTATAGAGTGTTAAGAATATCAACGAGAGATAGAGAGAGAGTTTAAGAAAATTGTTAGTAACGTTCGAAAATTAAAATGCATTATAAAGTACTGAAATAATTTTAATATTTTTAATAAAATTATAATATTAACTCGCCGTAAACTCAGTTAGATAACTAACTGTTTTAAGTAGAATGGTTTTTATTTTACATATACGATAGTAATAATGGGCGTAAAGTGACTAATAATATTTGTATTCTACAGATCAAGAAAGGCTGTAGGAAAAATTTTATCCATCTACGAAATGTTACTATGTAAAGCGGATAAACTTATTAAATACAGTAGAACGAATGTAGCAAGACTTGAACACTTACGTAGAATGAAAATTCCAAGTTCTAAAGAAATTATTATTTCTATTAAACCATTTATACAAATAAATATTATTTTTTATTACGTAAATATACATATTTGTATATATCTTACAGATATACAGAAAATAACTTAGGTGCCTATATATCATTATTTTATTGGAACTTTTGAGTGAAATAAATTTCTGCCTCTGTTCTAATAATATTACTATTCTAATTATTATTAATAATGCAGGTATTCTGAATGTGATAATTTAGACAAGTAATTAAAAACTAGAGAAGTGAAGTAAAGGTGGGGAGGGGGGTGCAAGGCAAAACGCTTTGGGGATTCAACTGAACTTGGAAATGGTGCTTGTCTACTTAGATAATAAAAGCAAATATTTATTGAACGATAGTACACAAAATGTAATATGCATGATCCTATTTTCAGAAGTTGATCAGAATTCGTTCCTAATTTCATAATAAAACAGCTGTATTGGTGTCAGGATTATTAAGAAGCAAATTGAAGTACCCATGTGTCAATATGAATGACATTGTTAAATTTGTAGGCAAGAAATTTTCCATTCTGTCATGTAGAATATTTGTCATTCAAAATTTTAATATCAATTTAAATTAGTAAAAGATTAGGCAAAATTAGAGACAAGCCAATTCTAGAGTTTAATTATATATTATAATACAGACAATAAAGTATGAAACAATAAAGTGCGTAACTGTTTATGCAGCCTGATACTAAACGTAAAAAAATGATTAATTTAATAATACTGGCAATAAATTCAAGTCTTAAAAAATTCGGAAAACAACCTAAGTCTATATCGAATATATGCAACAATATATCAGAAATGTTATGTACACAAAACGACCGACAGCTACGACTAACCTCATACAACTTCCCGCATTCATTTTACTTACCTTTTCCGAACTGCTACATATTTCATTTTCGGCAATGCCAATTTCGCCAATATACGTTCAGTTGGAAAACTTCATTACGCGATTTAAAATAGATTTAGTGCGTCTCATGACGTACATAGATACACTATACAATTTGTTTAATTACTACGCTTTGCGCAGCTAGGCATTTTTTTGTTGTTGTTTTACTAATATAATGTAAACGAACCTTTTAAAATATTAAATTTACATATCTTCTAATTAGATGAATTGATTTCTATGAAGTGAAAACTAAATATTACCAACACCGAAATACGATGAATTCAAAAATAAGGGTAACGGAGTAGTGGCCGAGTAGTGAAAGTAGTGACCTGTTTATTTACAAATGTGTATAATATTGTCTACTTAGTCGAGTTTATTTTTTTACCTGTGGAGGGATTTAAAAATCAAATGGACAGCACACCATTTATTTTAAATTATAAAAAATACTGCAGGCTAAAGTATCAAGCATAGGTTTTAAAGATGTTAGAGACAGATTTAAATATTTTTTTAAAAATAATGGTTCTAAAGCAGCGTACAGTTAGCTAAACAGATTAGGAGTACTGTTTAAAACTTTACCGGTATTGTAATAAGATAATCTTGATCGATACGTAATACACGATAACAAAAGTTTTAAAATTTACACAACAGCTGGCCTGCTACCATTCCTTTCTCCAGTTACTGACGGTTCTTGCATGTCGATTTCTATTATTATAATTTTGCCTTTATAATTTATTTTATTTAATATCCGCAGTATGTCATAAATTGCATTGAGCAACAAATTAATTACGTGATCGTGAATAATGATATTTGTATCGTTCCAAACATTTGAATGCGATATCGTTTTTATCAATCTATTCCCTACGGGGCAGGTTCATCAGATTTATGTTAAAAAAACACTTAATAGTTTATAACTCCTACCTCATATGAAAACAAATACTTTGCCAAATTAAAAAAGAAGGTAACAAATCTGTGTAAATGTAGGACTTAGACAATAGAAAAACATGATATTTTAATATTAACTGTGCCTTGAATAAAAAACATAAACTAATTGTGAGGCTAGGTCTAATGTTATAAGGTCGATTAATAAATCTAGTTAAAATTTAATTAAAAATAATTTAAATGGCTACAAACTTTATTAAAGACTGATCGTTAACGGTGATTTTAATTATTATCTTCGTATACTAATCTAAACCATGGAAATGAAAATTAGCAAAGATAGATCTTTGCTAATATCCCACCTGAAGATGTAATACGAAACCTAAGTCATAGTAAAGAAATTAAAGAAAATAGAAATAATACTACATCACGTAGTTTCATTTAATTGTGAATAATAAATTTCTACAAAATTAACGAAAAATATTTTCAATATTTAAATATTTTATTGTAGAAGAAAAAATTCTTGTTATCCCATATCAACCCAAATATAGAAATTCAAGCGTACATATTTTATGTGTATACTGAATGAAATAATATTGTATGGAAGACATTTTTTAAAGTGTCCAAGGGAGAGGGAAGTTTTCTTGTCCCATTGGCTCTAGTTTTGGCTCTAGTATTGGGTATAGTTAAGAGCTTTTCTAGGTTACAGTTGAAGTTTTAAAATTTATCCGTTCTTATGATATCGGAAGTATGGTAAAAGAAACTTGTTACATTTATTCACTTTAACATATTTGATTAACAATTGCATTTATTGGGCAATTTTGCTGAAATAACACCAATAAAACAGTCAATGTTGCGTTTTGTTTATTTTTGTTACTTTCCTTGAATAAAAAGTAATCACTATATACATATGTTCAAAGGGAAGTAGAACGCATAGACTAATACGCTTACTTTAACTAAAATTTGTAATATGACAATAAATGGTTTGATGGCATCACTAAATAGCATAATGAACTTGCAGTTTCAATATTTCTATCCAACATCTTTCCTTTTGTGTAAGGTTAGTATAAGATTAAGAAAGTCAAAATATGTAATAACTATTTAAATAATGATATATTATTCCATTAATAACGAGAAAAGTTGATAAATGATGACATCGTTTCCTACCTTATATTCAGTCGTATACTAGCGAAATCCCCAACGGGCTTAGTTGGCCCCTGGAAGGATGTGATATTAATTTCGACATCGTGTAAAGATTTCCGTTTGATAAAACGGCGAAAATTACCAACAATGGTTCTTTGAAATATTAATAGACCGCGTAATTGAATAACGAGGGCAGTGTAAATAATTTAGGCACGTTTTATTCCTTTCTTCAGGGAAATAAATTATATGAGAATTCTCTGAATAATTATATTGTACAGCAAAATTATTGGTTGTATTTAGATAAAGCCTAATATTTCTAGTTCAATTCTTTACTAAATTATTGATAGCTATTTATTATAAATAATAAATCACAAAATTTACTCAATAATTGCAAAAATAAAATCATGCAGATAGATGTACGGAACAATGAATTTGTAAAAATAGGTGCAAAAAAAATTCAGAAAATGGACAAAAACCTAACTGTGATCGGATCAAATTGTTTTGTCACAAGAATTTAATAATTTTAAATAAACAAATAACTCAGAAATTTGGTTGATTACTATTATTTCAAAACTACCATTAATTAAAATTATTTTACCACAAGTAATTGTGTCGTCGGCATCTACCTAAAAGTGTAAATATATTTGAACTGTAGTTGAAAGTATGGTATTTAAAAACAACCTTCGCTAGACTTCGCAGAAGCGGCTGAAGTATGTGAGAGTGAAAGCATGATGTTTCATGAGATTAAGGTTTACTTGATAATAGAATATTCAGCACTTGCGCAGTGGTTGTATTGTCGATAACTTTGGTACACATAAAAATAAGTATGAAAAAAATCTACGTTCTAAAGATTTGATTCTCAACACATATTTAATATTAATCTGTCCACAACACTTGTAAACCAACTAGTATCTGTATTTTCATGTGTAATATATGTCATATTTCTCATCTACATAGGAGTCAGTAGGGTTAATGGAACAAAATACTGTTGTATTTTTGGTTATATAATAGCTTTATTTCTTTTTAAGATGCTAACTTTATTAACTCCTATTCAATATGGCTATTATTTTATTAACATTTAAATAGCCTTCTTGATTTAAACCATAATTATTATATTGGTGTGGTTGCACATAACAATTATTATCTAATGCGATCTATAAAATAGTCACATCATAAACATCCAAAATAGTAATATCATTGGAGGCAAAGAAATTTATTAATTTCAGTTCATCTAATTTCAATGTATATTTTAGCAATAAAAACAGTCATTAAGTTTCAAAAATACGTTCAAACTGTTTTCCAAAACCTTAAAGTACACACACAACAGAAACGAAAACAAAACTATTAATTAACTATAAATATTCAGAGAATTACGTTAAAATCGATCAATCATAGACCAAATGGTATAAATAAAACAAAAATTATTCCTTAATATTGAATTAAATTTTGCGGTAAAGTCATTTGATTCTTAAAGCTCTGTAAAGTAGAACGATGGCGGACAAATAATTAGAACGCATACTGAAAATGAATATTGTTTTGTAGCTTTCTACTTTAAGGTTATGCTCTGTGCTCAAAATTATTACTCAACGTTGGCAAATTTGACGCATGTACTCGTGAAGAATTAAATCTGCTGTAGAGTTCTCTCGAATTTAGTGCACGTTGGTCTAATAACTACTCTGCTAAACGGACAGGATAATTTTGTTAGTGCATTTTGTAGATGTCTCAGGACAAAAGATTTTTTTAATTAATACGTAAAATATTAACATATATCTATCGTTAGATTACATTTGTTATAACATTTGCAGTTGATATATATCGATTATAAATGCTATACATGTCTCAATACTACCATAGAGAAAATTTGGCCACAATATGAAGTTTCTAGAAGCGTAACTTTTACAAAATCCATACCACATAATAATATAAGTGCTACCTACTTCACCTGTTCCATATTTTAAAGCTTTTCGTGTATAAATTGCATAAAAAATTAAGGCTGAAATTAAACATTTTTCAGAGGTTGTTAAAAATGTGAAATGCACTTAGAGTTGTCTCGTAATTTTGTTTAAATATAAAAAAAAACTCCTATCGTATTACTGTTCCTATCTAACTACAGAAGTTAAACAATATTGAATACAGCATTTAGATGGACAACCATTTGAGAAAATGGATTCCTTTTTTATTTTTTTATAATCAATTAGATGAGAAAACAGACGGAATGTGAAAGGTTCATATTTCTTTGTCTTCGCTTTTACAATTATATTGAACATAAACCATAACCAAATTGAATGAGATTTACTTATTTACAAGTATTAATGTACAAAAATTATTGTAAACAACACGTGCATAGGGTTTTCGAAATCCTTGAAAATTAATGGTAAAAAATGTTTATTTATTTAGGTAGTTTATTAACGATTTGCCTAATTTGTGAGTTACCGAGGTCGATTTAAAAAAAAATTGCATGAAATTAAAATCATACATTGTTAATAATTTAATATAACCTAATTATACATTTAGAACTTCTTTTTTAATTTTTATAAGCTTTGTATAAAATAGTATTTTTTTAATAAATTATTTTATTCTATGTAAATTTCACTCTCGCGGTGAATAAAAAGTTTATTCGTAAAAAATATTTCTGGTATTAATTCGACAACTCATTTTTAAAAAAATATAAACAGTGCAATCTATTTAAAGGTCTGTCGTCAAAAACTTCAACATTCACTTTAATGTATATCACAGATAATATTATAAAATCCTTGCGTATATTTATCAATAGATTAAGTCACGATACCATCATATTTTGTTGAAATGTCATGGATTTGCTCTTAAGTATTCCTTCAATGAATATACAACCACATCATTTCAAATAATTTTACGTCTACTTATGGCAAAATTTCACTTGAAAATCGCAATTATAGAAGATTCGATACCTTGTATATGTTTTATTAGAATTTAATATCTTTATCAGGGTCGTATTATCCTGTGAGATCAAAAATGAAAAAAAGTCCATTTATTTTAACCTGCGGAGTGAAACATGTTTCATTTTTGTGTATTTTCTTAATTATCTGTGTTAATGATGAAAATAAAAACAGTCAATTATTAAAAAAACAGTAACTGGCAACAAATACCAAACCTAGCCTAGAAAATAATTAACAAATGCTATTTTGCTGTGTGATTTTCACCTAATATGTATTACGTCACAAGAGAAATATTTTGTCTTATTTTTTAAATACAAAATTGTTTTCATTTTTTGCTCACTTATAAAATTCATTATGATCACTGACAATTTCTGTTTTTCATCATTCATGCACACACACACGCACGCACATATATATCGCGATAAATAAATTTTATTTTAATTGCACTATAATATCAGTGAAGATAAACCATTACTAAATGTGATGTAGAATCTTATGTATGAAATATCACACAACAGTTCAGAACTCGTTTGCTTCATTCCCATTTTTTATTTTCTTCACTATCGCAGTTATCCTTCCGGAGAAAAACCACCATTTAGTCCTGCGTCACTCTCGTTATTATCTTTATATAATTATTCCGTTCATTAACAGTTCAAAGATTCACTAACTCACAATTACTACTCGTGCGTAATGTTCGTCGTTTTTCTCAAAGAATATCTTTTGGAGGGAGTTACGTTTATAATTTCATTTTCCAGAGGCAAACTTAATCCAAGAAGGCATCGTAAAATATCCGACCGAATGCAAATTTGTTTGTGATGTCATAAATTATCACGCTTTCTTGTTAATTATTACATGAGGCGAGTCATGACCGCAGATAATCGTATTTAGCCAAGGCATTATTTTATCAAGATCACACAACAATGTTGCTATATAGCCCAAAATTTTTCTATTTTAGGAAACTTTGAGAAAAGTTCTGTTAAAAAAAATTAATTGCAAAATACAAATACCTCATTAAAGTTTCTAATATGAGACTAACGTTCCCAATAAAGACAATTTCTATTTATTTGATTTCGATATATTATTTGGTTTATTACCTTTCGCATTTATATAAAATAATTCAGTTGCTATTTCAGGAAAAAGAATATTAATTAAAATATATATTTATTTAAAATATCCCACATCGATTTCCATAATTTTGATAAGTTTCATATAGATGCATGTAAACTTCTTGCAAACTTAATTTTTTTTTGAAGGAACAGAAATTTGATAACAGTTTATGCATAAGTTTTTCCGGTTTTTTGGTAAAAAAAACACGTAATTTTCAAAGGAAATCAATGTTTTTTTACTCAAAGTATTGGCTATCGGCTTCTACACATTTCGCCCATCTTTGAGGTAATTTATGAATACTATGGCAGAAAAACTGCTTATCTTTTGCGGCAAACCATTCGTCGAGCCATTTTCCAACTTCCTCAAAATTGCTGAAGTGCTGCTCTGTGAACGTGTGCCCCATTGATGCGAAGAGGTGATAGACAGATGGCGCCAGGTCTGCGGATTACGGCGGTTCCGGAAGAATGTCCCATCCAAGCGATTTCAAGGTGTCTTTCACTGGTTTTGCTGTGTGAGACGGCGCATTGTCACGTAACAAAATCACTTTGCCATATCTTCTGGCCCATTCCGGTCGTCTTTCCGGTTGTTGGCGATAGCCTTGTATATTAACGATTTCGCCGAGCTTCAGGAGTTCATAATATATAATACCGCTCTGGTCCCACCAGACACAGAGCATGGTCTTCTTGCCGAAGCGATTTGGCCTTGGTGTTGATGGACAGGCTTCGCCAGGTGAAAGCCACGATTTTTTCCGCTTCGGGTTTTCAAAATAAATCCAATTTTCGTCACCCGTCACAATTCGATAATGATTTCATTTCGTGGCGTTGAAGCAGCATTTCACAAATGACTGCGATTTTCCATTTGACTTCCATTCAATTTGTATGAGACCAATTTACCGAGTTTATTGATCTTTCCCATTGCTCGTAAAGGTCTGCTGATTATTTCTTGTGATACATATAATACTTCTGCTAATTTCCGTTGAGTTTGAGTTGAGTCATCATCTAATAACTCCTGCAATTGCTCGTCTTCGCATTTTTGTGGTCTACCAGAGCGCTCACTATCTTTCACATTGAAATCACCACTTTTAAATTATTGAAACCATGTCTCATAGTTCTAATCAATGGAGCGTGTTCACCATATGTTTTTACCAGCAAACGATGACTTTCAACAGCCTTTTTTTTCATTAAATAAGAAAAGCAATGCGTCCCGCAAATGTTCTTTTTCAGGCACAAAACTCGACATGATTACTGAACGATACAACAAAGACGCTAGCTGTTGGCGGACTCAACTTACGTGTGTTTGTAATTTTATGTCAGACGAACAAAATGACATATGTGTCAAATTAATACGCTGCGTACTTTTTGCTGGCGCCATCTCTTAGTTAAACCAGAAAAAACTTATGCATACACCTACCTTTATTGAAGATAACTGTTGTGATATTTTGGATGCTGTACCTTATGGGCAAATGTTTTTAATCATTGAAATTTTGTAATTGCTTTGCAATTTTAACGATTTCAAGTCTCCATAATGGTCTCATGTAATAAACATATTTTGATTTTGATTTTAGATATCAAATGCGAAATACTTCTTCACTCATCGTTAATATTTTTTTTGCAACTTTGATTCAAAATAAATCACGCGTCTAAAATTACTTTCTAATAATTAAATACCTTTTTCACAAATTATTTATGTGCTACAATTAATTATGTAATTCAAAAGCCATTAAATAAATGCGAAATCCCTATTCTATTAACTATGCACTAGAAATATTTTCATCCAACAGCGTCGTCTATACCTGGGAAAGTTAATTAAATAAATTTATATATATATATATATATATATATATATATATATATATATATATATATATTTCTTATGCAAAGACGCTAGTTTTAAAAACAATCCCCAAAAGTATAAAACCATGCTTACGTGCATAGAATCTTCCTAATTACCCTACTTGCTAAGATTGCAATAATACACTGATCCGACTTAAATATATCAAATATTCCAACCACCATACTTGTCGATCTATGAAATCGTCTAAATGATTTTAATTAATTCTCGTTTAATTAAACCATCCTGCGTGGGATTTGTTAAGTATAACTTAAATGCTCAGTAAGCTAAGTTAATTGTTTCAACTTTAAAAGAATATCTTCTGACGTTCGTTTCTAGATATGCACACATAATATTATGGTGTTTAATGTACAACAATGACAAGTATTATTGTTATTAATAATATTTACATTATGAATTGCTTTCTGCATAATGTTTGATTCTATATTCATTTTACTTTAACTTTTAACAATGAAAATTTAATAGTGATGTATTAACAAGAGCGCCTTACTAAGATACGATAGTAGTGACAAATGTATATAAATATATATATATATATGTATATATATATATATATATATATGCATAAATATATGTATATATATATATGTATATATATATATAAATATATATATATATATATATATATATATATATATATATATATATATATATATATATATATATAGTCTTTCTTGTATTTTGTTTAGAGTTTAATACTATCTCTCCTCTTAGAACAAAAAAGTAGCGAAATATTTCTGGACTAGGAGTTCTACATCGCGGAAAATTAATTATTCAAATTGATTTTATGTCTCGGCATGATATAAAATTATGGTAAAATTATAGTTATGCTTTTGTAGCAATATGAACAAAAAAATAAAAAATAGTCTTTAAATATGAAAGTGTTGGTCAAGAACAAAAGGATGTCTCCAATGACAAAAGAATTATTTTATGTAAAAAACGGGGGTGTATCAGATCAGTTATCGTAATTTTTTTTTCAACTAGTTATTTGTCAAGGTAAACTCCTTAAGAAAATGTGATTAGAGAGCACTTCACGTTTTTATATGAAAGTTAATTTTTTGTCATCGGGATATCCTTACGCTCTCGACTTTAGTAAATTTTTTGACATTTACAATTAAAGATTATTAATATAATTTTTTAGTTCATATTGCTACAAAGACGTGTTAGACTAGTTTTTTTGAACTACTACTTAATATTTTTTGGTTCAAGAATAGAATTTTTCTTTTATTTTATTAATTTATTGTATTATCATTGGTTCTTGACACGAGGGCAAAATTTCAACTAATTCGGACATTTGAAAGTAAAATGAAAAATTTTTTTCTTTCTAAATATTATGTAATTATTGTACGTGTCGTTGATACGTATCCGAAATTATATATAATTCATACGTAAAAACTATTACCCAACTCGAAATTTGGGAACAGAGGGTAGAAGGAATAATTGTATGCGTAGATTTTTGATGATATATAAAAATGATATAAGCTAAAAGTATGTTATACTGAAAATAGTTTTAGACTATGCTAAGAACGAGCTTTCATATGAAAGGCGCCCTACAAGGCGAGGCTTGATTAAGGAAAGTAAAATTTTTCGGTCTCCTATTTTTGTCCCCTCAAGTAAGAGTGAAAAATTATATTTTAAGTTTTGATAACAAGAATTGTGGCGAGCAACTTTATAACTGCGCCAGTTTTCAAGTTTATGGTATGTATAGGTTTTGAGAAAAACAACCGCAATACACAAACAGATAGAGAGATGGAGTGATTATGAAGTGTGTACATAAAAGGACTCTGTTTACTGTTTTTAACGGAACCCTAAAAAGTTGTATGACTGAAAAATCAGTTTTATTTTATCCCGTTAATAATTACTAAAAGGCAGGAAAGGGTCACTATTACACACTCTTATTAATGCAGACCAAATCAGAAGATTGAGGGAAGCTATCAACAAAAAAGAGGTATGGAAAACTTTGAGCCAGATTACTGTATCACCAAGACAACGCACAAAGCCGAAGTATAACCTGCCATTCAAGAAACAGGTTCAGATTGCTGAAACACCCAGCTTTTTCTCTAGTTCTGGCTTCCTACAATGTTTATCTCTTTTCACCGCTTAAAGAGCAGTTCAAGGGAAAGAAATTTGAAGATAATGGCCGCTGTAGAAGCATTTTGAGTGAGTTAAGATAATTTTTTTTTCAAAAGAATCTGATAAACATAATGTTTTATATCGATTATCATTACTATTTGACCCTTGGTATATTTACAATTATATCAAATTCTTAAGAAATCATTAAATTTACTTTGACCATATTTCTTAATTTTTATTAGACTTTTAGCATCCTCATTTTTATTTAAATAAGTATATAGACGAGTAAATTTTAAGATGATAAAACCAGCGAGCAGCCACCAGTGAGCTCATATGATGATGGAAAAAAGAGGTGGTTATTGGAACTTCTAAATGGGCGAAAGAAAAAATTTCGAGTTTGGAACCTTTTAATTTATTTTAGTGAGTCTTTTGGGTGAATCATTTTTCTTGTTCATAAATATGTTTTTAACTATCGCCAATATTACATTGTATAAAGATATAGATTATAGGACATTTCATAAAGAGTGATCAGCTCCTCCTCTAACTTGAAGATATATATCATTTATATTAAATATGTTTTTAACCCTTTATTTTGGTAATTATAACCTTATGTTGAGAAAATACCAATTTATTGTTACAAAATATCGTATTTATTATCTAAGATAATAATGTGTGACCTGTGATAATCATGTTATTATATAAATATTATAATAAAATAATTTTTTTAGGGAAGTAATATTATTAATATTTAGAATCTTGAAAGAGATAAGATTTCAGATTAATACCTTTTTTCAATATCACAATCTTATTGTTTTAATATTACCTCAAGAAAGATCAATATTGATATTGATATTTTCCATGAGATAGAAAACTATCAACATTTAGAGTATTAGAGGCACTAAAATACAAAGGCTATGTGGAGTTTTTGCTTTAAAAACGTAATTGAAAAAATATAGTTTAGCTATAAAGCAGTTAAAATAGTCAATTGCATCATAAAGAAATATAAAATATTTAAATGTCATAAACATTGAATAAATATTATATTACTTTGAGCAACACATCTATCATTGCTTTCAACTAGAAGCCGAATATTATATTTAATTAAATTAAATAATATTTAATTAAATTTAACGTCCCACAGGCTCGCTGTACTTGAACCTCCATTTACCAAACATAAAATCTGTGTTTATCTAGAAATTACATCGAGTCTCCTTTTTTAAACAAGAAATAATTTTACAGGATTTAGGAAATGTATATCAGATTAAATCAAACCTAGAACTGGAAGATTCACGTAGCCTTAAAAGATTCAAAGATTGCAAGAAATATATCTGGCCAAATTCAGTGTCGAGTAAACTGAGATCTTAGAAATCTCTAGAAAAAAAAACTGTTGCTTGGCGTTTGTCACATTTTAAAGGATCGCTAGTAATAAAAAATTGTGTATGCTCGGAAAACCATACAACAGAAATAGACTTTCATCAAAAGTTTTATTTAATTTCATTAAATTACATTACATATATGAAATTAAGAAAAGAAGCAAATAAACGGAGAATTCCCACTAAAATGCCAATAAATTTCTAAAGCATATTACTTGAGCCACAAATGCCAAATATGCTGCAAGTGTTTGGATATCTACAACCAATCCGAAAACTATACAACTTATGTCTCTCATATTATACTTTTAGTGTTAATAGTATATTTCAGAAGGTACACATTGAAAAATATTGTACAGAATGAACATTGTGTGTAGAGTTTAAATTTTCAAGTCTGATAAGGAGTTTCCTACAAATTGTTTCATACCCTGCCGAAGTTCTTCTTTACAAAGAATCTAAGGAGAAAATCTTTTCATTTTCTTGTGATAGAGCATTATCGTTACAAATATTCTTTCATTGTTAACAAGTTTTTTTAAGCATTCCCAATGACGAAAATAATATGTCACGTTTATTAATTTGGACTTTTATTACGAACGAATATTTTATTTTCCAAGAAAAAAAATTTTTTTATTTTTAAATTTTTATTCAATCATAATTTTATTTGAAAGTTACACGAAACTATAAGCTGCATGTAAATAAAGAAAAACACGGAATTATTATCGTTATAATCATTTATATTTCTGTAAAATGATATTTCCATCGGTCACTGTTCATTACGGAGCAAGATGTCATACGCATTAGGCCATATATAATTTCGACTACGATTCCGCGAGGCACTCGTGCGGGTCTGCGTACAGGTTTTTCAAATATTGCAGTGAGGTTGTTGTAGCGAGTTTTGAGAACGAAATTAGATACTAAAATAATTATTGATTAATAGTCAATCTTTTTCTTTTACTCGAGAAGCCATAGAAGCCGATTTGCTACAACGATTTCACAACGCCTTATATACAAAAAATTAATAAAGTTATTGGTAGATAAACAGAGTAATATTTTAGTTATGGCAATGTAAACAACCATTAAAATTGTGATAATTAATTGAACGCAGTCACTTTAGCGAAAGAAGTATCGAGATAGGGGATATAGTATTCTTTCAATACAACTTACATAAAAGACGTAAGCATCTACTCCGTACGCGTAGGTCCATCTTATGCACACGTAAGGTGTAAATGAAAAGATTCTGCGTATTGGTTTCGAATGACTTAAGGATTTTAAATGCGTGCCAATGTTCTTCACAGATAGACTTAATATTTCTAAAACTTCCAGTAATAATACATTTTTAAATAATTCCAGTAAAAATAAGTGTTAAACAAAAAAAAACACTAAGTACCTAAAATATAGTAGTTGGTAACAAAATACAAAGCAGTAAAATTTCTTTTTTGTTGAATGGTAACTCAGAACGAATACAATGAAGAAAAAAAACCAGTCAATCTTCCAGCAGTTGTAGAATAGATGGTCGTCGCATAATGCGAGCTCACTTCTGACATTTCTATTTCCTCTTTAGTGCGATAAGACATTTTACACTTTGCATAGTCAATGTATTTCATTGATTTTCTGTATACATTTTTTGATAGAAATTTTCCATTCATGATACCATTAACAAACATATTGGGCGTCTCAAATACTTTCCCATTCGATGGGTGAAAATAATCATTGTTTTTGAACGAAAATCCCTAAAAGACCTATATCACTTGATTATATACATGCAGATAGTTCTACTATATCCAGCGATTTTTTTTAATCATAACATTACCTTATGAATGTCGTCATCATAAACCTTAATACCATAAATTATCTTTCTACAAAAATTAGATAATTACAATGGACAGCTTGTCTAAAAATCTAACTATCTAGAAACCTGACTGTATACTTGAGTGTCAGGAAAAAAAAATATGAGCAAATGACTTTCCTTAAAGTAATAAAGGTAAATGACAATTACTTTAATTTACGACTTTTATGAAATTTATTATTTCAGAGCCATTTGCATAAAAGATGAACAAAATGACCATTCCTGCCCGCATCTAATCACATGCCAGAACTTTTTTGAGAAAATGTTTGAGGTGGAAATTTAAAACTTTGCAAACTGATGAAGCGTATTTCTTAATATTTAACTCTCAATATTAATTAGGGGGATTATCCCCCTAATTACTATTAGGTATATAAACGATGTCTTCTTACGGAAGCAATATTCATTAATTTTTTTCAGCGCTGCATTGGCTAACATTGGTCCTAAATTAGTTGTAAATCTTTAATAAAATAATGTTGTGGTTAAGGTTTTTGTTGGCTAAATTTTCAAAGGTTTTAAATTTTAACTCACTGATTATTATTTTTAACCTAGATATATTACTTTACAGGGAATAATAAACCAAAATACAGTGTGATCCGCTTGTCGCAAATTAAATATAAAAATTTGAAAGTTATTTTAATATAAAAATTTTTAAAATAAATCTCCTTTAATTGAATCACCAGTACTATTTAGCTATATTTTCCTGAATTATTAGCACTCGCATCATTATTGTGCTATTTTTGACAAAATTAAATATGATATCCTTCATTTAGTAATTAGCAATGAAAAGTTTTTTTACCATTCCTTCTTATTATTCTTTTCTTTTTACAGAAATAGTTAAAGTTCCCCAATACTGTCGTTTATCTGCTAAATTGTTACATTATAAGATCAGATTTGTCGTTTTAAAATATCTTTTCTGTAACAATATTGAGGTACAAAAACACACGCAATGGAAGTTATATAATTGCTTATCTCTGTTGAAATTTTAGATAAATTGCTATTAGGTATATACACGTAATATACTGAGATGATAAAGTCATAAGGTTTTACTCGTGAAATAAATTCACAATAACATATTATTTTCATCTGCATCCCCCTCCCCTAATTCCTTTAACAAAATTCGGTAAATTTTTATTAGAAATTCGATTTAACTTTTACGCGCAAGTCAGTTTGCAAAGTGAGTTATACAAAATGAGTAAAATAATTTAGGTTAAAAAATTATTTTTACTATATTTGTGCAATTCAAGTCAGCTTAAGAATATATAGCTTATAGAAAAAAAACCAAACCTTCCTTCTGCACAAAAATACAGTGGAAATGTACATTTAAAACAGCAGGTAATAAACTGATTACACGACTATTTTTTAAATGTTTTTAAAGAGTCTCTCAACGTTTACATCGCTGAATTACATTATTGATTTTTATTAGGTTTGCAAGATAGTAACGAAAAATTTAGAAGACAAATTATTTAATTAATTTATTAACTTAGACTTCGGCGGTGAATTCTTAGAAAAGTAACCTATTACTACTAAAGTCTACACCAATCAATTGTGGTGCAAATCAGAAGTGGCAAAATATGTCACTTCTATTCAAGAAAAATGACCGAAACAAACCGAGTTTCACGTACTACACGCAGCGGTCAGTCACACGTTGCTAAGTTTCTCGCTGTCAACCATCCTCTAGTTGAAAAGAATCTTAGCCAAGTCAACTATCCTCTAGTTGACTTGGCTAAGATTCGCTTCCTCACCAAGCTTATTCACCAGACTTAGCACCATCAGACTATCATCGCTTTCGGACTTTGAAACATTCTTTTAATTCGCAACATCAAAAGTGTTGATCCGATGATCTAGTCTCTGCCCTCGATATAGTCACAAGTTACTGATGCACATGGTGACTACATTATAGATTAAAAGAGTTAAGTCTGTCAATAAATAAATAAAATTAACAATTTTTCTACGAATTTCTTTATTTTCTTGCCAACCTAGTAATTATTTAGATATAAAGGTGGTTTAGGTAATTACTCTAATGGAATGTGCATGGTTCTTATTTTTCATATGACCTATTCTTGTTTTATATTGTCATGTAATTGCTATTACTTCTTTCATAGTGAAATAATAACCAAAAATTATAAAAATTTACAGCTCTTTATTCCTCAGTTAATAATTTACATGTTCTATCACTGATTAAAGCCATCCAATATTTATTGTTTGTCAAAAACCATTCAGAGGAAAAACGATTACAATAATTAGGAGTAACATTACTTCGTGTATCCTCATGATATTTCATAAGCGGTAGCAACGTTGGACTGACTACTTAGACTACCTAGCTTTTCATGAGCGCATTAAAATACCCGCAATTATGTATGACAAACCATAATTATTGCTACGTTAATTATAATAAAATCTGCTTTAACTCGCAGGTCCAGAGTTAGTTATTACAAATACATATTCATTAGTGCCATACTACGTAATTATCAAAAACACCTCTTGATTTTTGATAAACTTCAATATAAATATTTTTAACATTTTATACTCTCAGTGGAAATCACTTGACTTTCCGTTTACCATTTAGCCATTTTTAGAAGAAAGCATTTCAACTAGATTCAGACTATCATCGAATTATTAAATTGAAAATCTATAAATAGAGTTACTGCTCAGCAAATATGATTTAATTGAAAATTACATGTTGTCTTGGCTTATTCTATCAAGAAATAAGAAAATAGAGTGTATTTACGTATTTATGTTTTAGGACTAGCATATCGATTAAAACTAACAAACCTTTTAAAGCATATATAATAGACGCATTATCTTTGTAATATATACCTCCATATATTGTAATATGTGAGAGACTGAATGTCTTAAAGAAATCCTACCAACCTACCATTTTCTATAATTATTAGTTACACTTCTTACGTTACCTAAAAGCTCGATTTGAACACAGCTTATATATCCCTAAAAGCAATTTAAAGGTTAATTTAAATAAATTTCATATCGTTCAGGGAATTATATGCACAATATTAGTTAGTTTCTTGACACAATTTAAATGTATTGGAGCTTTCTAGGAGGTCTTCGAATCATCAAAGAAGGAATGCTGTGCATTCGGTCAATAGATTAACTACGTGAAGTAATCTCGGAAGAATTAAAACGTTATCTAAATAGATGAATTAAGAGCATGATACGTGTTTAGTATTAAATTGTATGTATGATATTGGGTGTAAAATAGAAAAAATATTAACTAACATATGTAAACTATTTTGTGTAGGGGTAAATAAAGGGAAGTTAATTTTCCAATAACTTAAATTAACAAATTTGAAAAAACATATCGAGTGCGAGTGGAGTTTTGCACTACGAGTACCCTGTACAAAATTGGATTCTTACAAATATTTAGATGTACATAGTAATTCTATTTAAATATTTGAAAATATTAAATTGACCTGACATAAATATATTTCCTTCTGCAACTTTCACAGGTATAACGATGTGACGCATATTTAAAAAATATGTTACGTCTAGAATCACCATTGCCTTTTTCTTACAACCTTTGTGTAGGTTTCTAAAAACCCAATTTTTTCAAAGTTTAAGGTTTCTGTTAGTTTTATCTGATACCCGCCACGATCGCAGTTTAGAAATAAAAATAATTCTTTGTATCCTGCAAAATTTATTCCAATAGAAACACCAAACTGTTTACCATAAAAAAACACTAATCGTGACAAACAAAAATGCTGCATAGATTTGACTTTTTATAGTATCTCATATATTAATACGAAACATAAAGAACGAAATAAAAACAAAAGGTTCAGATTCTTTTGGAAGCTAATTAAAAATCTTTATATTATTTATGGTAATCTACATACAGATTTGGAAAATTATAATGCTCAAGTTTACGTCATCTGTTTTTAATTGCAACGAGTGTAACAAAAATTCCGCTTAGTTTTTTGTAACAATACTTACATTTTCGTTTTTTTTTAAATCTCCATATTTTCCAAAAGTTATTTTAATAACATTGCTCGTTGTAAATGGTTTTGTAGTTAATTTTAATGATGTTAAAATTTAGCGCCTTAGTTACTATTGGATCTTATATCGCTTGCCAGGTGAAGAGCTAAAACGTACCATGTTAAAACTATTAAAACCTCATAATCATAAACAACCTGATTTAGTCCACAACTGGACATGTGGCGATTATGGGCATTATCCAGATAATTGGGCATAATGCCTATAATCACCACGCTGGGCAGGCGGCTTGGCGGTGATCGTAGTGTATATTTCCTTGCTCCAATAGCGCTTCTGCATTTCAAATTCGGTAGCATTTTATATTCACGTGAATACTATATTCTGTAGCATGTTATATACTCTGTTTCAGTTTTGCTCGACGAGCGGCCAGGAATCGATTTCGATGCCACTTGGTGCTTCACGCCGTCAAATACGTAAAGCCTTGTGGTCAACACGATACACTAAACGACGGTAAGATTTGACAAATTAAGCAGGAACTATGAAATAATTAGGAAGAATAGAATAAATCGAGACAAATTGTGAAGAAAAAAAGGTATTACGTACAAAAGATTGTAAATGTAATCATTTAATGCTATAAATCCATTTTGTGTAAGAGTAAACTTATTTCTGTTACGCAATTTTATTTCAAATTGAATTCGACTTGAAATATTACAAGAGTATAAAGTACTTAAAAGATTCAGTTTGAAGGGTAAAATAAGTTCCTAAATCACTTACTCGTAACCGAGAACAGAAAGCTCAGCCCATTTTATCGAAGTCCTAAGATGCCATTTTTCAAGGAGGATTTACAAAAGTCAACAATTCACTCATTTTATTATATGGAATATCATATGAAATGTATTCGGATTTACATAATAGCCTTCAAATGTGATACGTATATTTGTAATATATCATTTTAATTCAGAGAAAACCTCGATAGTACAAGTAGAACTCGCAATACGAGGATTCGGCAAATATTTAAGCATATATCAATATTTAAGTATATGTAATATTCCCATTAAACTATTTACATATATGTTCATTGTTCACCTTTAAAGTAAATATTCCTTTGATTGGCGTAAAATGTGAATTTCTCAAAATCTATAAAATTTGTGACCATCGCTAATTTTGATTTTAGTAATTTTCAAGATATTGTTTCAATATATTATTTCATAATTTTGATTTAAATAATTTTTTGTGAATATTTTCAATCATATCTCTTGAACTGTCTTATATGAAATCCAAAAAAAATATATTTGTATTCTTTTCCGCTTTTAATACTTGAATATTTAACACGGAAATATTAAGGGGATTATAATTATAATTGAGAGTTAAATATTAAGAAATACGCTTCATCAGTTTGCTTATGTGTGTACTGATACTGGGGATTGATAAACGATGTCTTCTTACGGAAGGAATATTCATTAATTTTTTTCAGCGCTGCATTGGCTAACATTGGTCCTAAATTAGTTGTAAATCTTTAATAAAATAATGTTGTGGTTAAGGTTTTTGTTGGTTAAATTTTCAAAGGTTTTATAATATGTTAACTCACTGATTATAACTTTTAACCTAGATATGTTACTTTACAGGGAAATCGAATAGTCCAAATGATAAGAGTAAAGCTTGAAGGGTTTACTCTCTCATATGCTAAGTTTCATTTGCAATTCAAAAGCTTTTAATGTTACTTGCTATTTCATAATTTCTCGTTTCAAAATTTCCTCTTTACCGCATTTACAGGGGATAAGTTTCCGTTTCTGTTATGAAAATATCGTGTGCCACTACTACTGGTCAGAGGAATTTTTATATCAAAAATTGTGCTGTATGTCATTTAATTATTTTATGTTGTATGGTTTTTTCATTTTTATTTATGTGACTAACATTTTGTAACATTATATACATACACACACACACACACACACACACACACACACACACACACACACACACATATATATATATATATATATATATATATATATATATATATATACCCTCTTTTGCATAAAAAACGGGCGGTTTTGATTTTGTCATATTATTAACAAAATACTATTTATTAAGAAGTTGTATAAATTGTAATTGTTACTGGCAGTGTATTCTGGCACATAAAAACGAACGTTCTAAATTTGAAATTTATTCTTTTTAAATGAAAATTCTCTTTCACTGACAAAAACGAATTTGTTGGGTGGTAAATGAAATTCAACTCTAATTAAGTTCTTTTTCATTTGTTACGTTTTTTATTTTAACCAATAAATTTTAATTAAATTTCTGCTATTTGCTGCATTAGTTCACTTATGGTTGCTGTTCTCAGTATGGTTAAAAAAATGATAAGAACTAGTAAAATTATTGCTCTGCTTGAAGAAGACTGTAGCCAATGTCATGTGTCTCAGCAGTATAATGTGAGCCGTTCCACCGTTCAAAGGACCTGACAGCGATACCAAGAAACGGGCTTCGTCAGTAGAAGGCCCAGTTCTGGAGGAAAACGGTGCACTGAGCTACGAGACGGCCTATTCATAGTCTGTCAAACGCTACGAAATCGTCAAGTTACGTACGTGGATCTCAAACAGAACCTCGAGGACGTCAGAGGTACACGAGTAAGCCTATGGACAGTCAAAAGGATACGTAGCTACCGCCCAGCTGGGGCCCTATTGCTTCGTGAGCATCGAGTTGCCAGATTGAGATTAGCTCAAAATGTTTTATTCTCCGATGAAGCATGTATATCGATTAGTGGTGAGAATCGACGTCGGCGAGTCTTACGAAGACCTGGAGAACGCTTCGCAGAAGTGTGCTTTGAGGAAATCGCCCCTTACGGTGGAGGCTCCGTAATGTTTTGGGCTGGTATTATCATGCCCAACCCGCATTAACAGCAGTTGGAGGCGAGTCCATTTTTATGGACGACAACGCTCGCGCCCACCGCTCTAGAGACGTCGATGCGTATATGCAGGAGGTCGGAATTCATCGTTTAGACTGGCCAGCTAGAAGTCTCGGCCTCAATCCGATAGAACACATATGGGATAATCTCAAACGACTCGTCAGAGCCGTAAAACCATTCCAGATAACATTCAGGTCCTTAAAAATGTGATCGTCGTTGAATGGGCACGTATTCCTCAGGAAATGATAAAAAAACGTCATCGAAAGCATGCCTAGCAGATTAAGCGCATTGATTTTAGTCTACTCGTAAATTAATAAAAAATATTAAAAAATAAATTTTAGCCATTTTTAATGTACCAATATGAAATCGCTCGTCTGTGGTCTTTACATCGTTTTTTTATTTATTCGAATTTTTAATGACTGAATTTAATGACGCATGTATGTGTGTGCGCATGTGTGCGCATATGTGGGCATGGGTGCGCCTGTGTGTGCGCGCGCGAAGGTGCACGCGTGCGTGCGTGCGCACACGTGTGTGTGTGTGTGTATATACATGTGCCAAAAAGTAGTAACATCCCATAGACACGTTCCACAGCGTTTTTACGTTAGGCATTGCCTTTTATTTTTTATTGCAAAATAATAAATCGGAAACATTTCTCAGAAGGTACTTATGCCCATTCTGCGTCTTGATTTCTTAAAATTAGTATTGTATTACTAGTGTATGTAAAATTACGAAAAATTTTAATCTACTTATCTCAAATAAAATATTTGTGATATTATTATGAAAGAATTTTCCTAAATAATGCATAGAAAATGTGGAAAAAATAAGTATTAATAATTGACACGCAATTTATAATCGTCAATAAAGAATACTTTTGGCGTGTACTTTCGTCACATTTTTACTAAATTATGCATAATAAATTTTTCACCCGTCATTCCTGCGTCTATTAAAATATGCCATAAAATTTATTAACATTTCAAGTTCTCTAAGTAACGACAAAGCTCATAAGGTAGACTAAATTGAAGCCACTATTCATTGAAATTCAAAATGCATCATTCTATGATTATAATGAGTTTCAAGTTTATTAATGCTACAGTAGGATGCACATACCTAATTATGGCGAGGCGTCACACATAACCAGCATCAGAATTTTATTTCTGGTTTTCTATCCAATACTTGCATAGTTAGAAAATAGTTAGAACATGGCTAGAAAATCAATTCAATTCAATTGCGGTTTACAGGTGGAAAAAACTTACAATACATGTGCCCATAATGATAACATACGCTGGCTTAGAGCAAAATCTGGTTCGGGGGGGTTAGTGGTGAGCTTTAGTAAAATAGAACTCACGGGCGTTGTTGGTCGTTTTTAAACATATGTTTTTTTTTTAATGTTTCTATTTAAGAACCTGTGTTTGTTACAGATAAAATTATATTAAAATTAATTCCTTTCTAAATATGATCTGATCCTCATATTTAGAAAGGAACTAACTTTTAGTTATATATTACTTTGATATATACTAATAAACCTGGAAAATATAAGCAAAACTTACGCTAAGATATTTTCGTCCACATTTAGGTATACTTAATATATGTATAGTGGATCTTTTTTAAACTATGTACAGATATCATATTTCAACTTGAAAATTTACAGTATTAAAGTTTTTGCAAGGCAATCAACAAATTCTTTAAAGGTAGCTTGTATAACCTTAATGAAAATTATGTGGAAAATAACCCTGCAATTATTATAGGTCAAAGATAGTTACTAGCTGTATCTCTAAAAATTATATTCGCGCTACGTATCGCGTTTCAATGAAAAACAAAAAAAACAAGAAAATCATTATGGTAATTGGAGAAAAGAAAAACACATGAAAAATAAGTATACTTTCATTCGTATCTGCCATAAGAAAGACGGTTTCATATATCTGGGTAACACTGGTGTCATGGCAATTTGAATATTCGATAGAATGTCGTTAAGGGTGGTAACATGAGAATAAACGGTATATTATAAATTTCCTAAGGCAGCTCGTCCAATATATAATCGTAAAACAAATTGTTGGTAAAATGAAAAATTGTAATCAATGTTTTTTTGTAATTGTAAGGTAGAAGGTTTTCAACGATTAGAATTTCAACACAGCCATTAGAATCCACTTCAGCTGTCAGTCGAATGTCTTTTTGCAAGTGATAATAATTTTTACCAACGCTGAACCATATACGTTTATTTGCAAGGTCAGTAAACATATTTAATGAATTTATATTTTTGAATAATTCTGAAGTGACCTTTGTGTTCAGGAAATGTAATTCTTCGGAAAGTGTATGTTCTGTTGGAAATAATGTAATTTAACAAATTATAAAATCAAATGACTTCAAATTCAAAAGTGAACTTTGTGTTGGTGAAAAGTTACAATTATTCTAGAGATCAATTAAAAATTCACACTATAATTTACTTATATATATATATATATATATATATATATATATATATATATATATATATATATACATATACTAATGAAATTATTGCAACATTCTGTATCGCTATAGATTCTTAAAACACCTCCCTATTTCAAAATTATTTCAAATATAATGTTAGGTCTTAGGGTAAAGAAAAAAAATTGTTGTTGCAGAGTTAACATAACATAAGATTCAAGAAGAAAAAATGTTATAACTTAAGAAATAAGTTAAAAAATTCAAAAATAGATGAAATAATAAAACATGTTTTATTCCACATAAATTACTTTTAAGATTCGATCGATTTTAGCTTGGTGACAAGTTTGAAGTTAAATATTCATGGGAATTTACTAAAGATTTCGTGAAACCTTTTATTATGTGATCGAGATACGCCCTGTTTCGACACTTTCATTTTATTGCCACCAGTGTATAAAAACCAGCTTCCGCTCGTGATGTGAACGAATCGCATGGAATATACTATATGTCAATCCAGGCTATAATTTTTCTCTATTTCTTTTTAAAATTTCATTTTCGTTCAGAAGTACAACGTGACCTAAAAAAAACTTTCATAAAAAGAAAATACTGTATGTTATCTTTGTGGAACCATGCCCAGATTTATGAATTTCGAAAACACGTTATGAGTTAATAGATGTAAAAATTAAACTATCGGAATTATTTTTGAAACAATGCTGTACAATAATACAAACAAATAAATATCATTAAAAAAATTAAGCTATCAGGTAATGCTTCAGTTTTAAATTAACTAGTAGCCTAAATGTTAGTCCAATGGAATGGCCTCAGTAATTACTTCAGTTATCGGTATAAAAAACAGACCACATGTTTATTTTATGACTATAATCAATTGCTATGGCAAATTCATCCAAACTTTTGCATTTACAAAAATAGTTAGAATTATATAATGAATAGTTCATGCTTAAAATTATATTCATTGCCTCTATGTTAGATAAATTCTATACTTAAGCAACGTATGTAGCTTTAGAATGATACGCCCAAGTGATGTTAAAATTTTACGTATGAGTAAATGCTTTTATAATAAATGGAAACAATGTTGATTATATTAGCAAAAGTTTGCTTTAATTAAAATAAATTAAAACCTGAGGGTTGTTCATTTAAAAAAAATATATATATGAACATGAATTTTTATCAAACTTTTGTCTTTTTACATAATGTTCAAACTGGTAAAAATTATAATCATCCATACCTAATTAATAGAGTTTGATTTTGTTTGTTCCACACCTCAAATGGAAGAAAAATGATTTCTTCTAGGAACACCTCCGTGTCCATTATTCGCCTGCCTGTTGCAGTTATATTTCTCTGAAGTCGATTGATGCAGAAACATGAAATTTGGCATAACGTATCTTAACCCATATATATTCCAGAAATTAAAACCCAAAATTATTTACTTCAAAATTTTAGAAAGGACAAATAAGACGTTGATTTTTGTCAAATTATATATATATATATATATATATATATATACTACGGAGTGTTGCATTGTTACGCATGTTATGGGGTATTGGAAGAAAAAGTTATACAAGGTAGCTTTTTTTTTTAATTCAAACCAAGTATTTTGTGAAGGATTATCAGTTTCGATGAAATATCTTCGATGTAATATTAACATTTGAATGGCAATTAATGCATGTTGCTCTTTAAAGTTTTTGCAAGGCAATCAACAAATTCTTTAAAGGTAGCTTATATAACCTTAATGAAAATTATGTGGAAAATAACCCTGCAATTGTTATAGGTCAAAGATAGTTACTAGCTGTATCTCTTGCAAATTTAGGATGACTAATTATTATTGACTGAGTGATTGCAAGCCTGTCCTTATTCAACTTGTTAATTCCTGATTAAATACGGTTCAGGAGCACCAGCCATGGTCAAGAACTTCTGGATAAGTTTCTCTTTGAACACCTATTTCACGTGAATGTACAAACACAACCTTTTGACAAAAAGTTACAATGTTCATCATATCGTCATCAATTTTTTTACTTCTGAATTGCATTTAATTTAATAATACACCTGCAAATTCACTCTCAACTTTTACCCAATTAAGACATCCGCTATGTGACACGGTAAATTCATTTCAATTAATTAGATATTTGTTTTGGTAATTTATCTGGAAATGGTTCACAATCAAATATGTAGAAATACGAAGCTCTAATTTTGTTAAGAATTTTGATTGATCTTCAATATCTTTCTTTTACACTTGTGTTGAATATCGTCATAATACACCTGCAAATTTACACTTGGAATATACCTGTTCAAGGCATCCCCAATAAGGCACGGTAAAGGGGGTTTAAATAAATGAAATATTTAATTGATAATTTATTTTAAAATTGTTCACAATCAAGCATTTATAAATAAAACGATCAAATTGTATTCACGTTAATGGTTGGACACTATTAGCAGCAGTGATATAACACCGTAAGTCTGTATTCAGATCTTTGTTTTATTTCAATTGCTACACAGTAAAATTTGTAGTAGTTGTAAAAAAAATTCAAAAATAAATGGATTTATTTTTTTTTTTAATCGTTTCTTTTATGTTATATGTAGACGATGATACTGTTTGATAAAATTACTTTAGTTAAGTAGCTCTTATATTTTTTATAAGTATTTTACTCTATTGCTATGCCCCAACAGTGTAGATTCATCTGCAATGTAGTTTGAACAATGAGCTAAAACGTTTCATATTCAACTGTACCCTGAAAATAAACATAGGATACAGTGCTTATATATCCACATACCCATTATTTCTACGTGCTACCTTTCGGCTTCATCGCCCGATCGTACAAAAGATTGATAACTTAAAACTTACTCTGCGATGTAGCTTTCGTTGGTGTCATTATAATTTGCAACACAGACCTACGTGTAACATCCGACATTAACACGCATTCGATATTATACATATTAGTGAACAAACCAATATCTCGTTATGTCGATAAATATTTAAATTTAGTAGGAAATTTAAATCTAGGCACTAATTGGAATTAAGGAGATTTAAATAAAGTGACCACGCCAAAATAACAAACCCAACACTGAATTACGCAATTAATATTTTATGTATTAAGCAATAAAATGACAGTTATATTTCCAAAATAACTTCCTCGCGTTACATTCTACAACGGTTTTAGCGCATGAATAGAAAAATAAGCTTCGTTTTGATTTTCGTTTTAAAAAAATCTGCGTGCCAATGTTTAAAATAAGACCCATATGTATTTTATTTTATCATACATAAATGATTATCACAAAATACATTTTACATTGACGTTCATCTTTATTTCAAAAATTAAGCTGCCACTTGGGGACATATTTATGCTATAAACTAAATGTCCTAAAGCTAGCGCAAAAGTTGGTTAACCTTCTAGTCAGGTTGGTCCCTTAAGGTGAAATTAAGCTACGCCATGTCGATACTTCCCTACGTCATTAATAATTCCAATCCCCCGGTGGCAGATAGTGCGCCTGAATTATAACCGTATGTTACGTTTTATTTCAGTAGTAGTTTTTTTACTTGTCTTATAATAAACTGTAAAGCATTTTTACACTAAACTTGTCAAGTTATTTCCTTAAATTAGTTTTATATTTTGATTTCTTTCGTTCAAAATTCTTCAGTTATTACTTATTTAATGTATTTTCAAAGTATTAAGAAATAATAACAGAGATAACAAAATTTACAAAGAAAATGTGAGAAATAAAACAACATTTTTTATTAAAAAAGCGGTGATGTAATCATGGGAAGCAGCCGCTGCCGGCACAAGACGTCATCGAATGCATTATTTAATATCAGTCTCAGTAATCAGTAATCTATCGGGACACGTTAATGTCATTACCCTTAGAATTTCTTGTAACACTGACTAACTAAAAATAAATACAGGGTTATTATAATAAGAATTTTTCATAAAATGTTAGTCAGCAAAGAAAAACTGGATAAAACGTTAATTGTGAAATAAATATAAAAATGATTCGGTAGAAAATCAGATGGAGTCATTTATCTTATGATTGTTTCCTAATGCATTAATCCGATAAGGAAATCTCCATGAAAGTATTAAAATAAATTCTATTTTCAAATACCTGCATTAAGATAAACCGATTTAAATTCCGCGAAACGAGGCGCAGCTCAAATTTATTCAAAATACGCACAAAACCAATTAATAAAAGCAAAATCCAATTCATTTCAATTTACGATATTCAACACAGCTTAACCTTTGTCTCATACATATTGAATATTCAATGAGATAAAAGCATACATAATAATTGAAAGGAGAAACTGAGCATTGAAATGAGTAATATGGAAATATAAATTTATTCTTGTCATCAAAAAGACCATTCCGTTAGAGTAATTGAAAGAGAAGAGGGCGCGGATGGGCTATTGGAAAAGTCATTGCATATTATATAAACTTTTCATTAACAACTAATTAGAATGTTTCGAGATAAAGCTTGTTATAAATAGTTAAATGTAGATTAGATTAATGTGATCTTTTATCGAAAATCCACGGAAAATATGTATAAAATACATTTATTCTCTTCCGATATTTAAATTTCTTTATATTTCATATTGGGATATATCATTCACAATTTATACACAATGTTTGGATATTTTTTTCTCTGATGTAGTTCACTTAAACTACTGATAAATGATACTCATAATATAATGATACTCATAATGATAATCATTGCTCTGAAAGAAATTGATATAACTCGAAAAAATAAACTCTAACAAAGCGATTATATTTTATCTAATCCTATTTCATATAAATCCGATTGAATTGGAAAAATTTATTCTGATGTTACAGACCATAAGTAAATAAAGACGATATTAAATCTCTTTGTTATAATATTATTTTAGGTTATAAATATTATTTACAAAATACAAGATGTATCGAATTATTATTTTATTTCTATTTGCGATTTCTTTCAGTACATTTACAATTAAAAATATCCAGTCACTACTATGAGAGAATAGAAAAGTATTTTCTACCAGATTTCGATCCGACTGTCGCAGTTATTATTTATTTTTCTTTTCTTTTGAGTGAGGGGTTTTGCTCAAAATTCAAATATATTCGTCACAAGTACTTTTGAAACAATTTTATATTGCAGTGCATAAATTCATTTATGTATTTAACTATGAAAAATTTTAATATTTGGGGAAACTGACTATAGTCATGAATTTTCTAAAACGCAGTACCGATTCATAGTTCCGTAGTAAACTATTTAGGAGACTTTGGAACGAAAAAATGGTATTAATATTAAAGAGCACGCAGTAATTCAAATATGTAATTAAAGCAGCGATAGACTTAATTAAAAATAAACGATAAAATTTATTTTTGAATGAAATATTAATTCACCTGTCGTCAAACGTTTTAAAAGACCTTTGTGTAAACTCACACACAAAGGTCACACCCCAGTGTGTTTTATAGGAATACTCAGTTAATTAATTCCGCACAAAAATAAAAGATCAGAATCCAAATTTAAATCGTTCTGTTTAAAACATCGTGATTTACAGAAAAATTTACTTTTAATGTCAAATATACATATAAATAGATTTCCAAAATTAGAACATTGTATTCTGATGTAATTAATTTTTCCGCCTTCACTCTATTGCAAATTTATTTACATAAAGGGATGTATATCCCAGTTGAAGTGTGTGGTGTGTTTATACATACACATATATATAAATAAAATATTAGCAAGGAAGTTCAAAAATAGAAATAATTTAGAATTTATTTTCCTCTCGTTAAACCTGATAATGTCTTGAATAATGTTAAGAATATAACCGTACAAAATTCTGATCATCAATTATCGTTTGAAAAATTACTGTAAAAAATTGATTAGAAAATAATTTTTGAACGATACTTGACAGAAAAATGTAATTGTTTTTTTGTAAGAAAAATTATTTATTAAAAACATTTAATTAAACTCCGTTAAAACTTGATTTATAACCCCTAATTTTTATTTAATCTGCACTTGGTTCTTTGGTGATATTAAACATTTGAGTACAAGCGATAAGTTTTTCTAAAAACCTCCAGTCAGTGAAACAAACACATGACAAAATACAAACATTAGCATGCTGGAACATCAAGATATTAAACATGAAGGAATTAGCAGCGATTTTTGGAGATACCGTTCTGCTTTATATTTTTAACTTAAATTTGTAGTATATTATTTATATAAAATAACTCCAAGAATGAACCAAAGTTTCAGATTTTTCTGCATTTTAGAATGATGAAAATTATCACATTTTTACCAAACAAACTTTTGACTCTATATGATAGATTTATTTTACCTCTTAACATAATTTTACACAAATAAATAAAATATAAATTAATACTTTAAATTTAAATAACTTCTCCCGCCTACACGTTTGGTCATTTCATAAATTTAATAACAACATTTTAATATCAAAGCAATATTAATAAAACGATTTATACTCCTGGACAATTATTCACCTCCTTCCTCGATAATTAATTCGTCAGGCCTTGAATTATTATATTAAATAAAATTATTAAATTAAACCAGATTTTCTAAATATCATCCATATAACCACTTTTATTACTACAATCATAAGCGAAAACCCCCTTTTTGACAGATTCCATTCAGTTAAGACTTAACTCGTATTTTGCATTCGTTATGTAAGAAAAAATTGCAATGTGCAGTAACTAAAAGTTAATATTTTCAAAACCATAATATAATTCTTCTATTTTGACGGACTCATCATCGTCATACAAATTCCTCTCTCATAACCTTTATCAATTTTACAAGTAACTGGGATGCTCTTTGAAGTAAATTTGGTTATAGACATCTAATTAGATTTATCTCGGAAAATTTGTTTTTCTTATTTACTTAGTATTAAACAATTGAGAAATATAAGGTAAATAGTTGTAAATTGTTTAAATAAATGGAAAGTTTAATAGTTTTTTTTTTAATAAAACACTATATTTTGTATTTAACTTAGAAAAAGAGAAAAGATATATACTCTTTTTTTAAAATACTCATTACTACTTTTATTCAAATGTATCCAATAATATTAGCGCTGAAATTATATATGCAGACACAAGCACACAGGGACATTTGTTAATTTAGAATTTTTTTGCGCTCTGTTATTGTTTTAGAATCGATTCCGATCAAAATCTTAACTTACTTCAATAAAATATTCTCGAAGCAAGATTTCAAGTCGTAATGAAATTTGTGATATAGAAAATTTTTAATTCTGAGGTACAACATGAATATGTATTTTTAATAAATTGTTTTATTATACCATCAAAAACATAAAATGTGTAACGTCGTTTTAATTCTTGGAAAGTTTTAGTTTTTAAAAGACATTAGAATATTAACTAAAAAATATAGTGCCTAATATTTCAATTGAAACTCGTGTATTTACCACATAGAATTGGAATCGTAACTCAACACTTTCTGACACTCACAGCGTAGCTCTTCCCGATACTTATAAAACGTGATAGACAAACCTTCCTCGTAATCTGATGCGGGCTCAACTTTTTTAACGTTCAATTCATACCCTGATAACATTGCTCAAACTTTCTTCAGACAAACATTACTTATTGTAATTATTTTTATTGATATGTCTATACTATGCTGAACATCGTCTATTTTATATCATTAAAGTTTAAAATTTATAAATGGACGTAGACATAGCTTTATACGTAGCTCATACTGAATCCCAAAATCATACAGTACAGAATTCTTGTTTCACTGACGATAAATTTCAATTCAAATGTGGTCTTAGGAATAATAAATCAAAACATGATTTCTTTATCATACCTAAAGATAAAATAGGAGATCATAAGTAGATATTTATCGGTTCTTATATTTTCTTCTTGATGGCATTGTAGATAAAATTATTTGCATTGTGATTCCCTGTTACGAACAAATACCCTTTATAAATTTATTTATTCATGTAATCTTCCCTATTTTACTTTAGAAAAATCGAAAACTTAATAATTAAGATGTATCTCAGATTGTATGCATTGATGATCAGCATATCGGTTAAAGAAAGATAATTGTAATGAATTATCATACTTTTTTGTTATTAAATGACTCGCTATACAATTATTTTTATTCAGGATTTTGTGTTTCCGTACCCTATTGCTCAAAGGGCTAAGTGTTTCGATTTGAATTTGGTAATTTTGATATAAAATTATATATATATATATATATATATATATATATATATATATTTATGTATGCATGTATGTCGAAGTAATATCTATATTATAGTTTTCAAAAGAGTGATTGACTTTGCATGGAAAAGGATGATAAAACACAGAAAGCTCATTGTTAAAATTTTTCTGTTAGTCTGTATGTTAATTTGTTCGACAATTTTGGATATCTACTGAACGGATTGTGATGATATTTGGTATGGCAATAGGTTATACCCAAGAGCAACATGTGAGAGAAGAAAGATTCTAATAATTTCTTATTTCGAGTTTCACGCGAATGAAACTGTACGCCAGAGCTAACAACATAAAACATGAATAAATCTTTTCATTAAATAATAGCCATCATATATATCTGTATATCTATAATTGTTTCGAAAACTTGGTAAACCACTCTGGTTCACTTGAAAAATAACCACTCTGGCTCACTCGAAAAATTTAATTATAACTCAGTTTTTAAATATGCAGTGATAAACTTCTATAATGCTCTAACTTTCTGTTTCTGTTCATTTTATATTCACGTCGATGGTGCCCTTGCTGATGCATACACGCATATACTCGCGTTTGCCTATTTCGCCGCTGCGCCAATGACTATCTCCATATTATTGTGTCGCTGATAAATATGGGACCTTAACGCCTCGTAACATGCGAAGGTGTTTTGATAGTATTGTTTGGTTTTTTCTTCAAGAATGGATTTTTCTCAGAAACGGTATGAAATTTTAGTGCATATCTTATTGGTTTCTGTTTTATTAAAGCTATGTTTATTTTGCATGGTCTTGCTAATATTTTAATTATTTATTATAGGTCTTTAAATTATTTAGTATTTATTGTTCGCATAATAATTGTAAGTAAGTTTTGCTTTAATATCTTAAACTATATGTTCATTTGAAGTATCCTAAATGGCACTGAATATATTTTTATTAGCGTTCGCTCTTATTTTACATTAATTTTTGTATACATTCATTGACCGTGTTTGAATTATTACTATTATATTTTTATTAACAAGTTTTACATTTAAGACTCGCCTATTTATTAATTAGGTCCCTTCGTGTTCATTTGCATTTGGTCTTGTGGGGTAATGAATTTTGAATTTAAATAAAGAATTAAATGAAAATATGCTAAGTTTAGTTCTTTATCGCGATCTAGGTTTCATTTTGTTGTGAATCATGAATTTCTACAAAATTAACGCCAAATTTATTCAATATTTATATAAAGAAGTAAATTAATATAAATTTTTTTAAACTTCGTTTAAAAATTCATCTTAGCATTTTTTTACGACAGTAAGCATATTATAATTATCAATTAAATATTAGTCGTTAACTTTTTATATGCTATACTCACATGATAATAATGAAGGTCATTTGGATAATCTATTTCTTTTATATTATTGTCGTACTTGGTCAAAGTAGTGCAAGTACTGTCATTCAAAAGATTTGTTTTATGCAGGTTTTAATGGTACATCTTCTTTTAATACTTGCTCTGGCATGGTCAATAAGTACAGAATAGAAATACTTAAAGAAAGGCTGATCACTATTACCAGCTTCTATGATGTATAGCTTTCGGTATAATTTTAAATTGAAATAGACTTTACATAGTTGCAAAATGTAAGAAAAATAAATCAGTCTCTGTGAACATATACTCTTTCTGCATTCATGAAACAAAAACCAAATACTAACTAATTCGTAAAACATTAGACAGTTATTTAAATAGTCGTGTAAGACGGAGAAATAAAGTTTTCAGCGCAATAAAAACAACAAAAACAATTTTTATACATCGATATAACTAAAAAGGAAATGTAACCTTAACCCGAACAGAAAAAAGAAGGAAATGTAACTGAGATTACATCTGTATTAAGTTACATTTCTAAATGTTAAAATATATCTACTCGTAATAATATTTAATACGAGTAGATAAGCGCTATTATACTGATGCAATATCTATTAAAAACACAGATCACGTCCAAGAAATCATGGAAACATTGTTATGTAGTTTCTATAAAGATTTTAGTCCATTATTATAGATGTTTGAAGCCTTGGGGCTAAAAACTATGCCCTAATATACATCTTTTTTAAGACTTATTATTGGAGGTTTTATTATTAAAGAAGTACCGTTATAGGAGCCACGATAGATGACTTAAGTTAATTCAGTAAATGAGCATGCTATCAGTGTGTGAACTAATTCTTATATTTTGAAAGGGGTTTCTCCCCATTTTCCATTTTTCAGATCAGTGATCAAAACATTACGCATATTTTTGTTTACATTTGTTAAAAATTTACATGAATTTTCTACGTGAGAAAAACTCGTGAATGACTTAAGAAACATTTGAATGAATAATTTTTACGAAACACAATTATTAAATTTTGGCCAAAAGGAGTAATTTTTTATTATTATTTTTACCATTGTAACTTTTATACGTGTAGACCTAAATCTAATTGAAGAAAATACAGAAGACTAATTTGATAATTTATAAAGGTTATCCAGTTATGTTTCCATCCTAATTCCCTATTGGTATGGTCGCAAATAAACCTCCAAACATGAAAAAAGGTTACACAGTTTTACAAATAAGGAACTACGTCGTTTACACACGTCAATATTCTCTCACGATTCTCAAAATTAGTACCCTCACTTTACTTAGAAAAAATGTTACTTTTAATAATATACCGCTTTGTTACAATTAATTTTCCTTTCAGCTATTTATTAGTAACATCACCTTAACTATTTGAAAGCCTTGATTGAAGTTATTTGACGTTAATTATGTAGAGATTTATTATCACTTGATTTTTATTCACAATTAAATTAAACTACGTGAGTATTATTTCTACGTTATTTAAATTCTTAACCAAGACATTTTGGGTGGGCAATTCGTAAAATAAATTACAAAAGAAACCTATGAAAATTACATGTCTGTACTAAAATATTATGCAGCTGACCAATTAAGAATATTCATATAACATAAATTAATAATATTTAGTAAAATTAATTATTTGGGTTAAATGGAACTCTAAATTGTTTAAATTAAATGAAATCAATGAAGGATTTGAATTGACGAGTCGGCACTAAATTTTGTAAATCAATAGGCTATATTGTGGCCTGTTACGTACATATCTATTTATTTATTTACACACACACACACACACACACACAAACGCACACACACACACACATTCATGAAACATTATCCCTAACATATTCGTAACGGTAAAACATTAATGGTTTTACAAAGTTTACACTTTTAGGTTAAATATAAATACAATTTGTGCTAGAACTAAAGAAGATAACGATAGACAGATTTCGACAAATTTACTTTCACTCATAAATAAATCACACTCTGGTGCGACCACGATCATATGGTGAGCAGTTGAATACCGCGGGAAACTGCAGAGTTAGGTTCTAGATTGTGGTAAGATTGTGCTAATAATTCGGTTCTAGATTGTGGTATAGTCAAATGGTGATAATTGCGTGAGCATGGGAAATTGTCCGGCATGAAGCAAGAAAGTTTACTCAATACAGGGCAAAGGATTTTTCCTTTTAATAGGTTTAAGATAAATTTCATAAGCGCAGCGACTTTTCTGAGTTTCAAGATGTGGAATCCTAGCACACCTAAGAGGAAATCGTTAGGAAATGGAAGGACAAATAACTATACTATTTCATATACAGATATAGAAAATCATCTTTTGCACACGTTCAATCATCAAACTTTGCTTGGTTTCATGTGAACTTAAATTTATATGTGTATATATATATATGTATATATATATATATATATATATATATATATATATATATATATATATATAAATACATATATATGTATATATTCTCTTAAGCATATACAATTTGATGCACACCACCCACTCAGTAGTCTGTGATCTTTGGATCCTCGTTGTTATATATACCTCTGCTTGTTACGTAGAGATTATGAAAGATTGGATTTGTACCAAACCACGTAATGGACATTTTTTTTTAATTGGACATTTTTCCATGTATTTTTTATCGTTTGGTACTGTTAAAAATGTTTATGACGTGTTCTATTAATTTTTTCATTCCAATGTAGGGCATGACGCAGTCTAAGATCTTTCATATTGTTTTTATTTGTTTAACTCACTTTAACGCGTTATGTAATATAAAACTAGACGTATTTTATGATCTTATTTTAAGTGCAACTTGATTTTAAGGAATTTATTATTTATATATTTTGAAGGAAACGAGCTTACACTGGAATGCGTTATTTTATATGTCATTCATTTGCATTAAGAAATGTATATTATGTTTCATTGCTTTAAAATAACTGCAATTATAAATTGCAGTTTGCGTTAATAACTAGAGACAATAAATATTTTTAAGTGTTTTCGACGTGATGTAATAGCTAATGTACGAAATATCGCTTATATATCTTTGCAAAAACAATTCGGAGTTCGCCTCCATTTTTCTCCTTGGTTGATTACTCGGTCGCCTTAATTGCACTCTCAAGGGAAACCACAATTTAACTCTATATTGCTCACGTCATTTTACTTAAGTAACTGTTCCCTTCACTACTATTTCACAAATCTGTATTTACTGCATCTAACTTATTTTTGTCATTCTTCTCGACGAAAATATTTATAGGAAACCCCGCTCATGGTTTCATCTTCCAGGGACCAACTTAATCCTGCGAGGCATCGTCGAGTAAGCGGCCGAATACAAATTAATAATTACAAAAATAAACACAACACAACATTAATTGTATCAAATTATTTAGAGTTTTGTTCGACATAAATTACTTACGACAGATTTACTTAACTTTAAATAGGACAACATATCGAAACAAAGTTTGACACTAAAGTTGTTAAACTTTTGCGTATGTCGTGGATATTAAATTTAAAAAATTATTCTCTCCGGAAATAATTGTATGTGACGTACTTAGGTTTATATATAAACATAATTGGATATAGATGTTCATGCTTTAGTATAAATTCAGATTTCAAATAAAGCAAGGTGATTTCGTACTTAGATGGAATAAAACATTTGTATTTAAATGACTATTTTACTAAATCTTTATAACAATTATATGTCAGATGTTTAAAAGCAATTAACATCCATGTTTCTTGAACTTTTTGACAATACATAATCGAAATTATTTTAATTGTAAGTTTTATTTAAACGTCATTAACGATTTTTGAATGTTTTTTAAGATTCCTTAAACCCAAAGTTGAAATCTTAAGAGCTCCTTGTTTTCCTGCTGAACCGCAAAATCTATAAAATATATTAAAGTAATAATATAGAGATAAACGTTTTCACTTTTTCTACATATATATATATATATATATATATATATATATATATATATATATATATATATATATATATATATATATATATATATATATATATATATATGTCCATAACTATGACAACTTTATAATTAGAAAAAAGATGTAACACAATAGCAGACTGATTACAGGGATAGAAGAAGAAATCTCAAAGAAAAAAGGCCCCTTTTTACTATTTTGATGGCTAAAGAGTATAAGGACAAAATATCTGACTTTATTTTACTCCTATTAAAATTATTCGGAATTACATCAAATTCTTCAGAAATGACCACAGCCTAATTTTTTTTAAATCTACGTTTATAATAAATCTTACCCGCTTTTGTAACAGACTAAATTATTATACGCATATTTTCCATTATTGTTGCGAGGGAGCTCGCATAATGGAGTATGAAAACGAACCCTCTTTGCGATCTCTTTAAGGTAATATAAAATTAGAAAGGTCTTACGTTCCATTGCGGTTGTAATTGTGGTCTTATGGTGAGAAAATAATAATTTCATCTTACAAATGTTTGCCTTTATGTTAATCTATGAATTCAGCTTGTGATATAAAACAAAATGTCATGTAAATTTATGTGTTTGTCAAGTAAATACGTAACGATAAATATACAGAAAGGTCATGTTCTTGCCACATCCAAGTAGGTACAATTAATAATATGATAACAAAAGATTACGCTCTTGACTTAGATTATCGTGAAATTAAAAAGTGACTTAATATTGTGAATAAAAAAAGTTAGAAAAATGGAAAAAATCTTATTACTGACTTTTTCGAAATCCGAACATGCTTACTTCTAGTATTATGAGAGTATAATATTGTACTAAACTTTTTCATTATTACTTGCAAGGAAATAAAAAAAGTTAAAATTAACAAAGTGACTAACACCGAGGGCTACAAAGTTAGGTTGGTTCCAAAATACTTTTTGACAAAAGGTAGGTAAAACAACCAATTATTTATATACCCTTAACATTGAATAAGAAGAGTGTTCGAGTTCTAATATAAAAAAACACATTCATCATAAATTGAAAGTGAGTCCCGCACGACTCGGTAAAGGTAAATACTCTTTTTAGTTAATATTAAATAAGCAAATTATTTAGGATATTTTTCAGATAAGGGGGCATTTTATAGAATTTAAGAAAGTTACACCAAGTTTACACTGGATAAAATACCTCATAAAATTCAATGTGGTTAAAACTAAAGTCTTAAAAAAATTATTATTTTAATATCGGCGTTTGTCTCATTATAAGGCACAGGTAGTAGCAAAAAATATTTATACGATCAGTAGACCACACAACAGAAGTAAACCTTTTACAATTTATTTAATTTTACTAAACCTTATTAAAATATTAATTTAACAAAAAAGTAACTAAACATGAAATTAAAATAACAAATTACTGGAGTAGAACTATATCATTCAAGCTATGAACAACAGAAATATTGTAAGCGTTCCGAAATCGTTTACCACTTCGAAAACTACACAACTTACTTTGTTCATACTAATCTTTTAGTGACAAATAATCTATAGAAAGAATGTCATGCCTGGCAGACTTGTCAAATCTAAATTTTCAAAATTGTTATGAAGTTTCCCACAAATAGTTACTTACAGTGCCAATAAATATTTTCTCAGTAAATATTTTCTTATTTTGTACTCGGGAACCCATTGACGCCGGCTATTTCTATCGATGTAATAATATTCTGTATATGGTTCGATCGTAAGTAAATAGGGATAAGACTGGGAGATGAAAAAATGTATCAGTAGAAAAACTAAAAATGGTTTAAAATGTGATAACGGCCATAAAATTTATAATTATTACTTATGTATAATTACTTTAACGAGAAAGGTACCGTACTATAAGAGTATGCGACACAACCTATATACAAGATGTCAGCATTTATGCTGTACGAAGAGATACAACTAAACGCATGGAAGAAGTAAATGTATAGATGTCGCATTTTGATTTCGAATGACTTAGCAAGAGGAAAAACTAGAACCCGACTATGAATAAAAAATAACTGAAAAGCACGAAATATTGTCTGACTGAAAAGTCAGTACTTTAGTCTATCCGTGGGAACAAACTAATTTTCATACATACATACATGCTATGCCCTGAAAATGATTAAGTAGGTATCAAAATTTTTCACTAGTGGATGTAACACTTTCCCTTATTCTAATAACAAAATATCGTGTTATGCAAAGAAACACTAAGTGCCTAAAATGTAGTCGACGATGACAAAAAATCGGTCAAAAATTTTCTCGTGGAATGGCAACTCAGAACGAGCACAATGGAAACGCGTAAAAGGTAAATGTTCCGGCAGTGGTTGAACAGGCGGTCGTCGCATAACGCGCGCTCGCTTCGACTGGCATTTCAATTTCCTCTCTAGTGCGATAAGACATTCCCCACTTTGCATATGATGTTCTGTATATATTTTGTGATTGAAATTTTGTGCTCAGGATACAATGAACAAACATCGAGCAATATAAATATTTTTCTATACAATGGGTGAAAGCAATATATACCCGCCGTGTTTCGATTATATTACAAGCAGACAGTTCTGCTATATCCTGTGATTTCTTTCTAATTGTGACATTGTTTTATTATTATATTATTCTGAGTCTTCACACTATAAATTATTAATATAGATGTAATCGGCCTTTATGGGAGCGGCACATCCCGCTGTTCGACTTCTGGTGCTCGTCGAACGGGGTTGAACTCATGTTTCTATTGACCGTAAAAGATTCCTTTCGTAGCAATAAATCTGCTATATGTAACAATTGTATATATTAAAGTTTGCAAATAAGTAACAAGACGATGATAAGATTATGCTTAAATTTCAGAACGCACACATATAGGAAATTGCTTTCTTAACTGTATGTTTCTAACTAGTAGGTACTGTATGTACCTTGTTTCCCGTAGGACCATGAAATCGCTCGTTCAATGGTATTAAATGTACTTTGAATCTCAATAGTATCGTCAAAAATTATCATCAACGTGGTTCTTCTTCCCCTTCCTTTTTCCCCAAACGCCCCTTCCCCTTCCCCTTAATGCGTTTTTCCCACTTCTTCATTAATATTATTTACATATCAATAACACCACGGCAAAATAAGTTTAGTACTGTTCTGTTAATAAAAACGAAAATATATTAAAATAAACTTTTAATTGGCATTGTCGTCAAGTTATGACGGCAGCGCCTTTTATGAAATTTCAGCATAGTCTGCATAGTTATGAATCAACGACTTGGCAAATACACTTATAGTATGAATATGATCTCCTCAAACGGTGAAGTCGTTCAGAAGTTACAGGATTACTAACAGAGGCACTACGTTTATGTATACATATAATATAAAGTTAATATTAACATTCTTAGAAAATTCTTACAACTTCGCTTCGTTAATCTTTAAATATGATTTATCGCAATATTTGAAACCGATATGTTTCCTAATATATCTTATAAGTTATGTGATATTTAAAATTCATAAAAGAATACCAATTTTAATCGCGCGTTGAGGTTACACGCGCCAAATTAACCTTAAATTTAAAACTGAATGCAAAAACTCATGAATAGAACGTTGCTTTCACTTAGAAACATACTGCTTTAACATTAACGTGACAAATTGTTTTCAGTAGGTTCTCTTTTTTTAATAAAAAATAGCAATCACCCGTTCTTGGATTATACTTGATCATGAAATAAATCCCCTCTTTAATTAATTGTTTCTTACAATACCTCTTTTTATACTATATAGCAGTCTTGTTGTTTGAGTTGTAAATTAACAATTAAAATGATTCTTCCCGTGAACCCGCCACCAGGTTATAATTTACCGCGTGAGAAACAGGATAATTGAAAGTTGACATCACACTATTGAAATGTTTGACATTGCGCTTTGTGTGTGGTCATATTGTAAGCCAACATACTGGAAATTGCAGTTGTTTAAAAGGGAAGGGAGATTCAGTGAAAATTATAGATATTAGTGGTTTTCCCTTTTAATTATCATTATATCGTTTTCTTTGCGAGTTATGATACTCGCTTCTAAGACTTTATTCTGCAGAAATTTTATCCAGAGACTAGTGCCATTGTAAAAATTCAGCGAATTCTGATTTTTTTGTTCCACAGTATCCGTACATCTTGTCTATTTTTACGATAACGATACTTTGATATTTATTGTATTATTTCATAAGATCATTAAGAAATGTTGCTGGCTTTAATTAGTCCTACATGGCAATTGTCACATATTTTGACTCCTTGATTTTCGCAGTATTCATTTTTTCTTGTTTCATTCGTTTCATCGTTGTTGTTGTTCTTCTGATTCTCTTTGTCAATTTAAATGCATTCTAATTTTTGACTCTTCTCTAATACTTCTACATGAAGCTTCACTTTGCTTTCTATTATTTGACGCACTGTTTCTTGAATTTGTGTGCCTTTTCTCTTTCTTTTTATGTTTCGTTTCTCCGTGCCGACTTTACTCTTCGCGATTTTGCTAAAGATCGTGTACGTACTCTCTTACATTTTGGAATTTTAGCTGAGAAAACTACAAAACAAAAAGAGCTAAAAAAATTTTAAAAATAACAAAAAATCACATCGGCTTTTCACTTTTTCTTTTCTTGGATCCAATTCTGTCTGAAAATATTACTTACTAATACGCGTTGAATTTTGTTTTATATACCTCCACGGCTTAAAATTTCTAACACCTAGCATGAGCAATTTCCTGTTCAAAGCATTCTTGAATATTCAAAACCATTCGATATGTCATATGGATATTTTCACATATGGATATTTTTTGTATATTTCATACGGATATTTTCACATTGTGCTTTCCTTCCATTTTCTTTTCTTCTAAGTTCGTTTTACATACCGTCAAGATCATAATTTGTTGAACATAAGTTACGTATCGCGTTCCGCTGTTACTCCAAAATGCATAATTAAATATAACTGCTTACAAATATACCTTATTGAATTGCAATTCACAAAATAACAAATACTAAATTAAAATCAAGCTTAACAATTCTGAACGATGTGAACTCCAAGACGGTGGCTGGTAGACTCTCCTTGTCAGTTGCTCGGGCTCTATTTTGTAGCTCTTCTCTGTTTATACTTGCGTTCTGAGAATCGACGTTGAGAAAAGCTAGTGTGTGTGTGTGAAATGCACGACGTTCAGAAAATGGCAGACCTTTTTAAATACTTTTTATAAAAACTGGAACTTTATTAGAAAAAATACTGTAGCATCACACAATTTCGTCACCCATCCAGACACGCATAGCCACCGCCATCAAGCTCTCTTAGCATTGATGGGAGAGCAAGGGCTATATTACTACGTCTAGTTATTAATTTTAGATTTCATTAATATTTGTATATATGTTCCAGTAGCCCGTTTTAGATATTCTACAGTTTCACACAAGTAATATTTTAAAATTTTTCATTGCATTTGATCCTTCAAATGTTAATTGTAATATATATTGTGTACGTAGAAGTATTTAAATAAATAAAAAAAACACGGGCAGCCACGGGGACATTTTACAAATTTCTAGCATTTACTACAATTTTCTAGCATTTTCCATTTCAAAATCCGTGACAAAACTATTATCGAACAACTGGAATTTTTTTTTTACCTGGCTAGTAAGGTAACTCCTCAGTAACTATGAAGTAATCATTGCATGATGTATTGCAAAGGTCGAATATTAAAAAAATTAAAAATAAATAAACAAATATTGGAAATATTTGAAGCAAATATTGGAAATATTTGAAGCAAATATTGGAAATATTTGAAAATAAATGCTTTGTTTTTCTGATTCATTTTACTATGTAAAATATTAACATATTTGTTGCCACTATTGTGCTGCATAGTGATCCTACAATTAAGCAATTAAAATAATAATCAAAATAAAACATATTGTGTTTTATTTACACATCGTACTTTCCACGTAGTCAATTTAACTTTACTTGTATAGATATACACAGCACTAATGTTGCACAACACATCATGCTTATAGCTACAGATATACTATTAACATTAGAATGTTGCTGACGAACCATAAGATTTTCACCTACTAAAAATCGTTAACGCGCCTCAAGAAGTTTTCACTTCAAAAAATTGTGCGTATACTTTTGCATGCGCGTTAGAAATTACATTTCTTTGGCATAATACAAGAATAAATTGATTTAGCTCGCAAATAATTAACGGAAATCAGATTATAAAAGGACTGGAGCGTGATTGTAAATACCATTGGTGAAATTGAAATTATTTTAAATAATTTATAATTTGTGATGCAAATAAATACATAGCGAACCATACTGAATACAGTTTTAGTCTAGTGACTATGTAAATATGTATTTCTAATTTATAATTCTAATTTTTAATGTACATTTTTCTAGTCTTAACTAGCGCTTTGCATTCGGTAACAATTTAAATCATGTACGATTTTTACACACTGTGCTATAGACTTTTTACGAACGAGAAGGCTGGACCGAATATTGAAGACAAGTTTAGAGGCGTTTACAGTACATTAGTAAAATAGATTAGAGGAGTCCTAAAAAAATTATGGACAAAAGCAATATCTCCTGTAAAATAGTTTATTTTTAATTTCAATATTAAATTGAAATGCACTTTTTTATTTTTATTATTTCACCATTGTATTTTTAAAACTTTTTACCATAATATGCAACCTACAATTTAACCTACCTCAACCGAATAATCCAAAATTTCAAAAACTGAACATACTAACGGATTAATTGAAATCTTGTAATCTAAACCATTAATATAAATAACATAAGTTTTGGCGTTTTACGTAGGAATAATAATTATTATTACTGTAGTGCTGCAAAGACCATCTCTATTATTCATACAAGTAATTCTGCGCATTAAACTAAGTTATTTGAAACTTGTATTTGCAAAAAATATAATTTTTTTCCTTGAAATCATAATATCACAAGGATTTTTTTTAAAAGCAGTTGAAAATTGTTTAGTGTCTTTTCGTCATACATCCGTTTAATGTTATCGTACCCGTCCGTCCTTTGGCTCATCCGCCCAAATGTTTGCGAACAGATGCTTCATACTATTTAAACGTCACGGAAATAATCAAAAGTAATATGTGAGAAGCAAAATAATGAGGAAAAAGGTTTTACGTCTTCTTATAATTAAAGTAGAGCCAGAAATGTTGTCGAATACTGTCTCGTCAAAGAAATATTTTAATATAAAATTGACGTTCAACTTACCACCATTAAATTTTAACCCGCCTTTGCAAAGTATTAATATTCGAAGTGATGTATAAACTTTACGTTCCCGGTTTAAAATTCTAAATAATTAAAATTTTCGAGTACAATTATTTCGTTTAACTTGATTCAACAAATTTAGGAGATACAGAACTGGAACCAACTATGAAATCTTTAGTTGTTTTGAGGTTATAAATATTATTGTTCACGCGTTAATGTATTCTAATTTGAAGTGATGATACCACCCTAAATTGAAGATTTGCAAGTCGTCGAACATTGCACTATACTAAATAACTCAGTCATCAATACCGTATGCCGTTTTTATTCTTTCCTTTCACGTTCGATTTGTTTACTTTATTATATAAGAAGATTTATGACTTAGTACTCAAACATATTCAGTTGATTTAATATATAGCACGTTCTCCTGCAATAATAGTTGACAATAGACAACGCATAATTTAAAAAAAAAATCATTTATTGCGGTTAGCTGTAAGATAATGTTTTCATAACAATATACCCGCCATCTGTGTACGCAATTTCTTAATTCTAAAGTAAATCAATGATCTAATTAATACGATTTTAACTTTTTGATTACCAAATAAATCATCTCCACGAAAATTTTAGATAGTTTAACTATGATAAGAAACAATTTTATAAACATATCATCTTATGTTTGTGTTGAAATTTAGATTAAACTTATTTAACATAAAGATGAAAAAAAAGATAAAGATAAAAAAAATTTAAAGATATTAAAATGACTAAATGATTAAATATTTGTACCAAATAAATGTTTATACAATACATAACATCTTGCATTTTTTAATACTCGTGAAATAGGTCTCGTAATATTAAAATGTTTCATCCAAACATAATAGTTCACACTAAACAATTAATTTCATAAAATAAGGATCAGTGAACTCCAAGTTAACTCTTTGAAAAACAAAGGGGAACGACCATGAAACAAGTGAAATGCGTGAAAATCGTGTGATGTTAAATCTTGCAACGGATGTCGTAAAATAAACTCTCGCTCCAAATGGCATTTCAATTTCCTCGTTTGCTCGGTAAGACATTCGCTTTCTTCCGTTGTGAATATACTACTCCATTGATTTTCTGCACGCAATTTACGATTGGTATAATATTGTCCTTGATAGCACGCTGTGTAAAAGTATTGGGCTATACATATGTATATATATATATATATATACATATATATACATATATATATATATATATATATATATATATATATTTATATATTTATTTAAAATATACCGACATGTTTCAACGAAAATCGTCTGTAAAAACAGATAGACTGAAGATAAAATAATTTTATCTAATAATGGAACTCTTAGTCACAACTTTTTTGCCTTTAACTTGCCGCATATTTTCATTGTTATAGTCAAGTACGACAGAAAAGGATCTTTCATGGGAACACTGTGTTATAAACAAAGTATGTTAAACTTTTCATTTACAATTTTTTTTCAAATTGGTTTTTGTTTACATCTAAGCATTTTTTATAAATAATTGTTACAGATTTTAAAAAAATATTTTTTTTGCTAGAAAAAATTGTGTCGAAATATTCAAAATAATTACGCAAATTTTATTACTTCTTATACAAATTAATGACTTTGCTATAAAACTGGAATCATATGCATTTACTTAATATTTTTAATGACTTTTAAGTATAATAAATATTTAAGTTTATGCAAATTTTATTACGGACATTATTTCACTAAAATAGTGGAACTTATGATATCAAATTCAATTAGGCATAATTTAAGGAACCACATAGTAAAAGATAACCATAATAATTATTAGGTGAGCTTTGTTATCTAAAAAAATATTATCTTATTGGAAAGGTGTAATGATTATATATTTACTTTGGACCGTCATTATTGGATTATAGAAAGACTTCAAGAGAACAATACAGATAAAAATTACAATCTTTTGGCTTATGTTTTCAATTACATTTTAAATATGTGACGTTTTATTAATTTTGAAATAAATTAAAAATTTTTCATTGTAAGTGTCACAGCCTATTTGGTATTTATGCAATACTTTGATAAATATAAACCGAAGCCTTACTGTGAACTTTGTATATCTGGAGACAACTCTTTAGACCAATACAATATTTATTGACTAAATGCAAAAAAAAATCACTTCAAATATTAATTATTATCTTTATCAAAGAAATGAAAGAAAAATAAACCGGTAATTAAAAATAACGGTATATATAACAGAGTAGTTGACCACAACACAAAAATTTCCTATTTTTATTGAAACGAAATGAAAACATGGGTTAAGTAAAAAGTGGAAAAAATATAAAACTCATTACAAAATAAGCGCCTTAAGAACTTTTAAATTTAATGATAGGGTTAGAGTTTGAATATGTACCTGTTCAATTTTTCTGTTCAATTTCCCATGTTCCTCCCGTAGAATAGGGATTTGAATATGTGCCTGTTCCATTTCCCTGTTCCATTTCCCATGTTCCTCCCGTAGAATTGAGCGTCACTAAAGAGGACTTCACAGCTTTACTACCGCCCTTGTCTACACATGTATAAACCTTCATAAGTCTGTAACAAGTTAAAATTTGTTAAAAATTGTAAATCCGGCTTAATTTATACATTGAAATTATGAATCATGAAGTAAAATAATTAGCCAAAACATTATTACATTAAGTCAAATGGAAATATGTAACTATGTTAAAGCAAGCAACCGAATAAAATCAAAACTTGCACAAACGTTTTAAATATATCAGAGGAAATATAATTGTCATGAAATGTTTATTATCTATTTTTAAGTTTTATATAAAAAAGGAATATTAGACGACATGCTCTAATAAATTTCTATTCATATCATTACTTCAATAAAGCCAAAGTTAGAAATATTATCTTAATATCTCAGTTTAACTCCTAATATTTCACTGTGTGGTTTAATATAAAGAATGAGAGAAATTTCGAACACTTTGTCATTAATAGATCTAAAGATATGTGTTGAAGAATGTTCTGTTCTTTATAGGTGGCGAAGCCAATATAAAGGTTAGAAAAATTTATAATTTGAGCACGAAATTTTAAAAAAATATCAAAACGGAATGTGAAATTTTCAATGCTAGAAACAACGAGGTAAAACTAAAAAGTGAAAATAAATTGATAAATTATATGAATATATGACCAGGTTGAATTGAAATCCGGCTTGTGGAAAAACTCTCAATCAAGTTTACGCTGTATTTGAATACCTACGTAAACAATAATGGATACAGAATACGAGTGACCTTGACCCAGTCTTATCTTGCTTCGTTTATTATTGAAGGTGCCATTATTAAAGTTTCAATTAAACGTTCTTGAAAAAAATTCTCGGTACTTACATTTCTTTGAACTAACATACACTATTTATGCTGAATAATATAAAATGTTTGCTATAAATATCAAATTATGTCTTATATTCGTATAAATATTCGCTCATGACTATTATTTCGCGCATTTTTTTCTTTACCAATGACGATTAGGTAAGTCACAAGTTAAGAAATTTTTTTAAAAATAATTATTTAAATAAAACGAACGCCTCATTTTATTACTTTTCATAGATTCAGAAAAATCATGCGCGTATTGCTTATGCTCATTTGTGTACACTAAAGGTGGAAAATAAATAAATGAACTCATTCAAACTAGTTTTTAACCATGTTTAATAGAATTGAAAAAGCTGACACAAAAGAATGAACAGAGCACATCTCACATTCCGTCGATTCTTTAATCTGAATATAAAAAATAAATTAATTATATCAAATGTAATCTAAAAGGTTACTCTATCCAGTACTGTTTAACTGCAAAAATTAGATAGCAAGAATAATATGATAGATATTTTTAACCTGCAAACAAAATTACATTACAACTCTTTAAATGTCTTTCACCAGTTTTCATCTTCATCCGGGAAATATTCAATTTAAAAGTTCAATAGTACTTTTAAGCAATCAAATTTTTCAAGAACGAAATGAAATTACAAAATAATAAAAAAATCACCGTTCGCGTAACGCTGGCAAACTCGCATATATATATATATATATATATATATATGTATGTATGTATATATATATATATATATATATCATGCACTGGCTGTGAGAGGAAGAGAGAAAGAATATGTGGGCGCGCACTGCTCTCTCTTGCTCCTACAGTGTGATACACACAATAGGCTTGCACTGTGTCTTAGATATACGAAACATAACTGGCTATGAGAGAAAGAGAAAGAAAATGTGTGCTCGCACCTCTCTCTCTTGTCCCTACAGTAATTTGCGAAACGTAACTCTCTCTTTCTGTCTTCACTAACTTATATCTTCTTCTCAACTTCCGTTTGCCTCGCCCGATCACACTTTTTGTAACGCTCTCGTCACGCATTCAACAGCTTACTCCCTAAATCAAGCATGCGTAAAGGAGTTTTATTTTAAAATACTTTAGAAAGGGATTCAAGTACGGCATTTTAATAGCTTTTCTCTATTTAACAGTCCGATTTGATTGTAGGGTTTTGCAATATTTACCATAGAAGTAGTATGTCGCTCTGGCGCCATGAAGGGAAGAATATAACGTAATTGTTTTTGATACTACGTTCGACCTCTAAAACTTATAGAATTAGGTTATCGAAATAAAATCCCAAAACAGTAATGTGATATGAAAATAAAATCGATTTTAAAGAAAGAATCAGTGAGAAAGATCGGACGATCATAAACTCGTTGGGAATTATTGTTTGATCGAGAAGTTTTCATGATACCTTCTTTCTTTGTCATTAGACCCTCCTGGTTACAATAGGCAACCAAAGTAATCATTAAGTTCTTGTCACTTTCCCCTTCCTCCACCATTATATCAATTCGATGATACCATATTATGGTATTGTCTTCAGAATCACGTTAGTTTGCAAAGATTCAAATCTATACGGCAACTAGATCTCTTAAAAACAGTTTTCAATATGCATTTAAGTTATATGCCAGCCATGGTTCAAGAGCTTTATGTTTTGAACGACTTCACCACAAAGCTTTTACCCCAAAAATTTTTTTACTTATTGATAAATCAAATTTGGATTAAAGGTTTAGATAAAATATAAAAGACAAACAGGAGGAGAAACGAACAAAAAAGGATCACGAATACTATGTATTGCCACCTCGCCTTTTCAATATAATCTCTTATTTTGGCCTATTTTCTATTAAAGTTTTGTTATTAGAAAGAGTGTAGAATGAGAAAAAGTAGGTTAATAATAAAGAATAAGAAGAAATATTAATTATAAACATTTTCAGAACATTTTGATTTGACCTTAAAATAGAGTTAAACGATCAAATATAATTCAAGGCGGGCTTTAAAAAGATAAAGAAAAGTTTAAAATTTATGATATCATATTACGATATATAGAATATTTCTGTTCCATGTAATACTTCACTAAAGAAAACATTGATATTCTTTGTTTCTGGATTTTGTAACGTACATATTCGATATTTATTTAAGGAACTATGTTATAACGGTTTATGTAAGTTACAATTTAAATATGTAGAATAAAAACCATTGATTTTATATATTTGCAGCAAATAAACAAAAAAAATCCTTAACATTTTCCAAGTGAATGTTATACGGAAAAATAAATTTTTATAACACATTCAATGTATTCATATGATCTATAGGTTTTAATCACTTGAACCAAGTATTGAAAGAAATTATTTTAAAGCAAAAATAGGTTGTGAGCATATAGAAACAAATTTATAATATGAAAATTCTCGAGATGCAAGTGGAATTTTAAATAAAGTTGAATACACAAATAAGAATGCATAATACTTTAGTTATTAGTAATTTTATAACGGTTAGTTTTTAAATTAATATTAGTCTATGAGGATACAAAATATTTACAAATTGTACGTCATTCCAATTTCTTGCTTGAGGAAGTTTTTTACAAAACAATTTTTCTTTAAAAAGGAAATTAAATAATTACACTCAGATATTTTGATTTAAAGAGAATCACGAGGAGAATATTACTAATGACATGATCCCACCATTGACGTAGCATCCATTAAATAATCAGGTCCTTTTTTCTCATACAAATAACTTGTGTTTAATAAAATCATCAAAAGGGGAATCAAAAAAGAGCTTGGTCTTGGCTTGAATCGCATAATTTTTTTTACAAGATTCAATCTTCCAAGGTAAACTTTTTCAACATTACTTGAAAATAAGTAAAAATAATCTGATTTAAAATATATAGGAAAAAAATAATCCGATTTATAATATAAGTCAGGACCGTTAATTACACTATACAGTATTACCCGAAATAACTTGTTTCGAGTAATACCTGTATTGTCAGCGATTATCAAGGTGAAAAATAGATATTTGTTTTCAATATCTTTATCTCTGCATATACCATTGTTTATAAGCTTCCAAAAACCCAACGGAGAATGTTGATCTATTTTGTCGTCCAAGAGCATCATGGTCAATTTTTGTCGCTATTTCAAATATACTTTGCGTACTCTCCATTCTTCTAGTTAGTAACGTAAAATGCACTAAAAATTTATGTGCGTTCTTTTTAAAAATTTATTAAAATTTTGAAAAATGGTGCCGATTTTCTTTAATGAATTATCCTAATTAGCAAGTTATTGGATGAAATTGTTAAAAAAAATTTTGAATGCAATGGCATTAAAGTCAGCTGACTTGGTAAAAGTTTTGGATCGGAAAAATCATTCTTATATCGCAAAACTTCGCCCCGTATTTGTGTTTCGAAATTTAATATTTATTTATAAATACGTTTTTAGTAACTAAATTTCACGTTACCATATTCCTTCAAATGATTCATATATTTGTGGCAACTTTAGCATATAATGTGAAAAAGGAATAACGAGAAAGAGTGATAATTTGTGATATCATACTCGTAAACTAATTGGTATTTAGTCGGTTTCTTTACGACCTGAGAAGATGTGGTAATGAATACGGTTTCCTCTAAATAGATTCGCCGAGAAGAACGAAGAAAATAACGAGCTCACAGTGATTGTAAACGAACGGGTCTTTGAAATGTTAATGACCGGAATAAATGTATAAGTAGAATCAGGTGAGCGATAAAGGGGTAAATTGTGGTTTTCCTTTGAGAGGACAATTAGGGTGATTAGGACATTAAAGAAACAGGAAGATTTTGAGGTGAACAATTAAATGTTGAGATATTTTTTTTGCAAAGCTATAGTATCTCGTTACGAATACTGTAAATATAATATCTCGTTTTGGGGGGATATCAAGATATACCATAGCGCAGATGTCATGATGCAATGGAACTATAAAGATTATTCTTAATATAAGTGGATGACATCTAAAATAAAGCATGTTATCTAGGTTTGCCGAGTCGCGTATCTTAAGTAAATGTTATGACAAAAGGCACTTAAAAGCGTTTGCTTTAAAGTACACGTAGCTAATAAATAATATGGTATTTTCTTAGTATTTCGTATTGCGTGGCTTATTTAAAAAACGCAATAAATTATTATGAGTAACATTTTTAAACATAAATGGAAAAAAATACCTAATATTATTCTAAATTTTATTTAAAAAATATTGGCGATTTCAAACTGCATGTAAAATAATATTTTTAAAAAAATACACAACGCGTTAATGTCAGTTTGAAGCGAATATGAAAGATTTTAAATTATGTCATGTTATACATTGGCCCGGAAATGTTAGAATAAACCCTCGTAACCGTAGATAAAACTGATTTTTTTTCAAGTATTGGTCGTTGAGGATAGAATATCGATATATCAGTTCTTTAAATGGTGTGGTACAATGTTTCATCGCTTGAATGTAAATATCTGGAGATCATCGACATTTGAATGTGTGTGTGTACATTTATTTCTATGTATTTAAGATAATATATGACATTATGCTTTTATCTGTGTGGAACTATCGAACGAATCTATTATTTACGAAGTTTTATAACGATTGGTCGATTTAGATATTCCATCTTGTTCTGACGGTTTAATCCATTTCGAGTTTTATCTAACCCGAATTATTTGTATGATTAAATATTAATAAACGATGTGTTATGTAAATTTACTTACACTGGTGAACTATCTAATATTTCAGTACTGTCACATGTCACTCTTGTGGATTTAAGATAAAAAAAATAATGTTTAATGCAAAATCTAAAAAAAGTGGTAAAATATTAATATATTATATATTATTTAATATGCTAAGTCTAGTCAGCATGTAAACTGATTGGAATCTTGAGTGAATATTGATATATAAACCACATATAAACATTGTTTGATATATATATATATATATATATGACAGCAGACTTGTGATAAGTTATTCATTTTTAGGTAGAGTAAAACACATTTTGTAAAATTTTTCGGATGAAGAAAAATGTAGTGAAATTCATTGTTATTGGAAAAAATTGAAATTTTTTTTACACAGCCTGTATAACTTTAGGATTTATTGTTAGGTACAACTGTATGTTGTTTGTAATATAAGCTACGCTTATATTACAAACAACATACAGTTGAAGTTTTCTTTCCTTCCTTATTATTTGCATAAAAATATAATAATATATGAAATTTTCATTGAAATAATGTAATATAAGAATACATTATTTCAATGAAAATATTTACAACCTACTTTACCTTCTTCAGGTAAACCTTACCTTTGCCTGAAGAAGGTTTGAATAACATTTGTCTGGATTTAAAATGGATATTGACGAAATCAAGCTTCTAATGAGGAAGGATAACCTATCACATTTTAAGTCGAGTATCACTAAGAGTTTGCATAAGTAAATAAATTAACTTGCATAATTTCACGCTATTAAAAGATAAATATCTTGGTTTATTGAGGATTAATAAGAAATCAAATATTAAATATCACTTTTGAAATAACGTTTTCGAGTACCATAATAATACTACATAAAACTATATTTTTAAATTTTCTTATTTACATTTTATTCAGTGCCCCAATTTCAGATTAGTCTTTTTGGATGGTTTATACTTCCATATCAGAATGAAAGCTGGAAGAAAGGAAATTATTAGAATTTTTTATTACATTAATGCAGATCAAGGTGTAACATTGTTCTGTCTATTTGTTTCATTTACTCGAATTATTTTCAATGTTATAAAATTGTCTGTACTCTAATTTTAGAAGTCCATTCGTATGTTTATTTGATATCAACTGTTAAATCCACTGTAAAGCTAAAATTGCATTTTTAAATGGAACATTAAAATTCAGGTTCTAACGTTAACACTTGAGCGGATTAAATTAACTGAGTACAACACAAAGCTCTTTTAAAACGTGTCACAAGCGAATTAGTAAATTATTTGGCAATAATTTGTACTGTTTTTTTAACTTTTCCTGAGTTTGTTTTATGCTCTTCAAATTTTGGAAGCAGTATACTATGTACGTAGTAATGTATATAAATGACATTTGATTTCAAAAAAGTTATAGACGCATACATATTCTAGGTTTGCAAAGTAAAATTTGTAAAGATATTATATGTACATAAATATGAACTTATTTTTATATATTTGCGGCGATCTGCCATAAAAAATAGAAAAACGCAGAAAAATTACACGAACGGGATGGAAATGTAATAGGAATAAATTTTGTACAACTAAATTAAATACCAATTATGAAAGTAATAACAACTAGAAAATTAATAATAATTTCATACATCTTGTAGTTTGAAAATAATATTTTTTATCTGAAATATAAATATAACAAATAAAATTAGTATTGTTCTTTATTCGCTTGTCCGTAATACAAAGATCTAACTTTCCGATAAAAGTGGAGGTTTGTAAAGTGTAACCACACTTCTATTGAAATAACTTTCTATAGTAATATCAATTTATGTTGCAATATTTTGTTTTTAAATAAGTAGTAAATGTTAATAGTTTAAGTAAAGTAAATCAGGGAAAAAATTGTCTGAACCTTGTATATAAATTATGAAAGAAATGTTTTAATATGAAGTACTAGCGTAACCCGTGTGAAGTCTACGCATTATTTATTCCATTATGAAGCTCAGATCACAGATCAAACAAATATTTTACTAAAATTGACATATAGAGGCGCAAGTATCAAAAGCATTGAGCTAAAGCGCCACTTTATTTATACGTGAGTGGATTTGAAATTAAACAAAGATTTTACCGACCGTCAATCATATTGACGTTGAGCCGTTAGATGGCAGCATTGCTGTTTTGTGTATATAATTTTAATAATTAATTAATTTCCAAAAACAATAGCAATAATATTTTTTTTAGTTGCGGATGCCGGTAGAGCAAGCAATTATCTATAAAATGATATATAATTTATGTGGATTAGTTGTGAGGTTTTTTCTAAAAAGGGAGTGTAACATCTTAACCTTAGCGTATTAATATATATGATGATGATGATGATGATGATATGGGCACACGAGATATTGAAAATATATGTGGAAAGCAGACTTATTTTTTACACATTTACTCAATTCTTTGAGAAAAATTTTAATGCACAATATTTATGAAAAAACATTTTATAATAGTAATTTTTAACTATTAACATGAAAGTCTTCTATAGAGCAGGCGTCTGATTTTTATTGACACAGTGAAAATTATAGTGAATCTTAATTTCTCTAGAGAATCTTTTTTAAAGAAAGAGGGAAATTTTGTTTACTTATTCACAGATTTTAGCAGAAAGGCAGTTCATCCAATATCGTGCAACTTTTACAATATTAGAACTTACGATAGCTTTTTAAAACATAGAAGTAAGGAGCAATAAAGTTTTAAACACATGAGTCGAATGTACCTAGTCCACTATATTTATAAATTTTCTACCGTGGTAGCCATTTTAAAACGATATGTAACAATAATATCATGCGATAGTTTATAAACATTTTTGTAATGACTCATTTTTCCTCATTGTTCATTCTATATTACCAAATTGGATCACAGAATCAATTATGCATTAAATAAACCGAACAGTTATGGCTGCATAAAATAACGTTCGTAATAATATATATGCTATATTGCATAAATTATATGTGATAATTAAATCTATAAAAAAATCTGGAATTATGTATAGCATATTTTTATAATATATTATGCTGAAAGTACAGTTTTGTTTTCAACAAAATTACAAAATGAGTAACTACAGCGATTACAAGGCCATTAATAAATTAATTGTAAATAATAGTTTCGAAAAAAACTATCTAAAAGCAACACAGTTTTGGTCCCTTTTTTGTCTATCCCGGACAGTCTACTCCTGATAGCGTCTAATTCACTATAATGCTTTAACCAAGCCGCTGAAAATGTTAACTGTAAAATTGCTTTGTCGACAATACTTGAACAGGATAATAACCAAATTAAGTATTTCGTGTTTTGCCATTTTGATAAATCCTTATGTAAACTACGTACTATGGTTTAATATGATATGATTTTAGTGAATAACATTAAACTCTCCTATATATGAAACCATTCAAAATTTGTTTATTTAATTGTGCACAGAAAGTGTAAAGATTTTCTTTCTCAGTAAAGGTCACAGGTAAACAAATATATATACACCATATAAATAAATTAATAAATATTTATATACAAATTAATAAATATATATATATGTATATATATATATATATATATATATATATATATATATATATATATATATATATATATAACAAATATAAATAAATTAATAAATATTTAAAGCTAATTAAATCCACAAGACTTTGACCTTTCTTCTATTGACCTTCTATTGCTAAGAAAATTCCTAAAAATTGGAGTCTGAGACTATATCTGTATGTATATTAAAATAGGAAATATAGATTAGAAATGAGTCGTAAATATGTAATATTCCATTTAATACGTAGGACAAGGTAGAGTTCGAACACAGTTAGTTTTATTAAAAAATATTAAGCGTTCCTGCAAAGAAAAAGAAAGGGAATCCCTTCCCTCCCAAATTTTTGGGACTCTATAGATTGACTTGCAAAAAACCTAATACTTCGATTGCAGCTCTACGTTGCGTACTTCAGGATTAGCAGGCTATAACCTTACGCTATAACCTTTTCAATCGCTTTCCAGGCAATAGGTTTGCAGAAAAACCGTGGTATAAAAATATTACATTTGTAATATATCATCACACATAATTTCTCTATACATTTTTTAATATCCTATTCCCTTTTTGGTTCATTTTCCCTTGATTTTGTATAGAAGTCTTCCATACGGCTGAAAAAAGTATTTAATTTTACCGACTTTTGGTCATAATTAAAATTCTACATAGAGGAAATCGTGGGTAGACGCTGGTTAGAAATAAAAATAACTTAGGGGAAGTACTCGTATCCTTATTTAACTACGAGAAGACGACTATCAACAGTTAGGACAACCTTGAATTGTTTAGTTGATTAGATACTCAAGTTTTCCATTTAATTGTTAAATTATAAGCCCAAAAATTATTCACAAACCCGTCTCTCTGACACCTTAAATATGCTAGTGTCATAATAACTTTTTTTTTTATCTCTAACGCAAAGTTTATTATTTGAATTATTTGTTAATAAAATAAAAAAAACTGCACCTATTTACGTAAAAATAAATAATTTTTTTACAGGTCGCCCGCGCCGTGTTCCCTTTCAATTATTCCAATGAAATAGTTTTTGATGACGAAAATAAATTTATATTTCCATATTATTCATTTTAAAACTCATTTTCTGGTTTGAATATTTATATATGTCCTCCATCTTAAGTGAGTACTCGATATTATATATATATATATATATATATATATATATATATATATATATATATATATATGTATGTATATACACACACACATATATATTTATATGATGGGAGTTTAGCCGTCTATATTAAAAGGAATTGAATTTCACTTTTATTAATTAATTTTGTGCGTGTCTTTGAATCAAGTTTTTAAGCGAATTAAGTTTATTGTAATTCCTTTCCAGAAGTGTTCTTATGAACCCTTATATTATTAAGATTACACAGTTAAATTGTATCAATTTATATTGACATATGAATTGACAAGTTTCAAAACAAAATTTTATTGAAATTTCTTTGAGAAAAATTTCTTGTTCAACTGTACAGATTATTAAAATTAGAAGATGTCTGTTTTAAAATATATTTTTACACTTTAGTTTAAAAACTATAATCAGTAGATTTAAAATTATTTTTTGACCATTTGTAATATTTTTCTTAAATAAGCATTAAATTTAGAATTATTGAATATTATGACTTGTAAAGGTGTGAAGCTTGCATAGGTTTCTTCTGTAACATGCATCCTGTGGATGAAACTGCCTAAGATAGGTAGCTGCGACATGATTAAATGTATAACAAATTTATCTCAAAGTAAATTTCATTAAGATTAACTTGTCAGTTGGACATTATGTATGATTTACTTTGGTAAAAGTTATAGTGTTTGCTTACATTATATGCTAAGTTTTTGGTTGATGTCAATTAACGAAATTTGTTTACCGAATTCAAAAACAATTTTAAATAGAAAGTTACAGATAGGTAAAGAAATACCAACCTGCTTGCCTTTTTTTTAATCCATCAATCGGGAAAGGTGTTTTCAATATAAAAATGTATTATTTCTTTTCTTTTCCCCGTTTTCTGGAAACGGTTTTTTCATTAAAAAGTTTTAATTTTCGTTTTTTTTAACTTAAGACATTTTATGTTACCCAAAATTTCACGCATTCACAAATAATTTGTTTGTATCACATTTATTGAAATAAAAACAGGTGTTTGGGGCGTTAAAAAACATGAATATATTCATATATAAATACGAACAGGAACACACATGTATATATATATATATATATATATATATATACACATATATATATATATACATATATATATATATACACATATATATATATATATAGTCTAGACGAATGACTGTTTCATTGAAGATGTTGTCGATGAATTTGATGGCTAGTTATAGATGAGCTTATTACATACAGTATGTCATCACTCATACCCTCTTTGAAGGAGATAATTGGTTTCATTTATGTTAGTGTTGATAAAAGTGACACCGAAAGAAGTTATTTGGAAGCAGGCATTGTACGCTTAAATATTTTGAAGAAAGGTTTTGGTTCTGGAGTTTCTCCTGTCATGTAGTATAGAAATTCTTGTGGTGGTAATCGAATTTTTCTATTCATGCAATAGATTCCTAATGTTTCTCTACTGGATTTTTTCACGTTGCAAAATTGGCCAATATTATCCATTTTTAGGATTACGACGAGTTTGTGTTTTTTATATTTTTTCGTGTTGTCATAGTGGAATTGTTCATATGTTGGGTTATACTGTTTACTTGTCCTCGTCTGCGCCTCTCGTTGGGTCATGTTTTCATGGGTGGCTTGTGTTCGCAATCTTTATTGTAAGATTGTGTCGCAATTCTTGATTCTTCAATTCGTTTGTTTCGTTATTCTTCGGTCTCTCTGTTTCTCGTGGTGTTCATTCTTGATCGTTGGGAACGTAATTATGTTTCGTTCTCTTCGACTGTTTTCTCGTTGTACTTTTTTCGCTGTACTTTTTGTTTTCACTGTTTTGCTTCAGATCTCGCAAGATCTAATTTTTTTACATTTGGATATTGTATAAAATATAAATCTAAACAACTTTTTATTAACAAATACACTAAGTACACTTTAAATACTTTTCACTCTTTATTTTCGATTTATATTTAGTCACTGTACCAACTTGATTACTCACACTGTATTGTTCGTTTTTATTCACTTACTGCACTTCACTGAGAAGAAATTGATGTCTCAATCCAGAACGGATCTTCTTTTATATACCTCTAGCAATGGGTAGTCCAGACATACCAAAAAGGCTTTGAATAGTCTACAATGTTCCAGAACATTCCACAACATTCAAAAGTGTTCTGAAATGATCACAATGATTTCAGATGTTCCGGGATATCCTGAACGTTCCTAACTATTCCCAAACATTTCAAAATATTCCAGAATGTTGTGGAATTCTCCCGGATACTCTCGAACGTCCTGGACTATTCTAGAAATTTCTAGATTGTGAAACTTCCAGCCCTTTATATTATAGTCCTATCTGCTACAAATAATTTCTTGTAGCAGATAGGACTATAGTACAAAGGGTTTGACAATTTAAAACTGCATTGTCGGGTTTAAAAATTTTTTACAATTCACTTCACATTCTGGACTAATTTTTAAACCAAATTTTTTATTCAGCTTATTAAGTAAAGGAGATAACAGCAAAGAAGACAAGGTCTTATATTTTAAGAACCACTTTTAGAATGATTACACCGTATTTTTATTGTAAATCAGCATTAATAGAAATAAAATAAATTTTTTTACATAATGCATTTTTCGTTCGATTGGTTTGTACGATATGTTATATCAACCTACCTAATAGTTACATTTTTTGGCAAAAAATTTTATACTTATGCTTTCGAAAGAACGTACTTTCAAAAAAAGCAAAAGGATAATCATATTTTTGACCTATCACAGAAAGATCCACGGGATCATACTAAAGGAAGAAGAAAAAAACTTTGTTAGAATGTCTGATGATTAGCAACTTACGGTACCCTGACTTTTCTCACACAAATAAACTTAGAAGGTAACTTAACTTGTGTAGAAGCCTTAATTTCTCTAGAAAAAGAACAAAAATTACGCTAGCAAATCGCACGCAATCGCAGTTGCGAAGAAATGATCAAAAAATAAATATACTCGTGCTGGTATTGCTGTAGAAATACCCAGGAACATCTTGAAAGACAAGAGGATAATGAAAAAGACCAAGGCTTGTTCGATAAAGTGCCTAATATTCCAAATCTTCCTGTACAATGGAAAATACTCCCAGAGCTTGCGAGACTATCGGACATTTCATGCAATGGAAATATGGTACTGGAAATATCTTTAAAAATTCCTAAAAATATGTCTTAAAAAGCCGAAAATTAAAAACAGTTCCATTAACGGCGCACCCATAGGTTTTAAAATTATTAGACCAAATTTAAAGGAACAAAAATTTCTTGGAACAGCTGATACCACAAGACCGAGCGAAAGGCAAAAGAGCTAGAAGCCGAACAACGTTGGTTTGATTTGGATAAGGCTTCGACGGTACCCAAAATAGCGCAATGCACGAGCAATGCGATCAACTGTCGGAAATAAAGAAGAAAAGCAAATTCGGAAATATTTGCTAAAAACAAAGATTTACCAAATACACCTTTAAAAAAAGGCACCATTCCCCTAACTCTATCAATCACGAATATTCTGGTAAGTGTCCAATAGAAAGTCGGGTGCCCCTTAAATTAAAAAGGCATCAATTTCTTAACTTTTTCCCATTTTCCTCATGATTTGAAACTAAATGGTTAAATGTTAAAAGTAATTTTGTCAAGCATTTTATGATAATAAAATGTATTTGATAACGATTTCCGTTTTTAGTTTAGTCGTCATATATTGTTTATATACTTGTGATTGCCAAAAAATGATATTCTTAATTACAAGTAACACACATTTTGAAATGTTCCAGAAAAAACGCATCTCTTATAAATGAAGATATGCGTTTTTATATGGAAACGTGCAGTGCCAGCCACGTTCAGCAACAAATTAATTGGGGTTGGAAAATACTCTTCTTTTCTTTTGCTCATTATAGCTCATCCAATTAGTGTAACGAATGTAGCCCGAAAACCTTATTGTAAGGGTTTATAAGTTAACAGCAAAAATTATACCTTGAAGACTGTGCCTATTTCCATTAAATAACTACATTTTATGCAAATAAGTGAGAAACTTTTGTCAAAGTAATAATAAGTACATAAAATAATTATGAAATTAAAGTAAAAAATAAGTACGGTTTACTATTTACTTTTAAATCCTAAATCGTTAGTAAAACAAGAAACGTATTTTAATTTAAGTTTTCAAAATTTTCCAATATTTTTTAGAATTTTTGACATCGATTTAATGTAATATAACATTTAGATGCAAAATGCCTATGTGAATTAGAAAACGTAGTGCTTACATTATCAATGCTATTATTAGCCAAGTTCGTTACATTATCGACCACATTCAGGCTAACCATTCTCAAAAATGATATTATTTATTTGAGACACTCTCAGAAAATTATACAAAAAGTCTGAAATATGAAAAAGTTTAAACATGTAACAAAAAAATTAGAAAAGTCTGTAATAAACCCTCAAGATAAAATAACAAAATCTAATAAAAAAATTATTTACAAGTAGAAACAGAAATAGGTAGTAAATGTTATTTATTTATATATTACATGGAAAAAATAACAAATGGTTCTTAATTTTTATTAAATAATAAAAATATATTAGTTTTTCTAACGTATACATTTTGAAATTGCCCCCTATTGTTTTGAAACTTTTAAATGCTGTCCCCTATTGTTTTGAAACATATAATTGATGTTCCTAAGAGTTAATCTTTGCTAACAGCCCACCTGAAGATGTTGTAATACAACGAAACCTAGGTCGTGGTAAAGAACTTATAGAAAGTAGACATAATACTACATCACGTAGTTTCATTTAATTCAATTTGTGTATCATCCTCATTTAGCACGGAAACCGTATTTTCGATTATGCCACATCATATAATCTCCAATGTTAGGATAAAGTTTCTGTTGGCATCATTTTATGGATGAAGCTTAAAGTAAGTAAAATCTCTTAATAATTTGCAAATCGCACGCTTGGGCTAAATTTGAGTACTAGTTCTTTTGAAGCGATCAGCGATCAAGTGTAGAATCAAAATAGTTTAAAGGCAAATTTGGAGAAATAACTGTCCAGAGCTTACAACGAAAATAAATAATACCGCTTCTCTAACATTGAAATTACATTTTTATGCATAAAATTCGTTAATAAAGCCATGCTATTCTATCGTAAATAAAACTAGGGTATGGATTAATTATTTTTAAGATAAAAATCTTCAAAAGATTATGAGAAGCTTATCCCAAAATTGATTTCCTCTGCTGTCATTATCGAAGCTAGTTTATTACCAGTTAACTTAAAATTGAAAACCATTTATTTACTGAATTAATTAGACAATTTTGCTTATTCCCATTGCCTATGCTGTTATCAGTACTCTTACAGATTTACAAGAAGTAATAAAATATATTATATAGAACATTTTATTTCATCCGATATTGATTCGAAATATATCCGAGTATAAAAAAATATGTAAGGTATTTCGTTCGCATGAATTCCGTGAGCTAAAAGTTTGTTTATGCGGTTAAGCAAAAATGTCACCGCCTAAGTGACAAATGGTTTTTTCGTGTTCCATCTCCAAAATATCCAATATTGTTTGACGGACAAGGAAGACGCTACTATGTAGAGGTAGGTAATTTGTTTGAATATTGTTAGGCATATAGCTAGTGAAATACAGTTAGTGAAACACATGTAGCGCAAATTGTTGCAATTTCAAATTGAAGCTTGTGATTCGAGATTTTTATTTTGCATTATTGCCTCAATTAAATGTACAGAAGCTTTCTCCATGTTGAGAAAATTAATTATTTCATATATTTACCTCGGCAAACTACGTTTTCAAAGCTAAAAGAATATTTTTGTTTGCTCATGGGGTGAAATCCTCTTTGAGTAGTGATAAAAGAACAGCTCGCAATTTATTTTATCGTGATTCGGATCCTTATGTTAACGGCGTCATTGTTTTGTTTTTTGTATCTTATGTGCATGTAAGGAAGTATGTTAAATTTATGATGCTTTGAATATCCGCACCAACGTTTTTCTCTACAGACATAATTAGGATGATTTTTTAAAAATACACCTTGATTTGTTTTGTATTTACTAAGTTGAAATCAATATTGGAATTTATATTTTAGTTCTATTCAAATTAAAACTTCTAGCTCAGTAAAATAAAAAGTACTGCGTATTTTCCTAATAACTAATTAACTAACGCATAAAAACATAAAGATTACTTACCGTTGACCTAACATTTTGAAATTTGGTAGAAAGGGTATAAGCATAGGAAAAAAATTTATTATATTTTACTACTTATTATAATATTTTAATAAAATATAATTATAATGTACAATCTCCCTTAGGTTCAATTTGCTTAACGCGAGTGGCGATGCCAGGTTAACTTAATAACTATTTTATTTAAATATAGAGCCTTGTCATTTTACTTTGAACATTCTAAAAATAAACAAACATTTTTATATATGTTCGTCTTGTAGCTACATAGAGAGCGCTCTTGGGGGTTCGTAATAATATAATAGCAGACGATACAAGTTTTGCATATATTTTTATATGAACATTATCCACAAAGGTCTTACTGAAAATTATTACTGATTCTTGAGTTTCGTTTACATCTTTAGCGTAACAGCAGTTGTGCATAATATACTTGCATACCTTTACTGAAATATAAAAATAAAACATTGCGGTTAGCGAGGGAAAAACATAATAAACGACAAGTGTCGTTTCCAGCGATTTAAAGAAGGGAATTTTAGGTTTAAAATGGACGCAATTCCACATCATATTTAATGAAACGGATAATCATATTTACGGTAATTCGCAGTGCGGTGGAAACCATTTGGGTCAAAGGGTAAAAGTCCAGAAATATGAGAAACAGGTATTGTTTATAAGTAATTAACATTACAGTACCTATTCAGAATTTATGTTTCATGCAAAATTTGACTTCACGTAAAAATATTGAGTGGCTTTGTAATTTAATAAATGTTACGAGAGAGTTGTTTTACGTTACAATATACAAAAATATAGATAGCTTAATGGTGATGAAAAAGAAATAAAATTAATTGTTGGGCGGGTTAAAAGTGGAATTGATGGGCGGGGAATATATTGGGTAAATTTATCAATAAATACTAAAATTCTGTAATATTTACTGCATCTTCCTAAAATTCCGCTAATTTTTTTTTAAAAATTGTTAATATTTACTGCACCTTGATTAACCAACAATAAAATTTAAAGAAAATAAGATATTATTTTATAGATTACCCGGCAGATTTGATTCTAATGATGTACGTACTAATCAACCAAGTCGATCCTAGTGCTATCCTTCATGCAAATAATTAAATATAAACTTGGTTTATCTAAGTGAAACTGAATGGCACACTATATCAAAAACTTTCAATCATTTTAACTCCAACCGCAATCTTTTAATACATTTATTACCCTGAAAACATGGATTTATTACACCTACAGTTTTATATACTATCGGCGACATAGGTAGCTAGTTTTATTGGCTAATTTTAATATTAAATAAAATATTTAGACTTCAAAAAAGATAGTCACTTGTGACATAACTTTTTAAACAATGGGCTTTATATGTACTTATAAAAGGTATATATGAATACAGGTAAAAACAGAATAGGCACTTACACAACTTAAGCACGATCGTAACAAATGAATGATAAGCTTGGTTCAATAAGTATTGAGCATGTCAATTCATTTTTCTAACAATAATACATTTATATAAATTAGTGATAAGTAATTTTAGTTAGATTTATTACTATAAAATTACAATAAAATGTCTATTTGGTTTAATATACGTAGAATTTTATTCTAGGTAGAAACTCTCATTGTAGTCTACGATCAATGGTGGACTGAAAAGTTCACATTTACGCCATTTATTTGTTGAATAACGAAAACTATATTTAACAATTCTCCACGTCGTGATTAGTTTACTGAAATTTATAGACTACTCTGAGCAATATCGACGTCTGTCGGGTAAGTTTAACTAACTTAAGACGAGGTTAGATCAACGGTATATGTCAATATCTGTTAAGAGCGTCACATGGCATATATTTGGTGTCATCGTCTATGAAATGATTTCGTTTATAGCGCCCAGGTTAATTGCTAAAGAGGTTTAAGTCTTAATCTCGGAGTTTGTTTAAGTTAGCATAATTTTTATATCAAAATAATTATTATAATTATCAGAAATTACCTTTGGGTTATTACTATTTACACTTCGGAAAATATACAATTTCCAGCAGATCAATGTCGATGGATCCTAATGTGACTGCGATGAAATAATCATGAAATTCCCAGTTCCTTATCAAGAGACAGTCTTTGACAACAAAATTTATTTTGTAATAAACGATTGACATACAATTATTTTGACTATTATTGAGGAATAACGAACAGTTTGACGATCGGCTCTAAGTTTCTATTCCGATAATAAATAAAGTGGCTTGATTAGTTGTCTGGTTGGAGGTTTAGAGTGAAAGCTTTTTCATGTTTAATGAATTACAGTTAATTCATATGAAGGACAAGTATCTAAATTTTCATTGCGAATCAACAGGAAGGTTTCCGTAGATAAATTTTTAATATTACTTAAGTGTAGTAAGAATCAGCATAATTGACGTGTTTTAATGACTCATTTTCAATTTCTAATGTCGCTGAGATAAATGAAATATTTAAATAAGGTTGTATTAGTGGTCCAAAATCAAACTAATTTTTGATTTGAGAAAAAAAAGTCAATAATTCCATCACAAATTAAGTCAATGAATGAAATGAAGTATATTGAAAACAGAGGGAATATCTGTCCCTAATATTAAAGCTATTTTTGAATTGGTTTGACCTTTGATCTCTATGCAACATGGTTAGGTTTTTAATTTGGCCACGCTTTTAGACTTTAAGAATAATAAATGAAATCTCTAGAAATAATACCTTATGGCTAATACAGGCAAAAATATTACACATAACTCTTTTTAAGACAACCAATACTTGCCTAGAGCGCAGTGCTTACCCGGGCAGTTAGATTTATTCGCAGCTCTTCACGGGTTATTCTCCTGAACGGCACTGGATAATGTGTGCAAGTATCGTATGTAAAAAAAGACTAGTAATTATAAGATGACAAATATTTTTTTGAATATTATTTTAAATTTTCAGAAAAAAATGTTTAAAAACTATTTTTCAGTCAAGGAATAACGTAACAAGTGTCGGTATGTAAATACATATTCATATATATGTATATATATATATATGTACATATATATATATATATATATATATATATATATATATATATATATATATATATATATATGTAGCCTCCATAATATATTAACCTCTATAATATAATTCACAATCGTCTATGTAGAAACCACATAAATGAAGAATCCCCATTAACCACTTTAAGTAAGTCATTAAAAAAAAGATCAATCATGGACAGTTTATCTTTGACATATATAACGCACAAAGCAGCTGACAACAATAGTGAGCGCCATTTTGGTTTGTTTTCGGGCAAAATTTTTACAGTTTGCTTTTGACACAAACAAAGTACGAAACAGTAGTGAGCGCATTTTTTGTTTGTTTTTGCACGAAATTTCGAAAATTGTCTTCTGATATAAATAGCACACAAAACAGATGATAACCTGCAGTGGTTGCCATTTTCGTTTACGCACATGCGTACACTTTTTGTCTTATTATATAATGTCCATATTTTTCGTTGTTAGTTAATTCCTTTCTTTCGTTCTTCTTGCAATAGGTTAGTTATATTCTGATGTCACAAATTTTGCAAAAACGTTGCACGACGGCCGTTGCGATCTTTACATTTAACTTTTATCGCGCCGAAAGAAGTTTCACTTTAAAAAAAATGCAGTCCTCTTTCATCTTCGAACAAAGTTTATCGGTCTGAACTCCGTAATAAGCCTTATATATGCAGGTAAATGATATACTGTAATGTTTCCCTTTCAAATACATTATAATTTTTCTTTTGTAACTATATTATTCGTATGTTCGAACTGAAAGCGAAAATATAATAGAATTTTTTATTATTTATTTGGCCATAGTGAATAGGCGATAAAAATTCTAAACGAAATTTATTTAATTCACGTGGTGGTTATTAATGTGCCTAATATTTTCCACAATTTTTAATCTCGTCTATTAGTTATACGATCTTGTAATGAAATAATTCAATATATTAGAGACTTAAAATTCTGGACAACTTTATTATAATTTTTTTGTAACATTTAATAGAGTTAATAATTAAAATAAATGCATATGCTGAAAATTTATTGTAATTTATTAATTTTAATTATTCAATAAATTATAAAGATGCAAATAAACACAAACTGAAACTTAATTTCACTAAGAGAATTATACTTAAAATACATTTGAATAACTAATTTGAATATAATATCAGTCACTACACGCATGTAAATATAGGTTTAGCGAGCAACTTCAATTCATAGATTATTGTTGCGTCGTGCGCGCGCATTGTAACTAACTTCATATGGTTGATTTTTATTGTATTGTGCGCGCGCATCCTGACCAACTTCATGCTGTATATTTTTGTTGCATCATTCGTTCACATGCGCGCATCGTAAAATTTCATTCTCATTACTTTAGCATAATGCGCTTAAATAGGCAACATAATAATTATAACCTTGGCGTCATAAAATTATACTGCAATTACTAAAGTATCATGCATCGCCCGCCAAGTACAAAGGCAAAACATACGATTTTGCAGTTATTGGCATTAAGATTTTAAAAGTTAAATTTAAAATTCTGAAATAATTAGGGTGACTAAATAACATATCCATATAAATTCAAGAGAGAAATTAGTATTAAATATGAAATTTATATGGAGGTTTTTCCAATTAAATATACTATCCAGAAATTTATTTAGTTACGCAAATTTATTTCAAATGAATATCAAGTTAAAACATTGAAACGATAGTTAAAAATACTTAAAAGTTTCAGCTTGAAAGTTAAAAATATGTAACTGTATTGCTTACTTGCTTTCAAAAGTAGTTTCAGTGCACTTCGTTAAAAGCTTGATCCCATATTTCAAGAAGAATTTATTTAAAAATAACACATATTACTTACTTCTTATGCACTACATATTATTATACATTTATGTGCACTACATATATACGAAAAATATCGGTGGGTCAATATTTTTTTATAAATGTTTAAATCATACAGCTTATTGAAAAGACAATTTTATTAAATATTGTCATAATGGTACGAAATTTTAAAATTATATAAGTTTCATTTATGTACAATTAATTTTTTATGGACCTAAGACCCTTTATAAAGTGAACATGCTGCCATTTTATTTATAAATATTGGGACCCAAATCACATTAATTATCTAATATATCTCGAGTTCTAACGAGAAAGCAAATTGAATCGCGCAATAAGTGCACTTGCAAATAATTTTTTTAAGATTTCATGTAATAATTAAAGAAAGCCTTCACTTGAGACATATAAGGAAACGCACTCACATAATTACCTTGTACATTTTACTAAGTGTCTATTGCTATTAGCACAACGTGTTTTAAATTTAAGAAAATCTATAAATTTATAAAGTTCGAAAATACTTTTTAGCGAACAGTATTAAGAGAGAAGTACAATATTAAAGTAGAAAGCTCAATAAACCACTAGGTTTCAATATGAATTTGAATTATTTCGTCGCATCCTTCAAATTTTAACAGAGCTTTAAGTATCGACCAACTTCACCGCAAAGCTTTTATCTTAAATATTAATATTTATGAACAATTTCAATGTTTGTAATACTAAAGTTTTATGTACTTCATTTAGCCTTAATTTATTGATTTTAACGAAATCCTTTAAGTTCAGTTAATAATTTTCTCTGCGCTGTAAAGTTTTGGAAAATACTTTCAAACATTTTTGAAAGTTAATGGTGGTTTTCTCGCTATGAAATTATTTTAGATATTGACAATGGGATGATTTCATAGCTTGCTCTAGTTAATAATTTTTTCTCTAGTTAATAATTAAAAAGTATTCGAAAGGTAATAAAGGAATAGGCAAATTACACTGGGGACAATCAAGTCAACATCTCAAAGAGAAATAAGACGAGAGATTGTTTTAACTGTGGAAGTCTGGAAGTCTAAATGAACCAGCACTATGTTCAACTAATAATATGTGGTCTATCCAGACGGGAAATGTACAGAAAATATTTGATTCATAATTCCAGTGCAGATTCATAGTTAAATGCTTAATGGCATCAAATCACTTTAATCTAGATAATTTTTTAAAACTTCAAGTCTTCTTCTTTAAGTAAGTATTATAGAAGGTAGATTAAAAAATAGACCTCCGTTTGAAGAATCATCTTGCCTTCAGATTTATAAATTTCTCTTTCTATTACCAAGGAGAGAAGTTTCATGTACTATAATTCTATAAATATATTTTTAAACGTATGTACATAAATATGTTACGTAAGAAAAGGTCCCCCTAATACAGCATATGCAATTTAAGTGTAGACAACGTAGGGTAACATTTTATAGTGGCTTCCTTTTATTTTTGAATGTATATTGTTGAATACATATGACTAAACAATTTAATTCAATCTCAATTGCGTTTAACGCCATTTTCTGTGACTAAACAATTTAATTCAATCTCAATTGCGTTTAACGTGCATTTTTTTCAAAGTTACATGGTCAATGCACGTAATATATTTATATCTGTTTTTTCTGTACACGACCAATTATTTTCAATATATTTTGTAAATGTAATAATTGTACGATTCTCATGTAATTGATATCTCAAGGGAGAGGCACAAAAGCTACCTATATCCTTACTTAATAATTACCGTTTTTATTAAATTCTGCGGCCCTTTAATATTTTAAAGAACCATTGCCTGTAATTTTCACCGCTATGCCGAACGGAAATTTTGCTCTATGTCGAGTTCATGATTACGCCTTTTTGGGGGCCAACTTAGTCCGTTGGGGATTCCAGAAATCTCCAACATGAGAACAAAGTAGGGACAATATCATTAATTATTATCCTTCCTCGTTATTAATTAAGTAATCTTTCATGACGTTTACAATTATTATTAATATTTCGTTTCCTTGTTAATCTCCCACGAGACTACTCCGAAAGAAAGATATTGGATTAAAATATTAAAATTTCCTGTGCCAAGTTGCTACTAAGAAAAATTATACATAATTACGGAAAAATATGTAATGGTTCACGCACACGCACGCGCGCTGCCACATGAATGATGGACACGTACACGCACACATATATCTATATATGCATATCAAATCTAACTACTGTTTTAACGGCCAGCCACTGGCAGTATTACTAGTAATACCAAAGGATATCTTTTGTGAAATAAAATGGACCCAAACCAATATTCTGGTTTAAGGATTAACGAACATATATATTACGTTATACTGAAATGATATTTTCTTACACCAATATTCCAATTACTATCACAATGGACCATAAGACGTATATAATATAAAATACATGTATCTTGGGAATAGGAAAAAAAACTATTAACTTTTGTCCTATAAAAAGCAGGGGCCTCATAAAATTAATGTTTGAAAAATTCCTAATATTAATGCTTGAAAAATTTTGATTAGATTTTATGTTAAACTCAAAGCTTAAAAATTACTTAATGGAAAAGGAATATAATTTTATTAATCAATACATAAATTGATAGTTTTATTCATTATTATATATTTAAATCTAGTAACGGTATTGTTCAAAATTTTACACTTATTTTTCAAAAATTATTTGAAATTTTTTTCACTCGGTTTTATACACTTTGTCCAATAAATTCTATAGATTGAATCTTGAAATGTGGTAGTCCTTTTAAACCAAACCAGCCATTAAGTGAAAATCCATCATTGAATTTCAAATTCATCATATTATAGGCCACAATAAAATACTACGATGAAAGTTACGCGGCAGAGCAAATTCCATGTTACGGAGCTTTTGTGTGAACGCACAAAGTGGATGATATGTGGAAATAATAGGTATGTAGGTATGTTATATAAATACTGCATCTCACTTCTATTGTGGTGGAGAAAATATTAATTAAGTGTTCGACCAGACGATTTGAAAATGAACAAAAAATATATCAAAGGTCACTTAACTGGTATGGAATAAATCAATCTTAACTTTATGAAACTCTATGGTGAAAATTAAATTGAAAATGTATAAATTTTTTAGCTTTTCTTCATTTTCCTCATATTTTGAAACTGATCTAATTAATGTTAAAAATAATTTTGTCGTTCATTTAATCGAATATATTTTTTAATTATTTCCGTTTTAATTTAGTTATTATACATAATTACTGGTAAAACACATTCCGAAATTTTAATTTAACCACATGCATAGCACAGAAGTAAAGCACCCTTATGAATGAATATTGCAGAAATAAACAGTACCAGCTAATTTCTGTAACAGATCATTGCACTTAGAAAATATTCTTAATTGTCCTTGTTCCTTATAGTTCGATCAATTATTTTGATTGATTTTTATATGTAACGGGCGCAAAATAGTTATTTTATAGTCGAATAGCCCAGTATCTCTCCACATCGTTGTAAATATTTAACGACGGTATTGCAGCTTATTTCACAAATGTTAAAATCGATTAATATATTTAAACGTACACATTATTACCCAAAAATATGTTGTTGGAATCAATGGCATTCACTTTACGTCTTATATGTAACTGTATCAATATATAGCAAATAACCTATTTCTTGAGATGAAAGGATATAGCCGGATAAAAAGAACATATGTGCCTTCACACGGGTCATGTTTATTTTGGGTACTACCATTGCTACTAATATAAAAATATTTTTATCTGTATTATTAGCCCGAAATACTTTAGTATATGGGTAAACGAGGAAATGGCAATAAATTTAATTATATCATTTGAAGGATTTTGCTGATTTCAATAAAATAAATATACGTTGTATATTTAAGTGAGAAAATTTATGAAAGGATCAATAAATATATAAGGTAAATATGAAATTTAAATAAAAATTTAGTATATTTTAATATTCTCTTTTAAATTCTAAATCGTTAATAAAACTACCTACTTTTCTCTTCACAATCGTTACATAGTTTTCATTAAAATCTTTGATTATATTTGAGTTGTAAAATGCATCAATAATCTTTATACTTTCTGCACCATTTCTTTTCCTAATTATCCTTTTACTTTTGCTAATTATATTTCTCACTTTTATCTGAGAGAATAAAGTAGAAATAGTATAGAAATAAAGGTACTATGAATTAAGTATTGGCACATTAACTCACTCATCAAAACCTATTATTTCCAGGTTGACCAAAATCTTGAAACTTGGCACAAAGGGAGGACTCATAGTACGAGTAAATAAAATAAAAGAATATATATATATATATATATATATATATATATATCATATGTTTATATTACTTGTTTATGGTACCTATTTAATAAACTTCATGGAAATATACTTATAGAAATACAATCTTCCTAATGGTAAATTTGTATAGTGACACACAATGCCCGGTTGACATAATGACTACTTTGTTTTAAATATATAAACCCGCCATTTTACTTAGAAGTTTCTAGACTAAATAATATAGACTCTAGTTATAATAATATGATTGCAGGTGCTACATTTGTTATACTTTTTTAATATGAACGCATTTCTTTTAAATTAACCTTTTTTAAAATGAATTACCCGTGACTCTCTTATTGCACTAACTAACTAACTACTTGCTCACAAATTTCGTTAAAGCCATGAAACAAACAAAACTACGCATAATATACTCGAATATACTACAATGGGCAAATACATTTGAAATGCGAAATATTAATGTTGCGATTGGAGTGGACAGATCTGATGGGAAAAAATGTTGGTTCCAGTGGTTAAAAGAAGGCAATTTTGATGAAAAAATAAACTCAACATCAAAATATAATCTCAAATGTATCACTTTTTAATTGTATCTGGTACTACGGAAGACAACCATTCATGTCAATTAGTAAAAGTATGTAAATGTGGAAAATAGGTACCTTTGTAAGTAAATAATATTTTCGAGTTGATCTTAGAATAAACAATTGGAATTCACTTGGAAATTATGCATGACTAACAAACGGAAGCACCTGTGGCTTGCTATCCATCAAAAAGCAAAAGCGACAACAAAATTAAACCACGATCGGTATGTTATATTATATGGAATTGATGGACGGGAAATTCACGGTGTTCATACACTGAGCACGTTTATCAACACACGCTAAAATTCTATTAATGTCTATTGCTTGATCAAATAACAAAATAGGAAAATAAGACATTATTATAGATTACCTGATAGATCTGATTTAAATGATGTATATAGTAATCAACCAAGCCAGCCCTAATGCTATTCCTAATTGCTAATAATAAAATTCGAAATTTGTTAGAATATTACGTCAGATTAATAATAGCAGCTGAATAGCAATGAATGATCCATATTCATTAAGTCAATTGTTTTCGATAATTTTAACTCAAACATCAGCTTTAATACACTTATTTCGTGTACATGCAGATTTATTGACGCAACAATTTCATGTCGATTCCGAAAGGCGACAGAAAAAAGCCTTGCGGTCCGTCGTTTTATTGTCACATTTTGCTGTATTATCAAATGCTTAGACATTAAAAATAGCAGTCACTTATGATATAATTTTTAAAGAACATACTTTTCAAAAATATACTTGAATGTACATATAATCAGGATATTAATGTACTTAGCCATGACCGTAATAGATGAATGTTCACTCTAGCGAATCGAATATAGGGTAAGACAGTTAATTTTAATAAAAATAAAATATTTGTGTAAATTATTTTGAAATAATTTAAGTACTACTTATTGCTGTAATATTAATATCATTAATCTACATTCTTTATTATACTAAGTATTAGATTCTATTTAGAAGATATCATATAAATTACATTTATAACCTAAGAGATGGCCTTAGATTTCGATTAAATCAATCTTTGAATAGCTGTGGATTGCAAAGTTGAATATGTCACATTAAGTAGTTTATTTGATAAATAACAAAAATCATGATTAACACATGACGATAAGGTAGAAATAGATAGGCAGACTATAATGAACAAGGTTAACGTGCTTTTAGTTGAGTTTAATTAACTTAAGGTGAGGTTGCGTCGGTGGTAATTCAATATCACTTACGTCTGGTGGCAAGTACGAAAATATATTTAATATATATATTAAAGTAATCCAGCCAATTATAATATATTTATTCTTTTATTTAGTCTTATTTATGACTAATAACAAATTATACCGTTTATTTAAAAATTGAGTATAGTGAAGGAATTAAAAAAGCATAAATAAAAATTTAGACTGAAAAGCTCATAATTTCATATATGAATAAAAATTAAAAGAAATAAAACACAATAAATATTGCTTTAAGAAGTATAATCAAATAAATTCAATTGATTATCAAACCACACGATGTCTTAGAATTTTTCAGTACAAGACTGTATTAATTTTTTTTACAACTATTGGGATTTTTCTTTTAAATAATGAAGTTTATTTTAAATAATAATCTAAAGCAGTGGCCATTAATTTTATTTATATCTTAATGTGATAAATTTAAATTTATACCTCTTTAGGTATTAAAGAGTACCTAAAGACGTAAAGATGACTTCGGTCGAAGGTTTTCAATCATTCATGATTTCTCTCTCCTTTGTGTTTAGAAATTATGTGATCTTTGGAAACTTGTAGACTTGTATGTTTCAAAACACAATTTGCGCATTTTACCCTTATATTAAAGTTTAATGCGCCATATATCTTTACTCTTTTGCTTGATAATTGAGACAAGTAAACAAAATAAAATATATCAATAGGTTTACGCGTTATACCATCACGGATAATATTCAATCCCAAATCGCGTATAGAAAGTCAATGGAGTGGTGTATTGGCAATGGAAGATAGCGAATATCCTTGCCAACGAGGACATTGAAATTACATTTCAAGCGAATTTATTTTGCAACGATCATCTGTTTCAAAACTGTCACAAGACTTTCGCGCTTTTCGTTTGTTTTATAATCGTTCCGATGTGTCATCCAAAGAACAAACTTGTAACACATCGATTCATATTCATATTTAAGTCTTCTTCTTGAAAGAAATATTTTAACATTATGGGAATTTGTTTCGGTACTCTCCTTAAGATATCACGATATTATGAATAACATAAACATTTGTTTAATAAGAATTAATTTATTAACCATAGGTGTTTTTTTCTATTTTTTTAAGTAATTTTAGCCAAGACTAGAATTCCAAATATTATAGTAACGAAACCTTTGCATATTTTTATGTAATTATAGTTAACATTCGCCCACGTAATAAAATAATAAAGAATTCAGGTGGTAATCGGGTGATTAAATTTACTTTAATTTATTGATTTACTTATTAAAAGATAGGAAATGTGTGTACACAGGTAGCAAGAATATTGCCATGATAGTTTTATTATACAGTGAACTGCGATGAACGAAATTTAATAAAATAGTTTGGCCAAACCTTTTGAACTAATATTACTGAAGAAAGTGTAAAGTATAAAATTAAATGATTTGAGTAATAAATCGTATATGTCCTAAAATAACAGAACGAATAAATTATACGAGTGAGGAGCAAATAAGAACATGGAAAGAACAGCTTATGATATAAAAGTGAGATTTTCTTAATCATTTCTCCTTAATTAAAATGTCAAAATGGTTTTATGATGATAATTTTCAAACAATGCGTTCACTTACTTTGGTTTTCCAACATTTTTTATGATAGTAAATCCTATCTGAAGAAGGCAAAGGTCTTTTAGGAAATAAAAAGAATCAATTAATTTTGAATCCATAACTTGGGTCTGCTCTATAATCAATTTCTTCTCCCTGGATTTGATTTAGATACCAAATGAAAACATATGTGAGCGATGATTTTAAATCTTCATTGGAAATATACTTGTATTCAAATATTTTATTATATTTTCATTTTCAATCACTGGAAATGGTACTCGCGTTCATTCGTGGTTATTTTGTCATAGCTCCTAAGGCTGATGATCTAAAGATGTATCCTTTCAAATATTTAATGCGTTCGGACTTACAGAAATATTTTTTGTTAAGTTAAACTAGTACAATCTACTATTGCGTACTAGAAAAGAAAAGTATATATTTTCTCTCTCGAACTCGAAAATAATTTGTGTTTGTTGAGACAAAATTTTCTGAGAAAGCGTATATTGGTATAATTACAAAAATTTTATAGATCAGATAAATCAAATTAGAAGAACGTTATTTGACAGAAAATAATAATAAACCATAAAAAGCCAAAACTTATATTTTCATATTCCTTTGTATCTATCTATATCCATTACTCCCATGCCATATCATATTGCGCATGTCACAATATACATTTTTGAAACAATTTAATTACTTCATTTGATCGACTGGATGAGGATCAGTAGAATTATAACGGCAGTTAACATTGACAATTCATTACTTTTCAACGCCGCTTTGCAATGACGTGATCAAATATTTTTCTCTTTTTTTATTGTTTACCATACACCGGAGTGACAAGATATTTTCAATGTAAAGTCATATAGTTGAAAAAATGTTGCGAGCTTGTAAAATTTTACGTATCTTTTTATAGTTCCGTTTATTAAGGTAAATATTGTTTTTTGCGATACCTTTTTATTTTTTGGTTTCATTTTGTCTTTAAGGGTAGCAAAATATACAAAATAGAATAAAACCATCTCAACTTCATGTTTATATATAATTTTGTTTAAATTTAACATCGGTAAGTCTCGTTAAGTGGCTTTGAAATTTCATTAAACTCAATAAATATATTGAAACAGCTTGATTAGGTTTTACTTAGTTTAAATATAAATAATTTATATGTAAGAATAAATATAATTTTTTGAAAATTGAACTGTTCTTGCAATAAAATCATTGTACAGATAAAACCGAATTTATTTTATTTAGTAACCCGTCAATACCACAAGTTTTGTCTATTCATAGAATTGCAAGAAGCCATGTGTTCTTTATGAAGAATAAAAAAGGTTAACCGAAGTTAACTGCATGATTAGTTGAATTTTAAAGAAATACAGGTGGTCACGTAGAGAGACAGCAAAAATTAAAAAGTAAAATATCAGTAATGTGAAGTTATATGTAGGTAAACAAGCTATGTACATTGGGCCCTATATTATGAATATATTTCGTTGACAAATATATTTGCACACAGAAAATCGTTAGATTTTATCGTGTCACAAAAAGGATTAATGTGTTAGTCATTATACAAGATCATGCGACGACGTTCTTTTATAATAACAATCCCACAAATTCGAACTTTAAGGCATCTGGTGGTAACACGCCATGAGAAAGTATATAAAACTTAAGTGCTTACTTTACATCCTTATCACGTTGAAAAAAAGCTTCATAATTATAAATTATTTAATAATTACCTATTAGTAGCAGCATGTGTGCACCAAAGAATAAACGGATGTATCGTTTATAGAAAACTACAATCATGTTTAAGTAATGTGACGCATAGGAAGTAATTTTGAATCACAGAAATTAACTGTGAAAGTGTATTTAGGAAAGTGAATAAGATGAAAGTGGAAATTGTATGACGGTTTTACGATTAACAGTGTATTTAATATTTTGTATTCAATATTTTGTGGAAAACAGTTAGAGCCATATGTATTTAATCGGAGTCGGAAAATAAATAAATAAAATGTACTGAAAGTAAATTACCTTGATCCCTTTAAAATATAATACCTCTCAGTTAAAACATCGATCCACACACGATTTCTTCCATTTAGTTTTAAGCTTAATATTAACTTGGCGCGTGTAACCTTTAGACACGATGGAAATGAGACTTCTTTCCTTTGAAAAAGATTCAAATATTTGGTTTAAATATTGAAATTATTTATATATTATTAATTATACACTTTTATTTATATATTACTAATTATTTACGTATTTCCATAGGGCTGGAGTATTTTCGCAATATTTTTTTAACATAATGTAGAAAAAATGAAATGTACTTATGAATGTTACATTACCATAAGACGTATTTGATCCAGTTTATGGTATGGAGCGAATAAAACGTGGCATTAGTTGCCAATTGCTTGCAAAGTGGAAATATTGTTGCGGAAATATAATATAAAATTTTCAAGTTAACATTCATAAGTTTATTATTATAATGTAACATACTGAGTCTCTAAACTATCATATTTAATATATTCGAACCAACCTCCTTAAGGTTGGTTCGAATATATTAAACGGTACAGCGTGAGATTATAAACAAATCCGTATATAAAATATACAAACTAATATTCATTGGAGTTTTAACTGGTTGAAACCACTAAAACAACATAAGAATGAATCTATCGTGGACACTAAAATACTGGCTAAAAAATGGTCAAACTAATGAAACTAGAGTTTCAACAGTCGTCAAAGTATTTGTAGGAAGAATTCGGAGAAAACACGCCGTTAAATGAAAATACCAAAACCGTACCATATTATTATAATGTATTAGTTTCAAGGTTACTACCTGATGTTTTTTTATAGTAATTGTATAAAACATACGAATAATGAAAGCAAAAGCGTCATTTTAGCGACACCGTATGGAGGACACAGATTTGGTAAATGTGATTATTGAACTATATTTCAGGGTAGAAGAATAGTTTAATCATCACAATTACAAAGTATACATTCCAAGATCATGAAAAGAAGTTGCTGAAAAGATTAGGGAAACGAAAAAAGGTTTTCATCCCGGTTCGTTGGTGGTTCAGTAACGAGTCGTTGAGCAGTTTACTCAACTGCGTTTCCACCAGAAAGGACTACTTAATATTTTTTCGTATTGTATTTTATACGGGTGCGTAATTTATTTGAAGTTTATTAGATGTTTAGCTGATATATAACTTAATTCAGGGTTTTTGTCAAATTTATCAATTCGGTTGTCATATAATAATATTGATAAATAAACAAACTGATTATTATATGAGGATTAGGATAAAAAAATATGCTATTTTTTAAAATTTTTCAAAGATGTATGTTTCTTTATTTTTTTTAATGTATGGTTTATTGTAAATATTTGTATAATTAATTTCAAAAGCCATGAATGTTATCGCCCCAACTACAAGTGGATCACGTATCACTGACCAAGTGCAAATAAAAAACATTGGTAAATATTAACACCTCATTGTCATCAATATTCTGTTTTAGTCCACTGTTGGACATAGGCGCTCTTCAATGCGCGTATTATTGGAGGTAATGCTCATAATGGCCACGCTGGGCAGGCACTTTGTGGCATTAGTTATGCGATTATAATTACTACACCAGTTCCCTCGATCAGCGACCGCGAACCAAATCCAAGAATCCACGGCCGCCACGCCGTTAAGTGATGCCAGTTTACACAAATTAGAACTAAAATTTTGTAAAGATACAAATTGCGAGGGAAATCCGGTATTAGGTATAAAAGATTATCAATGTCTTTATTAAATCCAAAAATTAATTTTATATATCCATAAATATATTTATTTTAGGCAATTCTATTTGAAATTGATATCAGTTTAAAACATTACAACAATAATATAGAATACTGATAAAGAATAAGTTTCAGCCGGGAAGTCAAATGACATTCGTCAAAACCCTCAAGTCATTTTTCAAAAAGGATTTGTATACACATAAATAATAAATATTACTCATTTCATTGAATGAGATATTACATATTTTATATTGGGATATATAAAATTACCTTTAAACGTAATACATATATGTGAAAAACACCAGGGAATATTAAATCTGAAAACTTGTATAATAGGAGTAGAACTTGTACTACAAGGATTACGTGCACCTTTAAGAACATATAAATATTTATGGGTACATAGTATTTCTATGATAATTTATTCAAATCAAATAAATTTCCAAAAGAAATGGTCCGGATCTAGACCAGCGGACTGTCTACGGGTTATACATTTAGGTATTCATAAATATTAGTATTAATTTTCACCTTATAAATATGTCGCTTAACATATCTTTTGCAGGTAGTAAAATAACTTGAATTTTTCAAAAGTAATAAAATCAAGAATCGTCACTATAAATTTCCAGGAAACTTTATTTAACGTTCTAAGAACGTTATTCCTTTCATAATTTTTGACTTTGTAATATCTGGTAAAAGGTGACATATTTTTTGTGCATAGTTTCAACAACATCTTAAAACTGATATATGCTGAGGAAACATAATTTTAAACATAATTTTATGTTTAAAATTATTTTACGCTTTTAATTCATTTCCCACGTGGCCGCAAAGAAAAGAATTTAATTTTCTCTTTGAAAATTAACTTATGAATATTTTTATTATCAATGTTTAAATATACATAGATATTTAATACCAGTATGCCAATTATAAGCTTCTCTTTTAAACATTTTCTTAGAAAAAACCGACAGACGGACAGACAAAAAAATTGGTTACCATTCAAATGCAATTGTTATTTTCACCCATTTTGTTGAAAGATATTTAAGCTACCCAAATTTTTTTTATTATATCTTAAGGACAAAATTTCAATAACAAAACATATGTAAAAAATCAAAGAAATATATGGACAATGCCAAGAGTCAAATGTCTTATCGCGCTACAGAGGAACTGGAAGGCCTGCCTGTCGAAGCGAGTGTGATTATTGTGAATAAATTGTGAAAATAAGAATATTAATTTCTGCATGTGGATGCTAGAGAACACTAATCAGGAATTTGCAATCTGATAATCTGATTCGATTAACAAATTCCACAAAACACGAATTTAGAGCCAAAATTTTCAAAATTTAATATAACAGACCAATTTTGACAATTAATATCGTATTAGAGGCGCCAATATGACGAAATAATTTTGGCGATAATTTCATGCTCTTCTCACTCATCTCAAAGAGTATCGTAATAATTGGCGACAAAGATTTTTTAATGTAATAGAAAGCAGGTCACAAAAACTCAGTAGTAGAATTAAAAACTAAATAGCACCATGTGATAAACCTTTTGAGACTTGACTTATTGTAAATATTTAAAATATCCAATGCAAGATTTTTGGTTGCCTGAGTTCTGTATGGTAGCAGAAAACCATGTCGCGTCTAACGAACTACCCAAGCTTGGACAATATACAAGTTGAGTAGACCAGGGAGTGCCCAGAGGTTTGTTAATTTACCAGTATCTGGATACCTAGCGTGCCTACGTGTATAAATACCGATTCATCTAATCCAGAGCTCTGGAGGGACAGACCATCTCAGGGTGCTCGTGAGAAAACTATGAACAATCAAAATAAACTATTGAATGAAACAGTAACAAGAGGCAAAGAGTTATAAAACCGATAAAATAAGAAACATCTTAAAAGGTTTGCGCAAGGATCAAAAGAGAATCACGCAGTAAGGTAGTAACCCTAGCATCTCCGGAAGTACGTGAAATTAGTTTTGAAACTCTTGAACAACTTCACTTGAAACTTTGCGACTTAAAACTTTACAAAGTTCTGCATCTCAGTCACGTGCAATATTAAACGTAGATAGACTATATTATTACTATGAGATTCATATAACGGACAACAAAACTTTGTTACCCTCAAAACCTTACTGGAAATCTTTATATCTTAGACCTATACTAGATGTTCTCCGCGCTTTGTCTCACACTGAACAACCATTAGTATCATGAGTGATATAATTTGAAAAATCTTTAAAGTCTAATGGACAATTTGGTCAATAAGCTTTTAATGGTCAAGCAGTGTTTTTCATACTGGATATTTTTGAAGTTAGCGAGATGCGATGATGACAAAGAACTAATAGTGGTGACCGAACATATTAAAACACACATGAATTTTTATAAATCGATAAGATTTTTACAAATAATACAAAAACAATATACACTTGTAAACGTCTCCTAGGATGAAAACATCCATATTGATGATCAAAACTTACTCCATATATAACAGTTTGAAGAATGGGATGTCATGGAACCTATTATGGCATACATGTCTATAAATAGATCTTCGCGAGCATCTTGACTTCAGGAAATGAAACTTTTTCATTTCCGAATATGCAGGAATTCAGTGCTCTGCAATGGCGTTACGCAATATCGTGAGAGCTGTAGTCCTCTCGTCAAATGCATGGACTACAAATATACCCAGCGAAAATTTAACTAAGGATAACATTATATAAAAACAATACATTCCATCATTTTGGTGCGTAAGGTCGACCTACACTTAAACATTTTTTATCATTCGGTGGAAGGTAGTATAAATGTTTATGTAAAATACAGTGTATTTGATTAGCATATTCAGTCTTTAATGTATTTTTAGGCTTTGAGGTGATGCAGGAAAATAAGAAGCGCTTATAATTTCTAGTTGGATTTAAGAAGTATTTCAAAGATTCGTTAATGATGTTTGCTAAGAACTTTTAACTTACAATTGGCTTTGGTTAATAATTTCAAGAGTATTTCGACACTGGACCAAAATTTGTTACCCATAACTGACTTAATAGAGATGACGAAAGGTTATATTGCATTTTATTAATCAACACCATCCTATTGTTGAATTAAAATTATAGTGATCTTGCTCTTTATTTTTATTTTATAACTCTACATCTCTTACTGGCCTTGGCTACTTAAACAATATGTCTTTATCGTCCCTTAGACGTATTTACCTTAGTTTAACTATAAACACCCTTTTTTATAAAGAAATGAACCTTGCCGTCCGAAAAATGCCGCTTGCTTAAAGTTTAATCATATATCTACTTTTATTTCTATTTAATAATAAATCGAATAGCTCACTTTTCATTTTGTTTAATGGTTTACAAAATGCATGTAAATTACAATATTTATTGATTTGTCAAATAAGTGTCTTATTCATAAAAACGTTTTCCAGACGGGACTTTTTTTAAATTAAATTACACAAACAATTATTAGGGATAAGTATAAACATATTTTGCATTTATTATATAAGTCCATTTATAAAGGCTTAGCTTCTATATTAATTTAAATGGAACAATTGACATTGGTAATTTAAAAATAAATATATGGTGTATTTCATCGATTTCTCGCAAAGACGCTTTTTCATCTAATTATTTTCCTTGGTAGAAGTAACTAACAAGTGTTAAACAAAAAAGTGTGACTTCAATAAATCAAAAAATGTTTTTCGAACATGACCACGGCAGTAACGTGATACACTTAAAAAAATATATATAAATCACTTACAATTGTACGGCGTTTGTCAGATATAAACATAAATATGATATTATTGTGTTTATGATATTCGGTCTTTAAGAATAGGTTTTGGAAATATTTAAATGAAAAATAGATAAAATATGATAAAAAGGAACAAGCCAAATTGCCGTTACAATTTGCGCCTTAATTGAAAGGAACGCAAAAGTGGAGAACAAGTATTAATTTTTAATATCACCACCAATACAAATAAAAATAAGGTTTAATAAATCTCGAAAATTCATCAAAATACCATTTTTTTGTGGAAATAGTGTGTGATGTTTACCATCACACAGCTTTTCGACTTATATCCACATCTTCATCTATATATTGTTCTAACAAAAACATTTAATTTAAAAATGAGAAAAATATTGCCATGGTATCTTTCATTTCTGCAGTTTCATTAAAAAATGTATGAATTTTGAGAACATCTTTATAAATTCAACAACATTATGGAAAATCCCTTCAAAGAACTATCTTCCAATCGGGCAATGTTTAAATTTTGTCTAATGAATAATTTAATTTTAGAGATGCCCCTCTTCCTTTTTTTTGGAACATTATACGGAAATTATTTAAATAGAAATTGTTTTTATTGGGAATGTTAAGTCTCATATTACGATCGTTCTGAAATTAAATTTCTTTCGTAACTAAACTTTAGGTCTCATTTCTTAAAATATATAAATTTTAAACCGTATGGCAACACTGACGTACTATTTTAATAAGGTAATGCCTTAAATAAATGCATTAAATAATCTGTGGTCCGCCTCATGTAATGACGAGAAAGCTCGGTAATTTTTGACATCATAAAATAATTTGTATTCTTGTTTACGATGCTTTGGTGGATTAAGGTTATCTCCGGAAAATGGAGTAATATACAATACTCTCTCCAAAGAAACTTGTTGGGAAAACATCTACATCGAAAATAACGCGCACACTAATTGTGAATTAATGGACCTTTGAAATGCTAATGACCGGAATAATTGTGTAAGTAGAACGACGTGACGGATATGGGGCTAAATTACGGTTTTCCTTTGGGAGGGCAATTACGATGGTTAAGATATTAACCAAATAAGAAAATTTTGAGACGAGCTTGAACTATTGGGCAATGGTCCACACATAAGTTTCCACATCATATCATATAATATATGATACGTGTATTTGTATGGTAGTGTGCATGATAATGTCGTGCTTGGTATGTCAGTACATCACCGTGCATTGAAATTATGTCAGCACATTACAATTTACTGAAATTAAAATGTTTTATTTAGGATATAAATATCATTACTAATTCTAAGCGGGGAAAATTTTAAAATAGTGTTTTATATAAATGTACAGAGTTCCGAGAGTGTGTAAATCATTTTGGACGAAGTTTATAAAAATATTAATTTCGAAGTGCAAAAAATTTACATTTCCTTTTCACTTAAATTATTATTTATTTTTTTAATTTTGAACAAAACTAACTTTTTTATCACTTTGAATTAGAAAATAAAATTATTCTACTAAAGAGAAAAAAACTAAGCAAAATACATCGAATTATAAAAAAAAATTCGCTATAAATTTTGTCAATGGTCACAATTCCATGATGTTTTATGTGTGTATGTGTGTGTGTCGTATGTTTACAATAAAATTATTTTAAGTTAATACGATACAGACAATTGTGATGTCATGACACTGAATATGTTATAGATTTTATATTAGTATTTGATAAAATTATTCTAGGAATTTAATCCAATAGTTCGGTACCTAGTTATTACGTCTATATGCACATACTATTAAAATTATAATCAATCAATCAATCAATCAATTTAAAAGAAATAAAAAGAAATGCCGGATGTTATCTAATTTTTTTTCAAGTTAAGGAGAAAATATAATGGGATATTTGCGTATTACATTATAACACATATGACTTATACAACACAAATGAATTCCTGATTTGGAAATGTCAGAAAATAAAAATAGAATGGACTTCAAATTAAATGGGAGAGCTGGTTGAAACTGGAGCCGACTATGCTTAAAGTGAATGTAATTAAGAATTTATATAGCAAAAAGGAACACGTAAAAAATTATTAAAATCGTTTAATTTTCTTTGAATCGCAACCACAGCTTTTTGGCTATATTGTGTTGGATAAATAATATCATTGTTAGAATTTACTTTATACGGACCAGGAAACTTCTTTTCCATTTAGCTGCAAGCTTCCATCTCCAGTAATACTACTATTCTTTGTCTACAAAAAAAAAGAAAATTTTTATCAATTATCAAGTCTCATTTTAGTAAGTAATTCGTGAATTACTTACTAAAATGAGACTTTTTACATTCATTACATTCACTTTAAGCATAGTCGGCTCCAGTTTCAACCAGCTCTCCCATTTATTTTGAAGTCCATTCTATTTTTATTTTCTGACATTTCCAAATCAGGAATTCATTTGTGTTGTATAAGTCATATGTATAATTATATATATATTATAATATATCATTGGTCTGAAAATAACGAAATTAGAGTGCAATTGGGCAATTAGATAAAGAATTCCAAACTCTACATAAAATTTACAAAAATAATTTTTTACGAATGTTTTTAATTCCTTTTATGTAAACAACATATAAGTATATATATATATTTATATCTATACGTTAAAAATGTTGAAAAATCTTATATGAAAATTTGTGGTAAAAATACCTATCAACATTTGTAAATAAATTTATAATTAAATTACAATTTGTTTTAATTCAATATATTACACACAATCCAAGAGTAGGTTCAAAATATCATCTCAAACATGTACTAGAGTTTTAAATACTTCAGACATACATTTATGCAAAAACATTATTTTTATAAAACTTATTCTTTTATTATACAATTTAAAGTTATGTAAAAATATTTGAAACAAATACCTAGAAGATATTATTTTTTATGGCGATGGATAAATATACTAAAGCATTACCTAAATAATAATTTAACCACTTGCCTTATTGACGTTTAAAAATAATATTTTTATAAAATATCGTAACTTATATTTTAAATTTTATTGGAATATAATATTAAACGATGACTCGAAACCGAATTTAATTACACTTAAATAAGTAACCCAGCTATTAAAATAGCACAGTGATAAGTAATCGGTGTGATTTATTTTCTCACAATATCGATGTTATCGGAAACGAAAATTGGAAGTTATGTTTCCTTCGAACTATTATTATTCGATTACAATAACATGTATACATACATTTTTGCATAGTTTTATCTACTAGTTTGATTGTAACGATAAGTAATTCGAATTTGAGGGAGTATGCTTTAAACTATACTTTATCACATATTAAAACTATCCATAAATACATAATGCTTTATTAATATTGAAATTGTCTGTAAACTTTATAGCATTTATAATGGTCTATTTACTATAAATACCATACAATGATAAGTAAGAGCGAAAGTTTTCAGTAAGCTCTATGTGAATATCCGTGGAGAATATTGGTGACTAACGTAATATTTATTAACTGAATGCAAAAATTGATATTCTACTCTCATCGTTATTTTAGAATTAAAAATAGAATAAAAAATTACCGCTTCAAAAAGAAACATTTAATTTAAAATTTGACCATAGCTAAGTTGGCGGTTTTTAGTAAAATGTCAGGACAATATGGATTAATTAAGAATCAGTAGTGAAAAAGTAATAAAATTTCTTATACAGTAGAGTGAATTATGAGTTTTCAAATATAATATTGTGGATAGAGTAGGGATGTCTCCCTGCCCCGTTCGCTTTAGTAGAATGTACTTAGCATTCCCGAAACTGACATCACAATTCAATATTATCGTCTTTGTCTAAACGTCGCGATAAAACTTTCACTATTTGATTATTTTTTTAAATTTTTACTCTTCTTCAGTTAGTAACTTGAAATTATGATTTAAGAAATAAAACAAATTAGGTATAACTTATTACACAAAGACACATGGAAGGTTTTTTATATTAAAGCAAAGAAACCAATTTGATAAAAATTGTAACAAAGTTTAAACTAGAAATATTATTTTACTACAAATCTCAAAGCTAAGATATACAACCTATTCAAAGCTTGTCTTGTTAACAAATGAAAAATAATTTTCTTTGACTCACATATGTAAATGTACAGGCGAAAAATATTTACAATTTGAAAAAACCATTAAGCACGAGTGGAACTTGCACTATAACGGTTCCAAACATATTTAGATATTTATAAAAATATAATGACAAATAATATTCCTATTTAACTATTTACAAAATGTTCATCTTCACAAAATATTTTTTATATATTATTACTCTAACTTATATATTATAAAACTAACTTATATATTATGCTAATAAAAATATTTTTTTATATATTATAACTCCAAATTAACGATTTTCGGATTTTTGCCTTTGCTTGTGCTGTGAGGCTTCTTGCCAAATTTAATTATTCTAGGTCAACGGGAGTCACCTTGATAGATTTTGATTTTTTGCGACTGTCAAAATATGCGGCACAAATGACTGAACTTTTAGAGTTATTTTTTATTGCGTTGATTTAGAAGCTTGATTTTTTTACATCTTTAAGAGACCGTAGACTTAAGCATTTGATATTAATTTTATCTTGATACTTCTACGCACTCCTGAGAAAAAGGTCTTGACGGACAGACAGACGGACGATAAAATGATTCTAAAAGGTTTTCTTCTTTCTTTTTAAGGTAAGAAACTCCAAAATAGCAAAACAGAAAATTAAACCGACAATGTACGAAAAAATGGTATAAAAGTGAAAAGTGAAAGCATAGTATTAAATTATTTAATACCGAGCGTTGATCGGTGAATTTCGATTTTCCAGAGGAACATGAAGTTACTTGTTCATGGTATTAGATTTATTATTAAATTACTTCCATTTCGCCTTTGGCTTCGGCCTCGGTTTTGGCTTCGGGTTCGTTTTTTTTCTTTGCGTTCGCGTTCGTCTTCGCGTTAGCGTTCACCTTCCCCTTCGCCTTCGCCTTCATATTCCCTTTCCTCTTAAAACTTTCCCTTAAACATTTCCCTTAAACTTTCGCTTTAAACCTTCACGTACGCCTTAAACCTTCCCCTTACACGTACGCCTTAAACCTTCCCCTTAGACTCTCCCTTTAAACTTTCCTTTAAAACCTTACCCTTAAACCTTCTCTTTAAATCTACTCTTTCAACCTTCCTCTTAAACCTTCCACACATCCCTTCCTTTTAAACCTTTCCCTTGAACCTTCCCCTTAAACCTTGCCCTGAAAGTTTCCCCTTAAACCTTCCCCTAACCTTCCCCTTCCCCTTTCCCTTCGCCATGCATTCCCCTCCCTCTCCCTTCCCTCTCCCCTCCCCTTCCCTTTCGTCTTCTCTCCCCTCCCCTTCCTCTTCCTCAACCCTTCTTCTTGCCTTTACCCCACCCTTCTCTTTTCCCTCTCCCTCTTCCTCAACCCTTCCTCTTGCCTCTCTCCTCATCCTTCCCCTTCCCTACTCCCTCCCCCTTGTCTTTCCCCTTACACTCTTCACTTCCCCTATCCCTGGCCCTCACCCCTTCCCCTCCACCCTTCCCACCTCCCACTCCCTTTTCCCTTCCCTTATCCTTCTCCTTCCCCCCTGCCCTTTTCTTCTCCTTTCCCTCAATCTCCCCTCCCACTTTCCCCCTTGCCCTCCCTCTCCCTTTCCCCTTGCCCTCCCCTCATAAATATACAAGAAAATGTTACAAAATATAATAATTATATTTAAGCAATTCAAATATTTTATTAGAACGATTCTGATGAAACTTTTATGGACACAGTTACTAGATTTTTATATTCTAATCAGGTGAGCTTGCGACTTCTCGCGCATAAAATTCGGAATAGAAAAAGTCATGAGAATTGTTTTTCTCACATAAGTTGTTCTTGATTATAGATTCTTACCAAATTTAATCAAAATCCGTTTAATGTATTTTGCATGATTGAAGAACAAATTAAGACACAAAATTTCTAAAAAGAGTCATTTTTTTATCATCATACTTTTTAAAATATTATTTATATATAGGGTTCGCTCTCTTACACTTGTATTACAAGCAAGTACAAACTTCAGTTTTTTTGCTTGTAATTAAAAATTAATATAATGTTCGTTCAACTTAACATTTGAAATAATATGAAGTTTTCTATGAAGAACGTTGAAACGAGCGGCCAATAATATTTTAATTATTGATTTGGTAATTGTTTTGTGATGATTTGGTGGTTCTTTATAAGAAGAAGATAAGATTACATGTAGATAGAGTGTTACATATTTCGTAAAAACGTTATCATCAAAAGATAACCATTTTGATTCTTAAATAAAACCAGTGAAAATGAATAAATTTATTAACCCGATAATTTTTTGAAGACGTAGTTGAATGAAATATTCTAATGACATTGGGAAAGTTTTCGACGAAGTTGAATGGAACACTTTGATAAGGTTGATAGTCTATGAAAAAAAGTAGATTATATTTTTTAACGATGATAGTCTCCTTACAAAGGATATTTTCGAAGATTTAACGATTAGCCTATTGGAGAAAAAAATGTTTCATTTTCACTTATACATTTAACAATTTCATAGGTTTACTTGAAAATTTAAATAAACGTTTTTTTTCTTTAATTTGGTTATAATTTTTATGAAAACGTTTAGAAAGAAAGTGCTACCATAGTTGTTTCTCTATTTAATGCACGAATTTATTTTTGATGCAATATATATTAAAGTGATTTCTTATAAGTCATTCCTAACAATATTTATTTAAAAGTAATGTTACTTTTAGACGAACTAATACAAACTAATAACCAGGCCACGTAAAATTTTGTGTATGCACGTAGAAAGTCTTTTAGGACAGTATAGTTATCTACTATGTAAAGTGTAAAGAACTCAAATTAGATTTTAGGATGTTTACCCTTTTATTATAAATTGGGTAGAAAGTTCTGAATAAATTTTATTAAACCTCTATAATCGGATAGCCTAATTTACACTTTAAAAAAAAATTACTACTCATTTGTACAAATTGTGGTAAAAGAGGGCTTCGCAATAAACTATTAAATTGAGCACACAAAATAAACAAAATTTTATCGCTCATATTCGAAACCATGTCTCTATATGGATAAAGTTTTCATTGTTTAATAGCATCAACCTAAAAAGGTTGATTATTGTTTATTACACTGTAATTATAGAAAAATATACAAAATTGTATAACTTCCAACATTTTATTCTAAACTAGCTCCTGAGAGCAAAATGTTGTGCATAACAATAACAATTTCATAAAATTATTTCTCTGTTTCCAGTCCCGTTTAAGCACTTCTTTGAGAAGCAAACTCTAATTTGTTTACACCTCCCCTCCTTTTATCTTCATAGCCTTAATATATATATTTAAAAATGTAAATAAAAAATTCTATTTATTCCGATTCCCTCCAAGCCCATCGCAAGTTTGTGAATTATAAAATATCCGATGATTACATCTTGTAATATTTACTGAGGAAATCGGGACTTTAGTGAGGCGTCGTAAAATATCGTTAATAATGGTTACTAGCGTGACCCGTGCGAAGTCTTCGCATTATTTATTCCATTATGAAGCTCAGATGACAGATCAAACAAATATTTTACTAAAATTGACATAAAGAGGCGCAAGTATCAAAAGCATTGAGCTAAAGCGCCACTTTATTTATACGTGAGCGGATTTGAAATTAAACAAACATTTTACCGACCGTCAATCATATTGACGTTGAGCCGTTAGATGGCAGCATTGCTGTTTTGTGTATATAATTTAATAATTAATTAATTTGCAAAAACAATAGCAATAATAAATTTTTTAGTTGTGGATGCCGGTAGAGCAAGCAATTATCTATAAAATGATATATAATTTATGTGGATTAGTTGTGAGGTTTTTTCTAAAAAGGGAGAGTAACATCTTAACCTTAGCGTATTAATATATATGATGATATTTAAGGAACAGGATAATTCAATTCATGTACTTAAATGAAAAACGTATAAAATAACTATTGACGCTGTGATAAACAGTGCACATTAACATTAAAGGTGTGATTCATAGGATGATTGAAATAAATTAGAAAAACGACGGAGTGAAATAAGTTAGAAAAACGGAAAATAGAAAAGCGGAATTTCTCAAAAATAACTATTTTGCCTCTACTTCACTTTCGTATTAAAAATGATCTAAAAGTAATGCGTGCGCATCTTGATTATATAAAAAAAGTAAACAGCGGAATAACAACAATGCCAAATTTCTAGCAGTTTAGAATTTATTATGGAGTGATTGCAATGAAGGGCTTGCCGTTTAATATGCTGGAATATTTTATACTTATTAGACTTATAAACACTTATATATTTCCTACAATTAAATATTTTGGCATTATCTTACTTCATTTATTTACGAGATGTCATATGGCAAAGATAAATAGAAAATTCTCAAACTGTTAAAAGTATTTGAAAGAATGTTGGTTACTACTAACATCTAGCTCTGTTCTTCTTAGAGTGTGTCAATATTGACTTTGACTTGTCAGGAGATTACGAGAAAGAAAAATGATAGTGTGGAAAGGAGAAAAAAAGGAAAAATCTCGCTGCAAAAATTTAAACATTTTGTTATGAGGAATACAATAAACGAATAAAATAAAATACACTTCGTAACTGCATATTTTATACATAGATATATAAAAAAACACTTCAAACCAAATTCAACTCGTTGTCAAAGGGACTTAAGACGCAATCTTTATGGCAGTAATCACGAATTGTAAAAAGATGGAAGCTGATTTTACCACTGACCACGACTGAAGATGAGCTTGCAATTTTAGAACCAAAACTTGATCTGCTTCATATCAAAATTTTAAGTGACTGCACTATAAGATGGAACAGCACCTTTTGTTCGTTAGAGCGCATTTGTAGAACAAATATTTCATATATAAATACGCGTCCACAAATAAAAAAACACTTCAAATAATAATTCACAAATATAAATATGCCGTCAATATTATCATCCACGATTCTCTTAATTGCCACTTTTTAAAAATAAATTGTTGAAAAAAACGGACAAATATTCGGGAATGCTGATACACATATTTGTTATTCTGGATAATTCCTATTTAAACAATTTTGTCTTATTGAATAATCTAATAAGTATTTGCAAGATAATATAATTTAATTTAATTTAAGAATATAATTTTAATTCCAGTGCTTTGTTGTACGCTGCATAAAAATATAATAAAAAAAATATTCGATAATTAAAAATGTATTGAGCATCGAGTTCGGTTGGAAGAAATGAGGAAAAATGGACGACGCTGCCTTAAAGAGTTTTTCCGTAAACCAATTATAGCAGAAAGTCGGTACTGTAATTATATGCATGCAAAATTATAACCGATCAAAACTTTATAAAGGAAACAAGCTTCGGGTAAAAGTTTGCAAGGAAATGTCATTGTAGCTACCGTTCTAAATGGAGGAGATATTCATTTCATGAATATCTTTAATTCCTTACAACTTCTCGTTCCACTTCAAACATTTAAAACTGTTCATGTTTATTTGCTTTTGCAGTGATAATAAATAAATTGCTGATGATGTGGTCTGAGGGCATTGGTTTGCAAACAGTACATTTTATCCACTGACAGCTCTACATCGCAAACTCCAAGGTTAATAGACTTTCCTTAAATAGTGCCCCAAATTATAAAACGAGAAAAATAAACTAGAGAAAAACCATTGTATAAAATTGTCAAAAATGTATCAACATACAAACCTGTTTATTCGGTTTTCATTTTCTTTTTAAATTTTTGTTTGTCTCGTCTTACGTTTGTAGATAAAAAAATTAAGAAGCGAAAAGGATTGTAGTTCACTGACCTTCGGTCGTATTTAGAATTCTGCATGTATTAGGTCGCGAGTGGATGCTAGTTAGAAATTATGAAATAAACTAAGCATCTAACTACGAAAAATATTTTTATCAGGAAGGAAGTCGTTAAATTTTTCGGTTGAATAGAAACCCTAAAAGTTTCCATTTTAATATTAACCTTGCAACCTAAAAAAATATTTATGAACCGCTCTCCTGCCTATTTCATAAAGTAATTTCTTAATATATCTCTCCAATGAATACTACACATTTGCCTCGAATTCTTAGAATCTAACAATAATTTAAATACACGGTGTCCGAGAATAAATGTCGGACAAAGAAAGACGCTATTCGTTGGCTTTAAAAGGATAAATTGTCGTTGAAATAAAACCTAAAAGACGCCCTTTTTCTAATTGAGAGCAAAAAAAATTAAACATAACTATTTTTAACACATCCAATACTAGCCCGGAGTGCAGTGTTTACCCGGAGTGACGATGTCTCCGTGGTTATTCGCGGGATATTTCCCCGAGCATTTGCGATGTGCGCAAGTATCGTGTGTACGAAATGACAAATAATTATTAATATTATTTTTAATCTTCTGAAAAAAACATCGTTTAAATCTCATCTTAACGACAATCAATTATATTTCAGTCAAGGAATAACATCTGTTTTTGTCCCATACTAACTACCGATCACCGTAGTATTTGTTATTATCTGTAACGCAAAGTATATCTCTAAATATTCCAAATATACTAGTAAAGTGATATATTTCTAAAATATATAGAGATACCCAAAGTTACATTTCAGTAAATAAATAATAATGCTACAAATATATTCTAATTCCGACACATTTACCGTACTTGTTGCTTTTTTCTTTAGGTAGTTTTACATTTTCCACTTAATTATATCTCTTTAAGAGCTTATGCAACTTATGGAAATAATTTCGTATTACTGTAACTGCACTTATCTTAATTTTCATTTTTATGAACTACGTAGTTAAAAGTCAGGAGGATCACGATATGCATTGCACAGTATGTTCGAGGTTCATATCTCATAATAGAGATAACATAAAATTACATAAAATTTACTAAATATAAAGGATAGCATTTTAAAATGTATCTTCAAGGGTATTCTAATCGATCTGGTTTTGGTAAGAAAAAAATGTTCAATTTGAATCTTTAATTTTAATTTTTAATTTTGCTTTATTTCATGCGTTCATATTCTATATGTGAAGTTAACGTTTTTTTCAGCCATTTCGTCCTTATTTTAAGCTTATAGAAAAAAATTAAGCTAAACCGAATTGTGAAACATTATTTCACTCCTGATCAAAATAATTTTTTACTTTACAGTGCTACAAAAACGTATTTTTTTTTAGATTTTGACTATAATTTTATTTCCATTTACTTTCGCAATTTGAAAAAAAATTATTGAATGGTAAAATATTTGCTTCAATGAAAAAATTTCCACGGAATTTATTTTATAAATGTTATATTTAATATTTTAAATGTTATCGTTATTTAGAAAAGTTTTCCTATTATCAAAACATAGTTTTTAATATTTTGAAACTTCCGTCTAATAGGACAATGAGTACATTTTTGTATAATTGTGTTTGGCTAATTAATATTTTAATATCGAAGTATTGAATGAACCCCAATCAACGGAAATGTACTTTTAAGTTAGTTTAATATGTTAATTGCCTAATTTTGGTTTCACACATAAAAATGAAATATGGTCATCGATTACAATATTAACAGATAAGTTAAAATGTCATGCGAATACATCTTTCTTTCCTTGTACATAAACTTATCGTATCAGATAAATTGATAAATGTATGAAAGCCTATTTAAATGATTAGTCTTCCACTTTTATAAGTAATACATATATAGACATAGATAGGTCTTTAACCTATTTGATTTTTTACACATAATATAAAACCAACTAGGTTAAAGATCATATAATATAAGGCTATAATATAAGGATTTCTACTTAGAAAATCTGATTAAGCCGCTATTTGACGTGAAAATTAAAAATAATTTTGACGCTTAGCGTTATTACAACTTTGAGTTATTAATTAAAATTTATGAATATTAAATTTTCACGCGATATGAAAATAATTTTTTTAATAATTCCTTCTCACCTCAAAATTTTTCCCAAATTTTCTGTTATCATGTAACACGATTTTCTACCATTAATATATTTTCATTGCGGAGATAAGTTAATGTCATTTTCTCCATCTGATATATTTACTTTTATGTCATGAAAACCGCTCTAATCCTTAATTGCATCACAAAAGTGTTTAGTCTCCGAAGTGAATTCATTAGGAAAATAAATTCTCATGCTACGACTAATCGATCAAAGTTAACTGAAATAAATGTCAACAAATATAAATATAACCATATCAAATACAGTGAAACAAATATACCCTCAAGTATATTAAAGGTAAGTTTGTTTACTTTGCAGTGATATCGTACATCACCAATTTAACGGGCATCAACTTTGTAAGTTACAACTCACCAGATAAATACGGACTCGAAATTGGGCGTCAAGATATGGGAGAAAATATCAAAACCGTATGAATCATCATAGGTGGGAAGATATTTATATTTAAAATCACACTGTCTTTAAAATTACGGTCGATGTTTCTAGAAGCATGATTCGGAAATATGTCGTTAGGTACATGTTATATCACGCACCATGAAACAAAATAAATTCGAAAGTAATCAGGTACTCGATTAAATTTATAAAAGGGTCGATAAACGCAAGAAGAGTACAAACACACACAAATATACGTAGATACAAATGTACCTAAGTACACACTCTGATATGGATCGTGCCTATGTTCTATCATTTTGCCCTAAAGCTTACCTCCCTTCCCTGATTTTTGATTACCTCGTGCTGGATGGTTACACGATACTTCCATCTTTTTGGTGAAGGTAACAATACAATTCTGTCGGTAACCGAGAAATGAGCGAATGAAATATCGAAAAAATATTAAAAAACAAGTAAAAATAAAGACATTGTGTAGAAAAGGCAAATTACATAACGTACAATTCCATGCTTATATATTCCTCCTGCCAAATAGTATTCTCGGTATTTGCATATTGGAGACGGAAATTCAACCCCCTGTGAAGACAGCAATATAGGAATTGCAAAGCAAGATATACCAATAAAGTGAGCGCAGAAGTAGCACTTACAGCTATTTGATTGCTTTAAAATAATCCCTACATTGGGTTTGAACTTGAAGGGTTTATCCTTCCAAAGAGGTTATTCGTATCATAGTACCGTGATTGGTAAACGATGTAATCTCTTCTGTAGTGGAAAGTTTTTTGAATTTTTCCGGTACTGCAATGTCTAAAATTATTCATCAATTAATTATTATTAATAAATTATTAATGTCTTAGTCAACATTTTGGTTGGTTGCTATTTCAAAAATGTTATAATATGCAAACTTAATAAATCTAAGTTTTAAACTTAATATATGATTCTGTATTAAAATGCGCCATTCCTGGAGGCCATAAAATAATGCAGCATACAGCGTGATCCATTTGTACCAAATTTAATATCAATTACAAACATTTCGTAAAGTTTCGTTTTGTCGTTAAAATTTTTCATTCAATTATGAATATAATTCAGTTATATTTTCCTGGTTTTTTGCGCTTTTATTGATATTGGACCATTTTTATAACACTCAATATTATGTTCTTCATTCACTACGCAGTGATTATTAAGTTTCCATATGAAGTTCCCAAGTTATTAATTTTATATATATTTTAAAGTAAAGCCGAGGTTTCGGAACACGCATGAAATAGTTTATATAATTATCAATCTCTACTGAATTTTTAAGCAAATTGCAAATTAAATGAAGTGATTTGAGAGGAAACTTTTCAGATTTTTTAGTGTGGTCCAAAAATTAGTGAAAACATATTGCAAATAACTTTGAAGTTTGATGTGTCATGAATGGGGCAAAAATTTAAAGATAATAAATGAAGCCTGAATTTTGTTTTAAAAGACCAGTTCAATACTATTTAAATTTATAAACAAATTTTGAGTTAATTTTTATGTATACCATACATAAATTACTTTTTTAAAATTATTTATTAAATTTTTGTATGATGCATATTCTTGCAAAATTTTATATTGTAGGTCAAAACTAGAAAAACTGTGAAATAGTAACAGACGAACGGACGGATGAAACGTACAAGGTTACACTACGAAAGCCTAAGAAGGATGATAATAATTTCTTCACTGCGTTCATTTTTATCAGATGAACCAAAATAACATTAATTTAAATAGCAAAATGTTTCTGCTTATCTATATTTGATGGAAAATATTCAATCAAAATTAGAGACATACTTAATACAAAATGCTTATATTATCAAGTCCAATGATGCTTAAGGACGATGAAAGGGGAGTCTTACGTCAAGCCAATAACTAAATTCCATTGGTAGTGGGTGACGGTTATTATACATTAACCCTGAATATGCAATCAAAGTAAAATGTAACCCAAATATTTGCTTTAAAAGCAGTTTTACTGCTAATAGAAAATGCAGACATATTCAGTCTGATGTATTAAAATAATGCAATTGATAATGTATACCATTCCAAAGTAAACATTTTAGCTTGGATATTTTTAAGTGGCTTCAAATAACAGTAAATACATTTTTTTAATTACGTACTTTTCGTACTTAGTAAGATATGTAATTAACTTTAAATTTTTATTTAACTTTAGATTGTAACTATTAAAAACAAGCATACAAGATTAGCAAGAAAATATAAACTATACTTTTATATCGAATATAAAACACGTTATCATTAAATAGAATCCGTATGTTACTTTCATTTACATCTTTGTCCGACATCCATTTTTCTATGAGAAAAGTCACTATGTTAAGAACCAAGGTACAATTTATTTTTCTATACCCAAATAAATATTCAAAGTAAACGACACTCATATAAAGCTTATAAAGTAAATTCTGTTCTAAAATTATTTTGCCTACATTTGTAATATTAAAGGCGTTTCAAGTGAGATTGTAACCGTTTCAGGTGAAGAAAAACAAATATCACATTAGAAAGAAATATTAATTTCTTTACAAAAATAGGGTGTAGACGTATATTTAAAATAAAAAGTTATAAATTGATTACAAAACGCAATAAATTCTTAAAATTATTTTCCTTGGTGGAACATAATAATCATCACATTAATTATTATGATAAATAAAAATGTATATGGGTATGTTATATCCCGATTTCTAGTATTACATCTATTAACAAATGTATCTTTCAGCTTTCGAAAATGATCTATTTTCTTTTTCTGTTCTATGTCAGTTTCTAGTTTTAATTTAAAAGACAATTTCGTCAAAATAATAAATATATATATATATATATATATATATATGTATATATATATATATATATATATATAAATATATAAAATAACAATAATCGCGAGTGAAACTTGCACTGGAAAGGTTCCGTACATATTTAAGTAATTAGAAATATTTAATTATTTTTTGTAAACTACTATTATATCGTTCACGGGTGTGAAAACAGTTAAAATTGAAAATGTTATAACATCTAAAACAATCTTTCTAGCTTTCCTAAAACCTAGTCGTAACCTCAAAAACCAAATTCGAGTTTAGTATTTGATTTATGCCGGAAAATATGTATGCCCCTCCCCATTTAATAGGTATTATTAAAAATTTACATAAGAAACACTTATTTCCTCAGGAACAATCTGTTTAGCTTTCTGAAATACTAGTTTTTTATTTTATATTTTGTCTTTAATTAGAAGTAAAAATGCACATCTATCTGCGAATATAAATGCAGATGAACAAGCTGGCCGTTAATGTTTACCTGTTACGAACATTAAAATCTGGTCATTAATTTCTAAGAAAAATAAAAAGTTTAGTACATCCATAGTATTACCATTAGTAGATTTTCTAATAAAGTAAGCAACTAATGTTATTTAGACGTTTGCACATATTACTGTTAAAACTTACCCAATGAAAATTCCTGAAAAACTTTGTTATAAGAAGATTTAAACATTCAAAAATAGAGGGCATTTCGGGAAAAGTCTTCATAAATATTAATATTATTTTTTTGTTATGTAAATATAATATACTGCCTGATATATATCTTAAAGGCTCGAGACGAATATTACTTGCTTGCCTAAATCTACTTGATTTATGAACGCAATTTTATTGAAATAAATTTCGATTGAATTCTTATAAAATGCCGATATCGTAATTTTATTTTTAAAATTTCTGACTTACGCATTTTCTTGACATAATATACCTCGCAAAGGAAAACCCTTATGGCTTGTATTTAAAAAAAAATCTTCTTATAAGAAAGCTGTTACTTCCTTCAAAATTCAAAAATATTTCTCTGCATTAATTTTAAGCGCTATACTTCTATAATAAGTGGATTGACAGAATGGATGAATAAATTATACATGTTTCATTTTTGAAGTTGAGTATGTAACATTTTGTAATGGTTAAAAATAATATTTAAATATAGATATATAAAAAATTATTGTTAATAATAAAAGGTGATTAAATTTTTCTAACATGGTTCGTCAAACGCCCATTACTAATTATTTGACAACTGTATTTAATGCAACACTGTTAAACATTTGTCTCGAGTGTAATGTTAGTTTGCAATGATACTATATCATTTACAAATAATATTTCTTTAGTTCAATATGAAAAACAAAATAAATATTATATTATTTTGTTATTTTACTGATTATTGTCTAAACGATGACTGAAATTTAGAAATGGAGGGCGCGGGTAATTCTCATATTGAATATAGTAGGTAATAGGTAATTCTCATATTGAAGTAAAGGTTTGGCATTATCTCACAATGATTTAAATAATTCTTTTTTAAGACATCATTAACTTTTGCCTTCCTCTGACATATATATATTTATGAAGCAAAGTACAGATTGTGACTGAAATGCGTTATATTGTAACTTGGTACGATAGTAATCATTCATATTTAAATGCCTATTTTGGAGCCCATACAAGATCAAGAGTGAGAGACCGATAAATATATAAAAGTCGCAAGACAGCGAAGAACCACGAATTCCACGAAATTCCTCTGGTAATAAGTGTGATACAATTTTAATAATGTGAAATATTTAAGTTTATAGTGCTCTTTGCAATGCGCTACCACAAATGTTGAACTATATAGATTTTGTTTTACAAAAAAATTATTAAAATTAAAATATCATATATATACACATTTGTCTTATTATATTTTGATTAAAATATACATGCAACATTTTGTCCGTTTTTTAATAGTCGAAAGTTTGACATTTTTAACAATATTTAAGTTGATATCTGAATAATTCATGTATGTTCAGCAAATATATTGCGTTTCAGTACATATATTTTTTCTAATATGGACAAACCACAAAAAATTGGGAGAAATATACGCAATGAGGTAAAAGTCTTCGTTCACCTTATTGGGATAGTAACAATAAATATCATTTCAATTTACAAGACTAATCTAATGTTGGAGACTATTAAAATCAATTCAGTAATTTAAATTTTGATAAACTTTGCTATTTACTTTATGTGAATAAATATATTCCTATTTTAATGGACATATAAAATATAACAATACAGGGATATAGTTCATATGCAGTTCTAAAGTTTTATAAAGGAAGATGCTCATTTTGTAAGGGTAATGGTCCAGGAAAAATATAATTTTTTTTAAACATTCCTTTTTTATTGCGCTGAATATTTTAAATAGTTAGAAAAATAGATCATGGTCATTTGTGAAAGTTCTCTATTAATGAATGAACGCCATAAAATAAAATATAAAATCATAGTTGATCATTAAGCGCAAGATTTTGTATGACTCAAACATAAGTCACTTCAAAGATTAAAATTATTGCAATTACATATAATAAATATTTTCGGTTACTAATTTGTGGAATTCCTTAAATATTTGTAAAACATAGATTATGTTTGTACAAATTTAGTGCCACCTAATATCATTCAGCGCAGCGTCTTAATCTCCAAGTGATATATTCTACTATTCTATTTTGTTACTTTATGCTGTTAGTTGTAACTGAGCAACATTTTAAACTTTAATAGGAGCCGTGCTCAGCCGTGGTCAGTCGTGCTCAGCCAAAAACAAGAAGTGTTATTGTGTAAATCGCCGATAGTCCTTTTCCACCTTTCTCTTGATGCATTTTCGAATCATTTTGTTTTATTATAACAATATACAAATCAAATTCCTCACTGAATATAATTAAATTATTTTACTTCCACCAGTTCTGAGTATGCGGCGAACAGAATATCAATAAAATGGCGCGAAAGGAAGTAAATTGAAGTAAAACGTCGTTTTTCATGTTTCCGTCATAAAATGTTCTAATCCAATATAGAATAAAAAGGCGCTTTCCATTAAAAAATGAAAATAAAACGAAAATGATAGGATTTTTAATGAATTTTCTTTTTTCAATAAATGCATATTGTGCACATCGTCTTTTTAAGTCTATCATGGGCCCATTTTGAGCATATTTCTTTCTTTTATAAATATTGCAGTTAAAATTTATAAGTCCCATAAAATATTTTCCAAACCTTTAAGTCCTCATTTTTTCTTTCGCCTTCTGTACTAGCTCAATTTACCCAAAAGTTATCGTATAGCAATGAATGCGTGACATGCTTGGGGATTTTCCAAAAAAAAGTTAATTTTTCGCACTACGGGTATAAAATTTACATTCAGGCACTTGCAAACATTAGAGACACATAGTATTTCCATTAAACAATTTGGTAATCTTGATTTTTGACAACGTAAATATACCGGCTACCATATATTTCACAAGAGTAAAACCTGGTGCACATTTACAAAGGTATAATATCTAGAATTATCGCTATAGTTTTCCTACAATCTTTGTGAAGGCCCAGTTGTTTTTTCATAATTTTAGCTTCAGCAGTAACAGTTTTATTATATCTCTTAAGATATAATACCCAAAATTATGAAAAAATTAAATTTTTAAACCTTATAAAGGTTAGCCTTTTTTTTTTAAAGCAGTTAAAAAAGTTACATGCATATCCCAAATGCACAATGATATAATCATCTAACCACTCGTAATATAAAGATCATTACACTATTCTGACATAAAACGTTCGTTACCACTTAAAGCAAGTTACGATATAGAGGTATAAAATGGAACTAAACCCAAAAGTGAAGTGTTATCCGCATAATTATTATGCAACTTACTGTATAGTTGAACCCAATTGTGTCTAATAAAAGGCAAATTACAGTCAACAATACTCAGGCCGAAATTTAATTGTAACTAGAACTAAATAATATATGAACGTGCAATGTAATCTTTTTTTATATCCAATAATAATATATGAACTAATATTTAAATTTAATATAAATTAATATTTCTGTATGAACGGTGTGCTTAATCAAACATTATTTCTATTTGCCCTCAACCATTCTACTATTATCCTGTATCATCTTGAAATGTCCGAGCCTAAATAACATTTAAATGTTTAGTTTTAATACAGTTATATCACCAATAACTAATTGTATCCTTAGAACTCGCTTGTTATGATCTTATTTGAATTTTATATATATATATATTACGTAAACCGAGTATATTTTCTGCTCTTCAAAGTGCTTTTCCGGGTAGACATACCTTTGTTTCAGATAACATATTCATAGGGCAGAAGTTTCTCATATTACTTGCGGAAAATTTTGGAGGCAGATATCAGCCAACTTGGGCTGAATGATCTGGCCATGTTCCTCGTTCATTCTTTTGCACTACAAGTTTTAGGTGACTGAGTTCCTTGATTGGAGCTCGCATTTTTGTGCATTTACTTTACCCCATTCAACATTTTATATTACTTTTAGATGGAAAGCATTTAAAATTCAGCTGATTATATACTAGCTGCCAATAAATTGTCAATAAATATAATAGAGATTATCTATAATTATAAATATACAAGATACACAAAATGATAATTATGAACAAGTATTATTCAAGTATATGAATAAGTAATCAAAACTAATTTGTAAACATAACTCTAAACGCCTTTGTAAACAAAGGCGTTTAGAAAGTCGTAAAAGTTTATTTATACAAAGAGCTGGTCGCGTAATCCATCCATCACGCCTCCAGCTGACAATATGTTTCAATAGACTAGGGTGACAATGTAATTAGTAAACAATTTTGGAAAATCTTTATTTTTATAGTAGAATTGATTTAAAGTGTTAGCATTGTGAATAATGTTTGCAATATTTATTTTATAATACAGTTTGGTAAACAGTTTCGGAATATTTTTTTTTTATATTTGAGTCTAATAAAGTACTGGTTATGAGTAATGTCCGTAATATTTATTCCACAATATAGTTTGTAATTTTTATTTAGCAAACAAAATGTAATTCTCGGCGATAGATGCTTATCATCATTGTGTATGTGACTTGCAAACCATATATAGGTTATTTTATATCAAGACGAATAATTATAAAAATATTTCTCATTTTTGAGTTTTCTTTGGATCCATGTAGAAATCATTTTTTGAAGTTTTCGTGACTTAAACATGCTTTATTCTACCGTCAATATTTGACAATATATTAATCATTATTAAAACAAAAAATAATAACATATTTATTGCAAAGCAAGTCAGATTAACTAATTATTACCAACATGATAAGCTGATGCAAACACATAATTTATTAAATAAGGAAAGCAGGAAATATCTTTAAATTTTTGGTAAGGAACATATTATTTAATGTTATATTACAATGCAAATAATATACCAATTCAAGAAAAAAAGATATCAATATGAGGAAAAAATGTTTCCCACTAATAATAACGGAATGTATAATACGCTCGGCCCGTTGACGGGTTAAGCAAATAAGGAAAAATATGTGATATAAAATTAAACGGACATTATTATCACAAAAAATGTGCGATTCATCTGGTAAGATGGAATAGATTCATTATATTATCTACATAACCACAGTCTTCACTTAAATAAACAACCTCTTGCCGTAGGTTTTACTTCATCATTTAAAAAATATGCACGAGAAACACTTTTTTTTAAATTTCCGATTGGCTTTAAGAATAACAACCAACTACTTACTGAGTCTCTGAGTTAGTTCTGAAAATCTATATAAAGCAGTAGAAATACACCTGGCAGGAAAGGCTTTCGAAAATTGGGGAATTCACTAATTTCATCAGAGAAACTGACCTAATTATGTGATGTTAGATGTAGTCTAACGGTTGATATACTTGCAGTTTTACTACTAATATTTTGATATTAATTATTCATTAAAGATGTCCTAACTAGTTATCTAAGCACTCCCATAAACGTTCTTTTAAAAATATGTGGCTACAATTTAATATGTATAAGGGTAAAGAGAACACAACAGTAGATTTATTTAAATATTTGAAGCTTAATTCTTTTCATGCTTTGAGTATACTTTTATGTAAACAGTATTAAAGTGCAAAGAATAACACTCGCTTTCTGCATGAGTTGGGCAATCTGCCCGCCGTCACTCAAACTTTATCAAGCTTTTTGTTTCGAACTATTTCACTGCAAAGCTTTTAACTCAAGTATTAATATTTCAGGACAATTGAAATGTTCGAAATTTATTGATTGATTGTAATGAAATTTTGTAAGTGTGAGTAAATAATTTTGTGTATGTTTGATGTTGTAGGATTTGGTTTAAAAATATTTTTGTAGTTCATTGATCGCTTTTTGCCAAAGGGTGAATTTCATTTGAAATTAAATCAATCATAATCAGATATATGTTGGCACCATATTTTTTTCGAAACTAGTATTTTCGTTTGTATATGGCATAGGAGCATTGGAGCAGTCTAAATAGGATACAGATATAGAAATTTAATCTAAATACCCACGGAACACTCAGATCCTTTTTTGTCACTTACTGAAGAAGGGATTTATTTTATTATTAAAAAAGGGATTTATTTTCGAGAAATAGTCTTCTATAGATAAATATTTATACTCTGCGAAGGGATGTAATTTTAATTTTGTGTAAAAAAAAGGATACGAAACAAAGAAACGTGTTTTATCGTGTAGTTGTTTTATTGTAACAATTCAAGCTCTCATTAAAATAATAATAATATTTATTAATAGTTTAACAACAAATGTTATCTATTTAAAAGTTTATATCTGCCCCAGTGTACTCGTACTTAATAGATTTGATTTACTTTTATTCAAAAACCTAAAACACGTTTCTTTGTTTGGTATCCTTTTTAAACAAAATTAAAATTACATCCCTTCGCAGAGTATAAATATTTATTTATAGAAGACTATTTCTCGAAAATAAATCCCTTCTTCAGTAAGTGACAAAAAGGGATCTGAGTGTTCCGTGGGTATTTAGATTAAATTTCTATATTTGTATACTATTTAGACTTAATGCCCCTATACCATATACGAACGAAAATACTAGTTTCGAAAAAAATGTGGAGCCAACATATATCTGATTATGATTGATTTAATTTCAAATGAAATTTAACCTTTGGCGAAAAGCGATCAATGAATTACAAAAATATTTTTAAACCAAATCCTACAACATTAAACATATAGAAAATTATTTACTCACACTTACAAAATTTCATTACAATCAATCAATAAATTTGGAACATTTCAATTGTCCTGAAATATTAATACTTGAGTTAAAAGCTTTGCGGCGAAATAGTTCGGAACAAAAAGCTTTATAAAGTTTGAGTGACAGCGGGCAGATTGCCCAACTCATGCAGAAAGCGATTGTTATTCTTTGCACTTTAATACTGTTTACATAAAAGTATACTCAAAGCATGAATAGAATTAAGCATTAAATATTTAAATAAATCTACTGTTGTGTTCTCTTTACTCTTATACATATTAAATTGTAGCCATATATTTTTAAAAGAACGTTTATGGGTGTGCTTAGATAACTAGTTAGGACATCTTTAATGAATAATTAATATCAAAATATTAGTAGTAAAACTGCAAGTATATCAACCGTTAGACTACATCTAACATCACATAATTAGGTCAGTTTCTCCGATGAAATTAGTGAATTCCAAAATTTTCGAAAGCCTTTCCTGCCAGGTGTATTTTTACTGCTTTATATAGATTTTCAGAACTAACTCAGAGACTCAGTAAGTAGTTGTTATTCTTAAAGCCAATCGGAAATTTAAAAAAAAGTGTTTCTCGTGCATATTTTTTAAATGATGAAGTAAAACCTACGGCAAGAGGTTGTTTATTTAAGTGAAGACTGTGGTTATGTAGATAATATAATGAATCTATTCCATCTTACCAGATGAATCGCACATTTTTTGTGATAATAATGTCCGTTTAATTTTATATCACATATTTTTCCTTATTTGCTTAACCCGTCAACGGGCCGAGCGTATTATACATTCCGTTATTATTAGTGGGAAACATTTTTTCCTCATATTGATATCTTTTTTTCTTGAATTGGTATATTATTTGCATTGTAATATAACATTAAATAATATGTTCCTTACCAAAAATTTAAAGATATTTCCTGCTTTCCTTATTTAATAAATTATGTGTTTGCATTAGCTTATCATGTTGGTAATAATTAGTTAATCTGACTTGCTTTGCAATAAATCTGTTATTATTTTTTGTTTTAATAATGATTAATATATTGTCAATATTTTTACGGTAGAATAAAGCATGTTTAAGTCACGAAAACTTCAAAAAATGATTTCTACATGGATCCAAAGAAAACTCAAAAATGAGAAATATTTTTATAATTATTCGTCTTGATATAAAATAACCTATATATCGTTTGCAAGTCACATACATAATGTTGATAAGTATCTATCGCCGAGAATTACATTTTGTTTTCTAAATAAAAATTACAAACTATATTGTGGAATAAATATTACGGACATTACTCATAACCAATACTTTATTAGACTCAAATATAAAAAAAAAACATATTCCGAAACTGTTTACCAAACTGTATTATAAAATAAATATTGCAAACATTATTCACAATGCTAACACTTTAAATCAATTCTACTATAAAAATAAAGATTTTCCATAATTGTTTGCTAATTACATTGTCACCCTAGTCTATTGAAACATATTGTCAGCTGGTGGCGTGATCGATGCATCACGCGACCAGCTCTTCGTATAAATAAACTTTTACGACTTTCTAAACGCCTTTGTTTACAAAGGCGTTTAGAGTTATGTTTACAAATTAGTTTTGATTACTTATTCATATACTTGAATAATACTTGTTCATAATTATCATTTTGTGTATCTTGTATATTTATAATTATAGATAATCTCTATTATATTTATTGACAATTTATTGGCAGCTAGTATATAATCAGCTGAATTTTAAATGCTTTCCATCTAAAAGTAATATAAAATGTTGAATGGGGTAAAGTAAATGCACAAAAATGCGAGCTCCAATCAAGGAACTCAGTCACCTAAAACTTGTAGTGCAAAAGAATGAACGAGGAACATGGCCAGATCATTCAGCCCAAGTTGGCTGATATCTGCCTTCAAAATTTTCCGCAAGTAATATGAGAAACTTCTGCCCTATGAATATGTTATCTGAAACAAAGGTATGTCTACCCGGAAAAGCTCTTTGAAGAGCAGAAGATATACTCGGTTTACGTACATCAAGAAAATAACTCTGTTATCAGAATTCAAATAAGATCACAACAAGCGAGTTCTAAGGATACAATTAGTTATTGGTGATATAACTGTACTAAAACTAAACATTTAAATATTATTTAGGCTCGGACATTTCAAGATGATACAGGAGAATGATACAAGGACATTTTGTTAGATTAATTTCACGCGGAAGATCGGATAATAATAAAAAAAGAAAGTTTTTAAAGAAAAATACACTTAATTATTATTTAATTACTTTTAAGGAACAAAAAAATTTCAACTAGATTTTTTAGTTGTCAAGATATAGACTATTTGAAAATAAAAGAAATTGTGAGGCTTGGTTAAGTGATAAAACAAGTTTCTTGTCTAGTCTACTCAATACTAGCTTATATTTTTCACTATTTTTAAAAAACTTTTAATGTGCAACCATAATTAATTTCTAAAATAGTAATGCAAATATTGAAAAACTTCGTCAATATGATAAAGATAGTCATTTGATCTTTGCTGTGAAATATATATATATATATATATATATATATATATATATATATATATATATATATATATATAATTCACCAAACCGTTTTCGGCCGCGGTAAGAATAATAGCACAATTATTACATATTCTAACTTGAGTGTCCAACGTTCCGTTTCTATCACTCACTAAAATATTTCATCCTTTATAGATAAAAATTCGAAGAAAATTTGATTTAGCCTGTTTCAAACTAATAATTTGAAATAAAATGGATTACAAATACTTTTCTCTATTTTTCTGTTAGTACTAGTTCTTTTACCTCAGTTTCTTTATTTCAAACAATTTTAACGCATGTTATTTGTCTCCGCTGTTAATATTTAAGGTGTATTTTGGCAGCCGAAAAAAAGGATTTTTTTCGACAAATAGTCCTCTATAGATAAATATTGATACTATGCGAAGGGATATAATTTTAATTTTGTTTAAAAAGAAATAAAAAGATACGAAACAAAGAAACCTGTTTTTGGCTTTACGAGAACATTATATCAAAACTATCAAGTACTAATAGAACTCGCACTAGGAGGGTTCCATGCACACTTAGGCAGATTTAAATTGTTAAATGGATAACATTTGTTGTTAAGCTAGTAATAAATATTATTATTATTTTAATTTATGTATATTGCTAAGTATATCTTTACTGTCCACATAAATACAAACAAAAAATTGTTGGCATAATTGGCTTCCCAAAATTACATCCAAAATTGCCAATTAAGGTTGTTTTGTTTCAGGATTTATTCTGGATTTTAGTGACTGTCAAAAATCAATATTATTTTGTAAAGTCTCAAAAAAATAGACTGGGATAAGCGGACGAATAGAAAAAATTTTTTTTTTGATAAATATGCAAAATAGTAAAAACTAGCGAGTACGAGTTTGGCTCGTAAGTTTTGAATTTCATTTGAAGTGAAATTCCATTATTTATAATAAGGCATCACTCACATGGTATTCCGTATACAATGAATATTTATAATACTTAATATATATATATATATATATATATATATATATATATATATATATATATATTTATATATATATATATATATATATATGTATATATATATATATATATATATATATATATATATATATCGAGAGAGAGAGAAAAAAATAAGGGGGTAAGGAGTATGTTTGGAAAAGACATATTTTTCAAGGTATCTCTGAGAATGTGGTAACTAAATCGTCGTATTTTGGAGACCCTATATAAAGAATTTTAAATCTCGACTTATTACTCAATTATCGACTACCTAATTGCCTCCCCTTCCCCTATATTTCCACGTAAATATTTTATAATGTTAGTAATTGCGATATATGCGGCTAAAAACGCTTTAATACTATATAAAATTATAAAGTCAAGCGGACACCGAAAAACTGACTGTGTCAGAACAGAGTGACATCTAAGTGAATGCATAAGGTTCCGCTTTTCCTTTTGAGGAATGGAATCTTAAAACTAGTGCGAGTTTCTTTTATAAAAACATATACCATTATTATTAAAAACACATCTTAATGTTTAAAATATATTTCTAAAGTAAATTATATTAAAGTTTATAGAGAATGTATCGATCAGAACAATATAAGATATCAATTCCAATAAAACTTTTCTGAATGTCCAGTCGTTTGAGTAGGTATAAAAGAGCTTCATTAAAGTATTATTACTTCCATAGTAATATATATATATATATATATATATATATATATATATATATATATATATATATATATATATCGATTTATTCCAACTGACCATACATTCTTTACAGAATCGCCCAAATTTCTTTACGTCAACGATTATGTTTTTATGTTTTATGAAATTATGACAAATCCTATTTTACAAACAAATATAATTTTGGAGAAACAAATGAAATATTGTTGAAGGTTACTTTATAAGTGACATAACATAACAGTTCGAAATTTACACAGAAATCCAGTTAGGGCGTATTTTAAATCAACTGTCAAAAATACTGAGTTAAACTTCATAATAATATAAATTAAATTTTTTTTCAGTATCTTTAAGGTTTTTTAAGGTGGCTCGCAAGAGCTACATGCACTGTGGCCCTCCGTGAAATTCACTGCTACTTGAAAAGGGCTTGTTAATCTGTCCATTCCTATGTTACCATTTTAACGTGTCGTGCGCGGGATCGCTCAAGGTTTCAAAAATTTAAGACTGACCTCCGCTTCAAGAGCTCGTTAGTGATGGTCTTATTAGGGATGAGTAAGCCGTATTTCGTGGGTCTCTTCGAGGACACCAACTTATGAACTATTTACGCCAAACGTGTCACCATCATGTCCAAGGATATCTAGTTGGTGCGTCGCATGCGACGCGAGCGCGCTTAATTTCGTTACTATTTCGACCATTGCATCCTGTTCACTATATTGACCTATATCTTATATCGTATGTATATTAGGCTCTAAGGTAGAAAAAAACATAATTTTGAAATTATTGTTTTAATATAAATTAGAAATTAAAAACACCCTGATATTTGCATTTTGCTTATTTTCAAAGCGGATGCCTTTAAATAAAGCTGACATAAAAGTTTTAATAATACAACGGTAGTTTCATTTAAATATTTAAGGCTTCAATTGTCTTGAGTTTCTTCTGTTGGATTATATAATATGCAATAATTCTTTCAAAGTAAACAGTATTTCAGTACAATCTTCTATAGAGCAGTTTCAAATATCGTTCAAACTTTACAAAGCTTTTTGTTTCGAACGATTTCACTGCCAAGATTTAATCTCAAGTATTAATATTTAAGAAAAAATTATATGTTTAAAACAAATGAAGTTTTATTTACCTACTCAATTCTTTGATTGATCGATTTCGACGATATTTCGTGAGCGGGAGTAAGTAACTTTTGATTACTTTGACGTTGCGAGATGTTGTTTAAAATTGTTTTTGAAGTTTTGGAAATGTTTTTGTTGCTCAAATGTAAATAGAACTCGAAAATAAATTCTCAGAAGTTGGCATAACATTTCCAGCCAATGGTGTAGCTACACCGAGACGAAAACGTGCAATATTTTTTCCTTAAATATGTTGATAGAAGTTAAATATGGTCATAAAATATTACCTTTCCACTGACTTTAATGTGAAGTAGATAAATACATAAATTGAAGTAATAATTTATTAATTTTCAATATTGGTTTAAAAAAAACAAATTCTCCAATAATCTCGAAACACTATTCTTGAGCATATCTCATATCGATTGATTTTTCTTTCACTACTGATTGACTATGAAACTTTATATCCAGTTTAGATTGTTTTCTTGTAATTTTGGCAACGATACGAATAATGGTAAATGAGCATTTTATAAGGAGATATTCAAGTTAGATACTATTGTATCAAATAATGTAAGGACAACAAAACTTTTTGCATTTTTTCATGATTGTAAAACAGTCGTTGTTATCATCATCGATTTTCCCTAGGTTTTTATTTTTACATACCACTGTAACAATAATTGGAAACGATCCCTATATATCGGCTTTATAACCAATAGACTGTCATTTATGGTTAACAAGATTTTAATTTTGTTGAGTAACAATCTTTATAATAACAATAATTACTTAAACAAATTCTACTCTCTTTCTGAAGCAGTATAATACAAGCAGCATACTATAATCAGTAGCAAATATAAACACTTTAAACTGAACTAAATATTTGTGTAAAATATGCGTTATTGAATGAAATATTCAAATATTTACGGTTATTCTGCGGATTTCAATCAGATCAGTATATTTGTATTTTATTGTAAATCGCACTTTACTTACAAACTTTGCAGTCAATCACTACTTACTGGGAATATGAACACAGTTTACTTAATTCCCTGTGAAATGTTCTTTTATCAATTCGACTAAAGTGTGAAGTATTTGGTTTTTGTTCAAAATATAAATTGCAATTAATAAATTAACATGTAATTTGTCGTATAACAGTGATAAACATGTAAAACATTATTACAAATTTTAATCATATATTTTACAAAGAAGAGCCATGACAAATTCTATCTTATATTATTTTTTCTGCTATTTCTGATGTAAATTGATTCTGATGTATATTTTGTCCAAAATGCCTATTAGCAAATAACTTGCAACCCTTTTTGGTAAAGATAGATAGTGTAGTACTTTTTTATAGATATGCGTAAGTGTATTCCTAAGAATGAAAATTTTTGAAATAAATCCCATTTCCTCGAACAATTTTGAATGAAATTTACATGAAATTCTCTTTGAAACCAAATATTTTTTTTGTTGTCAATAAATTTTCTGATCTTGCTTCCATTTATATTTATTAAGAAGATATGAAAGTAATGGTGCACACCTTACAATTGAAATAATTGTATGTGTAAATTTGTGAAAAAAAAACTTAAGGTTGTCCATATGCAAATAGCATTTCGAGAGATTATGTTATTGTACAAAGATATTTCCCACTTCATAGACACCTTAAATGTTTTTGCCTGAGATTGAAAACCAGAACAATTATTTAGTACGGTTTTTATTCAAAACCGATGGTGACAAGGCTAGGTGACATGTTCGTTAATGAGCCAATCTTTCAATTTTAACAAATTGGCATGGAAAATTAATATATTTAATAGCATAGCAATTGGCGTAAAAAATGATAATCGATTTGTCTAATATGGGGAATATTTTTCAGGATTCTTCTCATTTATATTTTTGCGAGAGAACGTTTTTTCATTAATGTCATCATGTTCTTATTTATATTTAGACTACTTATTCTCATCATACTGCCTCAACAGATTAAGTTTCCCCTTGGGATGTGGTAATAAACGCTCCTTATTGCAGAGATTTTCATCAAACAAAATATTAAAAATTACGAGTGAACGACATAGTCATTTCCTGAAACTTTTAATAGGCAATCGGTGGATTATTTGCGTCAGTGCAAAAGGTGTTTTTCAGAGTTTACGTGTACCATTCTCTAATAGTTTGTAAAAATATCAACTTTTCGTTAGTCTCTTAATAATAATTGGAATAAACTCTAACACAGATTTTATATTACAGTAAAACAATGTTTATTAAAAACAAAACCTCTTATTTTCACGCAATAACATAATAATCATAGTTAATAATAATAATAATAATATAGCCCTTTTATTCGTATCTATTATACAATTCTTTATATAACCAAACTTAAAATTAAAGAAAATATAACATAAAGTAATCCTATCTTATTAATTTAATATTTCCTGTTTCTTTATTTCTTGTGGATCCTGTTTCTTTATTTTCTGTGGATAAGATTATAATTATAGAATATAATTCCATATTTATCACATTAAAATCTTGGAAAAAGCATTAAGTTGGTTATTCATAAATTCAAAAATAATTACTAAAATTTAAACCAAATACCAAGTTAACCCGTGCTTAGTTAACGAATTTTCGATTAAAGCTTTCAACGAGAATTATTGTAATATTTCGTATTATCTGTAGAGTAAAGTAATATTTTTAGTTTCAACTCAAACTTATACCTGAAATACGAGTATTAATCGTCTAAGATCCTACAAGTGTTATGTTTTAAAATAAAATAATTATTGTAACCATAGGTCCTAAAATAATCAAATTTGATGGTTTATCCAGTCCTTAACAATTCCAATTATTTTTTGTAAAAAATGTGAATTTCATGTACATAGCATATAAGTTAGGAACGTTAGAAATTTCAATACATTTTGATTCATCTACAAACTTGACGCTTTAATTTAATGCATTAAAACGTCAAATAATTATGCACAAAAGACAATGCATTTCATTTCATGTCATCAAATTATTTATTTATATTTCAATTATTTCCGACTAACAACTATATTTTTATGTAATATTTAATAATGTAATATATTGTGTTAGCGCGTAGATATGTTAAGATTAAAATTAGGAGATAACTAAATTTGTTGGAATGAACATTTTCAAATATATTGCACCGTCACCGTTATATCCAATCAATATAAGCACGGCGTAATTTATGTAGATATATATGTTTATCAGCAGCATAAATGTTCACTGTTCGGCTAATTAATACTTAAAAACTACTTTGAAATTGTTTAACGTTCACTAGCCAGATAACGCAATTTTAAAACCAAAGATTAAGTACTTTATACATTATACGAAGAGATGTTTGTAATGAAATGATGAAATTCAGGCAGAAGGATATGATAAATCGTGTTGTCATTTTTTATTCTATTACAAAAATAGAAGGAAGGAACGATTACACCCTAATATTTTTTTTTCTTATCATCTTACGTAATGAAATTTATTTAATTAAATTTATAAAATATACATTATACAATCCAGGAACAATTAATTTCCAACATTTAGATAGACGTAATAACTGGCTCTACTCTTGCCGTCAGGTGAAAGCGGTGATAAATTTTTCTTTCCAGTTTAAATCTTCACTCGAGAGATAAGTTTATGAATATGTAAATATAAAAATTATGACTACGAAGTATATTGTAGTGCTGCAGTAATATTTTTATAGATTAAAATCACAAGACGTAAGAATTTTTTTAATAGAAAGAGGTCCTATCGTTAAATTAAAATTTCTATTCCGTTTTGAATTTATATTTAAACTTGTTTAAATTCAAGTATAATGGAATATTTATATCTGTTTGTATTTCTAAAATAAGTAGCTTGATTATTTTGTTCCTTATATAGTCTGGAGAGAATTCCGTAATAACAATTGTACAAAAACTGTACAAACGTACTCGTGCCAAATTATATTATGAAGGTATGGCTCGTAATTATTATTTTATTACTTTATGAAGATGCCATAGAGCTTCAAAGTGAATAATAAAGTATCTTGCGATTTATTTTTATTGAAATTACTAAAAATATACATAAACATATATATATATATATATATATATATATATATACACACATATATATATATATACATGTACATATAACCTGTTTGATAATTGCCGTACGTAAATGATTGCCATCCTCGCTTATTAGCAATGGTCACGAAGTCTTACGTTCATTTCCAAAACTTTTCATCAGACCTTGACCTGATCGATGGTGAAGTTATTTTCCAAACCAATTACTTGCCAACAATTAGTTGATTTAATCCCATCCGTTGAAGAGTTCCAATGTTCATTTCCGGATTTCAGCATCAGGCTCTGACTTAGTCGTTCGTGTAGTTATTTTGCAAACAGCTACAAGTAGTAAATATTTTGAATCGCGGTTGATTTTACCGTATATAAAGTAGTTCCAATGTTCATTTCCGGACCTCATCATCAGATAATCAATATATTTATATGGAAGCACCTTGCTAGAATACTCTTTCAAACAAAATAATTATTAGTATTAAACTTTATAGAAAACGAATAGAAATTAACTGAAATAAATAACGGAAAATGCGTAAGCAAATTTAAAACTATACTCAACGATGTTATATATATATATATATATATATATATATATATATATATATATATATATATATATACACATATATATTTATACTTACCTAAATTGAATTCTTGAAAAATTAAAATTCTTACCATTATAAACCTCAGAATTTGTCATAATCAATGAATATTAAGAAAATAAGGCTATTTTTTTATGTCGTTTTAATATAAATATTAACATAATAAATATTTCATACGAGTTCAAAAATCTAGTTGTGGTTAAAATCTGGTTGACCATCGTTATCAAAACATACACATTTAAAACGTATGCTTTCAGTTATTAAAGATCTGCAACATTGCTTCGAACGAATCAAAACACCAACATATCATTTACATTTCACTGGATGTTATTTCATTTTATTACTTCTCAGTTTACCTGTTATTAACGCATATCAAATATATTTCTTTATCACCACTTTTTTGTTGTTAGCAAATGATTTTAAAAAGTATACATGATCTACATACATATTGATTTGTAACATTTTAAACTTTTTCAAAGAAGTTATTGCTAAATATTTAGCGGATATTTCGATTAAATTATATTCCCGTACTATTAAATCTAGGGCAGAGCTTTAGCGATTAAACCAGCGCCAAAATAATGTGTAATAAAAATATAATAAAGCATTGGAACTGTCATCGCTATTATACAATCTGCGACAAGCCTAATAAAGTTAATACGGAAGCACATTTTCTTAAAAATATTTTCTTAAATTTACTACTATTTTTTTCCAATTTAATGTTGTTTCCCCTGACAGAGACCGCAATATTCAAGTTTAGATCTTAATAGAATTGACAGAATATAATATTTCAATATAATATTATAGAGAAATCAGATTTAACGCTAATCAACAGACCAAATTTTATTATTTGAATAGTCTAAAGGAATATTTGTGATGTTGTATTACTGATTAAGGTAAAGTAATTTACTACCCATTCTGAAATAAGTAGTTATATTATGTATTTTATGTATTTTATAGTTTTACATTGAAAACAAAACTGTGCATCATTACAGAATTTTAATAAATAGTTTAACCGACGTGATCTTCTGCGGTCACAGCTTGTCGCTATTTTGTGTTTAATTTACAATATCATCTCCAAAATACCATTTTCCAAGTTATCGGGAGTATGTATAAAGTAAGATGGCGCCTTTCGAAAATACTGCTGGAAAAGCAACAAAAATTGCGTGCGAGCTGTAATTACAACCTAATGGAGCTTTGAAAGCTAATGGGCGGAATAAATAAGTAACATGCATGGAAGGAGCGATTTGTGAATAAATTGTGTTTCTCTCTTTGAAAGAGCAACTAGAGTGGTAAACATGCTAACAAACAAAAATAAATTGCGTTCTTTTGAAAATTTACCATAATACAAATGATTATGTTTATTGTTACTTCATATCTATTTTCTTGCCGTAGATACGCGGAAAAAAGAAAATAAACTTGAAGAATATAATGAATGTTTGGGAATGCCATTAACAATAAACTATTTTAAGTGTATCAGAACAGTGTAAGTAATTTCAGATAGTGGAATTAACAATATTTCTGCCCTTTAAATCTTCTCCTTAATACTAATATAAGATAGCTAACGCCTTACAAAATTGGAATTGAAAATTATCTTACTTATGATGAATTTATTATTAAACTACAAATAATATAAAATGATCTTCCTTATTTTGATTGTCGCTGACAGTTGTATTTTTATTTGGTATAAATTAAGAATTGGTATTAAATATAAAAGTACCTTAACAAATTTTCATAAATATAGCAATAATATAGTCTAAAAAATAAGCGACAACTTATAATGTTTGAGCTCCCTTATAAAGTAATTGTGTTAAAAAAATTATGTATTTCTATAATATTTCAAATAAAAAACCTATCAGGCACGAGTATACCTGGAATTACAAAAATTCTTTTACACGTTTTAAAATAGTAATCCTATGAAGGTTCCATTTTTTTTCATTTTGGGGACGGAATCTTAAAATGTGAATATTATAAAATTTTATTGAAATCCAAGGATTTAAAATTTAACACATAATGTCATAAATAATGATATTTTTAAACATCAAAAAGTATTATTTTACATTAAACTTTGAAACGAAAAATTTTCCTAATTAAATTAAATTAAAATTTTCCTCTTAATGAATTTTCCTCTTATTGAGAGGAAAATTTTATAAAATACCACACTTAGTCAACAATTTCAGTCTGTCAGTGTTTGTTTTACGATGGTTGAGTTTTTTATTAAACTGTTTCTTAAGAAATTCTGTTTCAGATATTTGGAATGTAATAATCAAAATATTGGAATAATTTTTTTACGTGACTGTCTACTAGCGATATATTTATAATGGCTACAAAAAACTTTTAAACGAAATATTTATTCCTACCTCTCGAAATTTTGGATTTCGTAAATTTAGTTATTCTTATTAAATATTCAATTAATTTATTTTGTTCTCTCTCCACTTTGTATAAATTAAGATCCCGTTAAGGAAAGAGCTAAACATTTTGGAATAACGGAATTTATTTTAAAACATTCTTTTCTCTCTTTCAATTTTAAGTTTAATAAATTGTTTTTCTGTTTTTTTTGGGAGTCCTTTGATGTACCAAGCATCCACTTGATTTCTCAATAAATGAATTTCCGGTATTTATGTTTAAACAGTTTATAAATGTTAAAATTATACGGTTTGAACCAACTGCTTACAACATTAATGTTGTTTATTTATTTTACTGAGCCTTCGGGTGAAGTTCTTAAATGCAATTATTTTTCCTAAAATAAATATAATACTACGAGTATTATATTTATTTTAGGATTTCATGTTGAACTCCGATACAATATTAAGTAGTTATAAAGAATCGCAACTCTCTTCAATTCTCTAACAACTTACCTTTATGACATTCAAACAATTTAAAATGAAATTGTATTCCAGCGAACAACATGTCATCTAATGACATCGCAGTACTTTTAATTTTTACGATATTGAAACCCTCGGAAATTTTGACAATCCATGGTAATACATAATCGTAAATTGAGTACAAGAGTCTATTCTTGTGCTACCAGCACACGATTTATTCCGTTAAATAACAATTTTTGTTGATCTGAGTTAATAATGTCATTTGCAATATCCAATCAAACTGTAAAATTGGAAAATCTGGAAATTGGAAAATCGCTTGTCAAAATAACACTAATTCTAAAAGTCATTTTAATCTAGCTACCAGATATGAATCTAGAAACTGAATATAAAGGATTTGTGGAATCGTTTCTAAATATAGTGTTCTGTTTCTACTTCACATAGATGCACACCCACACACAGAAAGAGGAGTGCTACATTTCAGTTGGCACCGTTGAAAACATCGAAACTGAAAAATTTTCAAGTCATAGACCTTTCTTACCTGAAAAAAATTTATTTTTATTGAAGTTATATTAGGAATCCTCGAATTCTTTATTTATCCAATTTTGCTTCAGCTGACGTTCCTGTATTTAATTGCATAAGTTTCTCTCTTATTAGTCGAGGAAAACCATGAAGCCTCAGCCAAATAGGCAGGCATTTTTATTCAATTACCGGGCGGTTCTCACATTTTCTCTTCTGTTGGTCGAAAATAATCTAAAATTTAACACATAATGTACGAAAATTTTTATATATTTTAACGTTTGGCATCACACCATTTAGCGATTTCTAGTTTTTCATTCGTCAGCTTACTATCTCGACAGCACAATTGACTATTAAAACAAGTCGTATTTTATTAGCATTCTTAACGGAAAACTTCAAAGGTTTATTGAAAAAAATAAGATGTTTTAAACGCCAAATCCATGTCAAGCCGTAAGGGAAATATCATATAATTAGCATTATTTCTCTCGAAAATCTGACAAATATGGAATACAAACATCTAATTCATACGCTGATATGGTAACCAATAAAATGTACATGTGTAAAAAGGAAGATAGCCAAGTAGTTTACACGTTTCTGGATAGATATAAACTTGCTATTATCAACGAGCGTAAAAGTTCCATTATTATTTCCTGGATTAAATAACACCTATGCTAAATATCAAACATGTTTTTATTAATCCTTGTTCTGGCAACAGTTTAGGTTCAAAAAAAGTAGTGAAACGAAAAGTTTTGCACAAAATATATGACTAAGAACATTAATCTTGTTTTATACTGAAGAAAGTAGAAAAAAATCCGTTAGGGAGGTTTGTTCTAAGACTTATAAATAATGCTGTTAAACATGTACCAACTAATCGTTTTCCGACGAATGTAATTTTGAGTGAACCAATTTAAAAAAATGTCAATAATTGTATTGTAAATAACGTATGTGTGTAAATGAAATTCAGAAATGAATATATAAATAAACAATAATTATGTTTATTATTTTGTTTATATTCTAATGATTTACAATTTTTAACAACGACGGAATAGTAACTAAAAGAGAGTGCTGTGAATGCACGGGAGGAGACTCACATGTACAAGTGTATGCGTGTTTATATGAGTGTGTATAGTTGCGTATGTAATAATATCATCACTTCAGCTTTTAATTCTTTTAAAAAATGGCTGTGAATTAGGTAATTATCTTCTCTAAAAACTATACAACTCTTTATTCATAAAGCAAAATATATTTATTTTAAAAATATATTACATTATCTAATAACAGCTAATATATCAAAGCACTAAAAATGAAATGTATATATGCGAATAACAATTAATCTATCTATGATGGATAACAAATATGTTAATAAGTACGCACTTAGGATTTTCCAAATAATAAAATCTAAATTTTAAGAAAAATACTAAACAAGAACCAAAAAAATGTCTGTTGGTCTAGTTGTGTTGCGAATTACTCCAAGGAAAAATTATATATTATTCAAACATATTTATAACAAATTACAGACATAAAACCAAGTGGTTTTTAACTGAGATTCAGGACAAAAGACATTAAAATCTTAATATATTTTAAGTAACTGAAGAATAAAAATATTCAAACGAATTTTAGTCTTCTTCGTCTACTTTCAACACGAAGGCATGCCGTTCTATAAATTAGGTCACGGTATTTCATGGCTAACATGTTCAAACTTTTGATAAATTATAATTAATTTTCTTAATAATTACGAAATACGAAAAGCTGAAAATATTCACGTTAAGATTTCCGATTTAACATATAGAATATACGAGCTCTTGCCTATGGTTTCATAAAATAGGTGTTTACAATTAGTCGGTTCAATAATACTGTTGCTTGTGCGACAAAAATTTTTGATAGAATGAATTTCGGTACTCAAAGATTGGGAGAATTGTCTGGTTTTTAAAACTTAGTTCAAAGGATCGTGAGCTGATAGACATTACAATTTAAATCAGAAATATCATTTCTCAGAGAAATTGCAATTTTCATTTCGTATAAAGGTTTTTAAATATACGAAAATAAGGTTAAATATGAAGATTTCCCCGTGCACAAATTGTGTATTGGTACAAATATATTTGTAATGGTTTTTATGAGACTTTTACTTATGTATTTCAAAGAAATTAAACGTAGTGAATACGGAGAGCTCACGGTTATTTTGATTCTGTTGAAGCAAGTTTACCAGGAGTGTTCGTTACATTAAGTTACAAAATTGGAAAGGCCCGTATTTTCCTTGTCTCTATGGAAACTTTCAAGAAATTATGTTTGTATATCATCAAATGAAACGAGCGATATAGGTATGTACTATCGAAGCTGTATCTTTAATTATACACGCGTTCCATCGAATACTTTCATCTTATCATATTTGTTTATCTTTCACTGTAGAGGTAGCAAATATGAAAAAGTTATATTTCTAAGGCACATTCTAATTAAAATATGTCAACGAGATGGTGTTTGCGCAATAAATTCGCTTTTTATTTTGAATATTATTTCTTACGTACCTGGTATTCCTTGGCATAGGAACTATATTTTTTTAAAGTTTATTTATATCCGCTCATCATAACCTGTCTTTTTAAGAATGTAATAGTTTTTAATTTTTTAGAACGTAATTTGTAATAGTCTAAAGTCTGTCGTTATTCTATTTTCAAATAAAAAAACCACTTTAGCCTTTTCAGTATTTAGCTAGCAAAGAACGTTTAGAGAGAATAACGGAGTATTTTAGACTACTTTGAATATTTTTCTAGTTTTATATAATCAAGTGACTTTCTCTTTTAATCACGTAATAGACAACATTTTAAAAATAGTTAATATATTGTACAGTGGGAAACATATGTAACAAATAGATACAGGTATTAATCTAGAAGCTAGATGAAATAGAACGTATATATTATTAAAGATTTTATTGAATAATCACAGCATATGCAATTAGTGCCGGCTACGAATTTTTATCCAATTTAGGTTCAAACTTAGCTCAGGTATATAATTACATTTTTGAGAAGTCAAAAACAAAATCAAACATAATTTATGATATTAAACAGGATTAGAAGCGAAAATTTCAAAAATTTGCCATTAAGAACTACCCAAAGAACATATTAGATGGAAGCAAATGTTTTTTTCTTTCGTACCAATTATCGTTATGTTCATATAGAAAAGCAGTGGAAGGGAAAGTGGGTATATCCATTATTGTAAAATTATTACTTAACGGATTTTCCCTTGTTTCAAACCATTAAGTTTTTGTTTCAGCTCGCCCTTAAATAATAGTATTGCCAAAAATGAAGATATAAAGAAAGAAATAATATCAAAGATAAATTATTAATTTCTAACCGCTTTTTAAAGAGTACTTTTAAGTAATATGACAAAGTGTAACAATAATATATTTGACGGAAGAAAGTTTAATTTTTTCGAATATTTTACTAAAGTATGTTCTACTAAAATTTTTAAACTTAATTGCAAGCAATTTTCATGCCATGTACTTCTTTTCCTGAAAAGAGGTTGAAGTCAAAGTAAGCCAGAATTAAAAGTAAGTCTCATTTGCATGAAATGTAAATGTGATGATTAGAAAATATTCACAATAAAATTATTTTACATTTGTGATTATATGAAAATATACAGCTATTAATTAGATTTTTTCAATCATTTTAGGATTCTGTAGCCAAATGGCGAAAAAAGGAACCAGCATAATTTAATTACTTGTCTCCGTTTGTTTCTTCGTTTATGTGACACTATTTCAGAACTCATTAAATTTAAGTCAGTACAAAAACGGGCAGATTAAATACGCTAAAAATTTATGAACCTCTTTGGTCAAATTTAGTGATGCATTATTTTTTCCCTAGGTCACATGAAATGAAGTGTTACAGAAAATATCTTCAAATGGAGTACAAATTGACACAAGGTTTTCATCGCGGAGAAGAGACTTTCCTTTGGAAAATATGAGTCTCCAAAACCTGAAATATTTGCCCTCCTTCTCTATAACTATTGATGTTAAAACATTAAAAAATCACGATAACGGTTTTACTGAACACCACGATGGAGAACTATTTTGGTGCTCTTGCGTAAATAGATCAGAATTTTTAAATTTCTGATCACTTTTATTGTCATAATTACTGTTTTTCCTATGGATAATAATAAATGTAGATATTACGTGTAGAACGATGTAGCAAAAACTTGTATGCATAAAAGTATACCCTGATTAACTTACTTAAAAACTCACAATCTAAATAAAATTGGAGACGTCAAAACTTTACACAAATATTTCTTAAATGACACGCATACTCACAAAGGAGATATTTTCAACCCTTGAAGAATTGAAACCGGGATTCAATTTCGTGTGGAGAAAAAATATCAGATGGGTTTGTCAGAAAAATAACTAATCCTATATTTTCAGTTTTTTGTCTTTAAATAAACATGTCAAGTAAAGAAATAAAGGTTCTAGTTTTGTAATAGAGTAAAGCTATTAAACGTGTATACTTTCTTAGTTCTACTAGTAAAGGTATAGGTATTAAACTAGTATAGGTATTGAACGTAGTCTTTAAAATATAGATTGGTATTTAAAAACTAGACTTTTACAAAACATATTTATCTGAAATTATTAAAAAAAATTTTAGTTTTTCAGTTCCTCCAATGCTTATATGGTTGCCTGTACACATGAAAAAAACTCGAAAAAAGAGCTCCACCTGAATCTCCATAGGAAATTCATAACTCTGGCTAGATTGATCTTCATTTATTTAGAAACTTGTTAAGCCGTTTCACAGAATACATAATCGTGAGTTCATAACGTGAAACTATTCAAGCAGGATGCAGAACGGATTTAGTGTGGAATTTAAATAAATATCATCGTTTTCATGCAACAGTGGGTCTGCCAGCCCCTACCTACCGAGCATGTTGAGAGTTAACTCTAAAGATCTATTAACTGATACTAATATAACTTATTTACAATTTATATTTCATGGCTGTTTTCGTTTTATTTTCCTTGAGCATATAAAATTAATTCTCATGTTTCAATTATTTTCTGAATCTTCAAAAATAATTCAGAAAAAATAAAGGTAATCTATTTAACTAGTACAATTTCTGTTGTGAAATATTACAAAATTTCTCAAATAATTTATAAGATTAATGGATATAATTTGTAGATATTTCGATTAATTTATATTCAGATAGAATTAAATCTCGAATGAAGCACAATTATTTGAGAGAACCGGCGTTATAGTAATGTCGTTTATTTGCAAAGGAGATTAATCCTTGTTTTCATTGCTTTAAACAGACTGCGACAAGCCTAATGAGATAAATATAGAATCATATTCTCTTAGTATATTTTATTAAATTCACTACTATATATTTCAATTTAATGCTTGTATTCTTGGGGGAGAAGAGAACATTTTATTTTAAGTATTGAATGAATCAACATCACTAACGAATTCAACATATTGTTTTACAAAAAGCAGGTTAAAAGATAAATACAGTCAGAATAATCTCAAGAAGTATTTATGATGTTATATTATTGAATAAAATAAAAGAATTAGCTACCTATTCTGAAATACAAAAGTTATATTAGATATGTTTTATAAGTGTATTCAATTGATTGATAATGTTTTTTTAATTATCTTCATCATTTACTGGTATCTAATTTTAAAATGTTCGAAAATATAATAGTAACGAATATTATTACAAAATTTCAGTAAAGATTTTAACCAACAAACTTTGCTGTGGCCGTAGCTCAGCACCATTTAGTAGTCAAGAAGTAAACGCGATAATTTGCAATATTGTTTACATATTAATATTTCAAGATTTTTGTTAAAGGGTCGTTGAAGTAATTTGGTTCTTGGAAGTAAATGAGTATGAAAACGATTACTTTTCAAGACTTCCGTCGGGAAAAACGACGAAAATTGGACACGAGCTGTAATTACGAGTTAATGGATTTTTTAAATATGAATAGCTTTAATAAATACGTAGGTGAAAGGGCATCTTGAGTGGTAAGCACGCTGACAATATATATATATATATATATATATATACATATATATGTATATAAATATATATATATATATATATATATATATATATATATATATATATGTTTTTATTACACTTTTTAAATATCGTAAAATTTATGAATCCCTATTGCTATTAACTGTTTTCTATGTTATGTCTGTAAATCATAATTTTTTAAAATTTATTTATATATTTGTAATTGATATATCGTTAAATTTTCGTGTGCTTCATCGCTTACAAGATTAACAACATATGTACTTAATTTATTTATAAATTCGCAATAAACACATACAGTTTTCGTAAATATAATTTACAACACGAGAAATATGATCGCATTTAGCCGTGTTCTGGTAAGGGCATTGCGCTAACTTTTTATTTTTTTAATGGCTTGCTAAAGTGGTTAATGGAAAGTCTTTATTTATCTCATCGGCTAATTGAAAATGGTCTATGAAGATATATTTATATATTCTGATGCGATATTACATTTAATCTAACGGTTGTCATAAATACAAATTTAATGTTAAAATTTTGACGTTAACTGCTAATTAACAAATTTTCTAGCCACATTTTTGTTTCCACGCGTTAGGGGGAGTTTACATAAAGGTCAAGCGTTCATAGACCTGACTATTGGGATATATAACTTTTTAAATCTTATGCGCGTGAAGTCCTGGTAATGTTTAATGTAATCTAACGGTGGATATACTCACAACTGTGTTATTAATATTTTGATGTTAACTATAAAGTAAAGAATTTCTAAACTCGATATCTATTAAAATACGCACTTTCACAAATATTTTGTTTCATACAAAGTTATAACTACTAGTTCAACGCGAAAAGAAATTTAGAGAACACAACGGGAGATTCATTTATATTTTTAATGCTTTACTCTGCTCAAGTTTCGAGTGCTTACATTAAATTTTAATAGTTCAATTATACTTTTGAGGAAATAGTATTACCTGAAGCGTAAAGAGCAGTACTCGCTTTCTGTTCAAGTTGGGCAATCGGCCCGTCTCCATTCAAACTTTTTAGGGCTTAGTGTTTCGATAAATTTCACCACAAAACTTTTAAATTAAGTATTAAAATTTCAATAATAAAAACAATGGAGATTTTATATTTTAACTTAGCCTTTGATCGATTGATTTTAACGAAATTCTGTGAGTTCGGAAAAATAGTTTCTTTTATGTTAAATTATTGTTTCTGCGATTTGGTTTGAAAATATTTTTTTAAATTTCTGAATGGTTTTTGTTCTCAAAACCTAAGTTTAATTTGAAATTAGAATAATCAAAATTATCAAGGAAGATTAGAGAATAACTAAAAATTTTTCTTTTCAAAACAGGCGCTTTCATTGACATTTACTTAGTTGAGCATGAAGTTTGTTTATCTTCCACATAAAGTTAAACTAGATGTTTAAGTTTAAGTTTATTTTCTTATCTTTTCTCTCGCACATAATATTGCTACCAAAATATAGGAATCAGTATATAAATTGAAAAATACATTCAAATTTATGGAGCCATCAAAGAAAATAGGATAGGATAGACAAAATATCTCAGGAATCTATCAAACAACGCACAAACAACTTACTTAAATTAAAACCTGGCGCTATAATGTTCCATTAACATTACTTGCACTACCTAATGTGGTGCAATGCAAAGGGAATAAATGTGCATCGTAACTGAACATATGAAACGATTGGTTCACACATCCATACTGAAATATATATTAGCAGTCGAATAATTTCTCCACAGATTTTTTAAAAATATTTTTGTACTCTAGTAGTTACATAAAGAAAAAACCTTTTCTTTAAATTTTTTTAATATTAGATATCCTACAAATAAATATACGTTTTTTCCTATCAAACGATATCCTTTCATCATTCTATACCCATATTGTTCTTGAATTCATTTGATTATAGAAACAATATCACTTCATAGCAAAGGGATATTTTTTTAGAAATAGTATTTCTGTTAATACGCATTCTAATACGTGTACAGTTATATACTTACTCAGGGAAATAAACTTGGAGTAGCATTAAAAGTCACAGACAACTGATAACATTTTATTTTCATTTTAGAAGAAGACATTTTTGTGACTCTTTTATCAGACCTTATTTGAGTTCTAAACGGTTATGCTGTTCTCACGTCCTATTAATATATTTAAATTTGAAAAATTATTTCTTTCAGTATCATGATGTTTAATTAATTTCACTGTAAATAATTTTAATTAAAAACAAATAAAGACTTGAATATTACGGAAAAACACTTATGTCGAATTTTTAACAAAACACGATCAATGGTTTGGATAATTTTTAATAAAATGATCATACAATCATCATATTATGCTTATTCCAGAAGGAAAATATTTGAATTATGCAGCCTATTAATATTTTAAGGGACCATCGATACTAATTTGTATTGTTTTACCGAACGGAAATCTTGAGCGAGGTTAAATTAATTATTACGGCATTCCGGACGCCAACTTAGTCAGTTGGGGATCCCAGGGACTTCCGACACGAATATAAAGTAAGAAACAGTGTTATCAGTTATCATCTTACTTATTATCAATTAAATAAATGTTATGTGCCCAATGATTATATTTAGAATGTTTCCTTGATAATATCACGATAGATAAATATTTACTTATTACGGTAATTCGTTTTCGATTACAGTTGGATTAATAGCTAAGTATATATTCTAGCTTAACGGTCAAACTTTCTTTGTTATCCCTTATGAAAATATTTGATCCATCATGCAAAAAGAATTGAAAACAATTTGTTTTGACCTTTTTTCAGCTAAATGTTTGAAATATCCTTCATTGAAAATATTTTGGTTTAGTAAGATTAATAATAAAGAAATGAGAAAAAATATTATGTTTTTAATTATTCAGAGTTTCATTCGAGGCAATTAGTAACTTACTTGATACTTTATGAAATTTAAATTGAACATTATTTAAGTGCAAAGTTTGATACTAAGAAGTTGTTAAAATTTTACCTCAGTGTTTTTTGTAAATAGTTTTATAGCAGATTGCTTGCCGCAGCTATTAACATTTCAGGCAGATCGAGAAAAGAGATTTGTTTTCGAGTCGAGAATATTCTTCTATAGAGACATACATATATCATGTGAAAAGTTCATATTGGTTTTATAAACTAATAATTAATTAAAAAAGAAGAAAATGTATTCTTAGTTTTAGAAGAAAGGTAAATAAAAGCTATAAAGTACGAGTGGAACTCACACTACGTGGATCCGTACACATTTAACATATATAAACCTGTATGAAAATTTTTTATTCATCTATTTACAAATATTACTAATAATGTATATATTAATGTAAATGTATTATTCAATATATCTTTATAGCTGCGCCTCTGTAACTCAAAAGGAAAAAACAGAACTCTTATAAGTTCCGCTAGTGATGTTTTAAAAGTTCTGTTTTTATTTTTAAGTCACAAAATCTTAAATATAGTAAAAGTTAAAATCACATGATAAATATGCGATTTAGTAATAGAAATTTATAACATAATTTTTAAAAGATACTTTCATACTTAAAATATATTTTTGTTGTCAATTATATATAATAAAGTTTGTAAACATTACACATATAAATTTTACTGATATTTTCCTTAGTGTAGTAAGATGTAAACAAATATCTTGAAAGTATTATTACTTCCATAGTAAATCCAATATTTTTCGCTACATTAGTGATTCAACTAGTATCGCTAACATCCCTAGGAAATAGTAACAGTTAATTAGAAATTAGTTTATCCATAATTTGTTGTCTGTGTTACTTGCTATACTTACTTGTAACACTTTCGATTTTACACAGTAATTTATTTCAAGTAAATATAATTTTTTCACATAAAAGCGATTTTCTCTTCGTTAATGGTTATCTTTTTACGTCATGTGAAATTATAGCAAATCTTATTACATAAGCAAATATAATAATTTTGGGAACCAAAGAACATACTTTTAAATGATTCCTTGTGGATGATATGGTAGTTACCGTATTTTAATAATTTGTCAGCACTTATTATTATTGCCTTAAAATGCATATTAACTCATATGAAAATAATTTAAGGAGAAACATTTACTATTCAGTAGCACCTGAAATAAATAAATGGAATGATTTCAAAATCACTGTCAGGTTCGGCGAATGTGATGATCTTTTATAAAAAGATTGAGATAGAGAGACTTGGGAGTTAATTTAGTGCTGTGTGATTTATTATAATACATTATTCTCTACTTATTTATTGCAATTCAATCAATATAGTAAAAAAACAAATGATCAATTATATGTAGCATATTTGTGTTTATGTATTAATATCAATTAAGCACAGTTGTTCACGTATTATTATAAATTAAGATTTCGTAAATCTAAAGCACTTATAGGGATAACATTTTTTTCTTGAAAATTCTTACCAAACTATTCATCCATCATATAATTTGAAACTACTAATATGTGGTTATGAAAAGGGCAGATATTCGTATTTCCAATATATAGCTTAAATTATATTTAGTAATTTAAACATTTGGACCACAGAAGATAATATTTTAATTGAAATTCGACGTAATGCATTGGAAGATATATGCTTTTATAAAAATCGTCAATATTGCTTTCATCATGACATTTTATAAATATACTGAAAAAGTAAAATCAAACAATTACATGATTATTAATTTCCAGGAGCTGTGAACCCAAAAATATGTTTAGTTCAATATCTAAATATTAAATAAAAAAAAAATTTAATTTTATGCCAGCTGCTAACTTAATCAGGATAATAAATTATTGCATCAAAATTTAAGTGACTTTTATCGATCGACTAATAAATATTTGAACCGGATGACAAAACTTTAGTAGGGGAGTGCAGTCAAACTTTGAACTTTTTAATCAATGCAGTTTTGTTCCGGAACAACTTGTTTAAGAGGTCACACCAGTATTAACATGGTTTTTATACAATAAGTTAATAAAACCATCGAACGAGATGCCAAATCTTTGGATGGAGCGCGGTCAGCATTTGAGATTGTATTAAACAATGCAATTTTATTTCATGCCATATCCCAACGTGTTTAAGATAATATATTATTACATAACGTTTACTTAGTTTTATTAGATGCAAGTAGGTGGTAATTTGTAGTGTCCGTATATCTGAATGTTCATTTTTTTTAAGAAAACGATATTTAATTTTTACTTGACGAATATTCAAAATTCTCTTATTATTAAGCATGTTAATAATTCAGTTTTTGAAATATCTAAAATATCAAATGACTTAATATTTAACGCTTTAATTAAGTTCTCAAATTGCAAATGCTACGTAGTTTATTTCAGATTTCTTGCATGTATATGACGCGTATGCATTTTCAAGGAGTGTGAACAGAATTAAACATTTTGCCGTAACCATTCAAAGAACATAAGACGTGAAGCGATTTTGAAAGAAAAAATTAAAAACGTCAGATTTCGGCAAATATACTAAAATATTAATAAACGTATCCGTAACAGAAACGTTTTAAACAAAATATGGCCTTTTCAAAAAATCTACAGTAGCCAACCAACCAATACTTTAAAAAATTACCTGATTAAATGTGTATTATGGACAATTTATAAAAATGGAAAAAATGCTGTATATTGTCTTGCCATTCTTCGCCCCATTTAAGGGTCGGAATGTTGCCAGGAAACTTATATATTTTTACTAGTACGAATGCGTGTGTCCTTTAGGAGATCTTAAATTTGATGTAATGAACGGTGTTTTAAAAAAGTCGTTATCTAACACTATGAAACGCAACTATTCATTGCAGTAATACGTGGAATGGGTGAAATTAAAAAATTCTAATCTCAAATTCAATAATATCCGCAAAGACTCAGTCAATGATATCTTCGGATAGTCTTAAAATTATATAAGATTTAAAGTCTGATAGGGAACAAATCGATAGAAATGTTAAAAATGCTAGAATTTTTACTAAAGTATTTATATACCAAAATTTGACTCACACAAATTAAGAAGAGGTTAAGATAGATCAATGTTGCAGAAAATATATTGTGTGAACTCATCATTAGGAGACCATGAGGCATAAACATAATAGGCTCATCACTATATACAAAATTTACAAAACATACGCTTATTTATATTTATATACGTTTGAAGCCACCGAAATGAATTAATATAATGTCGAACTCATTATCACATCCGTCTTATACTATTTATACTCCTCAATGAATCAACGAACGACGAAAGGGAAAATATTCCAGTGAATTACATAATTAATTCACTGGAATTTGATAATTCACCGGATAATTAATTACTGTTTCTTCGTATTAACTGAACATAAACTCAATATAGTAATAGAAAATTGTTCTCATGCAGGATGTAAAGCTATTAAGATAGCGTACCTATATACAGCGAACGCTGTCAAGGTTTCTTGTATAATTTATTTTGATAGATATTCTTGGAAAACAATTATTAAGAAGTTAATATTCGAGGAGAGATAAGAGGCTTATGATGGCGTGTGTATCTAATATATGAACGAAGATTGTCATCGCATATATATTATTCTACTTGTGCTTCAGATCACTTCAGTCACACAGTCAGGATGTTTTAGGTTTTCTATAATTTGCAGTTCCTACTGCCTTTGTAATCGCGATGAGAACTTGATCTATATAACTGATTTAAAGGTTTTAAGTTGTATTGAAATTGGTATCAGTAATTTGATAGTTGATAGTGATTTGATAGGTGTGTACCGTCTGATAACATTTTATTTGGGAACATTTTACATTTAAACATTTGACTTTATTTTTTTGAACGGAATTTTACAAACTCAGCGACGTAATTCTTAAAAGCGTTCTACGCTTTTCAGTTTTTACGTTTTTTTCTTCTTATGAAATGTAACGTAAAGAAATAAATAATGTTACTTTTATTTTAAATAAATAAAATATAAGTCACATTGGTTTTATTAATAATTTCTTTGTTTATTTTCATAGATATAAACACTTTTAAAAAAAATTTTAAAATGATGAAAGAAATTGTTGTTATTTTCCGAAAAAAAAATGTGTTTCGATGTTACGTAATGAGCTCTTAATTAGCTACTTTACCCATCAGTGAAATAAACTGCGAATAATTTAATTTTTTTCGATCTAAAACATTTAATTAAATTTGTGTACCTAAGCGAAGTATACAAGATTACACAATAATATACACACAATAGCATATATTACATAATAGTATATTTGTCTTTTCAACTATGTGTTCTATCGTTGTGATAAACCTTGGAGTTTTGGAAGTTTATTTGGAAAAGGAATGCTGCAAGGAAAAACATGATTAGTTAATTCAATTTTCATTGAACCAAGTACCTCCACATTCCTTGACTTAACTGTGTGAAGGTCATAAGTAAAACGGCGAAGGTTAAAAATAAATATATTATTTATTATATGATCAAGTACAACTTATTAAGTTTTTATTGTACTTAATGAATTATTTTTGGCGTACATCTACACTTGACATGCCCGAAAACAAAATATAAATTTTTATCCAAAATTCTTTCTCAAGTACGATTCCACTAAAGTATTTAGTATTTTATTTTATTTGATATATTCATTTCACATTATTTTTTTGATTATTTTCTCAATATTTTAAATCTGATTAGCTGGGAATAGTTTTTATTAATATATATTTTTACTGGAAATTATTTAAAGAATCATCTCTTATGGAGACTGTCTTTTTTAATTTATTCTTTATATTTCCGGTTGGTTATATGAATATTATACAACCAATCCGGTTGGTTGTATGAATATTATACCTACCAAAAGTATCATCGCCGCAATTTCAATCACTTGTACGGAATGCCGTAAAGAAACGATTTTATTAAGTTGTTGGCAAATAGTCATGAAACAAATGTCATCATTGTTGGCTAATAGTCATGAAACAAATGTCATCACCTTTGGATTAAATTTCATCTCAACCTATTTGACAAGGAATCTATAATATGTAACAAGGAAGATGATTGTCATCATTAAAAAACTTTATAAAAAGTTATACGCAGTATCCTAAATGGACAAATTGTCTATGTTGGTTCTATACCTACTCTAATCATTTAAACGGGATAATTTTTACAGTGGGCAATAAAATAATTCCCGCATTATCATACTGACTGAAAAATTTGTCGCATTGTGAACATTTCCAACGGATTTCAAGACACCTAATTTTGAAGCTGGCTATTGTAGTAATAACTGTTATATTATACTTATTGCCGCAATAGCCTCATAGGATATAATATTATACACAGTTTTCATTTTGTAATAGGGTTCTTTTTTTCATTGATTAGCTCAATTCCTTCAACCCAACCCTCGGCACTTACGGATAAGATTCATATACCACGCTTAATCCCTGTTCCAAATAATAATGAGGTTTAAGAAATTGATCATATGCCAAAAAGGTAAAAGTTGTGAGCATATGTCTGCAGAATAATTGAGCAGGTCCAGGTCCATCTTATGTGGTAATCAAACCTATGTTTAAGACGTCTGAGATCTGAATTTTTTCGTTTAGTGTTTTATGCTCTAATTCGTAACTTGATTCGTAATGAACTTGTTCTACATGATGGCTTATTAGTAAAGGGCAATTTTAAATCGATGTACCATGAAATAAAACCGATACCTGAATCAATTAATTCATAAATAGTTAATGTAAGCAATTATTGAAGTGATGGCTCTTTCATGGTAAGGGATGCTCTTTTTCTTAACTTTCAATGGTTCTGGATAAACAGCTGTTTAGCTCATAAATAGAGTAAAAAAATAAAGAAATTAGCATAGCATAGGTGTTATTTTACATAAAATTGGGACCAAAAATTTAAATAATTTTCGATTTAGAATATTTTTGCATATATTTAAAAAATAATCAACAAGAAATTTGTCTTAAAACCAATTATGGGTGAACTTCTCTAAACCTATTTTATTGTACTGACATAATATGTGCTATTGATTTCACATCTTCTCAAACAAGTTCAAATAAAAAAATACAAGAATCGGAGATGAAATGTTAATGCAAAACACAAGCATATGCGAGTAACCTTTTGACAAGCGGAAAGGAAGCAATTTGATTTGCTGCTATCGAAGAAAAACGTCAATTTAAATGGAGAATAAAATTATACTTTTGTTGGACAGTAACAAACGTTTATAAATATATATTATCCCAGAGAATCAACGTTTATTTGCTGCATTAAATTCCATCAGAGTAGTAATAGTGATAAGAGCATGAATTGTTTAATAATTCGAATACCTCATTCAAATGTTTACATCATCGTCTTGAGTATTTTATACATTTTCATTTCCTGTTATACGATCATTTTTTTAACATAATGAAATGTATATTATATTTCTTATCATTTTCCATCACCAGCCTGTAATTAACTTCCGGGCTGTTATTTTAGACTGGTCTTTATGTTATTCACTATTGAATTATTACGTAATATCAGCTTCCACCTTACCATTAGAGTCAACCTCTTTCCTATTTTGAGATGTATCTTATATTCCAATGCAGAAGAAAATTTTATTTAGAAATAGATAACTTAGGGTTTCAAATCATTGTTATGTTATAAATCCGAAATTTAATATATCCTTATTCATTAACATCTATTGAAGGCCAAAAGTTCAGTTAAATATATAATGCGTCATAATATTTGAACTACGTATGTTGCATTTTGAAAAGTTCAATCATACTTTCCAAGTAAACAGTATTACAGCATAAAGCTCCACAGAGCAGTTTCAAATATCTGCACGCTATTGTTCAAACTTTATAAAGCCCTTTGTTTCGAACAATTTTACCGCAAAGCTTTTATCCCGAGTATTAATATTTAAGAATAACTTCGATGTTTAAATTGATTGAAATTTTATTTGCCCACTCAACTCTTTGATTTTGCCGATATTTTGCGAGTGGGAGTAAATATCTTTGTAATTAGTTTGACGTCCTGAGATATTGAATAAAATTATTTTTGTTACGGAAATATAAATAGAACTGGAAAATCAATTGTTCGAAGCCGGTATAAAATGTATGTAGCCAATAATTTTATAAATGAAAATATGCAATGCTTTTTTCTATAATAAGTTAATATATTTCCTAGAAATATTTTAACAGCAAAATACTTTTTCCTTGTGAAACTTTATATATTTGTCATTTCTCTTATAACTAATTAATTCTAAGAAGTAACGAAGATATTTTTTATTTCATTATCATTTATTTATGAAATATTATGTACAATTGATACATATGGCGGACTTATTGCTACTAGAGCAATCTTTTACGCCTAACCAGAACACCTCTCCAGCTCCTTTCGACCAACGGCTAAAGAAGTTGAATTAAAAAATTAATATAAAAGTTAGATGCTCCAAGCTTAAAAATTAAGATAAGAGCAGTAAAATATAGTTTTATTTTCTGGCGATCTTAAAACTGCCGTTGTTAACTGAGTAACCATTTTTTTAAATATACACAAATAGATCTTTATTTCAATCATACTATTATAATAAAGATTCGAAATCATCCCAATTCATTGGTTCTATAAGTAGTCGTCTATTATATATATTCAATGCAAATTAAACGTTATCCGGTATTAAATATTCTATCTAATATTATAACTTTTATGTTACTCATCACTGCAGTTGCAAAAACACACTTCCATTCTCTTTTGTGGCTTAAATATTTTGGAAAACTATTCGAAATTCAGTGAGCATCAAAAAGGAATAATATAATGACAGTAATATTAGAATTGTAGTATTTATACCAATGACTGACATTAACAAGTAATTTTTTTTTGAAATGTTTATCATAATGGTTTTTACTATCTGGTTGACTTAATATACTTACCAAATATCCTATTCTGTAATTATGTTTAAGTTATATTAAATTTATGTAGAAACGTGCCCATCCTTCCAACCATTTACTTACATTATTAAATGTGCAATTTCTGATATTTGTTAATATTTTGCAGCGTATAATACCAATTAGACAATTTTATATGGTAAGACGATTTTTACTTAATAAGATTATAGATAAATAACACTACTAATCTATACTCTATTCTAATCGCCCCATTCTCTCTATTTCTTCTTCATTATTCTTATATTTATCTATTCAACTGAATTATAAAATACCCCATTTTCTCCAAACGTATTTTGAATTTATGAAGAATGTTTCATTACTATGAGTGCGCCTTTACTTACTGGCAAGTTCAATTATATCGGTGATACATCACAGCATAGACTTTATATACCACAACATCACAATCATAAAGCACTTCAAAATTTCGACAAACCCTTGTGTCTAAAACTCAACAAGATGTTAATTACATTATAATATCTATCAGAAATAATAACCGCTAGAAATTTTATACACTACGGGCGAGTATATAAAACAGTACCATTATTAATCCCACAGTTTATCAATTAGAGATACAATACATCTGATATTTTTTTATTTTCATACTTTGTCTAATGTAATATATTCTATCCAAATGGCTAATTAGCATACCAGCGTTAGTCCTTACTTTGGTAAAGACAGATACTGTGCTATATTTTGTTACAAACTTGATTTCAAATTCTAACTAATAAACAACCATGCTGATGTTCTAAAACGTCCTTTTTGTATTTGTTAGATTCATATTTATTTGTCTTTCAGGAATTATTTGGCAGCTTTATTTTCAACGTAAATATCACGAGTATGACGTAAAGTAATAAATATATTAGTCTTAAGTATTATGGAAAAGCAAGTTAACTTCAAGATTACCAAGAAATATATGTGTAGTTAAGCTAGAGAATATGCCCCCTATTTTAAGAATTATAACCATAATGTTCGTAAGGACATCGTAAATAAAATAATAATAGAGTCATAAATGAGCTTTACTGTGTAATGTGTCGTTACAAAATAATGCTGAAAATATTTTTGCCTTATGTTGCCTTATCATACTTTATAAAAATCTTAAAAAATAAGTTTTTATTCAGTATGTGGTAGATAAGATTAAGGACGATAATATTAAGCAAAAATGATTAAAGCATTGAAGAAAAGAATACAGCTTATTACAATTCTAACAGGCGGCAGGGGTAATTGTACAATTGTGAGTAATAATGCAAGACAACAGAGAGACAAAGATAAATAATCTCTTGCTTTGACGATATTTCTCTCACAATTGAGAGATTAATAGAATATTTTTACTCCTGATCAATCCGCACACCTGAAAAATAGACGTTCGGATGGACGGATCGACCAATCGGCGGCGAGGCATGCCAGCAGGCTATCGTGCCAGCACGTGAGCATGTGAATCTGCTATCGGTAATGTGTGCATGTATACCATGTCAGTGTATGTGATAATTATGAAGCATATCTTATTTTGTTCATGCTATTCTTCATAAAACGAAATATTCGTCATAGAAAAATTGTCAGTAGTCCTTTCAAATATTAAAATATAAAGATTTTACACTTAAAGGGTGTAAAAAATAATAAACCAATATTTAAATGCATAGAAAATTAAGTTGTTTATTAATCAGAAAATTTACTATTTTGTTAGAACATTAATAAAATTACCGACTGTCTGTGATATATTTAAATAAACCCTAATTAATTTCGTCACAAAATCAATTTGATGAACAAAATTGCTTCTACGAGCATGACTGAGAAGATATGAAAGTATTACTATGCATCTAATACTGTCAAATTAACCATGTGTGTAAAGTAAAAAAAAAAACGAAAATAATAAAAATAGTCCAAATGTAAAATTATATTTTCTTCGCCTCACTTGAGCGCACTTGTGATAATTAATGTAATTTATATCAAGTGCGCTCAATAAACTATAGTTTATTGCAGGGCAAGATATATTAAAAACAAAATACCGCATTTATTACAGCGCGATTGGTTTTCAATTACAATTATAACAATAAATATAGGTAAATGTAACCCATCAAAGAAGTTTCCATTAGTTTAAAAAAATCTACATTAAGTCCATAGACTCTAGAAGCCGTACAGTTTACTTTAACATATTATACTACGAAAGTATTTTTTATACCTGGATTCAAAAATTCGGTTGCATTGCCTTCTTTTCTTTATTAATGGATGTGTGAACATGTGTCTTCGTTGAGAGGTAAAATAAATTGCGGTATCAACTTTATAAGATTATATTTCAAGTTGTAATAAAAACTAAGAATAATATGGAATTACTTTTAGTATGATAATCAGTGGATAAAAACTTGGTTTGTGATATCCGTACCGAGAGTAAAATAGGAAATATTTATAGCGCTCGATGCTGTTCGTGTAAATGTGTAAAATCTTAACTAAGTAATTTAAAAATAAAATAATAATAATGTTTATATGGCCAAAAATTATTATAAAGAAATATAACATAATATTTAATTGTTTTAATTAAGGGTTACCAAGAAGAATATATCATTTATTTTCAATAAAGAGTCGATGTAATATAGATTCATTTTGTCTGAAATGTAAAAAAAACTGAAGAGAAAAATACATACTTTAAAAAAATACACAAAATAACATTCCCACCCTCTTTCTCCTACACAATTACGTAGAAAAATCTGAAAAAAATGCTGAAAATAACTGATTATATCAACATTCAAGGGAAAACATAGGATTAACTATCCAAATTACAGTTAAACTGTAGATGACAGCACAAAATAATTTAAGCAAATTCCTCTTCCTATACAGTACATTGAAAATATTTCAACAGTTTAATTTTTATTAAGTTACAGCATGTTAATATAAAGTGGAATTCTGGAATATCATACATCCAAAGTTGCTCGCGTATCACCCGTGACTGATTCGCATTTCTTGTGTGCCTAAAATTTGTTTGTGAAAATATGTGACTACAATTCCAGTAATGTTAACAATCTATAATTGTCAGCCACCATACTCTCATCAAGTGATTGTGATTTTATTTATCCGATGCTTAAGTAAACGTTCTACCTGGCTTCTGAACTGCTGCTATCGGGTGAATGAGGAGAAAAAATTTTTTTGGTCTTCCCCACTAAAAGTAATTTTTTATCCTGTGATCCTAAAATTCCTTCAAAAATGTTGTTTGCTGAAAGGCAGAATTACATATAGAAATCCCCCGTATGTGTAAATACAATATTAAAAACTAATAAATGTACGTCAATGCTTTTAACACAACTTGTAGCTTAAATGTTATAGAGAACGTCTTTACATTCAATTAATGCAGAAGGTTTCGCATCTAAAGTATATTAATGTACGTCATAGTCTGTCATGATATTAAATCTGCTCCAATTTATCCAATCGGAGCAGATTAATAGAAAACATTTATTCAATTGAGATTCATGATCCTTTTTGGGTACTTAGAACTTCATAAATAAATTTAACAATGAATGAGTTTCAATTAAGTCTCTTACGTAAGACGTTATGTCTCAATACGCCAGATTATTGAAAGTTTCAAAACTTTGCTAAGTTGTTAAAAGATTGAATACACAATTTAATATAATTCATTGAGAGCTTCATTCGAATATTATATTAAATTGTAGGTAAATTAGTAATTAAAATGCGAGGTAATAAAGAAGGCTTATACACATCATTGCACGCTTATATAAACAAACAACTCGTTAGGTATTTGCAAAGTAGGACTTGCAGTACGAGGATTTTACATATACTTAAGAATATATAAATATTTATATACTTAAAGATTTATAGATTAAACTATTTCAAAACATTGGGATGTATTTCTCTATGTAATTACATTGCCTATTACAATTTTAAAGCTTAAAAAAATAGTAATTTTTTTAAAAATAAGGAAATATAAAATAGTCTCCCTAATTTTATGTTAAATTAAATTAAAGTTTTAGTAACGCTGTTTTGTAGTGTTAACCTTAGCAGTTGCTGGCGTGATGGGAGTATATGAATTTAGAAGTATGTTGGTGTTTGTGAATGTTTATAGCAATATCTCGAAATACACTTTTAATTATATTCCAAATTTTTTGGGAATCTTTGAAACTAACCTTTTTAATATATCCTAATGCTTTTTAGTATATCCAACAACATGGATGGAATTAAAAAAAGTTCAAAATATATTTCTCTTCTATGTCCCTAAATTTCCAATGAAGTATTTTTGAGTAATAAGGAATAATAAATGGAATATACACGAGTATATGTTGCTGTAAAAGGTGATTTAATTCTTGAATTTGTAATTAAGAGTATGCATAAAAAGTTACTATATAAAACGAAACGTGCATCCCCACTCGCTCACATCACTTACGTTACATATTTTTGAAACAATTCTTGAATTAATTTACAACCCGCTGCCAAATATTACAGGATTGGCCTCACACATTTTTCACATTTTGTTCTTTGTTAATAATTTATGTAATGCATTTTGAGCATTTAGTCAATGCCATGCTAAATATTACACTGCATTGACCTTTTCAATTACAAACGTCTAATACAAACCTGAATACGAAAATCTACTCTAAATAATAAAACATCGAGATGACTTTTGGCAGAATATAAGAGCCATTATTTCTTTTGCGAATGTGATCCACTGCCCGTTATCTCGGCCTGGCCTATTCCTATATCGGCAGCCGTGTCTCATCGCAAGATCATTAGTTCATGACGACATCTTAATAATTTAGACAGGTTCGCTGTCATAAGGGGCCGTGTCGGCTGCCATGTTATGTCATGACACTATACCCGCCAGGATTTTTATTTTCATTTTGCGTGGTAATTTAAAAGTAAGGTATTTTTTTAAAATGTTGACATCTTGTTAGCCCAATTAACTTTTATACTGAAAAGTGAGACCAGGCAAGCCGATACGGTATTGTGTCCAAATGTTACAAAAATATAGTAAAAATACGATCCCTAATAATTTTATTTAAGCAAACATATTTTAATCCCAAATCAGACAAATATATATATATATATATATATATATATGTATATGTATATGTATATGTATATATATATATGTGTGTGTGTTTTTGTGTATATATATATATATTCTACTTTAACAACAATAGAACAAATGTCAATGTCAGTGAACAGTGTATTTTTTATTAATTTAGGCGAGAGTTAAGAATTAAAAAAAAAAGAAATCGGTATTGATTAATTTTGGTAATCACTTTTAAACGTTGTCATGTACTTCATTGGACTTTTATTATTATTTTTTATGTTACTGAGAATTCCTGATACATTAAAAATATAATATGTGCGCGTTTATGATATCTTATTTGTGTTTTGTAAAATACAATACAATACATTCTTGTTTTACATGCTTATATTTCCTTTTTAACTAATTATATATATATATATATATATATATATATATATATATATATACATATGTGTGTGTGTGTGTATATATATTTCAATATAGGGAATTAAATTAATATACACAAAACAATACATTGAATTAATTAATATATACGTATGCACATACATGAAGTTAAGGCAGTTTTACGCGCAATCTGTCTAGTCGTTGTTTCAAGGAAGAGTTTATAAAATGAAATGAAATTTTCATATTTAAACATTGTTTGAAAATTTAACTTCAACATGTGCAATTTATTTCCTCCCTTTTCATTTTTCTTTCAGGGGTTTTAAGAAAATCTCGATAATTGGATTAAAAATTTCAAGACAAAACTAAATACTATTAAGACAGGATCTACATTCTAGATATTCGTATTCCCATGTGAACTTGGTCAGTTTTTTATGAAGTAAGAATTCATTACGAGTGGTAGAAGTGAATTAAAAATCAATTCATCATGCAATGATGAATTGATGGTCAAAATCAACACTCAAGTTTCATACAGTAAGACTGATCAATAAAATTAGACAATATTGACCACGATAATATTTAAATAAGTCAACGTATTAAAAGACCATCAAGTCAACGAACATAGACCTTCTTAAAAAATTTCGCTTCCAGTAGAATACTTTTTCTAATTTTTTGTTGGTTTGTTTTATTTTCAAACAAATTTTTAATCGATGGATTTGATTAAATAATTTTCTTTTATATTCCTTTAAAAATATAGGTACCAAAGGATTATATTTTTTTACATTCAAAAAAATTATAAAATTAAAATTTTTGGTTTGGGAAAAAAATTCATGAAAGATAATTCAATTACTCATTAGGTAAAAAAATCTTGCCAACAAATTCTAGCCATTTTGTTGTTATTTTACAGATTTGATGTTAGGTATCGAAAGTTGCGGAAATTTCTAGACTCTTATTTCATCCACTGTTCTAGGTATGTAAGCTCCTACTTTTGTTAGAAAGTCTGTAATATCCAAGAATCAACTACTCTCTTATAATATATGACAATAAAACCTATAATGTTCTACAAGTTGCGACGCGACACAAATGCAACCGTCAATGTTGCACATTTGATGAAGACGTCCTGTCCTAGAACGGTGATTCGATGGTTCCATCGGTTCAAGTCTGGAAGGTAAATGATGATCAGGAAGCCACTACGTGCGAATTGACGTCAATACTCGGTTGTACATATGCGTCCATCGTAAATCATCTTTACACACTGGGACACAGAAAAGTGATAGGTCGTTGGTTCATACACTGCTTTCCCAAGAACAATAAAAACTGTGGGGTGGCCATTTACCGATTACTCCTCCTTAGAGATCACCGCAAATACTTTCTTGTGAATCTTGTGATAAGAAATAAGAGCTTCATTCATTATGATAAAAATGCGCGTCGTACTCTATGCCTCCTACGTAGAGTAGAGCCAGAGGAGTACTGATTTTGATATGTTGTTAGTGGCACTCAAAAGCATGATATATTTTGAATTGCTACCACAAATCAACTTAACCACAGCTAAAATATACGTTCATCAATTTTAGAAATTAGTTAAAACAATGCAAGGAAAACTTTGGAAATGTCCCACCGTCCACCTTTTGCATAATAATTCCATGGCCCAGATTGCAAAAGAGACCCAACGTAAATTAATTGAGCTAGGCTGGCATACGTTGCCTCATTCTTAGTATTTGCCGGACATTGCACCTCCCTAATTTTAGTTATTTCTGCTTTTAAAGAAATATCTAAACAAGAAAACTTTTAAAAACGTTGACATGCTCAAAAGAAATGTATTAAATTTCTTCGTGTAGCAACCACCGGAATTCTGGGAAAAATGCATCATGGATCTGCCAAGACGTTTGGCGCAGACGGTCAATTTAGATGTAGAGTATATTATGGACTAAAATTAAACACCAATAAAAGTATTAAGAAGTATTCAGCGTATTCATTTTTGTGTCAAGGTTTTTTACTTTTTTACCAACTTGATATGTATTTATAGGTAATAAACAAAATAACTGAAATAACTATATAAAGAGGAATTATAACAAAACCTGTTGGAAACCTGTGAATCTTTCTCAATATTTTAGAGAAAACAGTGTGCCTCATGCTTTTATTTTTTCAAAACCATAAACCAATTATTATGTTACACATAATTACTTACGGAGCTAAAACATCACAAGAAAAAAATAAATGCCATTTTAAAAAAAATACCGCTGTTATTAAATAGATTCGATGTTTTCAGTTACCATGTGAACTACAAACTAATTACATTTAATTTATGTTAATTAGAGTTACGGTTATATCCAAAATTTCGTAAGAAGAACTTATTGCATAAATACGACACAATTCACAATCCATACGTTCTCATTCTGTAGGACACGATGCACGGGTCAAAAATATATTGTAAAGTAAAATGAGATGTATATTATATATTAATTACAATAAATAAATTTAACATAATATAATGTGAAAAGAAACAAAAAATAGGAAATGTGTGTACATTTATATATATATATATATATATATATATATATATATATATATATATATATATATGTATATATATATGTATATATATTTCCTGTCAGCTTGTAAACGAAAAACGTAAAAAAATTGAGATTTTAAAAACTTAATAGAGATCGTACGTCAAAACTTACTCCAAAAATGCGATCCTCTTAGATCTGATTTTAAAAAGTTTATTTAAAAACTAAAAATCCGTTGTAACTCACTAAACCATATTTTTTATTCCATTTGTTGAAACTGTGCATGATATAAATAAATACAAAGCAATTTTCAAACGCAAATCACATATTTAAATATGTAAAGCTCACACAAGTGATAGCTGAACAAATGCTCCATAAAGTATTTGGTCGCACTCTTCATATAATGTTATATGCCGTAGTTCTTCGCATTTGTATTTAGTCGAGAGGTATTACATTTCATAACGGGCTGGTCAGAGTTTTTGTTAATTAATTTAAATGCCAGCTTACGGTGAATATAATTAAAACCTGATATGGCGATGAATGTGGGAGGTTTTTGCTCTGCAAATTTTTTGTGAACGCTATTTATAAAAGTAAATATGATTTTTTTGTTTGCTGGTACAAACGTAAATTAATCTAAAATTAGTTGAGGTTGTAAGTTCACAGTTGGTGTTATTTTTAGTTGAAAATATTATTTATACTAACTCTGACACAATATTAATATTATATCGATAATTAAAAGAATATTCAAAGCACTATTAATTTAAATACTACATGAACTTACTGATATATCAAAATAATTATTGAAAAAGATAAATTATTTCCACTATTGGTCGATTTTCCAAGAAACATTGGTCATGTTTCTTATGACAGACGACGCTTTTTTATCATTTTAACCAACACTTCTCTTTTAGGTATGGAAACTATACGTTAGTTAAAGAATGTTTAAACATGCCTAGTTTTTGTTAGAGAGATCGCCAAGGTTGAAGATTGGAAGTTCGTGGCTTATTTATTCAGTGGCTGCTCTGTACTTTGTCAGTACTTATGGATGATTGCATTATTTGCTATCTATTTCATTATCAATTTCAATGTTATTAATATAAATTAAAAATGCATTTCATTTTATTAATTTCTTAATTGTTTTTCTAAATCGTATATAACATTAAAATAACAGTTATTTTCGCTATAATACATGGATTTAAAAATATCTCAGTTTATTTTTGTGAAATATTCAAAATATTTGCAAAAAATTTATTTCACTGATTAACTAACTCATTTCTGCAAAATAATGGATAAATATGCTAACACATACGTGCAAAATGATGGATGCAATTGCACTGATATTAGTTAAGTGGGATGCACTGGCTTCGTTAAAACTACAATTGAGTGGAAATAGAAATAAATTATTTTTAATAACTTTTAAAGCAAAATGGATAACAATAATAATAAAAATGGAATCTTCGTACTTTATAAAATGTACCATAAGAAAATAATAATATAATGGAAAAGAAACCAAGAGTTAAATTAGTTGTAATGAGCTGCATATATAATAAAAGATGTAATAGCATTATGGAAGTAGTAGCAGTCTGTCCCAAAAGTAGTTGCTTAAATTGTTTAATTATGGAGGAGATTACTCTTGTAGCAATAAGATTGTTGTATAAAAACATATTATATTAAAGTAAAAATAAGTAAATAATAAATTTTTTCCTCAACATGAATCAAGTTATACGTTTGACTTAGGAGAGTTTATAAATTAGAAGTTGTTATTGTCACATGCAAAAGGAGTTCTGATCTTTCTCTCTGATATCTAACCTAGAATAGATTTAAGCTTGACTATGTATATTTTCAAATTTTTTCTCACGACAATAGCTGAACATGAGACATAAATGATAAATTAAATGCATTGACGTTTTTAGAGTACGTAATTCAAAAGGAAAAAATGCTGAACTCTTAAGAGAAAACTCAGATATTTTTCCATTTGTCACAGTAATTTTTTGGGGAAAACTATTTAAGATAGAAACTTAATATAATAGTAATTAGAAATGCTAACCCGCATATATTTCAAGGGTTAACACTTAAAAATATTTTTATGAAAGTTTATGATAGGGCAAATAACCTACTACAAAATTTTCATGTTATTTTTCTCCATTATCTGCGATGTCGATAATTATGAAATATAGAAGATCAAATTACATGGACTTCAAAACCATTTTTCTTAAATTTTTATGTAGGCATCATTCACTTACGGGTTTTTTAGAAATGTTATTAAATTAATTTTGAGAATAATAATTACAATAATGTTAAAAGTAATATTTTTTTAAGTAGTTAAAATAATCGTTTGTGATAAAACATAGCTAAATGTTCGGACCAAAACCTACAAAATTCATTAGTAAACACTTCAACGAAACGTTTTCACTTGTTCTTGGGCGATGTGCGAACAAATAAGCAGGTTCGCATACAAACGTACAAATATTGCAACAATTTTTACAATTAGTAGTTTGGTTATAGTCTTCTCGATCATTTTTTCATAAAATCTATTAATGTGCTCGGGTACACTATATACTTTTGTAATTAGCTAGGTATGTCTCTCAACAACAACAATGTTGTTATACTAGTGAAATGTAAATTAATTTTGGAAGATATTATAATCGTGTATATAAATAAATCATATCTCAGGATGGAGTGAAATAAGTGCGTGAAGTAAGAATTACATATTAATTTCAGTTTTTCCTTATATTCTTCTAAATCACCATTCTAGTTCGTGCACTAGTTTTTACGCCACGTGTGTACAAAAATACAAACAAAGAAGAATTCCAAAAGTAATATTTTTCCGGCCTAGTACTTCTGTTATATTTCCCTAAATAAATGTTTCGTAAACAACTTAACTTTTAAACAATCTAATATAAATCCAGGTTTAAAGTTAATTTTAGTTTTAAGGTATTGCGCGTTTTAAAATACATATAGCGCCATTTGTTGATGTACATATATAAACTACACATTTGTGTAAATGCTATGATTCGTGTAGCTGGACATTTGTTTGGTGTTGTTGTATTATTAATATATAAATTAATTTTTGAAAATATTAAGTCCGCAAATCTTCTGATTGTGTGAGCTCATTCCAATGCAATTAAGATTAAATACTTCTACAAGTTAATCCCTATATTTTTTACTTAAATGCTATTTGAATTGAATCAGTAGGTTTTACGAAATCTATTTGTAAATACATAAACAGTTAAATGGAAAAAAATTTCAAAAAACTATTTTTTTTAATTTTATTTGTTTGATTATATGTTTAAGTCGTTAACACATAATAACAACAATTGAATTTATTACCCTCACTAAAATACTGGTATATTGTATAACGCTCGGAAATATAATAAAACCTACACTGCGGCCCTGCAATAAACTCATTAACATAAGCAATGGAAAAATTCACACAAACCAGATTTCCGCTATTGTGTTTGAAATATATAAATGCTGTTGGATGTTCGTAAAAGTTAATCTTTGCTAATATCCCACCTGAAGATGTTGTAATACAACGAAACCTAGGTCGTGGTAAAGAAATTAAAGAAAGTAGAAATAATACTACATCACGTAGTTTCATTTAATTGTGATTAATGAATTTCTACAAAATTAACGCCAAATATATTCAATATAAATATGTGAAAAATATATCTCCAAATTTTACAATAATGGGTACCTAACATTTTATTTAACACTTCATTAATTTCTTCATTCGGGTTTTGATAGGTGGAATTAAGATGGAACTTATTTCGCATACTTGAATGTTTTAGTTATTTATTTAATTTAAGTCAATTATTAACTTTTGAAATCTAACTTCTCAAATGAGTTGCTTCCAATCAGAACGTTGAGGCTAATGGTTAATTAAATTCATAATATTTCCAATAAAAATAAGCCAATAAATCCAATAGTAATTTACAATTTTGCAATAACATATCAACTTATCATCATTTTTACGTATGTAAAATATCATTTTCGTGTTTAAATTGATAGTAAGTTTGAATAGGAAAATGAAAAAATAAGTAAAATTATTTTCAAAACAATAGTAATGTTTTTCAACACATTAATGAATGACGTTTCAAATAAAACAAATATTAATCTTTAAATTCGTGTAATATTTATTAATATTATAATAAATATGATATATTAACGCATAAAAATAGGTTCAATTAATTTATAAAATTTAGGCAATTGCCCACAAAATACACGACATTACATATAAATTCGTTTATCTAACTTGAAGACGTGGGTCTTTATTTTAAACGTGAATTATATATACTGAGTATACTTCAAGTGCGGGAAAAGGGGAGCATGTACTATATAAAACACACGCCTGGCTACTCTCTTACTTGGTCAGCTGTAGATATTTTTACTTTGCGTGATGGAAACTTGTTGTTTTTCCCAACCGAAAACAATACAATAGTCGGCCGCCCGACGTTCCGCTCTTTCGGCCAAACTCGGACTACGCCGAGAACACACGAAGCATATCACATTCGTGATGTAATTTGAACTTTCCATTTTTTTCCATCAAAGAAGTTGCACAAGTGTTCTAAAAGAAGTTTTCACTTCAAAAAAGAACTACATTTTTCTCATAGAATCAATGTGGCGCTGTGTCTGCAATTGGCATTTAATTAAGATTTATCGGTACTTTCGAAAACAATTGTACAAATTTTTATAATAAATGAAAAATATTACTTTAAATCTCTATACTTAGATTTAATCAAGAAATAAATTTGGAAGCAATTTTACGGTTCGGTTCTTACTATTTGGCCTCATTTTGAAAGTCGAATGTAGATGTTATTTTTAAAAATTCTGTAAACTTTTTAAATCTATGTTTGCTTAGCCTATTAAAGCAGACAACGCTGAGACATTGCAGGCCATAAAGATGGACGTCCCTTTTCAATTATAATTTCCTACTGACGACGCCTAGGTCTTTTCGATTATAAATTACTATTGCGACCTTTCTACTCCGACTGGCACCTACACGTATCCCACTACTATTGCCTTTAACCCATTCAATTCCAATCTTGAGCACTTTTAAGTTTTATTTAGCCAAGCACAAATAATTTTCTATTTTTCTGAAAGTCTGGTATATTAAAATACGAGCAAAGGAACAAATCTTTCGACAAGTTACTTCAACCATTACTTAATGTGTACCTTATCTCTTTTTTTAGTCGACTCGTAAATTTGTTAATTTAAATTGTTATAAAGCTGATGTAACCTGTGGAGTAGAATATGAATTTTCTTTCCGCTAATACGATCCACTGGCTGAAAGTATAGAAACATACAGTCACAATTATTTTCTTGTTCGGGCAACCTATATTATATTTAACTGCGATATTTTAAAAAGTGTGTTGAAGTTCTCGCGAATATTTCGAGAATATCTCTTAAAACACTTACCGTTTTTGTTTATCGTTCATATGTTTGTTAGTTTTTTTTAAATACTAAATGAATCCTTTTTATGAGATAACATTTTCTAGTATATATAATGTTATCTCATAATAACATTATATATACTAGATAATGTTATCTACCTAATATTTTTTTAACAACAAATTCAAGTCACACCTTCTGATAATACGCAATATGTCATATGTATCTATTATAACACGCTACCAAATATTTATTTAAATGTCAAGAGAATATGCTTAAAATTATATAAAATATAATTTTGAACGATGAAGTCAGCAGTGACGTCTAGATTCTTTTAATATCATGAGTTTATAAAAAAAAAAGAGTACGTACATCCTTGGAAATCAAAGGTAAACTGTACTGAAAATTCTTGTTATTCAGTGTTGTAGTGGTTGAGTTTGCTCTACAATGGTTACTTATCGATTATATTAAAATCACATATACATTGACATATTGGCCATACATTTTTGAATATAAAATTGTAATATTCGCTATATACATTATATGGTAAAGTAATATCGGTAATTCAAATTTATGGTGTTATACATAACATACATAGAGTTGAACATCTTGGTTGTTTAATAAAAAACATCAACAATATTTACTAAGAATTCCAGATTAACAAGTATGAAGTTATCAGGACATATCTCGCATGTAAAAATTTAATAAAGTAAAAAAATAATTTCCGAATTTCCTGCCTTTGCTGTAATTGAACAAGTTTATTTTATTTTATTCATCAATAGCTTCATTTAATTTCCAAACCCAATTGGAAAGGAAACGTCGAGTATCTTGAGAATAATAAAAAATGTCACGTTGGGGTTCGATGAATATTTGAAACAGTCTAGAGGAAGAACAAACTCGATCTGCACTTAAACCTAATCTTAATCAAATGTTTACCTTTGTACGGTTTCACTGAATAAAGAAATTTTGCGATTTAGTTATAAGAGTGCACAATGCAGTAATGGCTATTATCTTAACTCCCACTAAATTCATTTTTAATCAAGCACGTTTGAAGAGTGTTAGGTATGCACTGCATACTTGTAAATAATATGAGATCCTTAACATTAACATGGTTTGATACCGACTGATGGAATAATTATATTTATTATACAAAACAAAAGAATTCCATCCAAAGGGACGTGCATGTGAAGTGTGATTGTTTTAAAGGTCTATATGAATTTTGATTGCCAATCTCATAGTTTTTATTAAACTGCGAATGACACATTTTAGAAAAAATACACAAAAAAATTATTTATTATGTTAATAACGTTAAGGAAGTTTAGATAAATAAAATTTCCTTGCATTGAGATAGGACGTTTTTAAAAAAAATATCTATAATTTGAGAAACTTTAAGAACGTTTTTAGTTGGTGTATATATAAAGGAAGACAAAAAATATGAATATAACAATTCTAATCTGATTTTTCTTGCAGTAGAAACTATGTGAACCATATAATTATAAAAGAAAGTAATTACTGACAATTCCAGCGATTTCGAAATGGCGATTACACCTTAAGTTGTAAACGATACCTTCATTTGAATGAATTGCATGAATTGCATCGCATGAATTGCATGAAAATGGTACTCACACCATTATTACGGAACCTGACATGACATGTTATGTTATAAAAATTCCGTCACGCAGTTAATTTACCACACAAATCTGAAATTTAAGAAACAAATTAATTCATGAAATATAAGAAAGTTTTAAATACATGTAAGATACAGATTCCATGTTATGTCCGTTCTCTGATTTAGTTACAATTTCTTTTCAGTGGTTATACTGCATAGACATATCTGCGTAAGTTAAGTTAAAATTAGTAATATTAGAAGACTGACAAGAAAGTGACTAATATTTTACATGCATTTTTCTACTTTTCTTTACATTTGGAACTTACTGTCTTTCTGAAATATATATATATTTATATATATATACATATATATATATATATATATATATATGTATGTATGTATATATATATATATATATATATATATATATATATGTTTGAAAGGAAAAGGAAGTTTGAAAGATTTTTATATTTTTAGAAAAGATTTTGTTTGAACAAAAACATATAACAAATATTTTAAAGTTTACGGTAAAGTTTAAGGTAAAATGTTAAAGAAGAATGTCTGTTTATATCTGAATCTGTAATTCATCTGAAAACGAAACATTTTTTATATACATATTTAAGAAAATAGTTCAATTTTTAAAGAAAATATTCATGTATTTTAAAAATACTTAGTTTTTTTAAGCATTGAGAGTGAGGTCGTGCGTAATACACCGCATAAACTTGTCTGGTATTTTCAAGTAAGGACCTTTAAGTTTTAATACAATGTTATAAATAATCATCAAAATAACTTTGTAAGATAGTGGAGATTAATTATTTAATTAGTTTAACCAGGAAATTTAGCTTTAGTTTTAGCGTTGAGAGAAATTACTAAGATTAACATTTTTTTTTAAATATGTCTATCTACTACCAAACAAAATTTTACATTTTACATCACTGATAAATTTTTTTCGTCATATATTTTATAGTTTATAAAAACAAAAATAGTTTCTGATAATATATTGGATAATTTGAGATATTGCAGACTGTTTGACATTAACAAATTAAATTTTTTTATTTAAAAACAAAGCAACAGCTGAAAGGCTCGAATTGGATATCGATATACAAAACAGCTCTTTTCTTTTTTTATGTCAACTTATTGACATATGTTTGCTGTGGCTCAAGAATACAATTTTCATGGGCAGAAATTAAATCCAGATCAAACATAATGTGAAACAGCAATCGTATTTGAAAAATTTGATAAGTAGAGTGAATGAAGTACATGTGGAAAAGGATTTACATATGGATGTGGATAAATAATAAAACTGAATGAGTACAGAACGGCATGTAATACAAAAATTTAAAACATATCTATTGAACGTGTAAATGAGTTTCTGTACCTAGGAAGTCTATTTACATGGAATGGAGAAATTGGTGTTGATGTGAATAGAAAAGTATTTTTCGTTAACATAGTAAATGGCGCATTGAAGAAAATAGTGAAAAATAAAAGTACATCAATCAACAATTATGTGCGAAAGGATAACAATCTTGGGTCTCAAAAAAGAAGGGTGGAAACAAATGGTATATAGTAGAAATGAATTTGTCCAAAAATACTTACAGAAAGAATTTACACCATAAAATTAAAAATAATTTTTATTTGGCGAAATTGTGATAAGGAGGGGGTTTGGTTTAAAAAATTAAGAAGGGAAAACAGATATGATACACCAACATAAAACGTATTAATACTAAGAAATCGACGAAAAAAGTATACAAGGAAAATGTGAATAGGAAAAGAACGCTTGAAAGATCAAGAAAAAAGCAGTTACAGATTAAGACAATTTTGTAACAGGGAAATTTGGGAAGTCATAATAATTGAAGAGCATGTATGAAATAAGGATGAAAGTGAATGAGGTGAAATATTTGTACCAAAACAGACGCGTACGATGCTCTTCTCTTGCTATATATACTGCATCGATGAGAAACGGCGTAAAGTTATAAGATAGACGGATAGAAAACAGATAAGAATAATATATACCTGTAAGATCCATAATCCGCTGAAAGAACTCACAGAACTCAAATGTTCCTACTCATAAGCCATATTATTCATTCACCTCATTCTTCATAAAAAAAGTCCTTCTCGCATGTATTTGGTGAATAGAAGTCGTTTCAAGATTGGAAGACATGTCAACATTCCATTTTTTTCCTTCATGTAAGTAATAATCCAACATTTATATGTCACTCTACAAATTTTAATAAACGTAAAGCAAAATTTACATCATTAATTTTCATTCATTCGTCAAAGTACTGAAGCAAATAAAATATAATTTATTCGAAGTAATAGTTTGATAAGTTTATACTTGCATTTGACAAATGTGAAAAGTCGGTCCAGTTTATATGAGGTCCCGCTAGATTACCATGTTGCAAAAACGTAAAATTCGTGTATTCGTCCGTTTTTAATTCCATTATTTAAATATCTACAATAATCAAAAGCTCAAACTTGTCGAGACTGAACATTTTCAAATAAATGAAAAATGTAATCCAATTACTATCTAATTGATTAATTCTCTATTAATGTATAATATACAAAAACACTTTATTTATTTTCTGTTTAAACTAAATCGGTAAATTACCGTAAAATCTACGTAATTTCGGATATTAAGATCATGCTGCAAAGAACTATAGGCTAAGTTTGATTCACTTTATAAACAAACGCATGTTCATGCAAAATAACATGCAGTACAATATAAATCTGAAAGCTCATGAACAAATAGACTATTTGAATTTAAATTAATCAAGCTTGCAAAATAATGTGGTACATCCCTGATTTTTGTTTCATAGAGTATTAGTCCGCTATTTGCTCGCATTGATGCATTAAATTACGGTCTTCCAATGAAGGCAACCAAAATAATTGTTTTTATTACAAAGCATTAGTAAATGCACTGCTAAAGCCTAAGCGCGTAGGGAGGACATAAATTGCTCGTAATATTGTATTTGTTGGTAAGTGCATAACCGCTTAGCTGAAATTGGGATTTGTTTTACCGTCATTGTTTACGGAGTTAATTGCCTATACATAAATATATATATATATATATATATATATATATATATATATATATATGTATATGTATATATATATATATATATATATATGTATATATATATATATATATATATATATATATATATATATACTAGTCAAGTGTCATGCCGTAAAAATGTAAATATTTGCAAAAGTGCTATTATGTCATAAGACTATACTATAAAGGAAGCGATGGCGGTGCGGACGACCGGTGATGTAACTACTAAAGTAAAGAGCAGAAAAAGTACTTAAAATGTAAAGCTATGTTAAAATATAAACTAATCTTTAAATTTTATAATATATTAATATTTCGTCAGTATAAGCGAATTGAGCAAGTTAACTAACTCCCTTAGGATAAAACCCTGTCATGTTTGTTTATTTTACAAAAAAGAATTAACCTTTTTTTATTTCAGCACGAAATCGCAAAGTACTTAAATAGTTTGAGATCACATAATAAGGCAAATATATTATCAGAATATATTCTCTTCACTTTTCTCCTTATTCAAGATCTTAAAAATTAGAAAATTCGTAGTGAAATATGGGTTTCGTTACAACAAAACTAAAATTACTATCACAAATCGTTTCATTAGTTTACTTAGGTTCAGGTATTTATAAAATTCGTTTTGTTGAAAGCTCCAAGCCTTTGTCCATTTTTTACCATTTTATAAAGTCAATGAAACTTTTGTCACTTTAAGCTTAAAATTATTAAGTTGATAAAGATTTTATTAAGCTGCGTGTTTTAAGTGTTTAAAAAAGTAGGTCATAGTCACCGGGAAATATTCTCTATTAGAGGATGGATGCTATAAAACAAAGATACGATGATGATTATAAAGATTTAGCACCACCTAGTGCAATATTTATAACAATATTTAATGTTCTACTTTACCTTTGTATTGGTTAATTTTACGCTGTCATTGAATTATGTTCGAACGTGTGTTATTTGAAAGATTAAATTATTATTATTTTGTCAAATCAATGTTTTTTCACTAATTTGAAGATTTTTTTAAATATTTGCGAAAGTAAATTTTGGTTGTACAGATTTAGCGCCACCTAGTATCACGTTACACAATTTTTGTGTGATTGTATTTACCATTCTATTTTATATTTTTGCGTTGTTTAATATGATTGAGCATTGTTTTCAACAAATCACACATGTATATTTCGTCTCATTTAGTCATTATTTGCTAATAAGATGAAACAAATTACCTATCACTTCATTCTCCATACACTCGTACATATAAATGACCCTTCTTATGACATAATCTGATGAGAACAATCAATTCTGATAGTTAATATATTTAGTATTTAAAATTACTATACTTACAAAATTAAATTAATATACTTGCATTCACATAATTATTAATGTTCTCCACTATAAATAAGAAACTACGCCGAAAGTGTTACAATCGATTAATTTCGTGCTCAGTAGTGATACAAAATAAAAGTGTCATTGTAAAAACAACTGATAGCCATTTTGCGCCTTTCTGTAACAACGATAAACAATTTATGCACTTTACAGTTATTTTATTTATAATAACGATATATAAATCCGAACCGTGTCTCTGAAAACAATTAAATTATTTTACTCCCACTAGTACTGCATATCTGGCGATTGTGACAGGAATATCAAATAAAAGTGTCATTGTATAAACAGACGATAGTCCTTATTTGCCTTTCTGTTACAAAAATAAACAATTAGTCCACTTCAGAATCACTTTGTTTTAATATAACAATAAACAAATCGAAATCGTATACAATTAAATTACTTTATTTGCAATACTACGCGGAGATTATGACATGAGCGTTCTCAGAATTTTGGAATGGAAGTCAATAGCAATCGATGTAGCACAGGTGCGCCAGCCGTTCACTTGTTTTCTTGTTTTTTATGGGTCTAAAAACGAAATTTTTTGTTTTCCGGTCATAAAAAGTTTTGATTAAATGTATAATTTAAACGCAACTTTCATTAATAATGAAACGTGAATCAAAAATCCTAGTGTTAATACATTTTTTATTCAAAATATAAAAAATATACTTTTTTCCTTATGATGGCCCCATTCCGAACATACTCTCTTATAGAACCTATACGCATTATTCGAAAAAATCAATTTTCTATTTATTAATAAACTTTAAGTTAATTTATTGCTTATAACTGTAAATTGAAGAGAAATTTTGCATGTACAAAAATCATTGATGTACAAAAAATAAATCCACTAATTATATTTCTAAAAACACTGCGATAATTCGCAAAAATACTGCGATGCTTATGCAAAAGTTAGATAATTATTGCTGTGAAAATTAAATATAGTCTGACGAATCTTTGAATTAATAAATTATACATGTATGTCGGTACACCCTCATTTAATTCCGGTTAAACTTGATGAAATTGTATAAAATACTGAGCTTTTAGAAATTATTTACACCATTAATAAGCCATGCAGGGCTTATTAATGTTTGAAATAACAGCTCTCAATAATGTAAAACTACTATCCAACAAATTTAAATTTATTACGTTGATTACCTTATGAGTTTATTTTCTTCTAAAATATTGTTTTTCATTTCACAATTAAAAAGCAGAATAAATGAAAACAAGGCATACACTTGACCTTTAACTCTAATTCTATGGATTATGATGTATTTACGGAAAGACATATTTAGGAAAATTTTGGAAATAGTATTTTTCCAAAATGGGGTTAGAAATCGCATTATTAATTTATCAATATTTTGAACCCTGTAAAATAGTACTCTTTAAGAAGTTTGTATTATGAAAATTTGTATAATAACAACTCAACTGCCAGATAATTAAAGTATTATAAAGAAATCTTTTATTTAGTTATCAGCTATAAAATAAGTTACTTCAACTATGATGCTGGTATAGCACCGTTATCTATTAGTTTATTATTTATCTTTAAGTCCAGGACTTCCAGAATCGAAGTGAAATAAAACTTGCACCTTTGAAAATTATTACAATTTCTTATAACAACTGAACTTCCATATAAAATCCAGGAGAATAACATAATTATTGAAATTGGATAAATTTCTAGTTTCAAACTATATTGAATGAACCATTCGAGTTTTTTTCTTATATACGAACATTCTACATTTACATAGTTTCAGCCTGGGTAAACAATTTTAGCCCCCTTATAAATAATGTACAGCACTGGTTGAAAATAGCTTTTAATTATTTGGAAAAGTCAAATATTTAAAATCCCAAAAACATAAAATATCTAAAATACCATAAAATTACAGTGGAAAGTATTATGATGAAGAAAATTAACAAGCGATCTCAAAATTTGGAAACTCACTTAGAAGGAACAACTGTTATAAAAGCTTCATTTGCAACCTATTTTTCGTCACGTAATTCCCTGCGATTTTATGTAAGACAAAATTTATATAGAAAAACTATTGAGGACGTATGCTTTAATATCCTTTTAATCAATAGGGTATTGACGTTTTAGTCACTTTTATCAATTTGCTGTCAATATCCGTCCCGTCATTTTGGTAACGTAGCGTTAAATTATTACATGAAAAATATTTCATTAAATTTCCATTCGTGCAAATAAATAAACCCATTTCGCCGAAATCTGTATTGGTTGTTGAGCAGGAATAACAGAATAAAATATCAAATAAAGATCGTTGAAATATTCGGGGAAATGTATTTTCGATTATGAGTGCTTTTTAGCGAAATTATTAAATTATTGATTAGTAGATTATGGTACATTGAAAAGGTCGTTGGGAATTATAATTTTGTGTGCCGTTATTAGAATATAAATTTTATTTATTTATATTAATACTGACAAATATATTAACAGTTTGTGACTGTGGAAGATAAGCGCTGTTGTATTATTATGTTTAATTATATGAAATCTTTTGACCAAATATATATATATATATATATATATATATATATATATATATATATATATATATATATATATATACATCTTTATAAAACTGTAACAGGTGTGAGCCTGTGTAACTAGTATGGAAATACGCGAAATCATTCACAAGTTCGTCAATAAGCGGGTGTATTCATCGATGTCGGACATGCGCGGGGAAAACGCGCAGGAGCGGGAGTGGACGCGATGGTGTTAAACAATAGCAGATTAATATTTTCGTTTACAGCGCGCGCGTTTGATCAAGTTTCAAGTGTATTCTACATTTAATTTAATATAATAAATAACTATAAAATGGGCACAACTGACTGTGAGTTATTAATAACGGCTATACAAAAAAGAACGCCAATTTGGACGAGCAAACTTCTGCAACATTTAAATACAAAAATATTATGTGTGTCTTATTTTGCCTATTCCTTGATTTGTTATTTCTCTTTCTTTATCTCCGTTCTAATTGATCTAAATGTAAGAATTTGGTAAGCTATATCATTATTGCCGTCCTTATATTGTATATTATTATGTATCAGCCAGCGCTTTAAATTAATAAACAAGCATTTTTACACATATATCGATAGGCCTGTGAAGATAACGCTATTTTTTATGTGATAAGACTAAATCCAATGTTAGTTTGGTTTATTAATTAATACTTAGCAACAGAAATTCAAACGTAAAAAGAACAACAAAATTATTTTATATTTTTTAACTATCTGAAATCGTCAAACTTGTGAATATATTTAAATGGAAGGTTGTCAAATTCACGCTCTATGATTTGAAAATGCTTTCTTACAATTCTACATACAATTTTCCTAAGGGGAAAAAGTTAATACCGGAAAAGTTCTTATCAGTTTTGGCACTTTTTTATGATCCAAAATCGAACACCGGATAAAAATTGTATCGAACAGGATTACAGATTATGCGAGTAACGTAGCGATAAAGCGTAAAATATATTTAAAGTTTACAAGTATAAGTAATTATGTATAAACTATGACTATGCGCGAACTCTATGGCGGTCGATAACAGACTGACTCTCTCCTCTGCTTGGCTATTACTCATCGGCTGCGTTTGTGCATTGATCAGCGTTTCCATAGGTTACTTATTATTTGTTCAGCTTTCTTGTAAATGGTCTGTCATCTTGGTGAATACTGCTGGCCATCCGTATGTAGAACGCCCGGTGCAACGTAAGTGGTAAGTGGCTTGAATACCTACATAACTCTTCCCTTCCTAAAATGGAAACGTGATATTCGATTTTATTAAATGGAGTTCTGTGCTTCTTTTTTTATCGACAAAACACGTAGCTTTGATGATCTCGTCTTAGGTAAAGATAAAGACGCATGCATTAACCTGTGCTTATTATAACTTTTTCTATTTTAACTTATCCTACACCTATTGTAACTTATTTTAACATAACTTTCCCATATTTTAAATCTAAAGCAGCGTATCTACAATTTGTAGTGTTTTCTAATTTTATATTTCACAGTTTTTCTCCCGTGTGCATACTCAGTACTTATGAAAATCAAGTTTTTGGAATTTAATATGATGATTAGATTTATATCCCTGGAAAGAAAATAAACGCTTAGGTCACATTTTTATGGCTTAAAATGGAAACTTCCGGGATAAAGACTAAGGTATTGTATGTAATGCAATTTTTATGTGATTAGTTCGTAAATAAATTGGACCAGTTGATTTTGTTGTATTTTTTTATTTTCCGAAAGTAAATTTTAAGATGACGTGATATTATGTGGTGCATAATGCATATTTCAGAAAATGTTATAGGATTCTCTAACATTAATACACTATTATTTAAAATTTTCAAAAGCATAGCTGATACTCTAATATACTAATATTATGCATGTTTTTCTCAAATAACGTGGTAATTTCATTTAACTTGATTGTATTACTCAGAGTTGCTTTTTCCAATTCTTTCGTTATACTAGTTGCAGGTTCATAAATATGTATACGTATATATATATATATATATATATATATATATATATATATACATATATATATATATATACATATATATATATATATACATATATATATATATATATATTTATATATATATATATATATATATATATATATAGATATACTGTTCTGTTGTGACGAGTATGATGGCTCCGTGTGTTCTGCAACTGTAACAGGGTAATTAGGCATAATATAATAATACATAACATGGTAATATTTTGTAGTGTATATTTGAGGGTTTACGTATCATTTTCGCTATTTTGTTTGTGTAACTGCATGGTTCTATAACAATCTTAACATATGAGCTGTGTTTTCGTATTGCGCTCAGTTTTCACCACTTGTCTGAAGACCGTTTCCCTTATTTTGAAAACTCGGGGTTCCCCACGCTGTTCTCCCTTCTTGTGCTCTATTCACTATGCGTCATACACTGGGCTATTACTTGCTGATTTATTTTTATGTCTAATTGCTTGCTTTCATAATATTCTTTGGTGTAATAAATTCTAAAATGTTGCGTAACTTTAGTAGAAAACTTAAATTTAATTTGAAAATTATAGCAACGATTCTACATCTCACAGTTTTGTGAAAAATGATTTGAAATATATACTATACAATATATTTACACTTTGAAAATAATATTAGTTTTCGTAAATAGTCCAACAGATTTTCTGTCTACTTTTAAATGTATACGTGTACCTAAAGGGGTACAGAATCCTTATGATGCAAGTTTTTCTCCTACTTGATAAGTTTTATATCATAATATCTTTATTAAATGGAAAGTAATTTTACGTAACCTAATAAATTATACCAGGGAGTTTTTCTCTGTGTGTGTGTGTGGGTACATAAATATACGTATATTTTTATTTTATACTTCCAGGACATACCGAGATTTAAGTTTTAGTTAGGTTTAAAACTAATTTTTCAAGACTAGTCAGTTCAAGTAGAAACGAATATTTAATAAAATTTAACTTCTATTGAGAAATGGGTTATTCAATGGTATATCTGCATAGTCATTAGATTCCGAAACGATCTATATTCGTGAAAGTTTTGTTGGATATTGTTTTAATATTTCTAAATCAAATAGTACTTATCTAATAAATAGGTATTTTTCTTTATTTTTAATTCAAATTAAAAAGCTTCTCATGTTATTTACCTAATTAGCTTTGTAATTTATTTTTGACTTTGGTTGCCTATATACTAATAAGTACATAATTAAAGACGTTGTAAACTACAAAGATATACTATAACTTTTAAATAGTGGTTTTCCATTCACATACACTAAGATTTTTTTCAGTAAATGCAACTACTCTTTTTATAAAACCAGATTAAAGCACTTAGTACTGTGAAAAGCAATAGACTAAAACCAGCTAAAAATACAAAATACATGAAACCGGTTTCCATCCCTCAACTGACTTAATATTTTATTCTACATTCACAACTCACTATAGGTAGTTTCATTCAGGTGTGCTAAACAATGGTAATTAGTTTGTATATTTATATTAGCAACAGCTAATATAAATATACAAACTACAAAAATATACAAACTTATATTAGTAACAGCTAATACAAATTTACAAACTACAAAAATATGCAAACTCATATTTGCAACAGCTAATATAAATATACATACCTACATTCTCATTCTGTATATCGTGATGTTTTATTTTGACCCGAATATTCGGAACTATATTTTGTAAGTCAAATAATATTTGTTGGCGTTGTGGAGGTGCACAGATATATTCAGATTTCAGTTAACTTTATTATATAAAAAATATCTTCTCGAAATAAGTTTATTTCCTTAGTGTTTTAGATCTAGCAAAAATACCATAATCTTTTAACAACAGCACGATATTTAGCGCGTTATTATTAAAAAATTTTAGTTTTTTAACTTTGAATGTTGGGAATTTTAATTTTTGATTATTTAACATTGGATGTTAAAATGTGACATATGTGTAGATAATAATAGATGAAGATATATTATTATTAAAGTATATAATGAGGAGTATTCATGTTATTTTAGAGTCATAATAACAACCGTCATTGAAAAAAAATTCGGAAATATAAATTTTAACTTTTGTCCAGAAAATATAGGAAAATTGTTTAAAACCCTTAAAAGGTTATTTATGGACTCATATCCGAAGCTTACTGGTTTTTTTTTCTAATAATACTTTATTATATTATTAGAAGCCGACTAAATATTTGAATAATTTTTCATCGTGTAAATTAAACGTTGAGTACTGGTCAAAAATTTCTTGCGCTATAACATTTCTATTCTTTATAAATACCAAATAATTTCAGTATGTGTCCTCTTTATCTATTACTTTTAATATCTAACGCTAGAACGAATCTATGACTTCCAGGTTGTTATAAATTGTTGTTCGAAAATTATAACAATTGAAGGCATGGAATTACATTCGGAATATAATACTGTATATGAACGATTTATATACATGGCGTATTATATAAATCAAGTTTCATTTTATCACATGATAACAAAAAGCTTTCGATTTATTAGTTTTTTATTGAGTATACTTCGGTACAACTTTAATTTAGATAAGTCGTTAAATGATCTCATCAATTTGCGTATAACGTCGTTGCTCTTTTTATTAATTCAGGAAGTGCATGATTGAATTATTTTTCATTTTATCACAAATTTGCTTCTTATTTATAAAATATCAACTTCATTTCTATTTGCATTCGTTGTGTATTTTGGTCTTAGATTTGTTTGGTATTGAAAAATCTCTATCAAGGAGCTGTACATAGGTGCGTGCGAGCCCCTTATCACAACTTATTTAAAATTGTTATCCCTTGGCAATACTTATAATTTAATTACTTCGGTAAATTATATATTATCTGTTATAAATTTGATTGTAAATTACTTTATTATTTAAACATAAACAATTCTGGAATTTTTGCATCTGTATTTTGAAATTGTTTAAAAAATGGTTTAGAGGAAGGTAACAGAACACAATTTGGTTTTTAAATATTTATCCGTAAGCGTGTCTATTTGTTCGCGCATCACACATGAACGGCTAAAAAATTTTTGATGTTTTTACTGTTGAATACTGCCAAGTTTGAGGCAACATAAAATATAGCTTTGTATTGTTATTTACCAACTATATGGCGTTACGTGTATCAATTTTGTAATTGACTTAAAAATATCTTGTATAGATCCACATGCAAACGAAATCGAAGATGCGAGCAATATAGTTACGTTGTCAATTAATCTCACCAAAATTTTGTTCTTACCTCATGCATCTGGCTACTTTTAAAGTGTTTACTCAAGCACATATCACATCACTCCAACCTTCCTATCTGGCCACGCTCATTTTATCAACATATACGCGGACGCTATCCACAATCTAGCGTTATATGTTGACGTGTATATTTACACACACACACGCGCGCGCGCGCGCGTCCGCACGCACGCATGCACACATATACACAATTGCTCTAGCCTACGCCTTTGAGCAGTGGAACCATGATTCAGCATTGACGGACGCTTTGCATCCTCCGCCGGTGAAATGAAAAGCATGTAGCTTTGCCAATCGCAGTGACTGTATCCAGTGTGGCGAACGGAGAGCTTTGCATTCTACGACGGTCGGTATCAGACTGTAAAGTGCGCTAGCGGTTGGGCCGTTTTGTTCAGTCCACGATGCGGGGCACTGGGCTTCAATGGTATGCGCTGTTTCACTCGGCGATCGTCCATCTTTGTCACGGTGTGAAGTTTTAAGTTCTGTGTATTGCCGTTTCTAGTTTTGGCTGCACTTTTGGTATATAAAGGTATGCTGAAATCAACAAAATCATTCAATATTCGCTACCTTGACTTCCATTATCGCATTCTACACTTTACAAATACCTGTATTTGTACTTGCTTCATATACAATATGCGTTTATGAAATTACTACGCATCGGGTAGCTAAGCACTTCTTGTTATTTTACAAATTTAAGTGAAAGAATTGGTGTATATATTAAATTTACCTATTTTTTGATGACATGTGCTAATTGCGATGAATAGAACCTAAATTTCAGTCATATTTAATCATTTTATTATATTAAAAATATCAACGAAATCTGTTCAATAGCTTTAACGTGACGCGTGAAAAAACTGATATAAACAAACAGAATAAAATACCAAGATAACAATTTTATACTTTTGTAAGGTTTCCCGAAATAATTTTAAGTACCTTTTTTATTCCGACTGACCAATTGTACAGTTTACCAGATATAAAGGAAATAAAATGTTTAGCATAGAAATTAATACAGCCCCATACTAAACCTACAAAGTAATTATAATGACAAATATTGACAAAAGAAATGCATTTTAAACAAATTGAGGAAAAAAGTAAGCTAACGTTGAACAAGATATCATATTATGTGCACAAAACAACCGACAAGGACGTCTAACCTCATGCGTCTGCCCACATCCATATTGCTTATTTAAACATTAACCTTCATCACTTCACATTTCATCCCTGCCCACGCTAATTTCGCCAATGTATTTCCGGTTGGAAAATTTCATTGCCTATTTAAATTACATGTAGCATCATCTACTATCTACATCGATATACTGTACATTTGTCTAATCACTACGCGTCGAGAAGTTTAGTATTACTTGCTTGTTGTATTATTGCAATGTATATGAAATTTTGAACACTTTATATTCGCTTTATTTCTTCCTTTACATTCTTCAAAACTTCATTTGAGTTGAGTTAGTAGTTTACACGTGGTGCGTTTATCTCTTTTATTTGTTACCTAAAAACTCAGTAATCAAGCAAAACATTTATACCAATTGCGCGTGTACAATTGTTTTAATGGTTGCAACCATTAATCTTTTGTGGAATATCCTTTTCGTGAAAGTATCTTTGTTACTTAGTCACAGTCAGTTTAGAATTAATGTATATGTTTTCCTCAAGAAGTAATATAATAATTAACAAAATTAAACTCGAACGCTCAAGACTTTCATGTAACTCTTCTAGAATTAATAAAAAATTCACGCAAAACCGCGGTCAAAAGTAAATTATTCAAAATATGAAATTTATTTGTCATGTTCATCATCATATCATTTAATTACTCAGCAAATATGCAATTTTTTTCTTACACAAACATATATATAAAATATTGTGGACTAATATCGAGATATATTAACAAATTTCATAGAAAAATTTATGGCCTAACCAAATGAATTTTTTTTCAATGTATTATTTTTTTAACATATATTTAATTTTATTTCTTTAGTTTATTTACAGTGTGGAATAATTGCATAACTTTCATTATATTCAATATTACCTGAAATTTTAGATTTAAGATATAATGTGAATAAAATTGAAATATAAAAGCGTATTTTTTAATAATTAGCTAGCCTGTCACAAAAAAAAACAAAATTATTTCGACATCGATTACGCCAAATTACTACAGGCATTAATAAAATTGGTCCGTTCCTAATTTCTGTATCTACAAAAGTTTGTCATAAAACTGGTAAACCTTAAAAATTTCATTATTAATATTGCAATATCGAACTAAAGTTTGATCTTGCCGGTAACGTATTATTCGTTGTGGGTATGGACAAATAGACACTTCGCATAGTTTACAGTTCTTCATATATTTAAACGATTGTATTTTTTGACATAATTAATTTAACACCGGAATAAAATATTACTGAAATCATAATATATTTCTGTTGTATTATTTCCTAAGTTGTGAACAACTACTTGGGAAAATACGCTCTAGCAGTATTGATTTACTTATGAATTTTCTTCATACGACGGAAAGATCCAAAATTGTTTCAAAATAATGTTAAAAATAATAACGAGGAGCAAATATTCATTAAATCTTTGTTTTATTTAATTAACTGTTCTAAACAATTTATTAGAATAATTTTATAATATTTTGGCTCCTGATTTTACCTTTGTTATTAAAACGGTTAATTTTACTAAAATAAAATAAACAGAAAATCAAAATTGTGTATTTTGTTTTATAATTCAAGCGAAGAATTAGTATTTTTAATGGTTATTTTTTAGAATATGCCCGAAGCTATTAAATAATAACGTATTTTGCAGTCAAGTATATTATTTGGTATTTAGATTTTTCAAAGGAAAATATTTAATTCCTAGTGATCACAAGTATTACGTATTTTTACATATTAAATTATCCATCAAAAGTTATTTTTAATTAATATACGATCAAAAAATATTTTTAGGTTAATATACTCAAGTAGTGTAATTTGCTCACAAGTAAAATATATTTATATTCTCTTCATTTATAAATTAAATATCAATTTATTTTTTACTTTATTTAATTTTAGATTCTATTTAACAAAATTAAAGTATACCGCGTGCGAAGTTATTGAAATAAACTGTAATTTCAGTATTTTGAAATAAATTATAATTTGTAATGTAATTAAACGCTTAACACAGTATCACCTACATACACGTAATTATTGTGCTTAAAAATATTTTTAAGCCCTTCATTTCCTTGATATTTGAAACATTAAATTTTCCATCACAGCCGATCGAGCGCATGAAATATGTAGGCTGAGCTAAGTGGCCACGCGTGTTTTGGCGGAGACTTTATACGTAGATACAAGTGCGTGTGAGCCGATTATGAATATACGTGTATGGAACAATATACGAATTATATAATGTGCCAGCTTTTGAAGCGGTTATTAGTATATGCTTTTAGGATATATAATAATTTTGGTTAAATTAACGTAATTAAATATTAGGTTAAAGCACATCCTAATATTTAATTATGCTAATTTAAGTTTTTATTAAAACTTCAATCAAAGTAATGTTAAAGTGTTTTACAACTTTCCCTTATTATTAAATAATGTAATAAACAAAGAAATTAGTTTAAAAAACTAATTAACTAAAGAAAAAATTGTGTAATATACATTACCGCTCAAAAGTATTTGGCCAAGATATTTTTTTATATTACGAAACCAATACAACTATTAAATTTTACTGCCTTTGTTTCTTTGAATTCCGGTGCAATATCGTTATCTATGCCAAAAAGGTGTATTGCAGATTGTTATTTACTGACCATATAATATTACCAAAGGAATTTTCTTGAAGCTAACCTTTAAAGTGGACTATTGTTTCAATGAAGTAATTGGGCAGAAAACTTAAAAAGTGTCTTAAAAAGTCCTTAAAAATAAGTTTACATCAGTAATCTGAAGTCGTTTGACGGGAAAACATGCAAGTGTAAACCACAAAATTTAAATCTAATAACAATAAAAAAAATGTTATCTCCATTTTATCTCAGCCAGACCAAGAGCGACAATTTCTAGTGAAGCTTTAAACATTGTTGTGAAGAACAAACGTAATAGACATATACTGCATCTGAAATAGCACCAGAATTCAATATTGGCCGCAGTGAACCTATCGGTATCGGTACCACTTCTTCAAGTTATACATAAGATAGGTTTAATTGGGCTATAAAATAGAAGAATTGGACACCTGGAGAAAAGTTCCTTTGGAGTGACGAATCGAAGTTTTTGGGTCTAAGAGAAGATTTTTCGTCCGTTGACAGACTAATGAAAGAGTAAAGGAAGTGTACATTGTGGCTTTAGTTAAGCACGGTAGTATCTCTGTGATGGTTTGAGGTTGGTTTGGGTTTTAGGGTGGGCGATCTTGGAAAAATACCAGAAATTTGAAAAAAAATATTTTAAACACATTTTAGAAAAAAAATTTTAATTCCTGGCACTCGATTAATTGACCCAGAGTTTATATTTGAACACTACAAATATCTCGAACACCCATCAAAGCTCATACATAGCTTTTAGAAAAAGAGGCACATCATAAGTTTTGAAAGTTACGACATGGCCACCACATTTATTTAATTTCCCCAATATTTTAGGAACAACTTGGATTCTACGGCAAGACGAATGTCAAAAATAACCACGACAACATTAAAAAAATTAGTTGCTCGATTGCCTAAGATCTTTAAAACTACCATAAGAAACACGGAAGCGTACATTGATGAGTTTTAAATTTGAAAATATTTTTTAATTGAGTCTAATTGCTACAAATAAATAATTGAATTGATTAATTATAAAGTAGTCTCATTCTTTTTATCTTTCATAAAATACATTATTCCCTGATGGACAAATACTTTTGAGCGGTTGTGTATAAATATATATACAGTCTATAAGGGTTATCAGGTTGTGTATAAAGTCTGCGTGTTGCATCATTACAAGAATACACTTATGTTAAATTTTTTATCGGATGTGTAGTTGTACACTTATTAGCTTACAAATAAGAAAAAAACAAAAATTATAATAAATATATTCATAATTGTAAATAAGAAAATTTACAATTATAAATATATAATACACATTTTATTTAAAACTATTCTCGTGTTCATACTATTATATAATTTTAACAGACGTGTAGCATCTATAAACATCGAAGTATAACATCGAACATTTTTTTTTAAATTAGTTGAATATTCTATTTAAATTTCTGGTTCACAGAAATTTAAATAGAATACGCAAATTTTCAGAATTCTATTCGTCAGATTCAAATGAAATACACTGTAGGTTTCAATTTTAAATTTAGGTTACATTTGTCTCTTTGGATTTTCCACAAGGAAATTCAGAACTAAACCGTTTATTTGTTTGATTCAGCATCATGTATAAAATACTAGACATGCTTTATTAAAACTTTTACTGAGATTGAGCTAATTATTTAAAGTTCTTTCTTATATATTTTTTGAGGAAATTGAAATTTAATTAATAATATTCGAACAGTAAAAACCTGCCTACGGGCATAAAGTTCAAGATAATAAAAAAAAATGTTTTATTCCAGTCAAGGGTGCTTTCGAGGGTTAATACTGGAAAAAAATTCCACCGCAACAATCAAAAATATACATGGATGAGTCGTGGAAAAAGTTAGTTTCAAAAATGTTCTAAAGCTAAATATATTAAAAGTTATAATATACTATACTTAACTCTTTTTAATTTGTATTTAATAGTTACTTTATATTTAATAACATTAAATGGGAAATTCCAGATGCATACGAGAGTAAATAAGAAGTATAGCGTAAGTTTACATTATCATTGCACAGCCACTGACCTACTTGAATTATAATTTTAGCACAACCGTTTCCTCAATGCGCGATGGGCTAACTGAAAATGCCAATTCATATGGGTATACGTCTGCAACTTACAGAGGAGGTGAAGTTAACAGGGAGCGGAAAAGATGATGGTCCTTTCTTACTCACGATCGTTCTATTTGCATCTATGTGTGAATAAAGTAAAACTGAAGCAAGTTTTATTTGTGTTTTTAATTATTTTTATTTCACAAAGTAATATGATACAAACAAAACTTTCTTTACCCACCGTTAAAGTCGCTTGCCTTCTCCATTAGAAAGAAGTTGAGACTTTCCGTTCTCTATCTCTATCTCTTTCTCTGCATTTCATTCCATTTGCTTCTTTCATTGGTGTATTTTTGACAATAAAATTTAAATATAATCTTCTCTTAATTTCTCATTTGCGTTCACGCCTCTTTGACACTAATCAAAAATAAACATTAATAATTATGTTTCAAATGAGTATAAGAAATATAAGAGCTGATTATTTGTTAGCCCTTATGTTGGATTAAGTATATAAAAAGCGACTATTGCGAGTCGGGTACCCATTCATTGAGTTATCGTATCTACGAAGGATAATTTAAATATTGCTTTAAAGTAAAACATATTTCGTTTATATAACGATTTCTTAATTGGCCAAGCTATTTTCAACAATGTCTTTATTGTCGCCTACTATGTAGTATCTGTGGAACCTAATACACCCAATAACTTGTTTGCACATATTTCGTTAATTCATTAAAACAAGTTGATTGAAATAGTTTTGAATCAAAATATTTATTAAATTCTTTTGATTTTGTCATTGTTTTCTTAAATATGCGCCATGATTTTGCACCTGTAAATGATATAGTTTAATAGAAACGCTATTTACCCTTGAACGTTTATAATTGCCTAATGTGTGAGGGTTCCGCCCTCAGATTGCAAATTTTACTCGTACTTGGTAGCTTTTTTTATTATAAATAAAATATGTTAGGGTAAATATGAAAGTAATAATTATTGGTAATTGATTAATTTTAAATGAAATTGACTATATTTTTCTATTTATTTGAAATTGACCATCATTGTTACTAGTATGTGCGTTGTTAGTACTGTGCTTTATTTAATGAGAATGTGTTAAATAGCTTCTTATATATTGTATTTTGAATCACTGTGAATTTTGGCTCAAATTTTACTTCGTATTTATAAAATTTAGTTTTATTCCGATAGTAACGGATGGTTCACAATTTTTTTAGTGTAATGTAATATTTTACAGTCTTGTAATATTTTAAATAATTTTAATGTACACAAAAACAATGGGTTTCGACATTTTCATGGGTAGTCGTAGACAAATGTTTATGGTTAGACCATATGAAACCAAGTCGAATGTTGCAAAAGAGGTTATTAAACGTTCCATGTTTTTCATTAAAGTTTTACTCACAGTGTGAAAAGTTGTTTAATTCTCTCCTATACAGTATTTTGAGTCATAAGGGAAGTGCAATAAGTTGTTTTAATGAAGTGTGAAAGGACAAAAATCTCTCCTGACAGGAATCCCTCTAAGTTGCGTTTAGTAATAAAAATCCTGAATTTGTTCATGCTTCTTTACTATGCCGAGTCTTAGAGGCTGAAAATAGCCAATCTTGACTCTAAAAGAGATGGGAGTCAAATCAAGGTAATTCATATTTATTTCCGGAGAGCTTTTGAATACTTTGAGCACATGGCGCAAAAATCCATCGAATGTATTATATGGTTGAAAAACAGAATCCGCAAAAGCGTGGACTAGATTCGAGAAACCCTTGGCATTTCCTTATATGATGATCTACACATCGCCGAGTATAGGTACCTTTGAACACCATAAAGAAGTATTATTGGAAGGGTGCCACAAAACTCACCGTTGAGGTACCGGTTCAAGAAGACCTAAAGGAGTAAACGTAATTATTCAAATACTCTTGCTAATCCATTGCTGTTGAAATGCCATGACACATCAAATAAATCACCATGTCTCCTAGCTATATTAGGTCTTTTGTTTCAATGTTAAATAAAGCCTCTAAAATAACACTTACTAAAAATATAAAAGCTCATTTGGTCGAAGGAGCTCGGCTATTATAACGATAGTTAGATTGGGATCGATGAAAAAATTCATCTTTGGTAGTAAATATATACCATAATTACCGTTTCGTGCTATAAATGTGTTGACATCAGAATAACATTGCTATGTGATCAATATTCGCTTCTCCCAGTTTATTATTTATATCAAGTATTATTTCAACCACATTATTGAGTTTAAATACAATGTAATAAATAAACCGAACCATAGTTCATTTACTTTTGTGTTAGTCTAAGGAATGAAACATGCCCTGATGCTTATTAGGTATACGATTTATGACTTTTTTGTAAATAAGAAAAAAATCTATCTTTATTTTTATTCGGAGATAAGGTTATCGAGATTTTGCAATGTGCACATCCGCTGGAAAATTATCGCTTCTTATTTGTCATTGTTTATTTTTCTATGACTCTTTACTTTTAAAACATTACGATGGGTTCACTTACGGTGGGTTCAAGTTTTATTCTGAACTGATAAATAACATAAATCGAAATAAAGAAGTTGATCAACTTCACTTAAACAATTCTTCCTATCAAAACATTTTGAAAATAGCGATGTAAAAGTTAGATTTTACTTTTTTTATTTTCACCACTTCAAACAGTAACCTGCTACAAACTGTCAGCTTAATTAACTTTTGACATTACAACATAAAACAATAACGACATCTTGTTTGGCATAATTGTAACAAGGTTTGGTTAAAGTTTTATTGAAGAAATCCAGATTTGGAATAATTTAATTTTTATGTACAGTAATCCTTTTCTCCGTATAGAGTACCGAATAATATTTCTAAAGATTAATTTTTGAAATGTTTAAATGAATCATGGAATCATCATAACTTCGTCACACTCGCCCGTCTTTGTGTCATAGTCTCATAGTTCTTAATGTTATAGTTCTATACACGTAACCTTTTGTATGAATATATTTCTGATAAGAAGCTGAATCTGTACATATTAAAAAATTTAAATGAATAATTTAAATTACCAACCCGTACGGGTTGATTAACTCGTTGTACTACTCTTAGAGAAATATTTTCTAAGCCAGTATTAAAGAGGTTCTAAAATTTCGAAGTTGTACACAATATGTTCTCCCCTCTAATTATTGTACGTACTTGAATTTTAAATTATGTCAGTTTACATTGTGCGAGTGTAAGTGTTGTAAATAACTAAGAAACCTTATGTTCTATGTATTCTGATGCTTATCAGTCAGTCGGTTTAGTCTCTTTTCTATTTTATGAAAGAATCTATTATGTTATTAAAAATATAATTTTTAACATAAAGGATATTAACTTTATAATTTTAACCTTATAATTTTAAGAGGTATTAAAATGAAACAAAGCTAAACGATAAATTAATAAAAATGCTGGTAAAGCCGCTTTAATTAACGCTAATAGACAATACAATTACGAAAATTAATCTGACTATACCGCATTGAACGATCAAAGGACGGAGCTTCCATTGACTTATAGAGGGCTTATTATATTCGTAAAGCGCAAGGCCACAATTCGAGGGATTATATAAATAATTGAATATATTCGAACGGTTGTGGGTTAGTTATTTTCCGAGCGATGAAACCTTTCATTAGTTGGCCATTGAATCTCGACCATTATGAAGAAGCATTATTAGTAACTAATAGTTAACATAGTCCAGGGAAAACTGAATAGGATCTAAAATTAAACTGTTTGATTTATAAAATATTTAAATTTATAAAATTTAGCACGAGTCATAGCTGTAAGCTAACGTATTTAAAGGTTTGATGTGTACAACACGATTTTCAAATTTGCTTTTAAATTTTAGCAGAAGACGGATATTTCAAAGATTTTAAATAATATTTCTGTAAAGTTTCATATATACATTTATCTGTATATATATATATATATATATATATATATATATATATATATATATATATATATATATATATTCATGGGTTTCTATGTATATGTTATATAAAACGTTCATTACAAACTTAAATAGAAATATTATTATAGTTTGTGATTTACATCCTATGCCGCCAAAATATTCCAAGGGACCTTCAGAACTTTGGAAGTACATAATCCTTTCGTTATGTTAAAACCTCACATTTTTTGCATCATATTTGATGCTATTTAAGAAATAAAATTCTAATTTATTGATTATCTGAAATGTTAATAAGTTCCCAAATGCGTACGGAATATTTTAGTGTTAGTTATACTCTTACTTGAAAGGTATTTTTAATTTTTCATAGCAATTTTAAATCCGTTTATTTTCATCCTAGCAGCTTTGTTGTGTGTGTAAAAAATTAACCAGGCCATGCATGTCCATATTCACATGATTAAAATTAATGTCATTTAAATACGGACCATGTTGTCAACCCTGTGAAATAGTATATTTACGTTATGGAAAAATTAATATTTCTAAATAATTCATGATATCATACAACCTTAAATATTAATAAATTCCCAAATGCATACGGCCTATTTTATTGCGAGTTATACCCTTACTTGAAAGGTGTTTTGAATTTTTCATAACAATTTTAAATCCGCCTTGATTTTAGTTACAATTTTAAAATTTACCAATCGTCCATGTATATTATTTTTTGAATACTTTTCAACCATGCAGGTATCGTATCTAAATAATACAAAACTTAAAATGAACATAATACCCCGTTTTCAATTATTGATGAATAAATACGCATAAAATTGGAAAGAAATTTGGCTACGAATTATTTAAATTTTTTTTTTAAGTTTTCTTATTAATTTGAAAAGTTTTGTAGCCCAAGTCTTTACTATTAGAGTGCGATTTATACCATTTAATTGGTTTATATGATATAAACGCTTACATGATATAAACGTAAAATTTGTATAATTTCTTCTCGTGAAAGCGGTTCTTATAAGCAGGAAAATTTAGAAGGAAATCCTCGTCCTTCGTCACGTTTTGCCTGATATTTGTATGCTTTGATTTATACTATTACCATAATAACACAGTTAAGCTTTATTTGAAACTAAATTCTATTACACTAATTTTAAAACAATAATCTTTTTTATTTCTCACAACAATCCTTTTAAAATATGTCACATGGAATCCACATGGTACATAAAATGAGATGGAATATTTATTTAAGATCATTAATTACCTAGTATTTAATTATTATACGAATATTTAAAAAAAATTGGTAGTATAAAAATTTGTAAAATATATGTGTTAATGTGATATAGTACTATGCTAACTTTCAAGTTTATGGGTAGCATCATATTTGATAAAATCGGTTTTGAACAAAAAAATTACCTCATATTTTTTCCATAATTTAAGATTTTATCTTTTTGTACATTTTAATATATCTCTGAAGGTATAATTATGAAAAAAATAATTTTCAGATTCTTATATAAAAAAATTAAAGAAAAATATTGAGTACTTAATTGTCCTCTCTAGAATTTCCAAATGAAAATTTTTGAGTTATAGGTATTGAGATATGTGTGAGATAATATGTACGGGTTTATTAATGTGCCAAATTTCTAGGTAACACAGTTTCTGAAAAAATCGTCTGCGACGAACATATGGACACGTGAGTGACCCTATAAAGGTTCCCTTTCTTCTTTTAAGAAACAAAATTCTAAAAATTATCGATTCCACACTACGAAACTCGATTCTGCTAAAGACGCATATTTGGTCACGAAATACGATAAATGTAAATAGAATTATCGAAGGATCGGGTGATTTAAAAAAAATGGCCGATTGGGATTGCTTATCTAATTTTTCAAGTCTACTGAAATGGTCAAAATATCTTAATTAACCTCATTTGTTTAAAAATTTAATCGGATGCCAGTATCCAGAAGTTTATTACATTTTCAACCGATGTTAAAAAGAATGTTTTCAATACAACTTATGTTACCTCATATCTCCGGCATTTATCAATCGATTTGGATGATCTTTTTTTTTAAATGGGATACCTCTGGAAAAGTCTCATTAAAATTTGGTAAGAATCTGACTATAGAAATTAAAGATGTACCATATATAACAAATGCCGTATTCAAGTTTAAATGAATTAGATCTAATGATAATCTAAAAATATATGATTAAAGGTCACATAAACTAGCTTTTTAGCAAAATTAGGATGCAATAGTGGGAGTGAACTCGTCGAGTTGAACTCATATAACTTATCTTGGCGCAATAAGAAAACAGAAGGTAGACGAGTATTTACTTAAAATATAATTTCGACTTTTGATCCACAAATCCTAATGCTGATAGCGTACTGCGCATCCAAACTCTGAGATACGAGAACCTGCTATTTCTAATACAGTATTTTGGGTCTTATTCGGATAATCTGTCGCTATACTTTGAGTTCCAACTCCTCAGTCTTGACTTTGTTGGGGTACTGAGTGCTTTATTTATTTGTATATATATATATTGTATCTGAAGCAAAGACTCTATGATTGAATTCCGGACTTCAACTCCTCAGTTCTGATATTGCAAGTATACTGCCCGCATCTGAGACTTAGAGATCTGATATTTCTAAAATATTATTTTGCGTCTCGAACAGAGTCTTTGTTCTTGAAATTCGGACTCCAACTCTTTATTCAGGAGTATCACCCGCTAAAATGTGAAACTTTAGACATACTGTTTTTAAATTAGGTTTGCAGCTCTCAATAAAGTACTCTGCCTCTAAACTTTGAATTCATTCTTCTTATTTTGTGAAACTAGAGGATTTGCTATTTTTAAGTTAAAATTGCGGGTCTTAAGCAAAGATTCTGTCATTGAATTCCAGGTTCTGACGTCTGAGTTCTGATACCGCAAACATACTGCCTGCTTAAACCGTGATATTTGAGGATTGCTATGATTGAAATAATATAGTCGGTCTTAAGCAAAGATTCTGTTATTAAACTTCGGGTTCCCAATTCTCAGTCCTACTGCAGAAAGGATACTGTTTGCCCATATAGGGATACTTGAGGATCTGCTTTTTTTAAAGTAGTGTTTTTGGTCTCAAGCAGAGACTGTCATTAATCTCGAGATTCCTACTTCTAAGTTCTCGTTATGCTGGAATAATCTTCTTAAATCATAAGACTTCATGATCTGCTGTTTTTTAAATTATTTTTGTGGATTTCAAGGGGATACAAATTGGACTTCAGATTTAAATTCTTTGACTAAATGTTACAGCGATACCGTCGGTTTTGTGTAGGTTAACTCATATATCGGGCATTAATTTATCAATTTGCATTATTTCTTTTTATAAAATAAGATTTCTAAACACATTTTCACTTAATCTATAAGCTTCTCAAAGCTTGTTGGAATCGTCTGTAATTTCAATAGGAATCTGTCATTTTCGATGACCTGTTTCTCTGATATACATACTATCTATAGACCACAAATAGTAAGGCGCGAATAGAATCTGACCCATGAATCCCTAATTTCATTAAATCGTCAAAATTTCATATCACTGGGATTAATTTGATATTATGTTATCGATACTTGAAAAATTGCGTTAAAGATATTTGAATTTATCCTGCTGTAAATTCTATAATAAGAGTTTTAGACCATAAAACTAACTTTATTAATACTGCTAATATTCTCGTACCTAAAAAAACTAACTCAATTACTTGGTTTCTGTATACAGTAACTCATGTTTTTTTCGAAATATACAGAAATTATTAATTGGCATATCTATTTTCAAAATAGTGACTATTGTTCTTACATCCTTCCATAGACTTACACAACGGTCTGCATTTAATAAAGATGTTAAATGATTATATTAACAACCTGTCAGAGTGTCGTTTTTTGGGTCGAATTTACTATTTCATATTCGGCATACTCATTTGACTGCGGTTTGCGATCCCTGACTACTTGCAACCTTAATTCGCTTAATCAATTATTGGAGTTATTACTCCAACTCCATTTGATGTTCTTCTGCTCGATTTACTACTTACGATTCTTTACGAAGTACAGCAATTATCCGCTTTCTTGTCAAATAATTAAAGTTTGAAAATAAAGGTCAAATATTATTCCATTGTATACAAAAACTTATTGGAAACAATACATTTTACTTCAAATTAATAATTAATGTTTCATAGTGGTGTAGTATAATTATACCCGACAGGGAACTTAGTTGAATTTAGTTATTTGTTTACAAAAGACCAGATATAAATTGGTTTATCCGTATTAAAGAAGAATGGGGCGGGAAAAATAAAGACAAACCGTTGTATTCTAAAAGAAACCATCACGTTCTATAATTCACAATCTATGTTTTATCCATAGAATAGACATTTTTAAGATGCGGCTTTGACAGTAATATTTTTTATTTATTTTTTAAAAAGACAATGTATTATCAATAAAGGTCCAGCTAAGCTTATAAAGTTTAAGATAAAAAGCCAGATGACAGTCTTACAATGGGATTGTACTTTTAACAAATATAAAAATATAGTGTATAAATAGGAATTTAAAAAAAACGTGTTATTTTCTTTAAACGTCTTATATATTATTTTGTTTGTTTTTATAAAAAAAGGCAAACAGTGAGATTTTAACCTGGGCCCTTAGCCTACGAATTGCTTGCTGCTCCCTGGCCATTTTACTGCTCACACATACCTTGAAATAATTAAATATTTAAACCGTCAGTAAAACTATCAATGGTTATTTCTCATTGTTAGCTTGTTAGTGCGTGCTTATCCTTTCATAATTAGGTACCTTTCAAAAGTTAATATAAAACTGATTTCCCCACGACCATTCCATCGTCGAGCCTTGTTGGTCAAATATTTTGGTACCTGGTTCAGACCCATAATTTCAGTCCCATTTAATTACAATTATTTCGGTTAATTTCATCAAAAACCAAAAGTAAAATTATTAATATTTGAAAAACTTACTAGTGTCATACTATATTACAAGAATCAATGAATCAAAAACGCATTTATATACCTTTTGTATATTTTTAGTTTTTTTAGAATATCTCATTCAAGTGGCATGAAAAGGCAAAGGGAAGCATGATATTATAGAAAATTACCTGAAAACGATAAATGGAAATGTAAAATAGGATGACATCAATGCCTGTCGTGTCGGTATTTATATATTCGCTACTGAATTAAAACCCATAATGTGAAGCAAGTGACGTTGAAAGCTCACAGGATTGAGTTACAACTGGTCATTATTTTATATTAATTTGCGTATAAGGCCAATGTTTTGAAATTTAGCAAATACGCAAATTAACATACACACTCTTACAACTTTCAAAAGTTCATGTATGTGTATTGAATGAAGTGGATTCTAGTTTAACCAGGACAAATGCTCCGTAGCTATTTATCTTCGATCTTACCACGACATTTTATTGGCGTTAATTTGTTGCTTCGCTCGATTTGTATAGGATTGAATACACAGTTAACTTTTTGTGAAGACTTGATATGCATCTTCGCTCACTCTTTTAGTCATCGTCTAGTGTAAAACGTTGATTCTTTATCTTTATTAAAATCCCACAAAAGAAGCACCCTTTTTTGGCCGACAAAAAAAGTTAATTAGTAAATGGATCTCTTAAAATTTATTAAAATTTAAAAAACAAATGTTATTATCTAAAAATATTAACAGGTTGCCTCTTAATTTATCACTATGAATCATTTCTATATTTTTAAATAAAATTAGTGAACAATAGCCATGTGTATAAAATAAATATTTCCATACACATGTATTAACAAATTATCAAAAGATAGTTCAACATTTTTCTTACTTACTTGAAATATATGTTAGATAATATGTTTACAAAGAATAAAAACATTCCAATATATATAAACAGTTTCATTGAAATGTTATATATGGAACTCTCGTAGCGCGAGTTCTACCCATATTTAAAACATAATTGTTTGTGTTGTAAAACGGTTTGCCGTTCTTCTGTCTCTAATGAAATTGCTTGAAAGCATTATGTTTATTATCATAATTCTTACAAAAGTATCGAAGATTAATGTATTTAGAATGTATGCATGTATATAAGTCGATCGAATGGCTTTCTATCGATATTTTAGATTCATTGTATGACGAAGATTTGCTCAATTATAAGGTACATTTTATTGTTAGAAAGTTTTAACCTGTCGATAAACATGTCTTAAATAAATACTAATTAACAGATAAACATTGATCGTTTAGCGGAACACAATATAAAGCTGGGTGGGATACAGATAATAACTCAGAAAATTGCCATATTTCCATCATAACTCAACTAGATGCGGTTACTGGTGCGCTCCACATTTCTCTGCCTACCTAATAATAGATTCAATAATTTTAATTCTCCTTTATAACCCAATATCGTCCATTATAACCCATTGGCTTACAGTGTATGGCATCTAAGCAAAGTAAATCATAAGAATCGTTCCGTCCATATCCGCGGTCGAATTTTGTCTGAAAAATTTCATATTAAATAAATTTACACCGTCTGCCTTCCATATTCCATCTCATTTCCCATTTGTTTTTTAAACTATTTTTGTGAATACGTGTTTGGGTTTGTAATTTTAATATATTATTACACACACACACACACACACACACACATATATATATATATATATATATATATATATATATATGTATATATGTATGTATATGTACATTCTTACGACTCATATTATTGTATCTTTACATGATGCTATAATAATGATTTATATTTGTCTATCTATACCTTTAGTTAGCATTTTTAAAATCACTTGCAACTAATTTTATCCATGTAACATCGAAAGAAGGTGTTCGTTGTAATAATAAAATAAAAAACCGAAATAGTTTTGTTTACTACATAAACGTTTCCAAGCATGTAGTAAAAATATATTTATCTGTTTAAGGCAAAATGTATTAAGAATTGAGAAAAAATAACATTGCATGGAGAGTAAAATAATAGATCAGGAAAAATTATTTATCATTTCCTATTTAGAAATATTTACTAAAATATGATAATAAAACGTTTACTTTTTTCACCTGTCGAGGAACAGATGGTAAGTAATAAGATATCATTTTGCCTTTATACATTTTAATATAAATTATAACATGTTGAACAACTATGCCAGTGTTTCATGACGTCTTATTTTGTCGTCTAATTGATTCATTGACTAACAGAGAGCTGTTCACATTTAACTTAAAAGAAATTACGAGAGCACTTTCAATACAAAACATCAGCCCTATCTTCCTTTCCTCGCCATTTAAGAACAAAATGACAAACGACCATCCCCTTGGAAACACCATTGATGAAACATAATAACACTATATACACCGCTTTCTCTCTTCATTACAATCTTCATTACAAACATTTAATATAATTTTGTCGCCAAAACCTAAATAATAGTAACTAATTTCACGAGAATAGAAAATTTCAATTACATTTAAATATTTTTTCTACTCTGAGGAGTCAATCAAGAGATATCGACAACATTTACGCGCACACTTATCATTTTACGCGTATTTCGAATTACAGTAAGCCGAGTTTTAACATAATTGAAATTACACGAATATATGGAATGTTATATACAAAGTAATTACACCTTGTTGGAAAAAAAACACTAGCAGTTTTTTAAAGTCCATATTTATCGATATAAAAATAAATACAGCATAAAAAGCGAATGGTTTTTACTCGTTTTCTAGAGAAGTCGTTTTCTTGCCTTACACTGAAAATAATTTTTTTTCAATTATTTGAGATTTTTATCTTTCTCGTTATTTCTTAACATAGATATTAATATGTCGAAACTAGGCTATATCAACTAATTTCATTATAACACTTTGAATTATGGTGCAAAGAAACATTCTTCAGCCACTAGTCGTGGTTTAAGAGACGGTGTAAATATTTGAAAATATTCCCCTTGTTATTCATTTCTACCTACTTCGATATATGGTAAAAATATGGTAATACAATTTCTTCATATTGCTAGTAGCACTGTCATCTTCTAGTTTTTGTCTCTTCCTGTTAAAGTAGTAGCTGTCACGTTGACGGATTTGTTGTTCCGTGGTCACATTTTACGTTAAAATAAATCCTTTTTGATCAAGTTAATCGACATACTTTTTTTAATCACAATAATCAATAAGCCACCGCGATGTTCCGAATCAATTGATTTATAATTAATTACCTCTACTCTTTGTCCGACGATAATATGATGGATTTTTGTACATGGTTTTCCTTTTTAATCTCCATTAAAATGGAATCTCTTTTCATTTTATTAAAAATTCTATAATACTGTAGTGGTGAATTAATAGAAAATTTTCACGAACAAATTTAAACTAATATTTAAACCCTCTTATTTGTTTTCATTATAATATCGTTTGTATATCTGAGTAAAATCTACATTTAATTAGCCCTGATTCTAATAAAATAATTTAAAATTATTTTTTGAAACACGAAGATAGCTTGCGTTCAAATTAGGTTCGTGTGAGAAGATATCATATCAAAAAAATATATATGCGTGTGTGTAAAATATTTATATATATATATATATATATATATATATATATATATATATATATGTTACTGTCAAAGTGATTAAATAGCTATTATATATAACGAATAGTCATTATATGTAATGACTGACTGTCTTGACAATATGATAAATCAATCACTTTATCCGGATATTATTCATAATAGGAGGTCAAAGTTAATCAAAGTAACAAATACGGTCCGACTTGCTTCATCTCCCGCTCCTCATTCTGTTGCCGCTTGGCGTGATCACCACGATCTTGTAGTTGATGTTCCTTGTTGTTTTGTTTTGAGAGCGACCTGCATCGCGCGTGCTGCAATTTCCGCGATTTTTTACATTTGTATCGCTGTCTAATGATGGCAGATCATATGAAAAAAGGTTTCTATGAATCTATCTCTGTACTTATTGCAAGCAAAGGAAAAAATAATCAGTTTTTTAAAAGTGATCAATATTTGTAAATAATTATATAATTATATATATAATTAATATAATTATAAAAGTAAAAGAATCAAAGAACACAATTACTAAGAAACACCTGCAAATTAGCTACGGCTAGGAAAATACGATGTAGTCAAAATTGGAACATCAGAAAAACTCAAAATGTCGGTGAAAAACGAAGGTAATCGCATTATTTACTATATTCACTTAGACGAAACTTTTCAAATAATCCACAACTGTCATATTGGTATTGGACACGGTGGTAGAGTTGGAATGATGAAGGAGTTAAAATTCAGATAGAAAAATGTAACTGCTAAACTCGTCATAGTGTATTTGAATCTATGTGAATCTTGCCAAAAAAAAAGTTTGCAAAGAAAAGGTCTGGTCGTAAAACCGATTATTAGTAACGAGCTTAATTCAAGGGGCCAAGCTGATCTGATAGACACGCAATCACAAGCTGACGGTGATTATAAATTTATCATTGTTTCTTAAGATCACCTAACAAAATTCCTGCAGCTGCAGTTTTTGAAAAACAAACGGTAGCTTATCATTTATTAGATATTTTTACTATATTCGGAGCGCCTAAAGTTTTGTAAAGTGATAATGGAAGAGAATTTGCTAACACGGTAGTCAAAGAAGTCTATGCGTTGTCACCAGAACTAAAAATCGTAAACGGTAAACTCCGACACTCTCAATCACAAGGATCTTTTGAAAGGGCTAACCAAAACAGAGAGGATGCTTTATACTTGGCTGGAATCTAACAAGACGATGAAATGGTCTGAAGGATTACGATTTATTAAATGTTTGATAAACAGAGCCTATCACGCAGGAATAAATCATAGCCCTTACGAAGCAATGTTTGGTTGTAAAGCTAAAATTGGATTAAGTAGACTTCTTAAAGACGCGCTCGTCGAACTTTCAACAGAAGAGCTAGAATCTATTCTAAATGAAGATGTAAACCAATTGTATGAGGAGAGGGACATCAAGACCAATATTGCCCACACTGAGATTAATGAGGAGGAAGAAATAGAACGCGAAACCACGATTTTAACACAGATTCGTAAAATGGAAATCCTGACAAATTGATAGGAAAAACTGATAAAGAGAGCCAAAAACATGGAAATAATACAGATCCGTCAAATATGAAGAAATTGTAATTGCTCTATATAAAAAGAAACAAGACATTGTATATATCAGAAAGTCAGTTGGACAATCTGTGAAAAAGCAAGCTGATAAAATGTTAGTTCTATCTTCGGTAAAATATCATGTTGCTAATACAGGTGATAATGTAGTGGTAAAAATTCCTGATGTGGACCGCCCCAAAACCGATGATAGAAATATTATAGCTGTTATAATTCCTCAGGAGACAGCAGGAATGTATAAGTTAGGCACTTAACCTGGGATTCTACATTCACTTCAGGCAAGGAATCAGTTTATTGTCTGCAAAGAAACATTTATTACAGTTGATATTGTTCCCCAATACGAAGTTACTATTCGAAAATGTGCTAAAAAAGAGTCGCATCTAGGCGGCCAAGAATTCCAGCATTGCGATTGTATTGGTGAATGCATTTCTAATAGATGCAAATGTAAATAGTCAAGCCTCTTGTGTAACTCAAAATGTCATAAGATCCTTACTTGTAAGAATAAATAAAAATTATTTTATTATCTATTCAAGCTAGTTATTTTTTTTTATTTTGTCTTATGGCTAGTGAGCTTTCCATTTACTTTTTTATTGTCTATGACAATGTTTTTATAATATTTTGAAAATATATAACAAAAATTAAATTTATTACTATTAAAATAACAGTTGCTACACAGCAGTAGTATTGCTACACATATAGTTATGCTTAATGCAAACTGAAATAAAACTGTATAATCTTCACTTATTTTATTACTTCTGATTTATCTTTTTTTAGGTCAGTGGGCAAAAAAGAAACATCTGTACCATCTAACAGGTATTTTGGTGCATAGCCAGTAACTGTCTGCTCTGTATTATTATATTTATCTACACAGTTGTGAGTAATTGTCATCCGTGCCATTTTGTTACTTTTTTCCCGTTAGAAAACGGGGCATTTACTGCAGTAAATATCATCGGTATTGATTTTTTATATAAAAATATTTTGAATTCTTTTAAGTTAATTCCCGGGTATTGATCAGTGAGAAGTTTTCCAATTGTATCAGAATCTGTTACGTTATTGGTTAGTTTAACAAAATCATTAGCACTTTGTGTTTTTGAGGTAAGAATGTAAGCATATCGTGTAAAGTGGTCTACTGAAAGGTGTAAATATCTCTTTATATATATATATATATATATATATATATATATATATATATGTGTGTGTGTGTGTGTGTAGGTTTGTGCGTGTGCGTGTGCGTGCGTGCGTGCATGGGTGAGTGCGTGCGTGCGTGCGTACGTGCGTGCGTACGTCCTGTATACTTTTCAGACCTGCTAAATTATTTGACTTCGTTTTACATGGCAGCATCTTTTCGAACTATAGAGGTCAAATAAAATATGTGATGAACAGCATGGGTTCCATATCGGACGTTCGGTGGTAACGAAACTTGTACGTCTCCTTGACTTTGTCTTTTATCGTGTTGACCTCGGTCCTCAATCCAAGTATAAGGCTTCTAGTTTTCACTACCATAGTAAATAATATTAATTACATGGGGAAATCGGCACGTTGTTTGTTCTTTTTTGATGAGATGAAGCTTCTTAAAGTTACCAAGGATGCAACAGATGACGAGCGGCTGCAGGGTATCATTAGCCTCATCGTGAAGAAGATAGGAGCATTCGTTAATGAGTTAAAACCGAGTACACGCTCTTATTAAACATGAATTTACGATCGCCGAGATTACATTACATCGTCTCGATGAGATCTTGGATTCGAGAATCATATTTGATTCTAATTTTACTTTTCGTGAGTACGTGGCTAGTGTAGTAAAATAATTTCGAAAACTTGGGTTTATATTGCATAAGTGATAGGATTTCTAACCCTTCTCACCAATTTGTCTTTTGTACACCTCCTTAGTACAGAGCCGATTAGATTTCACTCTACTCTTTGGACCTCCCACGAAACCAAGTTTGATGATTGAACAAGTGCAAAAGTCGTTCCTCCGATATTTGTACACGAGACGGTGCGATTAATTTCCTTTTCTATTTTCGTTCAATTTACTTCTAAGCATTCCAAGTTTCCATTCTTTCTAACTTAGAAGAGAGGTTGTGCTTACAAAAAAAAATGTAATATGTGTATGCTAAATATACTAAAAGTAGAAGTGATATTTATAGTATTAATTGAGATATTTTTACAAAGTCAGTAGTATGTTTTTTTTCTGTGATCCTTAATATTATAATTCCGAATGTCGGTTTTTTCTTATTTTGTTAAGTATCTAATAAATGCAATTGTACCACCAATCGCTAGCGTAGGCGGTTTTACTTGCGTCGCTTACAGTGCCACGATATGTGTGTTGCGAGTTGGTTAATGTTTTCGCGTTATTATCTAAACCTTTAAATTTATTTTAATTGGTTTAAAGTTTCCTATTCAATCCGAGGAATAATATATTTATTGTACAATAAAATTCGGTGTTTTCTTCATAATAAAAATTCAGTAATACAATATGACATTAGATAACACGACGTATTTGGCGTTGTACCATCGTCTCGAGAATTCAAAACCCCTTCGTATAAACCCCACCATTTTATTAAAAAATCTACCCAGGCAAAGGCCGGTAGATAGTGAATAAAATAATTCAAATATGTTTAATTTTTCCCAATGGTTATTCAATGATTTTCTTCAAGTAAAATGTTTAGAACATTTTAATAGTTAATCAGAAATAAAAAGATTTTAATTTTTAAAATTACGCTTACAAGTTCAAAAGAAATTCCCTTGCTTACCTGACAAAATTAGTGCAAAATAAAAGATTATGGGGGAGTTATTTTGAAAAGGAGTATGCACTAATAATATCTTTTCTAAAGCTTTTTTATTTGAATTTTTATTTAGAAAGTTTATAAATTAATTATTTAAGAAAGCTTCTAAAAAGAGTGTAACAAGAGCATGTCAATATTAAATGGGTACATGGTTATATCTCTAATACTCTCTCTTCTCTCTAATAACTATCTAGTTGGATTATGATCAATGGAAACATCTCAATATTATTTAGTTGCTATAAAAGATATTATAAACTTTTAATATATTTTCGATGAAATATGTATTACAGACACGAACATGACATAATAACCAAATATATAAAATTATATACTGGTTTAAATGACTTAAAAATATGAGATTTGGTCCAGATTTCCTAAATAATAATTTATTTACATCCCAAAAATTATAGGGTTCTTAACGTGAAATTAATTTATCCAAAAACAATACTCTGCTCTTTTGGAAATCATTTCACTTATAAAGATTTTTAAATCATATTGAGTCAATGAAAGACCCGTGGGTGATTCTTAAACTGTTCCTTGATGAAAAACCCGGAAAAAAAACATCGAATTTCTTTAAGTCCCAGAACAGAAAAAGAGTAAGTAATAAAACTGGGTCACTGTTATCGTGCGCGTTACCATAAATTATTAGGTGTATAAAAGACGGGGCTACATTACTATAGTCTAATATTTTGACACTCCCACCTAATAAAAACTTCCTGACAGGTGTAATTTCCCAGCACAAAAAGCACAAGGTGTGTAATAACAGATTAGGTACACTGAGAAAATTTTACCTCTAAAGTGAAAAGTATGTGTATGTATATATATATATGTATATATATATATATATATATATATATATATATAAATATATATACATGACGATACAGAATTTAAATATCTACAAAGCGTACTTTTATAAACTTACTGGTTTTTAGGGTTAAATTACAAAAAACTTATCCATCGAATATGTTGTGTGTCTTTAAATTTACCTACGCTTAATATTTTGTACGATTAGTTAAATTTTTTCAACTAATATTTAGAAATTACTTATTTTTATCATTCATTTAATTTTTTATTGACATCAATGCCAGTTCTATTGCCATAAGAAAATTTGTTGAATGAGTATTTGAAGATAATTTAAACAAAAACCCAGGCCAGAACCTAAAACACATAGCAGGGAGCCTAAAATTTTGGATAAAATATTAAAATAGCTAGCCAGCATTGCTAACGATACGTTTCTACTATGTTCTATCAAGTGAAATAAATAAGGACACCGAGATATTTTACTGGATTTATTTGTCATTAATTCATTGTGTGATCTCTTGAACAACTTGGTTTCATACATGGAACTCGTTGCTGTCAAAATTGACCGTTTTATCTCATAAATTTACCATAAATGGGATTACATTTTTTTGTTCGATCGATATATATATATATATATATATATATATATATATATATATATATAAAATCAAACCAAACACATTCTTGTCAAATATATAAAAGTTTCGAAAGTATATAAGTCATAAAATAAACGTCGAAATTTTTGTTTATAATATAACGCAAATATTGTGTAAACATACATATATATATATATATATATATATATATATATACATATATACATATATATATATATATATATATATATATATATATATATGTGTGTGTGTGTAGGTATCTATCTACTCGTGAAATATCGCTAAATACCACCAATGATATGGCCTTTTGATCGCTTCCGTAGGAGTTTCACGTCACAATATTTTATTTCGTTATCGCTGTTATATTTACTTTTGCTGTGTTATTTGATGGGACCATACATTTTCAGGTAGCAGGAAGACAATAGACATATACGTATAAATATATATTTTCAACAATATTCCAAATGTGTGACCAGCATTGAGTTAGCTGTAGATGTTGACACAATATTTGCGTTAAATTATAGACAATTTTATAATAAATATCTACAAAATTAACGCCAAATATATTCGATGAAATTATTAAATTAGAGTCGATGTTATTAGACTGTCTCACTCTACCACAACTTATTCGTACACATTTTCTGTTGAACTAGATCCAACTGAAAAAAAAACATGTTTTTCATTTTTAGTCTTGGGGAAAATTTTGTGGAGTGACATTAAGTATTCTTAACAACACGAATGGAATATCATTTACTGTATTAACCACTGAGCTTTTAAAAACCGCCTTCTTTTTAATTTGCATAGGTAATGCATTTGTTTCAATAGTAGTACATTTGTTTAATTTTTTATAGGGTAGAATGATGTATTATTAACGTAACGGGGTTTATTGTAGATGAAAATATGTTTTATTTTGGCATGTCTTGAATTAAGAAGGAAGCTCATGTTGAATTTACTAATTAGATATCTGTGTATTTTTCAATGTATACAATTTTGAATTAATTTCACGAATAGACTTCAATTTACTTACTCAAAGAAGTTAAATATTTTCCGACATTGTGAGAAATACTAACTTTTCTATATATTTAAATTAGCAAATTCTGTCCCAGACGGGCTCCTAGCTCAAATTTCTTCCAAAACGTTCCACTGTCAATAATCTCATTAATTTTGTGGATAATCGGGTAAGTAAATTGAATCAAGGTCATTAAGTAAATGTTGTTTATTTTGATTTCAAGAAGATTTCCATTAACTATTTTGACTTTATAAAGATCATATGTCTAAGTATATAATGATATTTTAGCAGTAAAATGGTTGGAAGCAGGAATGTCTTACGCTTTGATAAAATTTTTCGTCGAAAGTAATTGACTTTCGTGCTCTTAACAATATGTTCGACTTTTAATTTCAAATCTCGGCCTTATGTTATTCAATCAAAGTTGTGACTTAGGCCAAGTTCTGTTTCTCATGATCATAAGCGACTTGTCCTCAGTTGTCACTGTTCGTTGCCTTATTTTTTGCCGATGATTTCAAATTTTTCTTAGGTGTCCATATCCAATCCGATAGTAAGACGTTCCATGTAACCTAATATAGCAGCATTCCCATGAAGTCTGAGTGAAAAGCCACATTGCTATTTGAACAAAGTCGCAATAGTTATATACTCCAACTTCCATATCCTTCACATACATAGTTATGAGCTGGAAGGAATTCACCGGAAAGGGTTTCATCTGTGGGAGATGTACCGACATCTCCTACTAAAGGAAATCGTCTCAAATTTCTCTGTCACACCAACGAAACATATCAGCAAGCCAGCTGGCAATTAGGATTTGTCATGCGGTATCCTCATGATTTTCGTAATAATGAATGTATTATTTTATTTAATACTTTATTCCGTAGTTCATGAAACGAATACATTCAGCTGGTCTCCATATAAAGCTACTTACATCCTCATTTTAGGGAAAATATTTAAAAAATTTAACAGGTTTGGTATTACAAAATTATTATTATTTATTATATATGTATATATATATATATATATATATATATATATATATATCTGTGTGTGTGTGTGTGTGCATGTGTGTGTGTATATATATATATATATATATATATATATATATATATATATATTATATACACATAGAAATATTACATAGTCTTAAATTTTAGAATGAAAGGTTCGGATGTAACCCCTTCAAGTTCAATGGGAATTGATTTTGACAATGCATTTTTTTAATGATTGAACCATTGTGTTGATAACCTCTTCTCGATCTTAAGTTTAGTAGCCCTTTACACGAGAGGATGATATTATAGTTTATTATACCTTCTTAGAGCCGCCGAATATCCTACAGCATTCATCTATTTTTCGTGCACTCACATTATTCAACGTAATATTGCGAAGGGCATTCATTCTAGATATTTTTCTGCTCCATTGCGCACGCTTTTATGTGTGTGTGCGTACATGCGTGCCTGCGTACTGAATTTATTTGGTCTTTTTCTAGGTTATGAAATAAATTGTAATATCATAAAGAGATGAATATATAATTAACTTAAATCTGAGTTTATTCCCAACTTTCTAGTTCATCTATCTAGTGTTTCTATGCCTCGCAGAATTCAAAATATAAGCGCTTCAAAATTTAGGAATTATTAAATTTAGGAATTTTTATTTTTATTGACCAATTATTAAAACAATAATAGTAGAAGTTATAGAGCCATATATTAATAAAAATGATAAAATAATATTTTCATTAAACTTACAAGCACATCGACATAATTTGAAGCTCTAAATGTTAAAAACGGAAAATAATGTTTCCGGTTTTCGGCAATAATTAAGTTAATCATTTTCACAAATAATGTCTAGGTAATAAACCATGTATAAATATATCGAGGTAGAAACATAGGATCCCATTCGAAACATTAAGACCGGAAAAAATTGTGGTCGAGACCAAAATAGTAAAAGAAAATGTTGAATGTAGTAAATAATTTACTGATAATAATGATGATAAAAATAACTTTTGATGTGACATTTCGCATTTTTGAAAAATAGACGATTTTCCTTAACATTTTGTTAGTTAAATCACACCATTCATTCATTGCTTTATTATAGATATTTCTTGAAATTTATACTGCAATTTATAAAAAATTAAAGGAATTATAAAAAATAAAGGGAGTGTCGTTCATTCCTTTTAGTTTATTTTTTCCAGTACAGTGATAAAGGAAAAATAATAAACTGAGTTTATCCCCAATTACGGTTCCGCAAAACATCGTGCGTGTCTTGGAATGTATAAAACAGGTAATACTGTACATAAATATAAATATTAATAACATCTATCAATGTATCACTTACCGTTAAGGCAGCTTTCGTAAGAAACGCATTCGCTTCACTGTTTTTGCGTTGACTTATGTTGCTAAACTGGTATTCATACATTTTTTTTAACGGGATAATATATAAAATGTGCCTGAAGGTCTTTTCTAAATATTTGAGATACGGAGGAGTAGTTTCGGAGATTATCTTCTACATCTAAAAGTATAAAATTTAACTTTTTATAATACCTGAAATTTTTTTAGCGGGATAATATACAAAACATATGTCCATCCTGAAAGTTCTTTCTAAATATTGGTGAAACAATTTTTCAAATCAGTTAAGTAGTTTCGGAGATTACCTCCTACATCTAAACTTACAAACTCTTACATTTTTGATAGCGCTCTGAACTTCTGATTTTACTCCTCATAATATTTGATATCGGGCGCTATATATGAAAATCAAGTAAACTCCAATAATAACTGTTCTTGATCATAAGCCTTTTATGCCGTGACTTATTAAATATTCTATTTATGAAACTCCTAATTAAATAATATGAGCTAACCATCTTAGTTTAAGATCCATGTTTAGTCAATATTCCTTCCCGCTTTAGTTAAAAATTAATTTCATTCAGAATAAAATAAAAACCTGTTCTTTATTATTTTTATTAAAAAAAAATTAAAGTAATTAGTAATAACGACATGGGTACAAAAGTTCAAAGTTTTTAAAATTTAACCTTTTTCGTGTTCATCACTTCATATTCTTTCATTATATTGTTTCAAATAAACTACATTGACCTTTTCATATCCGTGCCAGATTCAGGATATTATCTACCCATGAACTAGATTTACGTCTCGAGAACTACTTCTATTTCATAAATAATATTTGTTCATTTACGAATATCTTTTACTGTTTACACCGTTAATTTATGGGACTCGTTGGATCCTAACATCAGAATTATTCATCCATACTTCGTTTCGAAATTCGTCCGGAAAAATTATATCTACCTTGACTTGTTTTCCTTTTTTTATTATTTAAAAATAACACCAATAGCAAGAAAAGGTGGTGTTTTTCTAAGAAAAATGACCTTATTCATAAAATCATATAACCTTTACTTATATAGTCCAAAAGATATGTTTCCTCTTATTTTTTTTAAACTATGGAAGATATAATATTTAAAAAGAAGAAACTTTTGTGTTATTATTATTATAAATAAAATCTTAACTTTAGGCTTACTCACATAAACGATCAATCTTGCATGACCAGCACAATAAATACTATTACATTCGAATAAACTTATCTCTTAGTCTGTCCGGCGCGTTTTTTCTTATAGTCTTTTTCTGTTGTTTGTGCTTGATGGATAAGGCTTAAACCATTCAATGTAGTTTACAGCCAACTTTAATTGGTAATAAATAACAATCAATTGTTAACAATGTTCATCACAGCTGAAAACAGCTGATTATTCACTTCATACTCAAATAACGTACGCACAATTGCAGTGACTTTTGACGATAAGATAACCGATTGATTTATAGATGTCCTAGCAAAATAAATTTAGCTAGGTGCATCCATTAGCAGTTAAAGGCCACTGATATTATATTTTCGGAGCTATAAACAGGCTTGCTGCGGTAACATGAACGACCGGATCAAAAATATTACTATTATTTGTTTGAATTTAGTGAAATTAATATAACAAAATAAGAATCGAACCAAATACTGATTAGTTTTTCGGAATTAACCGAACGAAACTTAATGACAGTTAATATTGGTATTACACAGTTAATAATGCCATTACATCAGGCTGACAAATTGTTTCAAGCGACTCCCTAGGACTGAAATATAAAACGGCCATAAATGTGTGTTTATTTTGTGACATATTACATGAAGATGATAATAATAATTCTGGGAAATAGAAAAGTCATATCTATTCGATATTTCAATGGAGTCCGAGCAACAAGCTGTAATTTAATATAAGCGAATGCGCATCGATTACGTATTCCGATCAACGTGTACCCGTGCAGATTTTGAGTTAAGTGGAACGGCGCTTGAGAAGATATAATCCGTACGGGATCTCGGTATAATTATGGATAATCATCTAAAATTTCACCATCATATAATTGAAACCTGTCCGAATATAAATGGGTTGCTAGTATATGTCAAGCGATATTCGCATGATTGCATGACAGTGGTGGTATTGCGACTTTGTTTATTTTTTCAGTCCTTAATATCCTTGAAAGAAATGCATATGAAGTAAGTATTACATTTATTTTGGTCCCAATTTGAAGTAAGATATTTATTTTGGAGAAGCATTAAAAAAAATTATAGATATTTACACAACAAAACTCTACAGTTGCTATCCTCATTTGTTTCCTTCCGATTTTGTAACGTGCATGGTCGGATCTAATTCACTTCATCACGGACGGGAATTACTCTTGAACATATATTTTGTTTAAATTAATAACTATTTATATCGGGAACTTCTCGGCCATGGGTTTCGTAACGGTTTATGCTCTTGAGTGTTTTGTGAGAGGACGGAGTCATAATTTATTTCATCTGCCTGGAGCGTGCATGAATATCCTGCAGCGTTTACCAGTTTTATCACGCACTTGTGTAAGTTGGGTTATTGTAAAAGCCTCAAAATCTAGATATTTTTTCTGCTCCGATGACGGGATCTGATGCTTAATCATATTTAGGAATTTGGTAATGGAGTTGATTGGAAGTGCACGATAGTTATTTAGTTTTATGAATAATTAGAATTATTGTTTTTTTGTGTTTTAATAATTATTATATTTAATATAAATTTTTGTACTTCTCAGTGTTTGCATATGTCCGGCACTTTGGGTACAACTTTAAGTAGGACATGGGATTTTTTGATAAATAGGTAGATAATCGTAAAAGTAATATTAAATTCATAGGATACGAAATAAATTTTCTAGAAAAAATATTAATTTCTTAAATATGAAATTAAGCAGGTTTAATTACCAGTCAAGAGGCTATTTCATTAAAATCGTATAATATGGATAAAGTTTAGTTGAGTGTATATAGTATTTTTAACATGCTGTTTACTAGCCCAAAACTGCTGCTTACTGCTGTTACTGGTCAACTAAATTATATTGATGAAAGAAAGCGTTTGACGATGAAAACTTCGTTATTTATTGCATTTACGCACTTATCTGAGTTTTTAATAAAAAAAATTCATTAAATAACCTGAAATATGTAATCACTGACAAGTGCACTAATCGTGTATTTATCCTGCGTAATAAAGGTCAAAAGAGCGCCAAATATTCCAATACAGTATGTACCCCAAAAGGGGAAACGGAACCCTTTAAATCACCTGCCAGTCTGTATAATTAAAAAAAAGCTTTTAAATTTGAGGATAGGACTGAATGTTCTTAGTACTAACAATTTCTAATCATAGGAAAGTACATTCATATTTAAAAAATCTGACTCTTTGGTAATCCATTGAGGCACCTATTTTCAATTTGTCATTTTTTCTACAAATTGGCGTCAATTTAAACATTGGAAACATCAACATGAATTTAACAGGACAAAATGTTTGTGCGAAGTTTTTATTACTCTTTGTTTTTATATTCGTTTTTCATTAAAAAATAAAGTGGCCGTAGACATAGTTATAAGACTTAATTTTTTTAAATTTAAATTACCTACCTCCCTATATGCAACAAAATATACAAAAATTGTATTCTCTTCTCACTTCCAAAAACTACCGAATCAAAAAACATGAAAATACTTACAAAACTTATTCTACATCTTATGTTTTTGAGAAAGTCACAATTTTTTATATCTGTTAAGGTATTTGCTAGAAAATATACCTGTCTACGTGATTAAAAGTAATATTAATGTATAAACACTTCTGGAGAAACGTTTTGCATCCCTGTACGTTTAAATTTTGAAATGTACTTAACCCTCGTAGTACGAGTTCTCTTCGTACTTAACAGATAATTTTATATTTATAAGTAATTTTCTTCCCTTAAAAATGTATTTTTGATACCTTTGAAGTATCTCATACAAATTCCATCGGTGCAGATTTTCAGAAGATTTTGCGATCATGCAGTGGATTTCTACGATCACTACTTTAAAATTAAAGCACTGACTAAAATTTTATTTTGAGTTAATGTCTTATCAATATTTAATCTTGAATATATTTGGCGTTAATTTTGTAGAAATTCATTATTCACAATTAAATGAAACTACGTGATGTAGTAATATTTCTACTATCTTTAATTTCTTTACCACGACCTAGGTTTCGTTGTATTACAACATCTTCAGGTGGGATATTAGCAAAGATTCTACATCTTTGCCAATATCCCACCTGAAGATGTTGTAATACAACGAAACCTAGGTCGTGGTAAAGAAATTAAAGATAGTAGAAATAATACTACATCACGTAGTTTCATTTAATTGTGAATATTTAATCTGTTACCTTTATTTGGACTCTCTAAATATGTATCTATGTCAACATGTTATTTTATAAACAGTACTTAGTGAGCGCGAAATTAACCCGGCATAATACTATATTTATATATATATATATATATATATATATATATATATATATATAATATATATATATATATATATATATATATATATATATATAAATATAAATATATATATATATATATATATATGTATATATATATATATATATATATATATATATATATATATATATATATGTATATATATATATATATATATATATATATATATGTATATATATATATATATATGTTTGTTTTTAAATATATCGCCATTAAAACGTTGTCACTTCCTATTTCTAATTCAAAGTGTTCTTTATGTTATCGGATCTATGCCATGTAACCTGCCAATATATTAACGAATTCGGGGAAACAAGTATTTTTTGTGATTCGCACGTTGTACCCATATTACGCGCAAAGTTTTATGGATTAATTTATGTAAACCATATATTATGAAATTATCTTGGTTTCGTCTAGTGAGGTAAAGTTTATTCTTTACCGAAATTAAAATATGAATAATGAGGACAGGGGGTGTTAATGGTTAATGGTGTGTTATGAGTATTTAAACAGTAAAAGGTTGAATTATGTAACAGTTAATACAGCATAAATTAACATAATAAAATCAGCCAAACCGTATGTCAATTATTAATCATATGTTTCCAGATAAAATTATTACTGGACTCTAACGTAATATTTGCAGGCTAAATTTGTAGTGAATAGAATATACACAGCATAATTATTTGTACTTAACGGTAGATCGTAATTTATTTGATTGATAAGTTTGTTACAAGTGTTTTTCATATTACTTTTACGTCCTATAACTTATTTCAGTTAAGAATGTCACATTTATTTTAGTATTTAATTGGATATTTTATAAATGTACTTATTTTTTTTATTCTTTGTGGAAATGTTGATACACAAGCTTATTTCTTGTTTAGTATTAATAGAATATTTCAAATTATTTGTGTTTGTTTTTTCTTTTACATGAAATAAAATAAAATAAATTTGTTTTAATCAGGTATATTGTCATACAGAAAACTATTAAGAAATTTTTCTAATTTTAACTTAATTTGTGTTGGTACGTTGTGGAATAAGTATATTTTGGTTCTTCTTTTTCACAAAACCCTTTTCTTCGAGAAGGATTTATAAAATTTATTAATATTTTTTTTGTTATTTGAGGATTTGATAATCAAAATTATCAAATTATTTGAAGAGAAGTGAGTAACCGCCATTGAAGTGTACGAAGCGAAAATTAAAAATACCGTCCAGAAATAAAAATCTTTTTGAGCACAAAGTTTATGAACAGAAGAATACAATTTGCGGAAGTTGTTCGTCTTTTCACAAAGTATATATTTTTGCTATATGCTAATCCGGCTTAGATTGCGTATAAATAATTATAAACAAAAAATTACACTATGTGGGAAAGTTTGCATCCAAATTAATTCATAAAACTTCTTTCAATATAAATTTCTATTTATTCAAAATATATATGAAAATCTACGCAACTTGTTTGCGTAAACAAACTATATATGTTTGCTATAGGTATGTACAAATCTAATATCTACACTATGTACATATAACTTGTAATAAAAGAGTGTATTATATGGGAAGGTTTACAGACAAGCTAATTCAGAAAACCTTTTTTCAAATCGCACTTATATTTATTCATAATATACATAATTATCTCCGAAACTTGTTCGCCTTACACACAAAGAAAAACATGTTTTTTGTCATATGCACAAATCTAACACAGACTACGTATAAATAATGTTTAATAAAAGAGTATATAGTATAGTGGGTACAAGGTGTAGGGTGCACATCCAAATTAATTCTAAATACTTCTTTCAATACGTATATTTATTAAAATTTACGGGGCAAAACTTGTACGCAGTCTGTTAAACGTTGATTCTGCATCAAAATGTAAACTCTAACACTCATATTTGTCCAAAACAATTCAAATTATTTTTCATTGAAATTATTATTTTTACTACACCGTGATTGTTTCTCCTATTCGTATTAGGTACTGCACTCATAACATTAGTACAGATTATGTAAAATAATATCAGAAAGTAGGAATTAAATTAAAATTTGACTATTTTTTTTCGGGGTCTCTTTATATACAGGTAAAAGAAACGGTGAAAATGTTTTTTCCTAATTTCTTTTAAATTTACGTAAGAAAAATTAAATGATTAATTTTATATTTCGTTTTGTATGTTCTAATTGCTTTACCCTATTGGAAAGTTTGATTTCCTTTCATTTTTACCACTCTTTTTACTTTTATATAAGCAATCGGAAATTGACAAAAAAATTATATAAATTTAAATGGATATATTTTATTACAGGCCAATAATATATATCATAGGCAACATAACATAATATAATGCACGAATCAGCAGGATATATTACTTTCTACTCGAGCTGTCCGCACATACTCATAAATTATAAAGTGCGCCTTGCCATTGAACCTGTGTTGCCTGAGTGAGCGTATCATATCTTTTAGAAAAACACAAAGCGTTTAATTTAAACTAAAGTATTTGCAAAATTCAAATATATTATGCATTACTTATACCTTCAAACAAAGTTTGCCAGATTCCATTCCGTCTTTCTATTCTACCTTAGTATTTCATTCGTCACAAACACCGATACGGTTTTGACGAAATATTTAAATTCACAGAAATGTTTAGCGTAATTGGAACCTTAGAAGTAATCTAAGATATTAATTACTAGCTTCCAGGCCATCTACCCTACAAATTTTTATCTCAGAGTTTACAAATATTTTTAAGTAGGAAATTTATATTATCCAAAGTTTCCATCGACTTAACTATTTGTAGTTTTCTCTTTAGAGAATATCTTTTATGGATATTCTTTGAAGATACCATTTTGAGATACTATTTTATGTTATCGTTTTAAGCGAAACGAAGGGAAATTGTTATGATTATTGCCGCTTCTCCTTTCTGGAACTGTGAATTAATTTTGATTGTAGCAAGTTTTATGTTTCTTTTAATAGAGTACACAGTTGGTTTAAATAGCAGAAATTCTAAATTAAATATCGTGTCTGCCGTTTCCTGGAAAAGGAAAAATTTTAGCTTAGGTAAGATTTTTTGCTTGATTTAAAATATTTAAGATTGTTTTAGAGATTCAGTGACACTGGTGAAAGTTTGGTGTGGAGAACCGGTGTGATTTTATAATCGTCTCTATTGTAAACATATGTAACAAGATGGATCATTACAGTTTTCATTTTATTATAGTTAATGTTAGGTCATTGCAGACTGATTATCATACTAAAAGTTGACTTAATATTAGTGTAGGTCTCTCAAATCGTTGATTAAAGATTAGTTGGTTTTATCAAAAACACTTAGGTACATATATATATATATATATATATATATATATATATATATATATATATATATATAGCGTTTTTGTTAAACTAATAACAAATAATAATATTATCTTTCTGCATGTAAATATCTTTTATAATATGTCTTGCATATCTTTCATGAATTTAAATATGTTAATTAAGAACCTTTTAATATAACTATATTAAGAGGTTCTTACTTTCTATTGGTCGGCGTGTTTTTCAATTACAACGACTAAAACCCTTGGGCATTTTTCCAAATATTTATTAGTTTTTATACGTAATAGAAAAATATATCTATATAGAAAAATAAAACCTAATCTCATTCTAATTTTTCCCTAATTGAACATTTTCATATGCTATGTTGTCAGGTTCAAAGAAAATAATACACCAGTGTCAATTAAATAATGAAAACGTCTAGATTTGATAACTCATAAATAAAGAAGGGATAATTTAAATGTAAATATTTTACCTTGATAAAAACATCCGAATTTATAACAATATCAGAATTTATAAAGGTTATTAGAATTAAGATAATCTCTTGGATTATGTGCAATTAAGCATAATTGAATAATTAATATTGAGAAATACGCGGAGTATTTCTGATGAATATTATTTAAAGAAGTAAACAATTTCACTAAAGTAATTAAACAAGAATTTCATTATGTCTAGAGCGTAATGAAATACAAAAGTGCCTTATGTGCTGATTATTAAGAGATAACAATTGGTTTTTACTTTTCATGAGGTGATAATGGCGTTTGGTTCCGAATATAAAGTTCCGATTACAAGTGATATCGTAAATATAGAATCTGGATGTACTAAATATTTTATTATAAAATAGTTCACGTAAAAATGAATTTATGACATCTACTTTGTCCCTCACCTCACGTGCTCTAACATTGTGTTCGGATATTGGGTGCTAGTATAGCTCAATATAGAAGTTGGTAGAATATTATTATATTTATACACACAGATTATGGTAAAGTATAAAATATACAAACAATATATTAAAAAGATACACTAAATCTATAAGCAATGCATTAGATTATGGAAATCAGTTGAAAGATTGTGTCGAGGACCAAAATACTTTTGTCTCTCACATGGCAAAAAATAATTCAATCATTCATCTAGTGTCATGTTAGTTATCTAAGAATAATGTGAAAAGACTTGAGAACTGCCAGAAGTAACAGGAGGGAAGACATATATTTCATGAATTTTAAAAAATTCCACCAAATTCTTCCCCATCAAAATGTTTTTAAGCCCTATTGTTGGTTTTAATTTATTTACCAATTATTATGGCAATTCAACTAAATCTTGCTTTTATAAAAAAAATTATCCATGATATTTCCCAGTATTAAATTTTAAATTTTTAATAAACAATTTTGTGTGCGCTTTAAATATACATATATTTCTTCTAGCCTGTTCAATAATAACAAAATAAATAAATTAAAATATTCACAAGCATAATTTCATCTTTATATAGCCATCACTATATATAAAAAGGCTCAAGTATCCTGTGTGTAGACTAATTAAAAACATTTCATGCACACTAATCGATAAGCATATATAATGAATACGCTCCCTGATACACTCATGTGCGTCGACACATGGTAAAAGCGGGGTTAACTAAAAAAATACCGAGTCCATTGAATATTGGAGGACAGCTATATTGTGTTGACGAACATTTAAGTTAGGTCTCGCTTGACAGTAAGATTATAATGTTATTTTAAAATGTTTTATTGAAAGTATTTTTTTTAAATTTTAATATAACATCATTTTATATTGATTTATGTTTTTGGATAAATCGATCGACGTGTTTTTCAAATTAAAATAAGTGAGGCGAAATTATTACTTTTCTTGTAATGTTAATGGTACAATTTTTGAAAGCCATTTTTACCGAAAGTAAACGGTAAATAATTTATAAATTTTTAAATTAGCTACACTCACACACACACGCACGCACCCACACACACATATATATATATATATATATATATATATATATATGTATATATATATATATATATATATATATATATATATGTATTTATTTCTACCTTTTAAATACTTGTAATAAAACATTTTCTAAAGAAAAACTATGAGCAAAAAATATTAAATGACAGTTTTAAAGGGGAAAATATATTCCCATTTTTTCTCATTTAACGGCACACGAGACTATATTTAATATTAGTATAATGTTTGACCTAATTCAGTAAGTTCCTATAAATCCTTTAGAAATCCAACTATATCCGAATGCTTGAAAAAAGCATTAGACTTGATGATTTGCTTACAACTAAACGCAATTCGGGCAAAACAATAAACACGTCCAGTATTTGAAGTCAAAGTCGTTAAGATTATTAAAGAATACGGTCCGTCTCTGATTCTCATTTCGTACAATATTTTGTCTGCTATTCGCCTTTCATACTGATACGATAAGTAATGCTCTTTAAATGAAGGTAAACGAATATTTTCGTCCAAATATTTTATAGTGTTGTACTTCTCTGAGAGCTTCTGATTAGGCGGGTAAATGCACTTCTAAAACAGAAGTTCAGAGAAGAAAGTAGATTTATAATATTATAGTTATTCTATATAGGTAATGTTTATGCTATGCAAATTTTAAAGATTTACTATATTTATATTAAAATACTTCTATGAAAGAAGGCTATAAAATGACAGCTACTCTTTATTAAAACCAAGTAATATTTACGTATAAAATTCTATGGAATAGAAAAACAAAAAAAATAACAAACCATGTCATTCACGGGAAATAATTACGAAAATAAAGAAACTGCGAGGTTTAAAATATTTATGTACTAAAATATACACTAAGTATATAAGTGAGTTATGCAAGTATAGTAACTTTCTTAAGATAAAATACTGTCATATTTGTTTACGTCAATATGAAATGAAGTAATGGCGCAAATAGACACATTTCTTCAATTACTTATCTTTTGTTAGGCAGAATCTTAAAAATCTAGGAAAATTGAGACCAAACTCTGTTTTCGCTGTATTAGAACTAAAATAACAATTATAAATCGTTTCAATAATTTACTGAAGTCCAGTTACAAATATCCTTATTGTTGAAATCATAATGCATTCAGGTAAGAACGCTATGTGAAGTATTCAAAAAAATATTTTATTTATTGACCAGTAAAATAAAAATAAAATCACTGGTTCTTTACATGTAAATTGGCGATTAGTTTTGAATTGTGCAAAAAAATTGTACGTTTTTTTATAAGAAAATATTACAATGCTATGCTCGTGCAATGGTTTATTAAAAAATATACTTCATTACACATATGTGTGTGCGTGTTTGCGTGCATGCGTGCGTGTGTGTATCGGTACGCACCTCTTTAATTCTGCCTAAACTTAATAAAGTTGCGAAAAGTGCTGTGCTTTTACAAATTATTTTAAAACATTAACTCTGCAAGCTCTTATCATCAATTCTTTCCAATGGGTTTAAATGCATAAATTTGACAATTTATGAGCAAATTTTTTTCCCCAAATATAATTTTATATAATTTTGTTTTTCAAGTCAAGATAATATTATAAGAGGAAATATAATGTATTCTCAGTCTCTAGCTGTAATTCTATGCATTATAGCAACTATGGAGTAAGAGATATTAAAAAACGTATTGCAACTATTGAGTGTTCAAATGCAGTTGGAAATTGTGTAAATTATTTACAAATATTTTTAGAATCATAAAAAGGTTTTTAGATTAAGGCGTGCACATTTTCTTCAAGAATATCACATTATGAAAAATTCTTATAATTATATAATTATTTATATATTTTATAACAAAAAAATATCAATTTGAATATGGACATAATATGACAACGTTATATAATTTGTCATTTCTCTTTTTCACGTTACAATTTTCATAATTAATTAAAACTTACAACTTTACGGATTATAAGGATTTTTTTGAATACCACTGGTTTCGACATGAAATCATGAAAAATAAAAAATGCTTAAGCGTGGATAAATGTCACATTTAAAACTCCACTCGAAGATTCATTAGAATATTTTCTTCCAAGACATGCGAAAACTGTATCTTCCGATGTGGCGCAGATCCAACCTAGTTAAATATTATGGGCCCTTAAAAATAACATACCAAACTGGCTCATAATTATGATAAGTCAAATACTATTTCATAAACTCAAGAGCGAGCAGGAATCGTATAGAATCTTTGATATTATAGTTCAATAGCATGTAGTATTTTCTTCAACAGAAAAATTACCGTCGGAAGACAGTTGTTTGATTAAAAGATCAATAAAAGCAGAAAAGAGAAGCGGAGAAGGAGCGTTACCTTGAGGTATGCAGGCAATGAGACTAACCTTTGAACAATTTTTGGTAATTTCGATTATCTGTTTAGTGCTAAGGAAGGATATTTTCATGAAAATATCCTTATCTTCATTTTTACAAAGTTACATTTTACATATTATCTAGAAAACGTCTTTTAAATTTACATTTGTGAAAAAAAGCAAGTCTATTTTGCGGAATAACTTTTAAAATATTCGTAGAAATCTACTTTAGTATCTTTTATGTGAAATTATTAAATGACGATTAAGGATAAAACTAAAGTAATTTGAAAATATCAAAGGGAATTAAAATTGTTTGTTCGTTTACTATAATGTACATTGTATTTGTTTAAATTAATAATACCACTAATAACTATTTTTATATGTCACCTGCAAATAGGAAAATGTTATGAAATATAAATATAGAAGTTAATGAAAACTAATATTAAACACTATTGCTTTTGTTTTAAAATATATTCCATTATTTTAGACATAAATATTAAAAGTTTTCATTAAAAAACAAGCCATTTGAGATTCCGTTAAAAATGTTTAAAAATTGAAATTTTAGTTGGGATAGTATATTCATTTTTTAAAGAAAAATATGAATGCATCAATAATATTCAAATAATTTAGAGACGGGGGGAGAATTTCCAGAATACAAACATTCAAAATAATGTTGAAATCAAAAAGAGACTTGAATGCATCGTATGTGTTTTTCAATCCATGATAATTTGGTTTAAAATAAACGTATTTTTTTTTCAGAAAAATACATTTTTTAAATTTCAGAATTATTAATAAATCATAAATTTTAATCTGTATTAATCGATACACGTAAGAATTGTAGCAACCTTCATAAATAGATAGCCTTCCTAGCAATGCTAGCATGATTTTCTATCACTTGTTTTTCAAATTTATAAAAAAAAGTTAGGCAAAATAAAATATGAGTGTTTTTTATAATCTTTCAATTATAACAACAAGGCGCGATATTACGATTAAACGGGAACGTAAAATGTACGGAGCTATTTTGAATATCTATATTGAATTTGGTTAATCAACGAGGGAAGTTTAATAACAATTGATTCCCGTGAGTAAAAATAATCCAGCTACAAGCTGACATTTTACTCATGGGATTATGTTTACACACATTTTTGCTTACAACTTCGCACCTAACTAAACCGTCAATTGTTTTACAAATTATCGTTAAAACTCTGTCGGTAGTTTAAACTCTGAGTAATATTACGGGTATAAAAACGAAATTTATTTACGAATAATAATTTTTTTCTTAACAGCTAAATGACAGTTTATTTGTCATCATGACATTTGCCAATACCTTGTACACAACGAACCTGGTAATTGGCGCTATACACCGTAAACAACTGATGGATATATATGTATGATCACGGCTTTTTCTGTGCATTTTAGACAGGGGGGTGGGGTGCGATTTATATTATATATATATAGATATATATATATATATATATATATATATATATATATATATATATATATATATCTTTCGTCTCTACTTATACGAATGAAACAAAAAATTAAGTTCATATCTGGGCTTCAGCACGCCTTTTATCAATATAACATAAGTTCCACTACAAGGAAAAAAAGACAAACCTGTGAAAAACTAATATTTTTATACCTGTCTTCTTGACATGAAAATTTAAAAGCCTTATTTTGCTTCCTTTGTTCTTACCTAATATTTAAAATACAGGAATAGATTTCAATGTTGCTATCACCATTTCTACTCTCCAGAATTAAGAGATTAAATAAGCATGTGGGCTTTTACTTACATTTTGTTACTAGACTTCCTATCGTTCAATGAATTCGTGACAGAAGAGTGATACCAAAGATCTAATATTTTAAACGAGAATTCACTGAATAGTTTGTAAATCGGGTTATTCGGCGGTATTGAAACTATTTTCATATATTATAGAACTTATTTGCATACGTGAAATGCGGATTTAATTTAATAATAATTAGATAATTTCATACTTTAAAAATGTTGAACAAAATGTTCCCAGTTAGCGGTTAAATTAAAATTGTGCGGTTTTTATCTTTACTTATTAAATATGTGTAATTAACATAAATGTATAACTCAAAATTAAAAAAATAATCACATCCTACCTTCAATATTAAATGGTAGCCTTGGCCTCAATCAATTTCACGGGTAACAGCGTTTCCATATTTAGGGTTCTGTCTACAAACTACTCCCGTAGTACTACTTACAGTTTCTCCATGTCCATCCATCTGTTAACATGTTTGTACATATCTATAATGCCCACAAAATATGAATTAAAATCTTTTGAAGAAAGTATTTTTGTTTACCTTCTTTTTATTTTTATCTTTTTGAGAATATGACAAAGACCATCATATTTTCATTTTGAAATTTATATTTGAAAGTCTAAGTATACCATAATATACATATTAAATTCTAAATTACTTTTAAACTCGTATGAGAATTTCAATAATTATATAAGAGCAAAATTTCTTGGTTATTAGACTATGTTTCTACACGCTTTATATTAAATTCACTTGGATATATCAAGAGCCGATAAAAATACAGTTATTTCATGATTAAAAACTTGAGAAATAAAATTATAATTTTAAAAACTAAAAAAATATTTCTGAAAATATAACAATTTTAGCCAAGAGCGCCACAACTCGGCATAACTAATTTTTTTTTTAAAAAGCTATATCACATATAACAATATTATTTTTTTCTTCCACGTATTATATTTTAAGAACTAATATAATCTTTCAATACGATCTTGCCACATACTTTAACTAGTCTAGTATAACAAAAATAATGATATTAATAGCAAATCCTCAAAACCGAATAAAATATTAACTTATTTTTTACATAAAATATCAGTTTTATGCACAATGTTACGTTAACACTACCAAATTATCACAACCAACTAGACCACGGATAAACGAATTGGAAAATATCTATAGTCATTTTTGTTTCATATGGATGAAAATTATAATAAGAAAATACTTAGAAATCGAAATTTTGATGTGAAATAGGGAAACATTAAACATCTAATATTTAGTTAATTTTAAGTGTTTCTTGTTATATAGATACTATATTTAAAGCTCTGACTTATACAGATAAGATGTAACTGAAATCTAAACCAATGATATGAATGGACATAATCAATCAAACTTTTAAAAGCAATCTGTTTTTCGTGATTTAATTCCTCAAAATAAGTAAAAAAAGTTGAAAGTCGTAGAAAATGTCGCCTGAAAAACACTGAAAACATCTCAATTTAAATGCTTTAGTTTCAATATTACTTGCATTGTGTTTGTTAATAAAGAATATTTCACCCAGATACATATTTATATTTATTATTTGTCAACATCGAATAAGACTCTTTTTAAGCATAAAGTGGGAGAAATTAACAAACTGGGAAGTCATTAAATGTAGAAGCATAAATATGTAAATTTATAAGTATTACAGATATACGTGACAGAAAAAAATACATCCGAAATAAAAAAAGAGGACATAAAATTTCCTCTATTTATTGAATTTAAAAATATTGTATAATTTATCAAATATTAAAAAAAATGACAAGAGTTACAATACAGTTATCAGTTATCTAAAAATTGGTGGGCCCATATTAAAATCAAATATATTTAAGAAGAAAACTTAAAATGGAAAATGGAACTTTCGAAGTCTTTCTATGTGTTATACTTATATGTATCGACTTTGCCTCCGCCGTTAAACTTTTCGATCAAGCAGAATTATTCTTACAAACTGGTTGAAAGAATAATTCTGTTTGTGTCTGATTGTGCTGTAATCTCGCTACGGATTGAACAAAAGTTAGGATTTTACGGAATAAACACTATTAATATTAAGAAAAATAAGATGCTCGAGTGATTTTAATAAAGTTCCTTTTATTCCTTTCGATGTACAGAAACATAAAATAATTATATCTTTATTTATAACAGTGCATTTGTATCAAATTATAACAATATTTTAAAATAATAACGTGTTAGATGCGAGATGAGGAATTTAATAAATTGAGAAATCACTTACTTTATAAATATGTCCATCACTATACTAAACATTATGGATGGACGACGTCTTGGATATAAAATTCTCCTTTTAATAATAGCTTAAAAATATTTAACGTAATGTTTAATCTATTTAAACCCACTTGAAGTCGGAAATTAACATTGTATTTCACTTACTATCTTTTCCCTATAGTAAAAATTTTGGCACCGAAAAAGTATACACGAACATTTATCAAGTGCTGTACATAATGTTTTCTGTATTTAACAACTGTACGTAAAATTGGCATTTTGTAGTGGATACATAAAACATTCCGAAAGTATTTTTTTTTATGTGTTACAAAAGGTTTGAACTAGAAAAGCTATAATCATGACATGAAATGAACAGACCAAATATTCTATATAAAAGGATAAAAGTAGTTTCTATATAAGAAAAATATATGCCCATTTTTATACTCGAACGTTATGTATAACCGCTTTTCATTTGTTACTATTTCTATGTTTTGTAATTCACTAAGAAATTTCTTTGTCAGAGATTATGCCCATCTGAAAAATACCACAAATTGAAATAAAAAATCAACCACAAAACTGTATGAATATTGGTCCCTACTAAAGCGTAATTCTTGCTACATTACGACCAGAAATCTTAGAAATCCCTTTAAAATACATAATTAAAATTTTATTGTTTTACAATTACGAACTCAATCAGGTACCTAGCACACACTATCAAATTAATTCACTAACGTTTAACTTTTCATTGTAAAGATATTATAGCCCAGTCTTATGCAGAATTACGACAATACTTAATCTAAATTTTATTGAACAGGTCATAAAGAAATAAAAAACTAAATGTCATTATTTATTTTTTCAGTGTAACGTAAAAAAAATGTTTTAAAAGTTACTGAAGCTCGTTCGTATAGCACAGTTCTCGAAATTATGAATGTGTGTATAAAATGTTTAACTACATGCTTCAAGTAGGAATGTCAGTTAATATGTAGTCAAAATTTAAATAAATAATTTAATTTATCACCTGTACTTGCTAATGAAGAAGATACATAAGCGCGAGGTCACAGTTAGGGGGATAACGCAAAGGGTTGAATTGATCCGGACAGCTGTGTGTTAATTATAGTCCGAGCGATGAAACCTTTCATTAGTTTCCTAATGTTTCATTCCTTAATGTTTGGCATCGTCCGGGAAGAACTAAATACGATGTAATATAAACCTATCAAATTTAGAAACTAATTAATTCTTTTACATTTTGCATGAGTAAATAGCTTTATGCCCATGTGTAAAATGTTCGGTGTTTACAATATGAATTACAATATTTCGTTTTAAATTTTAACAGAAAACCTACGCCTTAAAAGTTTTCCATAAATTTGTATGTTTGATATATAACATTTTTACTCTAAACTCGAATACAACCAATGTTATCATTTATTATTGACATAGTTCATTGCCATAGTATTTCTAGGAATCGTTTTAAGATTTCTTAGTAAAAAAGGAAACGTTAGAATTTTGTCATGCTTCTATGATCGTTTGTCTTTCATAGCTTCACAGTTTTTGAGTTCTGGGCATTAAATTTTAAGTATATGCTTCAAACAGAGTTCTGGAGCAACATTTTATCACAGGAGATTTCTCTCTCATCTCAATTGTTATCTTTCTTTAACAAAGACAATTCAATTAATATGTAGTAAAGAAGAATTAATATGAGTTACGTTAAAGATACATTTTAAGTAAAGGTGATAAAATGTTTCTTCACGCACTCCATTTAATCGAGTATTGAAGAGTAGGTGAAATCTTTGTTTTTTATAATTTTTTAAAATTGTTGCCCAATTTACAAAATATTAAGGTTGAAAATAACGTGCAATTTGCTTTCTTCCTCTATAATTTTGGAAATGTTGATTATACACAATTAAAATATGTTAGTTTCAGTGGAATGTTTAAATAGCATGGGATTATAATTTTTAAGTAAAATTCGAGAATAAAGACGACTCCTTATTTAATTATTTATATTAACTTTACGTTAATATGCACTTGATTGGTTTTATATTTTTCATACATAATGTTAAGCAAAGTCGCCTTTATCATATAGAGAATTGAAAGATATTTAAGAATTTATATTATTTCTAATTAATTATTATAATTATGATAATTATGATATAATATCTTTACTGTGTAAATTTGTTGCTCAAATATTTCTGTCAGAGACGTAAGGGAAAATAAATGCCTACATGTCTTTAATTTACTCACGCAAGTTGACCAAAAAAATGTATTAAAGTATTTACGGATAGCCCTTATTTTCTGTTGTAATTTTTTTCACACTTGATTAAGTTCTTTACTAGCACTAACTTCTACTGCATTAAATGACGATGGCAAAGATCAACAAGCAGTTTTCATTTTCAGTGTATGTTTTACGCGAGGTAAAATAGAGCAATGTATTCTCACCATTACTACTGAATCTTCATGCCAAATCTATATTCTGCGATTATGTGAATAAAGTAACTGAAGTTATATCCGTAAATGGGAGACTTATCAAAAACATCAGATACACAGGCGACCATCTTGATATCTTGCAATATCTAATGCCTTTAAATAATTGTCGACGTTATAAGCAAATGAACAGTCATAGAAATCTAAAAAACTTAAATATATGCAAGCTCCAATAGTTCGGGATCGTTACACACCAGAGCTATTTGCTCCTCTGCCAACTCTTTTAGCTCAATATGCGAGGTAAGACACTGGACACAGGTAGACTTGGCAAGAAGAAAAAATCCTAGCTGTACAACCTACGTCAATTTTAGTATAAATGTACCCATTCCATTTTCTGGGCAGCGGCTAATAGCCATAATTATTTCGAAAACTCGGTAAATAGAAAGCACTACAAGAAGAAAAGAAGTGGTTAAAAGACCTGGGAGAGTCAACGACGAAGAACTGCAAAACATTTTGGAAAGTCACATGTCGACAAGAAGAGGCGAAAGAATAAATATTACTGTGTAATTATATATTTTACATGGGCTCTTCTCGATGTATGAATCCCAATATTACTATATAAGAAAATACTAAATAGTGGTATATTGATACAGCCCCGTATTGAAATCATATATTGCGATTTGATTTTAAAAATGCTTGTATTTACAGGTCATGTAATACTAACAATATAAACAGTCATCGAAGGTCTCGGTATTGCTTTACATTTAATATGTATGTATATAAATGTATATATATATGTATGTATATATATATATATATACACATATGTATTTTTATATATTTTATATTATTCTGCATAACATCCTACTAAGCTAAGCTTTACATCTATAAGAAAGTAATGATATTCACTATTCTATGTCATTCCTATTTGGTCTTAGATTTTGGTGTAATAAAAAAATACGACCGCACCAGTTTAAGTGATCGTTATATGTAAAAAAACCTGTCAAGAACGAGTAAAATTAGCACTTTGTTGGTTCCGTAAATATTTAATGGAAAAAAATATTCCTATTATACTCTTCAAAAAATTTTAATTTTTTAGACCGAAAATATATTACCTGCTATATTTTTACAGGTGCATATTTAAACCAATAAAAATTATGTGGTGTACAAATTGACAATTTCTAGTTTTTTATTTTTTTTCTTTAACTTGTACTGCTTCTTGTTAAATTTCATGATTCTAGATCAACGGGAAATACCGTATAAGTTTAAATTTACATACAAGTATCAAAAAATGCGTCATAAATTGCCGTATCTTTAGGGTTTTTTTTACGTTAACCCAGAAATTTGATTTTTACAGCACCAATGGACCGTAGATATAAAAATTTGATATTAATTTAAATTTGATATCTCCACGTGACATTGAAAAACTGGGTCTTGGCAGGCAGGCAGACAGACAGACGAACAACTAAGTGGTCCCATAAGGATCTTTTTCTCTTTTTAACGTACGGAATCCTGAAAAAAGGAAATTTTCTGCAAAAACGCAATATTATTTTTCTTTAAATTTAATTACATAAGACAAATATCATTCCTGAGTTACATTAAAAAAGGAAACCGATCCAATTCAAAAGATGGTATATAAATCAGCCAAGTGTATACTGGAACACACACAAAATAGGATTCTTTAAAATGTTGATAGATATTATTGGAAATGTGACACTTGAAAATTCTGATGAAAAAGATACAAAACCTTATTTTTCAGAATTTTTAAAATTAAGAAAAGAAGTGTCAAATTGTATGACAGTTTGAAGCTTCAAATTTTAAAATGACCCTTTAAAATGGGAATTGTGAACGAAACTTCAATTCTAATTCAGTAAACTTATTAAATGATAACCTCCCTGACGGATGAAATTTGAAAAAAAATCGTCCTCACTCTTTATGTAGGGGAAAAACACTGAAAATAATTTTTAGTGATTTCCTTCACATTAATTGAGATCTCCATAGGAAGCAAAAATTTGCAAAATGTTATGCACATTATTATAAAACTTTAGAAATTATGACTCTGTCGCCGATAGACAAACGGATGTACGGACGTGACGATATTGTACAACATATAACAACAAAAGTTAAACGTTTCAATAAGCAACCCTAGAAATGAAACAGTGTCATAGATATACATCAAGAATAAAGCTTCTGAACACGTTACATCATCAATTTAATGTCTATTTACTTTCATGTTAACTACAAGTCTCTTATTACTCAAACGCAAAGACATGTACAATAAGTATACTGAAGAAGCGTGTCGGTAATCGCTTGTGAAATGTAATACATCGTCAATATTTTACAACAAATTCTATGTTATATCTACCTAGAGGGCACCTAAAATAAGGCGCAAATGAAATCTGAATAATATATCCACAATTCAATGAAATCAGCTAAAGGGAATACCACTGGTATTATTTTATTATGATATACTTTATCTATACACGGGCCACCAAAATTAAGACGCAAATAAAGTCAGACTAATAAATCTATAATTTCATGAAATTTGCAAATAATATTACTATAAAATATCGAAATACCCCGGTATTTTATAATAATATTATCGAAACTTGCATTTAAGATACTCGGGTTTGTCATGCGGAATTCCCCAAATTTCAGGATATCAACTTTATTAATGCTTTGTATAATATTTTCGTGCGTACCGATTTGGAAATGAACACAGTTACGCTGTCTGTATATGACGTAACTTGGTTTTATTTTGTTGGAAAGAACAGAGAAAACATCAATTCAGTTTATCTTTTTAAAAAATCCATGCTTTTAATTTTGGACATGGTCGATTTAACTTCCTGCAAGTAATGATGGACCTGGAGTCATGTGACTGCATTTAATAAAAAATGTGAATGATTATATTGTTAACCCAACAATATAATGTTACTTTGTTCAGTATGTCGATTTTTGAAATCAAATCTTATAACTACTATTTTGCAGTTGTTTACAATCCCGAGTGCTGGCAGGCTTAATTTGTTTACCTAATCAAATATTTGGGGTACTTCTAGGAGAGGCCCTATCATCTTTATTTTGCTCCTGTTCGATTCACAATTTTGGAATCATGATCTTTTCGTATTTCAACGGTTCATGCCAAGATATTTGAATTTACACATTTTTAAAATTTATTTATCTATTTTTCCAATACTTTTTTCCCCAACGTGTAAACTTTTTTACCAAACCGTTAGCTGAACAATTATTTTCCAAAAAAAAATTGTAAATATTGATTTTTAATATGAATGTTCATTTCACAGCTCACCGCAGTCTGTATGTTTGCTTACATTGAGTTATACGTTCTCTGTTGTTTATGATATGCTATAGTATCATACTATCATATTTCTAACTATTAAAAAAATCTTCATTATTACTATATGCTTGTAATAAAATTACATCGATGCTGACTTAAAAAATATCATACGACTTCAAATCATTAAATTAGTACTTTACTCTAAGCACATCCTGATATAAATTTACGCGGTAAAGATACGTAAAAACAGGTATTTAACGGCAATTTGTATCTACACACATAAAGAAAATTCAGAAAAAGTGTGAATAAAATACATAGAGCATGAACATTAATGGGTCGAATTGAGATTTACTAGCAAATAAAACTAAATTACTGGAGGTGTAAAGGTTAAACGTGCGAGTTTAAGAGCCGTAAATCTAATTTTACCGCAAAGTTGAGACGGGAAATACTAATTGTGCGTTCAAACTCTTTTTTAGAGATAAAGTTGGTTTAGTGTTTCCATACATCGACTAAGTGTAATTTTTATTTAACAAATTTTGTGGATAGCTTTTTTTCTGGAGTAAAGTATTACCATTGAATGTAATAATGATAGTGTAATTTTTTCATTTCTGTTTCTAAAAAAACATATATGAAATACTTAAAATATTGAAGTCACCAACTTTACCTTTCTCAAGCTCATTAAGGATAATACATTTTCAATTATGGAAAATCTATTTTGAATATCAGGTAACAAAGCTTTATCACATGTTTGAAAGTATTGTTATTTTATGCACTTGAATTAGTGTGAAATTTTAAATTATTTACTGGTAATAGAAAATTTAAAATAAATCCATTTATAGTATTTCAAGTATTTTTATTATCTATAGAATCTAAATGTATTAAAAAACACTTTAAACGCCACTTAATTGATTTAAAACGATTTTCCTTCGATTTTAAAGCAATTTTAAAACATTTACGATTTTAAACCAATTTTCCTTCGAAATATTGTTTTCGAAATGTTGGATTCATAGTAATATATATTAGTTGTTCTTGTATGTTTAGTCCATCAGTGTACTTTGTTGTGATTATCACATTGAGGAATATATTTCGTGCTATTATTTATAGCAATAAGAACTCTGAAATTTGAGGTATACGATTGATTCTAGATACGTAACCTAAATAAAATGTCTCATATTTTAATCCGTATACTAGCAATTGTTTAAACTAAAAAAACATATTTGACTGTGATCATGCTCCTTTTAATTATGTTATATATATATATATATATATATATATATATATATATATATATATATATATATGTACATATATATTACAATATGAAATCTTTCCTGATATTCAAAGATAGTGATTTAGCTGATAGAGGGTAGGGACACGTAGCTTTAAAAAACCGCAATATTTTTGAAAGATTTACTAAACGATACCCAACCCAAGTTATATGTAAAAAAACTTACCTTTCTTGAGGTATAAGGTATGATTCTTTAAAATATTTAATTTCACCAATTTGTGGGCATTATAACTATTTATAATCATTCCACATTACAATTTTATACCATTAATAATCTGCTAGTAAAACAGATGTTATATACAGTCGGAGAGTCGCAGTAATGAAACTATAACGGGTTTTAGTTTTGGTATTGAATACTGAAAATGGAAAGTGTAAATTTCATAACAGTAGGAAAATTGCATTAGCATTTTCATTATAAAAAATTAATATGTCGTGTAAGTGACTTTAGTTTAAGTAGTTCACTTGAAATATATCCAAATCTTAAATAAATCATCCCAAAATTATTTCATTCTAAATTTTCAGATCTTAGGTTAGTCACAAAATTATTTATTTTGGTTCGACAAACATGTTACTATTTTTAGAAGGTTTAACTGAAACTAATTTAATGTTAGATGCGTCATCGCAAAATGTTACATCTGAGAAAAGTTTTTTTACCACAAAAATATTGATGTTGCCTTGATGCTCTCAACTGAATTTGTTATGCTCGAATTATACCCATGTACGAAACTTGATAAATCCGAAAAAAATTCATATCACACCTACGATCAATTACACAGAATGTAAGACGTATATTCGACATATGGACGTAAAATAAAACCTTACAGCGAAAAACATGCAACGAAGCCAACTTACTTAATCACACTCGTCTGTTAAGTAATACGATATTCACTCTGCTCGTAAAAATTTCCACCTTTGGTTAGTCCTTCTGTAGTATTATTGTCCTTACCTGAATACGACAATGAGTTAACACTGCGTATATTTCAACATTTACACCGGTAATTGAATCATAACTAATGTAATCACGTTAACAATGACAATTATATCTGTAAACTTAATTGTATATATCATTTTTATTTTATTTAAAATTTCAAACCTACTGATGCGCTTATGCTTATTATGCACTTAAGCAAAAAAACATATTAGTTTCAGTTTTCGAAAACGAATGCCGACAAGTCCTTGAATGTGTGTCTAAAACAAGACCTTTAAGTATATAATACCACAATAAAATACGAACTCAAAAGTATTATGGGAAAGAAAATGAATTTTTAAAAAGCATTGATACGAAATAAAAAGAATAAATTCAGTTTTTAAACAAGTCATTGAACGTGTTTTATATTACATAATTAAAGAAAAATATATCGCGGATCAAACGAACTATAAAACATTTTCTCATCCAAGCTATGCTTTTTTGAAGCCAAAAGTCAGAGACTGCTTGTGTGCCAGCATTATTAAGAAATTTAATATGTTTTTTGGATAGTCATAATAAAACGCGTATATAGTCTGATTTCCCTTCTGCTAATTTTCAACATTAAAATAGAAACGATTTGTTTGTGAGCTAAGAGAATATTATGTACACCACTGAAATTCAGTAGTTTCCGCTATCGTTATCAGTTGAAACCAGCAACGCATTGAATAAAAACAAGTTCCATTTACAACGTTAAATACTTTAACTCGAACACGAGCTATGTTAGTATTAACTGCAGACGTGTTATCTGACCTTCGTACGATTATTCCCCAGTAAACATTTTGATAGAGCCTTATAAATGGTAATCAAGGAAATATTTCCGATACTTCTAATGCTAATTTCTTTTAATAAGACATAGATTCGTCTTTATTAACTATAACAATATATTACATGATTTATTGAATTGGAACCGTTCTACTCAGGTGGGTATTAATATTTAACGTTCTTTTCATTTAAAAGTTGGTTATGGGAATAAGCGGTAATGAATTATTTTTAGTGATAAAAGTCTTCTTATTATATTTTTAATGTGAATAATTCCTATTCTTGTCATATTTTATTAAAAAATTCGTCAATTTCATTAATAAATTTCACATTTTAATTTATTAAAATTTCACATTGAATTTAACCTTTCTACTATTTTAAATAAAAAAAAATTATTTTTACTCGTTGGATATGTTTGTGATTGCTAAACTTTTTCACACAACTTTTGTCGAAATTGTATATTTATTTGACGATATAAGTCTCGATGATAAATACAGAGTATAATATAATCAGTTGCCTAAAAATAATATCAGAAACTGATTATTGGTTTCACTTAACTTCACGTACAACTTGTAATCTTCTTGAGAATAAAACACACAATATGATAAGTGAAGTCATACCAACAACTTAAGCTTTGTCAGTATACATTTTACTCGAGAGGGTTAAATTAAGTGGCTGCATGACTGCCGAAACTCGTTAGGGATGAAGTATTTGGAGATTCAAGTTTACACGTTAACTCAAAGCTTACCTTCGAATGTTCGAGTACAAGTGCGTTGAAATGGTGTAAGAATTTGTAGCTGAAATTTGGTCGTATCCCGTAGGGAAACTAATTGGAACTATTTTGAATATTGCATTAATTTCTCTTTCGAGTGAAGCGGCTATCTATTAGATGAAACACTTGAGTTCTGGAGAGACGGGTACAGTTGCTTCACAGGTAAACAATTTTGAAAGGATGTTATTTAACGAGTAAATTCAGTTGTGAGCGTTAAGAGAGGCATATAATTAAGCTTATTAATTGCATATTATCAAAGTAAATAATTTTATTTAATAAATATGGTTAATATTTAAAGTTTTATTTTGAATGTGGTATAAGAAGCGTAAAAATTACATTTTTGAACATTTCAGAATTTTTACACGCAATATAAAATAGAAAGTTTGAAACAACTTTGGAAATATTTTGGACACGATTTTACACTCAAATATACTCATTATCAAACATGATTTACAGTAAAATCCTTACTGAGTAGATACAGAAAATAATTCCCTTGATTATTTTTTGCTTTTTATTACAAATTTTGTAAAAGCGTGTCATTTTTGGTTTTTTAAACTATTAATTTATTTTATAGTTTTAGCCTTTTATTTTTATATGCAAATATTATACAAAACTGTAAACATTTTTTTTTTCATTAAATGATTGTGTATCATAGGTTCTTGATACGTGTGTAGGATTTTAAATAATTTGATATCTGTTAGTGGATGAAAATTTAATTTCAAAAATTCTGTGGCTTTTTTAGTCTTTTTTGTTTTTAACAAAATTGTTTTTATATAATTTAATGGAATTATTATTTTGTCATAAGTTCTTGATAAGTAGATAAAATTTTATATAATTCGAACATCTGGAGGTGGCTGAAAATTTAATTTAAAAACTCCTTTATTTTTTTAGTCTTTTTTGTTTTAAGATTAAAACTGTTTTCGAAATTATTGTGTTATCATTAGAACTACACACGATTGCCAAGTTTAATTATGATATAACAATTAGAAGTGCATGAAATTTACATTCGCATATCCCATTATATAGTTAGATGTATAAAGGTCGATCTAATATAAGAGTGTTAAAAATGATTCGTATAGAAGCGAAGGTGGCAATCTTACTTTTGACTAATTTTGGGAAAAAAACTGTTTAGTTATAACAAATAATAAATATAATAAAGTTATAACTTATTTCGGTGCATATTGCTATATGTTAATAAAAGTAGTGGTGATCAATAATAAGTTCTATATCAACCTGCTTTACTACTTACTGAAAATTGATTAGTTATTAGAATGCAAAATATAACGGTAACCGACTTTGATACCAATAAATGAAAATAGTCGCTTTTGAAAATAAACTAGTAACTAACATAACACAAGTAAAAAACAATAAGAACATGTTTCTTATTAACAACAATAAAAAAATTTAAAAAAAACGGTTTTAATTTTAAATTCGTTTATTATTTAGACAGGTATTTATTACGTTTATAGTTATATAATAAAGTAAATGAACAACAACAAAATTAAAAATATTTATGCACCCCAACTCTGACACCATGGTGTTCATCAGTCCTCTAATATCTCTAATATAAAATTTCCACGCTTGTGCAAATTATATGAGCACAAACCCAATGTTCTAGGTGTAAGGCGTCAAACTTATAATATCAATCCTTGCGTCGGAAGTTAAAAAAAAGATATTTCTTAAATAAATAAATTCTTGACTTCCTCTAGTGGTTCCAGGCAATAATCTTCCCTGTTAGAAGAAGTAGTAAAATGTAATTACTCCTGGTCCATTAACATTTTTGTAAAGGGTATATCCTATCAATTGACGTTCCATAACGTCATCGGCGTAAGAATCGACTTTGAGATTTCTCTCCAATCATTAACCGGACACCCAGCTCCAAATTTTACAATGACCAAACTTATAGATATGATTTCTTTTAACTAAATACAGAATATAGTATCGCTCTTTTCTTCTCAATGTGCCAAACACGCGGTCTGGGGCATATGTGAATCCCCTCTGACCGGAAAAACTATTTCCATGTTTTGGATGGTTGGACATGAAAATAATCAATAAAACAGGCAGAAATGATGATGGGATTTTCATTCTGACTTTGAATTCCGTTGACGCTTCTTTTATTCAGTAACAAATTGGAATCTTTGTGAAACTGATCTTCAATGCGACAGTACGCGAATATATTTTTCCTTGTCATTGACCCATTTGAGAATTGTCTATCGTTGTCTAAGCTGTAAAAGTGAAGTTTTGGTTTTATACGACTTAAATCTAAATTTCGTTTTTATATTCTCATAATCATTAAGAAATTACTGAACTTATAGGGAATATTAGGAGAGTTGAAGTCGATTAATAGCAAACTAGATTTGTGTAGAATCAAAAGTAAATTTAAATCCGTCCATTTTAGGTATTTGAGTATATTTTTCAATTTTTTTTCTAATAAATAAACAACTGAAATTAAAAAATAAATGAATTACGACATATTCTAAGTAGACAAAGAGATATCAACGATAAATTGTCGTATATACTGCCCTACCATATTTATTGACGTGAAAACGTCTTTATAATCGACGCGACAAACAGCCTTTAAGTGATACAGGAGATGCAACAAGACAAAGAGAGTTTTGTATAGACGTAGTTTTTTTGTATCTATAATATTTCATTTAAATTTAAAATGGATAAATAACCAACATAATATACAATAATTTATTTCGACTTCTATTTTGAAATATATATCATGTCTGGGAAAAATATAAATTTACTTATCAAATATTTCCAGCAGAGGATATTTAGCAGGAATCTTTCGTGAGAGTTTCCCGTTATTTTGTTTCTTTAGTAAATAAATTATAATAATAAGTACCTAACTTTCATGTGTATACTTAATTATAATTTTCTCCAAAGTATTAAATATTTTGTAACATAAAGCGTCTATATCGTATTAAACACGTAAAAATACGTTATGGATCAAAGAAACAGATATATACTTTTCGATACTAGTTATGTTTTTTCGATTAGACGAAAATATTTCAATCTCCAACCTCCCTAGGATAAGAAATATTAAGAAAAATCACGATGAATATGTTTGATTTTGAATTCCTTAGTAAATTTTAAGATTTTTAAACAAAAACCACTGAAATTTTGTGTATTCTTTGAACTATCGATATATTGAACAAACAGGAGCTTTATTTATTTTGCAACGTTATATACTCTGACTGGGGTACGAGCTTTGTGGTTAGTAATAGCTACAGACGTGTTGACAAATCTTCCTACAATTCTAGTTTACGATACGACAAATGTAAACCTTATATTCTTCTATCGTTTTGAGAGATGCGGATTGTTTGAAATATGATAAGCATCTATGGGAATTGTTGAAGATATGTAAAACCTTCTCGCATATTTTAATATTGCTCGTTTAAACTACAATACAAAAATAACATACAGAAAACTAACAGAAACAAAAAACCAATGAGTTGAGTATAGTTTATTTAAAGTTAAATAAGCTTGGGTAAGAATATTAATTTCAATAATTTCTGAGTGTATTTTATATAATGAATCTCGCATTGCCCTTGGTTATAATTTATAATGCGGAATTACATGATTTACTTCATCAAAAAATTTGTTCTTTTGCAGGCATTAATATTTTATTTTTTTACAATGACATATGTTTTTTTACAATGTATGTAGCCATTTAGAAAAAAAATTGTTTAATTTTTTTTAAATACGCTGCCTTTATATAATATTTCAATAACTAATCATAATTTACCATTCCATGACAAGAATAGGTTTCTCTTCAAGTTCTTAAATGTATACATAAGCAAATTTAAATCTGATGGGGGGCATATAGTTCAACTCATTTTACTCTTTTTATAAAATATAGCCTTTTTTCGAATAAGTAGAAATATAAATTTTATAGCTCCATTATTTGACATTTTTCTAACTCCGGAGTTTTTTCTTGCCCAAATTTGTAATATAAATTTAACTAAGATCTAATGTAATATAATGCACTGCATAGAAAGTCATCTAACAGTTGTTAATTGATTATATTTAAACATTTCACATAAAACATTTATACAGCTGTATTTGAGAAAATCGCAAGTTATATCAAATGACACTATGTCAGTAACCTACGTTTTGTCATTAAACGTTAACTTCCGAGGGTTCTATTCACAGGCTCTATGACTACTGAAGCTCGTTAGGGATAAATTGTTTCGAGATTCAACTTTGCATGTTAACTTGGAGCTTACCTTTGAATATTTAAGTTCAAGTGCGCTTAAACGATCTAAGAATTTGGTACCTGGAAGTTGAGCGTGCCCCCAAAATGGAAAGTAATTGGACGTACTTTGAATTTCGGACTAATTTTTCTTTCTTTACAAGTGGCTACTTATTAAATGAGATCCTCGAGTTTTGAAGGGAGGGAAGTGGGTTTCGGGTCCGCTTCAATTGCTCGGTGAGTAAATTGTTTATCAGAGAAGATATTTAAAAAATTCACGTGCTAATATAATTAGGAACACACAGTTAAACTTATAAATTAAAGATAGTATTATTTATGGAAATATAGTTGAAATTGGAAAATCTGTTTTGAGTGCCGTTTATTAAAGATGAATTAGAAGATAGGATGTTGTAACTTGTTAATTTGGTAGCGTTTAACTGTGTTTTGAAACTTTGAATCTGACAGAAATATTGACATAATTTTATTCACGTTATGTTTAGCCTCCCGCGAAATTTCATTTCAATTTTTCAACAATGTATTTTTCAGCAAACTGTGTTTAAGTGGACAGATATTTTGTTCGAAAACATTTAACGCACAGAAGACAATACGATTCGTTTGATCCCATGAATTGTTGATCACGTCATACACTAAATTTTCCCAAATACAAAAATATATGTTACATGTTCCAGTCAACATGGCACTTAGATAATTTTAAGCTGTTTTCTGAAAACGATATCCATTCCTAATATTCAATATTACGTCTATAGATATATTAATTTTTACAATCCTCTGTCTCATAACAAATAAGTGTTCCGTATTTTGACTTAATAGAAGAAGAAATGGTAGTATTTGAAATGTTGTTTACCCTTATGTATGTATTACTCTTGAGGATTAAAAGTTGAAAAGCAAGAAAATATTATACATATATATATATATATATATATATATATATATATATATATATATATATAATGTCTCCTTTTTTTAAATACAAAACCATAATGAAGGTAATTCTTTAGTGACTAAGATTTTTAATAATTAATAGAACTATATTTTTCCACGTTCATTTTATCCGATCTCAATCGAAGTTCAAATGTAAATGAATTCGATGCGGTCTTAATATTACATTGTCTCATGAATGTTAGCTCCAAATGAGTAATATTAGATGAAAAATAAAAACTTAACATTAAAATTATTACCCTATCTGGGAGCTGGGATATGTTCCTTGGATCTTGAGAAAATAAAAGTAATGATATGTACACAATTCACAATTCATAATATACACACACTTTCACAGTTGAATCTCAGTACCCGCCGATATGAAAATAACTCGATGGTAAGTTCAAATTGTATTACATGCACCTAAACAACTTTTGACTTCACTTAGAAAGTCTTGTAGCCTTATCGTCAGAAGGAAAATGTTTTAATACATTTGGTAATAAATTTACGAACTTTAAATAGAAGCGTACGTATCGTGGTGATGAGAATCTCCACACCTTAGTGATCAGGGCCTTTGTAAGTACTTGTATTATTATTTTTCTTTTGACAAATATAAAGGTAGTATTATTATTATATATCTGAAAAAAAAACAAAAAAAAAATTAAATGCTAAGAATTTATTTATTCAGCACGTTTTTTAAATTTTTCATATCCTTAATAATACGAGGAATCAAATGTATAATAAAAATTATGGAAAAATATGTCATATCAATTCTAAATTATATCAGCTTATTTTATTAGTCATATTTAAATTAAAATGAACAGACTTCGGATAGTTTTTAAATTTTTTTCTTTAGAATTAGTAAAATTCTGAGGATATTTTATGATAACGAATTGGATTTTTTAAAATTCTTAAACTTCAAAACCCTTGGAAATATTTTGGTTTCTTACATTCCCCAAAAGCATTTACTTCAAATTATAATTAGAGAAATCAGTCCAGAAGAAACCTGTTGTAACGAAAAATATAGCCTGTATATTTAATTAGTTTCCACAATTTGCCATTTGTAAATTATTATTTTTGAGAAATTCTTTGCCAGATCTTGGTCTGGCCATGACTAGAGAGCTTTCATTTTCTGATCGTCCGTCTTTCGTTTTCTTTCGTTTGATAAATAGTAATTTCCCAAATAAATTACATTTGATAAACGTTCTTAAAACTTTAATGTCATCGATCGATTAAAAATAATTGTTGGGCTCATGTGCTAATAAACAACGAATTAAAGTAGTTGTCTATTAAAACAAGAAAAAAAAATTTATTTCGATATATATGGATAATATGGCAAAATCCAATTTTGTCAGTTCTACTACCTATAAAATAACAGGTTGAATTTTGGCTAGGTCCATTTTATTGCTTGGTTCTTCTCGAAATGTTTATGACTGGTTTACAAGGGTGCATTGAATAGTTTAATAATAATAAGTCTGCTAAGTTATAATATAAATACTTAAAGATAATCATACTGATGATTCGAGGACCTTTTTTTAAAACTGCTAAGATAATGTCTAATAGCCCGTTAGAGGAAAATATAAATTTAAGAAATCATCGAAGTTATAGGAGACATTAGAAGTCAATTATAAAAATACTAACATAGAGCTACAAATTCTATAGGAATTGCAAAAAATATGATTTATTTGATACTAATCTACTTAGATACACGTAAATTTAAATATATATATATATATATATATATATATATATATATATATATATACATATATATATATATATATATATATATATATAATTATTGTTTTATTACCTTACGGTGAATAATTCTTATTTACCAAATATTTTTTTAAAAAGGAAGAAACATTTTTAAAAAGTTGGTTTAAAAATGAAATTTATTCCCATTTCAAAGTTAATGCATTATTTCTTATATATTTTTAGTGAATCATAAAAATATAGATGCATTTAAAAATGTTCTAATGAGGTGCCGGAAGACGCCACTTAATATAATCAGCATATTTATTCACTTGCTTAAACGGTCGTGTATTACATTATTATATTATCCAAAGTTGTGAAATTGTTCCCAACATATAATTGTCTTCATCACAATTGTTTTCATGTATATATCTTCCATTAATTAATTTCTAAACGCATATTGAAGCTCAATCATTTAAACTAATTATGAAGAACCGCAACTTCCTTCAATTCCTCCTACCTTCAATTACTCTGCGGCTCTTGCGGTAATCTCAGATAGCAATTTTTAAGTTATGATATCGTGGTACTTTTATGTTGCACCAGTACCGTGTCCCTCAGGGCTTTTAACAATCAAAGATGGGTTATAATCATAATATAAATATTTTGAATTTTTATAGGAAACTTTATTTATATACTAGTAGCCGATATCTGATTTGAAATATATATAGTTGACTGTTAACTTGTTAATTGTAATAAGTTAATGTGACCTTCTTAAGAAAAAGTAAATATTTATATAAAATTTGAAATTGTTATCCAAAATTCATGTCTACATACGATTAAAGTATTCTACCGCAACTAAAATAAATTCATCCTCTGCGGTGTTAGTTATATATAAAGGATCAATTTAAATCATTAAAATTTCTTTTACGTTATTTCCTTAACACAAATTAAAGAACAGGTTAATGATGATTAAATTCTGTTTGACAGCAACATATGATTTGTTCTACAAGTACCATACGCTTAATCTTTGAAAATAATACTTCATTATAAAAGGCGCGAAATGAAAACTTGTTGCTTAGTTTGTCCTAATATAATACAATAGTATATTTTAATATTTATAGTTTAATGTAAAACGACGTAGAAATTTTTTCCTTTTTGTTTTTGTTTTAAAAGTTAAACGTTACGAAAAAAAATTACGGTACTCACTTTTACGTTTGAATGTTTTATTATAAAAAAATATTAGCAAAAATATTCTAATTGGCTTCAAGTACATTTGTCAGTATTCATAAATCTAAATTGTACCCTTGCCAAAAACTGATCAACATGGGAGTATCTTGAAGCTCATACGCTCGCTAAAAAAAACCGTGATCTCGAACCATACAACTTTCAATAGTAAATACTAGCGACCCGTCCAGGTTTCGTACATGTGAAATGAAATAGTTCGACTAAAATTTTGTGTAATATGAATTATTTCCTTTAATAACCTAGTACAGTGCTTTATTCTACTGCAAAAAAATTAACACTGTGTCCCTACAAGTTATTCCTCTAATATTTTTTCTCAAAAGGTAACCGTTTCCGCGCTCCGTTCTCTAATCTGCGTAAGCGAAACATCGTACCAAATGTCAACAAAAATTTTTCATATTCAATTCAAATATATTTTACTTTCTCTTAAACTAATAATTCAAATTATAAAGTATATCGTGTAATTTTTAGATAAAAGTAGTTTGCTTAAAACTGTGTGAGGGCATAATTATTTGTAATGGTTTATTATGTGTTTTTAAGCAACTTAGTTCTGCACTTTACTTTAATTAACAATAATATTATTATGTATCGTTATGTGGTATGTTTGTAATATTCTAGCACGCAAGACTTGTCTCCCTTCTTTTCTTCGTTCCCCATCTTCATGCGGAATACATCGCTTCGAACGTCGTCAAAATCGTACTTCTATTTTTGTTTGCTTTAAAGAACATTTTGATTTTTCTTGAACCACTAACCTAAATGCCTTAAAATAATTATGATTTTTATTTTAAAGAGGATTAATACTTCTACTTAAATTTCGCCGTTTTTGCACCATGTACTTGTTTAACTTAAAAACCGTATGGAAATTGTTCATACAAAAGCACCGTACTTATGATATGAACTATAGATTTGTAGTGGCTTGAAATGAAAAGAAACACACGATGATGAAACAATTTCTATTTCATCAGTAAATACTGTCCGAATTAAATGGTATTGCCAACTAAAATATTGAATAGATTTAATTATTATCGAATACGCTAAATAGTTGTTCATATACATTTATATGTCAAATATATACAAAACAAAAGTTTCTGAAATAAGGATACAGAGAATGCATATTACAAAAGCCAGACTTAACGTAATTTTTGCACATTTTATTTGTGGAATACTTCCTTTTTAAACGTGTAATATGTTCCACCAAAATATACGAGTCTGCGATCACTATGTAGATAGGTGTTTTATTGTACAAACATATCGTACGGTTCTAATAGAAAAGTATTTAATAAATAAAATGTGTAAAAATTACGTTAAATTGCATTCTTTTGGACATGTCCCGGACTTAAATAACAATTTCGTCTTTTACAATTATAGCGACTTAAATAAACAGAAGTCATTTCATTAAGGGACCCCGTTTTTATAACAAAGCCGACACTCGTAATATTTGATAATTGCAAATAATTTTTTCCGCCGTAGCTCTTGAGCTACTGTAAAATTAAGTTGGCGGTCTTTATGGTTTTTGACAAGATGATAAGGTTGTTGCGTGGCGCAATATCCTTTAATGTTTCTGAACGTCCACAGATATCGTTTCTCTACCTTGGCGCAGGGTACTCAGCAACGATCATTCTGCATGGCTAAATATTGTGAGGCGACGTCTCGTCCCCTATTAGTACCAAATCGTTTCTCCGGATTGCTCCGCGAGCGTAAGGTTCTCGTCGGTTTTGTAGCTTAGGAAGAAATTGGTTAGCTCTCTATTCATAGAAGGCATTGTCAAGCTCTCCATTTTTTAAAACCAAGTAGATATTGGCTAAGTCTCCATTCTTTGCGGTCTTTATCTGTGAAGCTTCACGACGGAGAGCCCGGAAAAAAATGGTTTGGCGTCGATTCGTCTTCGTCATTTGCTGTTAATCGTATGTTTATCTTCTACAAGAACCGTAAACAGGACTGGTTTTTTCGGCAATCGTGTAAGGTGGCTTCAGAAGTAGTTTTCACGCTTCAGAATAAGAGCTTCCAATCTCTGTCCATAATCGGAAGGCAAGGTTTCATTTCTAGGTGATCTCATTATAAGTTTGTTCCTTGGTCTGATTTGACCCTCTCTTTTGGGATATCTGCATATATATATATATATATATATATATATATATATATATATATATATATATATATATATATATATATATATATATACATATATATACATACATATATATATAATTTTATATATATATATGTACATTTTTTTTTGCTTCACAGATACTAATGCTCAGAAACATATCGTTAATGTCCGCAGTCATAGCGATCATTTGCTGTCTCAATCTTATCAAAATCCCTGACAGAAATTTATGAAATTTGAACAGATGTTTGCAGCATTTAATAAACCAAATACATCCTTATATACCTACTTACACAAATACATGTATAAAACACACATACATTGATATATATAGACATAAATTACATCCAAGCTTTCAACTTCACAATATTCAGTCCCTCAAATCTGTATACATTTTTACCTATTGTATACCCGCTTACAAATAATTTAGCTCTTACATCTCTTTGAATATACCTGTACATATTACTAGCCCACTCTCCTCCGTACCAGTATTTGGTGTATTCATGTATTGATTTACACTTACTTATCTACCTACCAACTGATAATATAGTTGCTTCATGTACGTAACTATGTATATTTAGCTGCCTTTCATTTTGTTATTTTCTTACTTACGTCAACACAAATGAAACAAATCCATACTCGATGAGTTGGCTCCTCGTCAGTGAAAAGTTCCTGTTACCTCTCTTCATCATCGTGTCCTGGTTTTTCAAAAATTTCATTCATGCTGTCTTTAGTTTTGTCGAAACTTTAGAGATTTTAGTATTAAATTATCATTGGACCTATATCGGACAAACCTCGTTCACGGTACCTGTGCCGTAAATTCTTGATTGAAATTCTATGGTGTATCTTGAATTTTCACTATCAAATTTTAACCAATTTTTTTATGATGGCACACGAATGTCTATGATTTGAATTAACATACACAAAATAACCCGCATCTCTCCAGCATTAGATTAAGGAATTTAAATCCGAACTCATTAAAACTCAAAGACAATCTTTGCTCGAGACTCAAGATAGTAATTTAAAAACATCGGGTCCTAAAGTTTTATTATTTAAGAAAATATAAGTCTTATAACATCATGTCTGAAAAGTTGAAATTAAGAATTTATTGATAGGGAATCTCCTTGAAGGGTTACGATCCGAAGTTTAATGAGAGTTTCTGCTCAAAACTTGCAATACTAATTTAAAATAGCTAATTCTCAAGTTTTAAGATGTAAGCAGCTCATATGCCTACAGCGTCAAGATAGAAAAATTGGAACTCGGAGATTAGTTGTAGAGGCTCTGCTTAAGACTCAAAATATCAATTTAAAACAGCAGATTCTGAAATCTTACGGTTGAGACAGGCAGTACACCTCAGGAAATAGGATTAACGGGTTAGATCTCGAAGTTCAATCATAGATATCCTACTTGACGCCCATAATATTAATTGAGAAGCAGCATACCAGCAAGTCGCTCGATTTAGACAGGCAGTACTCATACGCAAATCTCTGGATTTAATCAGTACACAGCGTCAAGACTGAAAGATGGAAACCTGAAATTTAGTGGAAGAATTTCTACTTGAGAGCCACGATACCAAAATTAAATAAGAAAATGTGAGCATACAGTATCGCTGCAACGTAAAGACTGAGAAATTGGAACCCGAAATTTAGTGACAAAGTCTCAGATTGAGACATAAAACATTAATTTAAATACAGCAAATTCTCAAATCTCAGTGTTAGGCAAGCAATATTCCTGCAGCATCAGGTTTGAGAAGTTAGAATCCGGAGGCCTTCCTTGAGACCAACAACACTAATTTAAAATTAGGAGATACCCAAGTCTCACAGTATAGATGGGTAATTTCAAGGACAATGTTTCTGCTTAAGACCTACAATACTAACTTAAGAATAACAGATTCTCATGTCTAAGCAAGCCCATAGCATCAAGACTGAAGTGTTGAAACCTGAAATTTAGTGGCTGAGTCTCGGTTTGCGAGTCACAATGCTAATTTAAAAAAAGTGGATCCCCAAGTTTTACGGTTTGGGTACTCCTGCAATATCAGGATTAAGGAATCAGAATCCTGAGGTTAATGGAGAAGTCTGTACTTGAGAAGCATAATACTATTTAAACGTAAACTTTTTTTCATCCATCTTAACAAAAATTTTGTTATGAAATCATAATAAAATAGCTATTGAGAATCGTGTGAAATTAAAAAATATTGAAATAATTCTACACAAAAAAATTTAGGGTGTTCGAACGAAATAATTTGAAAAGCACGATTGATGAAAGTTTCTTCATTGTCAAGCGACAGATCGTCGCTTGTAGTTTTATATATTTAAATTTATTTTTAAATAAAAAACAAAAACATTTGAAAAACTCTCTTGTTGTGAAACAAAAAGAATATATTGTACACACAATAATGAATATCTAGGTAATGAAATATTAGAACCATAACTTCATCACGAAAAAATTATGTCAATATTGTGCTTGTATATTTAAGAAGAGCTTATCTTAGAGTGTTTGATTTAAAATCCTTTAAACGATCTAAAATTTATTCAAGTCAGCCGGAAATTAAATGAAGTACCCATCTTAAAATATACGTACGGATAGCTGTTTGTTCTACGAGATGCTTGAGTGCCAGGGGTTATTGAACGAATAAGTATTACATGGTTAGTAGCAGTACATGATTAATAATGATACTAATTATAGGCATTTTTCTTAAAAGCGCAGTTAATTTCTGAGTTCTGTAATGAACATTTTGTAAGAACGTCGAATTAAATTGCAGAAACTTTTGAAAGTGCGTAAAGTACTATAGAAAATATCGGTGAAATTCTATAAATAATACCACGTGTTTGCAAAGGAAAACGAGACATGATAATAATACCTAAAATATACTGTGGATAGGATGGTGTGGAAACAGAAATGGAAATTTCCTATGATAAACGATTTTGTACTAGCTTCATGATATAATTGTTTTTCTCCTTATACAGGCTCCAGATATTGAGGTCTTATATTTATCATTGTTTTACTATGGAAATGTGCAGGAAACGAGCAAAACCCTTAGAAACATTTTTATAATTACGTAACACGGAAACGTTATCTAATTATAGACATTATCAATGGTTTTTTTGTAACGACCGCCACGTAAACAAATAAAGTTTGTCCTATGTTTGTAGAATTAAAATAAAATAACATTTTTATTTTAAAACCTACACCTATTATAAAATAATATGAACTAATTATGTTTTAAATACATTATTTATAAAATTTAGCCTTGCATTCATTTTTAACAAGTTGCAACCGGTGTCATCCAATGAAGTCACTCAGCAATTAAATCCACTGGAAAGCAAAAAATCATGATGAATCATGTTAAATTTTGTTGTTATAAAGAGACGATGGCGACAAGAACTAAAGCAGTGATTGAAAGAGCATTTTCTCACTAATGGACAATGAAGAAATTTTTTAGTTTTCTGTTGAAAAATTAATGGCAGGGCAGAAATATAAATAATTCTAGTTAAAAAGGGCAAAAACGTTTTGTTTCCTAGAGATAGTAGGAAATAAATAAGAATTCAGATCATACATGCCTTTTGAGCACGTTCATTAATTAAATACCATTTAATTTGTTCCATATTAATGACAATTTTCCGAACAATTGTTTTACTATATCTGCCAAATGGCCAGGATATTCAATCATAATAAGAATCTAATTCCTAAACCTACTTTTCCCTTAAAACCGTATAAGAATATCCCACTAATTAAAGATTTCTGGGTCACTCGGGTGGAAGTGCTAACAGAATTAATGGCGCAACTGAAAAAGAACTGAAAAGAACATATGGTCTATTCCAATTAATGAAATATTTTAGGAATTGGTAGCAGTTTCGTACTACCAAGTTTGTAGACAAAGTAAACAGAAGTAAAATAAAAGAAAACCCATCTGTTAAAAATTAAATAAATTTTAATTAAACCCAGTCTTAAGAAAAATGTCATTATTCAAAAACTACGAGGGATAATGACATGTATAGTTGTTCTGATAATGTACGTTTCTAGTTTTCACCTGATAATAACTAATTCTCCTTCAAATTCGGTACACTTTAATAAAGAAATTCGTATTCCTTGTTATGTAGCGTAGAGATTTTCTGGCAGAAGAATTTTATCAAAATATTTTCACTTGTTCTCCAAAACCAAGAAGTTTTTTTCCTATTGAAGTAACTCTGCCACTTAATACAAAATCAACTTGGGAACTCTTTCAATAAGGCCCTTGATTTTATTTAAATTTAATGTGTTAAACGGTCCAGGATGAGCGTTAACTAATGTACGCACATTCAAAATTTTGTTTTGTATCTTTGAAACCAATGCTGGGCTTTGAAACGTATGCTGATAGGCTTTGACACCTTCATCCGTCTTTGTGTATATGTTATGTGTTGTTACTCTTGCTTGTTTTCCTAAGCAAAATTCATTAGGCAAAAGCACTCTAATTTTTGTTAATAAAACTTCCCAATTTTTATTTATTGTGTACTCATCGAAACTCAGTTACTAAATAAATGGAATCGCATGTCACTCCCTTCATATACCCTGCCAGAAATATTCAAAAGAATTTATATATCATTCAGGAAATTGCTGAAAAAAGCTGCATACCGTACAACACTAACTCACTACCTTAGAATATAACTAAACCATTCTTCTTTATATGACACGTGCATAACTTTGTCATTATTTTTTTTTACATTTATTTAACATTATAATTTTGACATTTAATTAACGGTCTTCGCTTTACACTTTGCAACGTTGATACATAGAACTCTCGCTAAGCTGTGTTAAATCATTCAGATATTATTTGAAACTAATATACCATAGATACAAGTTCTTGATAAAAGAGCACATTTCTTTGATATGCCATATCAATAGTCAAATAACTTATTTCCTTACGAAAATATCGATGTAAATATTGATTTCCCTTTCGATTGAAATGCAGATTTAATCAAAAGAAAAAATAACAGTTTACCTGATTAAATAGTTCAGTAGTTCAGTCTGTATGTATGAAAATTCGTTCAAAGATTCTTCTTTTATAACACTTTTATAGGCCTTTTCATTATTTATAAAGATACAGTTAATTTTGAAGATACAGTTAACTTTTTTATGCTTTCCTAAAATTTTTTTCATTCATTCATATTATTACAGGCCTTTACACAGTTTACTAACTATACTCTGTAATAACCTTGAACGACTAATACTTTATATAGCGGTCAACAAATGATGAATACATTATTTTTATATTGTATTTAGTTATTGTTATGTTTCTTTTTATATTGTACTAGTGACTAAATTCATGATGCTTACCCACCATAATCTCTCTTTCAACCTATAAGTTGTAGCATATCAATATATTCTTCCTGAATAATTTGAAATTTCGTTTTGGGCAATGCGCTTACAATAGGAAGTTATAAAATTGCTAAGACTTTATAATATTATTTTTCAATTTAGACTTGTTTATGGACAATATATTACGACTTATTTAAATCATATTCATTTTGTAGTTTCATAAATAGATGACACTGATACATAAAAAGTGCAAAGATAGCGACGCAATTCTGTTGAAATAAGATATTTTAAAATTCCAAAGTTCCTAATTCATTCAACTAAACTCAAATTTTAAAATTAATTAAAACTTACAAAGGAAATATAAACTATCGCTGTATTACATGGCGCTGGAAGTATAGTTTTATGTGAAAATTCAGTTTTTCGATTTGCACACTTTCAATTTTTTTACATTTTGTGATGCCCACAGCTTTTGAATAAAGTAATAGGTATTTCAAGATTAGTCATTTTCTACCTATACACAGAATATGCTCATTTATAAAGGTTCAAGGTTGTTGCTTCTGTTAGTGAAAAAAATAAAAAATAAAGTCCACCTGTTATTTAGCTTTCAATATCAACTTAAATTTAACATATCTAACATTAACCACACATTATTTACATTTTATGATATTACAGTAAAACTCGAGAACCTTAAACAAATGTTAAATGTCAACATCCACGATGCTAAACAAATAAGTATCACCAAAGAATACTCTAATCTTAACAACAAGGTTTAATGTAATGCTCAGTATAATAACAAGAATAATTAACTAGTTAATCAAGTACAATCCAACACAACGTACATATTTGTGCTTATTACGGTAATAACGTAATACTGGAATGTTATCTCACACTCGGTGGAATCTGATTTATATGTAAACCTATAACGACGTGTGAGTGTCTATTTTGTTTACAGTGGTACAATCTAATATAAATTTATTTTAAGTAATTAAATATATATGAAGCCATAGAGAAAATTTATTTAAGTTTTTATTAAGCCCGAGAAAGTTCTTTTAAGTCTTAGCTTTGGGGTAAATTTCATTCGATCGTGGAATCAATGTTCTTTAATAAAACATGTTTTCATTGTCTGATAGTATAATAACATAGACATATCAAGTAACGATTTATTTTTCTTACCTCTGGCACGTTATAATAATGAAAGAATTATACGTATTTACATTTCTAGAAGCAAAAATTACTGTTACTTATAAAATAGAAAGTTTCTGTTTCTTCAAATGACGAGAAATGTAATTTTCTGAATTTTGAAAATAACTGTTACTCATCGCTAAAGCTATAAGCTCATTAGACAATACATTCATTGTATTATTTGAAGTATTAAAAAAAAATTTTTTTCAAAATTTTAGTTTTAACGGAAAGAACTTTAAAAGACCCAACGGTGCAGGCAAATTAATCCATTATTCTTTTATTTGTTATGTAATAAATTCATTTTTAGTGTTCTGTTTTGTACGAAGAAAAGCAAACCTGTTTAATTTTTCTTAAATTAACATTTTAATTAAGTGCCTTTCAGTTTCAAGCTATTGCTACCTGAGGTGATAGAGTTACGATTTTAACATTCTTAATATTCTCACAAAAAGGCCGATATAAGTTCATTTCGCATTTAAATATAATTAATCATAATTGAATATTTTGTACATACAAAGAGACTCTCTGTTTGATGTTTGGCACTTCGCAAACGGCTCTTGAAATCGAATAACAGTAAACTCAATAATATGTGCGAAATTTATTTTTCAACCCGATATTTACGTACAAAAAGAATTGTTTATTCACATAGATCTTGAATCGTAGAAAATTTAAGTATTTTTATTTTATATATATATATATATATATATGTATATATATATATATATATATATATGTATATATATATATATATATATATATATATATATATATATATATATATATATATAGAATCTGACGGACGGATTGCCGTTTGGTTATTGACATTTAAAAAGTGGGTCCAAATTTCTCGAATTTACGGTTATTTATTTCAAATAACTTTTACACAAATTTTCACAGGGATAACATTAAGGCGGGCGCCTTTACATAATTAGTTCCCAAGTGTGCTAAAGTTCAGTTGGAATAAATAAAAAAAACTCATAACAACAGATATTTCATAGAAGTGACTATTTTCTTTTTTAATCAACAATTATGGTGTTTTATAATCAGCCACTCTTTTTAATCGACTTAAAAAGAAGGTTATATGTTAGATGCGTTTTTTGGATGTATGTACACCAATTTCTCCGATATTTTTAGACCAATTTGCGAGTTCTTTTTGTCGAAAAGAGTATACTAGCAAGATGGTTCCTTATAAGCATGGTGACTATCTAATGACGAAGTCTTGAAATGAACAATGGAACTTCTTAACAAATGGTCGTAAATCAACCTTAATCCAAGACATTATTACGTATAGTATGATGATTAATATTATTAATCACTAATAATTATAGAATTAAATATTTTCCCTAAAATCATAAATTAAGGTTATTCTGCAGTCATCACTTTTCGTTTTAAATTAGTTTAAAAATATTCATAGCGCATGGAGTATGAATAAATGTTTACTGCTATGTTCACGTTTCAATATTACATATCTTTTAATACCATAAACATGTGTACATTTTTTAACTATAAATCCTCAGAACAATATTTTTATAGGTTTTATCATCATCATTTTGATAGGTTCTACCATCATCATTCAGCATTAAAATTTCTACAGTTTATCAAAATTATACAGTTAAACAAACTCTAGGGAAAAAATAATATACCATGAATTTGACACAAAAAATGATACATTGTCATACCACAAAAGATTTCACTAAATATACACTATATGGGACGATTTAGGGACCAATGGAGACCGCGGGTCTTATGCACCCCTATACTTTTACTTCCGTTATACATTTTTGTAATGTTACTTGAATCTATTTGCCATCTTATTGCCTAATGAGAAATTTGACTTTGAAAGAGTGTCGTATTCTATCTTTGTGATTTCAATAAATTTCTTAAGTTCAAAATTTTGTTCGATAATCTAAATGCACCGTATAATATTTCTACCGTCTAATTTCTGTTTCTGACATAAAAATATATACCAGAAACGGAATATTTGGCTGCAAATTTTCAAGTGGAAAACAGAGTTTTTACATCATTATTTCTTAAAAAAATGTTTCCTAGTACTGATTACCTTAACGCAGACGCCTTGTGGTTCGAAGACTGTAAATCGTAGCTAGACCATTAGTGCGCTGCGATGTGCTCAAAATTTTGCTAGGCACAGATGCTACGTCGTCAATATTAAATTATGCTAGGCATAGATAGTAGACCATATTTTGTGTTGGGCTTCTATTTTTTTTCCCCCATTGTATACGCAGGTAAGATGTTTTTGGAAATGCTTACAGCTCGTGAACATAATTATCTTCGGTATTTAAATAACTTAGTACCGAATTTTACATAATTATGCTCCTTGCGGTGTTTATATCTCTAGATAATTATTTAGTTATGCAGTATGTATATGCATTAATTGGACTGAGAAGTATTCATATATATATATATATATATATATATATATATATATATATATATATATATATATATATATATATATTTATATATATATATATATATATATGTATATATATATTTATATATGTATATATATATATATATATATATACACATACGGTGATTTTTATTATAATCGCGTTCTTGACTATGAACAAGGACAACATTTTTTTTTTCCAAATAACGCTATCTCGTTTTGTTGTTCCGAGTTTAAAGTCAATTACGTTAGTCGTCTATGGTAAAAAATAATAATTTAACGTCACTCCTACAACAAGTTATTTAAAAAAGGGAAAGACAGTGCAAGTGGATTTTTTTATTGAAATGTTCTAGGATTTTATTAAATATTTGTATGATTGATTTATAGAAACGAACATTCCGTCGAAATGTAGGACGAAAGATCTTAGTTTATAACATGGGTTTTCTGCTGAATGGATGTTTATTTACAAAAAAAACAGTTATATTCTTAATAACGTGCCTCTACCTGGACCCAATATCGTCTTTGGGCTTATATTTAGGTACCTACTTCAGAATTTATTCTTTAAAATTGTTACATTTTACATATTTTTCTTTAGATATCAAAGCAAAAGCTGCGGGATCTTGAAGCGATGAAAAAAGCCGTTGAAGCTCTATGTACAAAAAAATGGGTTATAAAAAGGCAATACAATTATTTAACGTCCGAAGAGTTATTTTAAAAGATCACGTGAACAATTCTGAAAAATCCGCTTTGCTGATTGAGATAGAATGGAACTGATAGTTATTACTTGTAAATTGAGAAAAAATACTATGGCGTCACAGATTATTATTGAAAACCAATGGCTTTTCAATTGGCTATCAGGAATAATATTGCACATCCAGTTTCATAAACTAAGAAGAAAGCGGGGAAAAAATGGATGAATTTATTCATAAATTTATTCATTATCACGAGATGGTGTTCAAGGTTTTAATGCAGAAATTCTTAAGACTTTTTTTTTATATATTGAAGTCTAAACTGTAAGAGATTAATTTTAAATAGAATAAAATAATTAACGTTGATGAAACTGGCATCAGCACTGATTAGCCTAAAAAAACCCTGATTGTAAAAGGTGAAAAAGAAGTTCATAAATTGTTTTCTGCTGACGAGGCGAGCAATAATTAGTACTGTTACTTGTATGTCAACTGCTGGTCAGTTTATTTCTCTATTGATGGCGTTTCCAAAAAAAAGACATGAAAGCTGAACTAATCATTAGAGCATTTCCAGGCTCCATAAGTGGATGCTGTCTATCTGGTTGATCCAGTCTGAATGGTTCTCAAAATATCTAAGACTTTTAGTTTCCATAATAAAACCTTCTAAAAAATATCCTATTTTGCTGGTTTTAGACGATCATTATAGCCGTATAAAAATTAGATATGATTGAAATTGTACTTGACTATGGTGTTTCTATAATCTATCTACTTCCTCATTCAACTGACCATATGCCGCCTTTGGATGTTTCATTGATGTTTCCATTGAAAATATACTTTACCCAAAGAATAGACAGTTGGTCTATAAATTATCCTGGGCGGGTTGTTACACCAAGTTAGAGAAATATTTGCTAAAGCCTACATTAATGCTCCCAATATTGATAAAACAGTCAACGGATTCCGCAAAACGGGAATATTGCCATTGTATGAAAATATTTTTGAGTATCTTTAAAAATATGTTTTTTTCGTGTTATTGTTATCTTTGTGGAATTTGTAACCAATCTATAGAGTTTTTGATTCTTTCAAAAATAAAAATATTGTAGCAACGTTTGATGTTTTAGTATTCTACCTGTAGTATTTTATTTTCAACATATCTGTTAATTACCAAACGACGCCAATCAAATAATAAAATAAAACTGTTCTTATGTAATAAAATAACACATATTTTTTTTAAACAATAAAATCATAAAACTTAAGACAATTTTAATAAATAATAAGACACAAAACAATTTCTATAAAGATATTCAATTAACAGAATTCCAGACATTTCTGTAAGAACGAAGTCAGCGCGCAATAAATGATGGCTACATAGCGCCGCTCTAAGACACGCAAGTGGCGACACTGCCGTTATTCAGTGCGATGCGCGCAGAAGCTATATTTCAGCCACGTCCCAGGAGGATCGGTGGTGGAAAGAAAAAGATGGGCTTGACGCGGGTCTATTTATGGATCTACGAGGCGAGATGCGGGGTATTCGCTGTATGTACTATGTGACTCACCGGCTGTCCATCTCTGTCACAACGATCTTTACCGACTTCCTTGTGTCACCCGTTCTATCTTGGTGTCCTGTGTATAAAAATGCATGTCATGTAACAAAGTCATTGAAATACCTGGACTTTTATGTATTACGTCAAATTTCTTATTACGTCGCATTCTTTTTATTTCAAATCAAATGTTAATTTTTTTTACCTATCAAATTGGATTTCAATTTAGAGGAAAAATAACAGTCATTTGGTACTGGGTGGATAAAATGGACTGAGTCGCCGAATTATGAATCCTGGATAGTAGCTTTGAGAATAAAATAAATGTGTGTGATTGCATTGTTATGCAGCGACAACACTCGGCGAATTCTCCATTTTCAAATTCCATTCGTTTAATACGTCCAATGGCTGCGATGGACGAGATCTGTTTCCAATAGGTTTTCTACCTGAATGGAATTATTTCATTTATCCTTTTATAATGGACATAAAAGACAAAGAATCCCCATAAGCAGTATATGAGCATCGCTTGATCTCGTTGGATAACTTTTCTACTTTAATAAGAAAATAATCACTTGAGGATACTCAATATTCAGCAGTTTAATAGTAACTACACTAACTTATATTCAGTGGACAAAATCTAGCCATGCAGACTAGATAATTTTATAATAATTATATAGGTGTTTAAATAATTATTTACTAACCGAATAGTAACTGATAATTAGGTCAAAGTGAATCCGTCGAAAATGTTTGATTTTGCCATATATGTACACATGGGCATAATAATTAATATTGTTCCGTCAACTATTAACAGGTTGTACAATTCTGAAATGAATATGACGATTTCAACACAAAATTATTTTTCTTAAATTATAGTAGCTTATTTAGGAATACGTATATTAGGAAACTTTCTGAATATAAGTAATTGTATATCGACATGTTCTGGTGATGATAGTAGTATAAACAATATGTCGATGATTTTTCATCAAAGTTTTCTTATTAATTTTACACATTATTTGTAGCAGAGGTTTCCGTGAGTGTAGAAAGTTACTTACTAGAAATGTAGCAAATGTAGCGTATGTTTGCTATATTTCTAGTAACTAACTTCCTAATCTTATTATTAGTACGAGCTCATCATGTCATTAGTTAGTACGAGCTAATTATGTATGTAGAAAAGCAATCAATACAATTAATCAATAAAACCTTAGAATAATAACATTGATAATATATTCCATCAGACTTGAAAAGCTTATGCAAATTGTGCACTCTTAACAAGCCATAGCATAGTAAAATGCATCCTCTAGTTGTGGCGAATTTGGTTCTGCTCAAATAATCAACGTAATTAAGTGTAAAATATTAAAGTATTTCGTCATTGAAGTATTTCGTTATAATCGAACAAAAATTATTGGTTCGATGGAAATAAGTTTTATTGAAAACTATTTTTAACAAAAGCTTTAAATCATTTAGCCTTAACGATTCTTAGAATCATACAGAGTTAAAATATCTTATCATTTAAAAAAAAATAATAATTTGCTTTAATATTATTGTAAAATAAAACAGTAGCATTAAAATATAGCTAAAATAACAATAAATAAACAAATTCAAAGAAAATTATCGGAAGGATGTTTTGAATTTTTAATATTTCTAAACTGATTTTAGAGTTATGAATAAATATTATGAATAAATATAAAGATTTAATTTTTTTTATGAAAATTAACGTTTCGTTGAAAAATATTTTTGCTCAATCGACTTAAATATTTAATTATTGGCTGACATGCTTCGTTACCACTTATTACTAAGGAGAATTCTGATACTAAGTGTGAGATATATTAAAAATATATTAAAAATTATACTTTCGTTGTCGAATAATAGGAAGTTATCATTTCCCCGAATAAATTGAGTACCGACTGCCAAATGAATTCTTCGTGTAAAAAAATTTTTCCAATATTCAATTTATGCTTAAAGGTCACCTTTGATTGTTAAACGTACTAATGGTCTCAGTATCAGTAAAGCTTAAAAGCGCCGTGACATCATTAGATCGAAAGCTTCTACTGGTGGTTGCCTTAGTACAATTTCCTTTGAAATTTTTCAAATGTCATCGCGATAATTTTTCGTAGAATTAAAGGGAGCAGCTTTTCTTTATATTTACTTTGGCCTATTATTGACTTTCAACACAAAATTATTATTTAATTAAGAAATTTAAAAAGTTGTCAATATATTTCCAATACCACAATTTCATCATTTATATATATATATATATATATATATATATATATATATATATATATATATATATATAATCGGTTAGGGAAATAAAAATGTATATTATAATAAATTCTAGTAAAATGTTAATGCAGAGATACGAAAAATTCCTTTCAACGGAAATCAAACGCACGCTTACATATTTTATATATTCCTAAAATATTTGGAACAACAAATTTTTTACATTTGAAATTTACATCGAGAGATAAAAAATTTATTTAAAATGAATTACATTATTCAAAACTTTAACCTCCTTTTTATGTGCATCTTAAATTTATACGAAACGCGGGGAGAGATTAATATTTTGGGAAAAATAAATTTATTGAAGATATAATATAAATAAATAAATTTATTCGTTATGAAATTGACAGGGATTGGTTAAATTTTGTTTAAAATAAAATTAATTATTGAAAGGCTCATTTTCACCCGTAATTAAAATTCATGTAAAATGTATTACTTTTATATGTACCTAAAATTTAAAGGAAAGAAATGCTCAAGGGCACGTCAATTTAAAATATTTCTTAAAGCAGAAATAGTAAAACCCTTGAATAAATAACTTAATAGATTGAATATAATTAGAGTAAAATGTTACAAATTGCTCAACAGATTTCTATATTTAAATTAGTTAGTTAAAAATATACGGTATTGTAACACAACAATATTTTATATTATTAACTTAAATTAAACACTGTGCTAATTTCAATCCGTTGAAAATCATTATGATTAAATAATTATTAACTTTTAATGATTGATTAAAAAATTTAAGTTATTAATATTATATTCATAATTTCTAATTAGAAGATTATATAATTAAATCGAATAATACGTTACTCGATTGTTGAGTTATACAATTCATAAATATATGGTAATAAATATTCTTTTCGTCGCATCATATATTAAAAACCACATTTATTTCTACGGTATGTTTTGGAAACTTCATCTTTACGAACCAGATTGAATAATTTTGAAATAAACAAACTCATTTCACAAAAACTTCCAAATATTATGGGTCGATGTGATTTTTCCTGTTTAATCAAGTTTGTAAAAAAATTTTAATGCTAGGTAACAATTTATTGTCCAAAATAAAATTCCAAGAAAGTCGTAAATTCGCACTTATTTAAATGAAAATAGAAAAGTCAACAAGGACCAATTACATATATGTGTCAGTAACAAGTTGGCATCCATTTTAATAAGGAAAAACTTTTCACTTTTTAATTCTAATAATTTCCTCTGTTTTTGTCTACCGTATATTGACAGGTATAACTATTTTTAAAATATTCGTCACTATAAATCTAAAATATTTTCTATAAATCCATGATCCTGGATATTACTTTCAAAAGTCATAGAACTATTAAACGACTGAATGAATACATAAAGCACTTCCTGTCAACGGAATTTTCTATGTATGGAGAAGGTTACATTAATTAATTCTTTTTTTAATAATAATTAAAAAAAATTCCTAAACAGTTTGTTTAAAGCGAAAAAGTGATTATGATTTTAGTTGTCATTATCACAAGCAATTACATTGGAGTACTCAAAATATACATGTATACTATATGTACAATGTTTTTCAATCAACAAATCAAAGGTAAACAAAATTTGTTTTTGTTTGTAGTCGAATTATATCATAAAAGCTGCCATTAAGACCAGTATTGCAGTTACTTTTCGTTAACGCCACCTAGGTGTTGCCCAGTCTTATTATGACAGTTTTTGTCTTTTGTTTGTGCCGGCATAATTCAAAAATAATCTGGGAAGTGATTGTATTTCAAATATGTTAAGCTGAGAAATAAAACAAGATATTTAATATACGTCTTACATTTTATTTTCTATGACCTACCTTTCGATTCAGTCCATCTTTGGTAGCATTATCTACCATCAAAATATCTGTGTTTTATAAACTATGATGAATATATTGTTGGCGGATCAAAAAGAACGATAACAAGAGTAAAAACTTTATTTTTATTGGAACCAAAGATATCAAGTCACCTTTAAATTCTAATAAGTATAAAAATCTAACCGCCTTTTCAAAGTCACAAAATCAAGAAGCATTTATTTCTCCTGATTAAATAAACCATTGTTCGATCCTTAGACAGTAAATCGTGAGCTAGATTAGTGCTTTTGCAAATATTTTGCACCTAATATTATATCCAAATTTCTTTAGTTCTACCATTAGAGTTTTACTATTTTCTATCATTTCTAAAGTTTATTCTAGTATGCCAGCAGCAGCTAGTACCATTCTCACATATAATTCAAGTTTTGACCGCTTATTATTCCAGTTAAGAGGGAATATATTGGCGGAAATATCTAAAGAAGCGTAATATAAAGTTAATACACGTAGTGTAACAAGAAATTGATCACTAGTCGGGATTTTGTGGCATAAGTTTTGACCATCTTTTTCATTCCACAACTGTTTGATACTTTCGTGATTTGATTCGTATAGTCTATTAAGAATCAACCGATTATTTTTAGAGTTTTTTCGCGTCATTCGCGTCACTCCAATCAGAGTAAATTTTTTCTTTTTAATTTGTGTGTTTACAGAGTATTTGCATTAGAAATGTTTAAGAAGCGCTTGAAGTCAAATATTTCATCCTCACAATTCCTGAAAGCAAAGGGAGAAGATCCCTAGTCTTTTTCAAAATTTCGTTATCATTATTTCTTTATGTAAGTTTAAAGAGAGGAACTGTGGACAAGTTTTCATTAGCGTTTATTGAAAAAAGTAAACCGGATTAAAACAAAGTCCTTCTGATACTAAAACCTACTCATCGTTATAATTTTAACTAGAGTTTCATCTTTTTTCCCTTTTTTATTTCACACTAACCTCATCATTTCTTCTTTCAATAACATCAACTAACATTTAGAAGTAAAATTTTAAGAAGATATAACTCGTAGTTTATATTTTAAAACCATAACAATTTTGAAGTTCATCATCTGAGACGTAAGGGCAGGCAAATGATTAAAAGCCATTAGCTTCTCCTTTTCTAACTCACTTACGTCGCAGTGTTTCTAACCCAGGACGTATTTTATATTACCGGTTACATCCAGGAGATTTTGAAGGTGATTGCGTTGAGTTATCATTAAAATGCAAAAACTGATTATCTTTCTTAAAATGACGAATGGCTATAGTCTCCCTCACTAATAGTATTCTTAAGTTAGTCCACCACTACATTCGAGTGGTAGGCAAAGGTGTAATGCCCATAACTAAGCAAATACCTAGGTGTTTCTTCAATGGGTTTGTGGTCATTGTAAAGGGCTTTGAAGGATTTTTCTGTTTGCTAAATTCCTGGGATTCCTGAATAGTATGATCTAATAAGTCATTGCCAAAAGATATAAAAAGAACTGTAAAGGATTTTGTAAATTTAAGATGGGAGATTCTAACTTAATTTTTCCTATAAACTCAAGCAGTCGTGGTTGAAAATATTTTTTTCTCCAAACAAAACGCCTTATCTTCTTTTTTATTATGGATGGCGGATAGGTAGGTTTCTTGGTGGTTGTGACAGAAGATGATATTGATAACGATCGCATTGCGATGAAGCCTAAGATACTGGATTAAGATATTTGGGAATACGAAGACGGAAGAAATAAGCTGAATGTTAGGATTGTGATCTGGCTTCCTTTTATTAGTTGTATCATGGCGTATTGTAATATTGGTCAACGAAGGCTGCAGATTTAGTAGTGGGTCATCTTCTGAGTCACTTGATGATTTACAACATCGACTGATGATGGCTCGTTATCGTTCGACATCTTCGTCATTACCACTGTCGCTTTCTGAAACATCTTCTTCGTCCTCACTTCCAGACGGTATAAGCAAACATCTTTTTTTGATCGTTAATTAATTGTTTGGAAGACATTTTCAGTGAAGAGACATAAAAAATAAGGAAGGTCAATGCACAATGTGACCTATCTGGAAAGGTTATAATACTGATCTCTATGTGTAAAGTCGAGCAAAAATAAAAAATAAAATTATTACTCCATATTTACATAATTTTTATAACACTATCGTAATATTTTCATATTTAATATTGATTGATTATACAATTTCTAACAATTTAAAAATTGTTCTACATGCCTTTGTCATCCGTCCTTGCTCAATAGAATCCATAAATTTGGTTAAAGGATTTCTTAATTTAACTTGGTATAGTTATATACCCGATGTATATTATATTATTTTGCTACCATTCTAAAAGATTAATAGTTACAAAAAAGGATCATTGGAATAAATCAGGTGAAACAATATTTTTGCATTGCTGTATCAAAATAAATTTCGTCAAATATAAAGAAAAGTCACTATATTTTTTTAAACATATTTTCATTGCTTTCTGACATAATATAAATATTTTATCTTAAATCTCTGTCAAAATTTAAATGAATTCTTCAAGAAACTTACGCAGTAAAATTAGCTGGAACTTTCAAAATTTAAATAGTTTAACTACATAAAATGTATTACGTTACATTTACGTACACGTTGTATCGAAACTCGTTTAATTTCGGGAGAATGGTAAATGATAAATGCTAGCAGCCAATTATACAAAATTTGAGAATTATAAGAAACAGCAACATTGAAAATTATAAATATTGAGAATTAAAAATGACAGCAACTTCCAAAGAAAAGAGAAAATTTTAAACATATGTTGATTTTTAGAAATAGATTTTTATAATTATTATAGGTTTATACTTTTCTAAAAATAACCTGTTAAGTACAAATAGAACTTAAACTATGAATCTTCCATATTCTCCCTCTTAGGCGTATTTAAGGATACATATTATTTCCGTAAAAGTATTTCTAAACTGGTACTAATTAATAAGTAAATTAGGAACAAGTAATAAACTAATTAGTATTACCTTTTACAATGACATTATTTACATCCCGTTTTCTTCAATATCGTTGTATTATATTGATTTTAGCTCTACTCTGCGGTTTCACCCGCATAAAATTACGGTTTCACTGTTGAAGCTATTATCGTTATTAGTATTACTAAAACGCTAATAGATATCGTTGCCTGTACCAATATTCTAGAGTCAAGGCAAGGTTTTTGAATGTGTGATATCCATATAAATGTATCTTATATGTTGCTCGATGGTATAAACAATTGCCAAGCCAAAGTTCATCAAAATACAAATGAAAAAAATACATAAAAAAAATATGTATAAAAACAGGTTTTCTGTCTTCTCTTATCATTCTAAGCGCTAAATCAAACTCTTTTTAAAACGTTTTCCACATACAGAATTCACTACCTGACAATTTTATTTTATACATGGGTTTCTTTATATTTTGTTTATTATTCTCAATTTACGTAATGATTTCTTATTTCTAGCAAGTAGTCAATATCGTAGCAAATGTTTTACTTCATTAATCACTCACTTTCTATTTGACGCCAAACACAAGCCCGAAAGCTTAAAAATTAGTTCTAAGTAAGAAAATATTAACAAAACTTTTCGCCGAGAATCCGCGCCATAATTTTTTTTTTGCAAACGTGCAGCCCGTTATCTTGACGCAACATATTTATACTTTGGGAGCTTTGTATCATTAGTTCTTGCGAGATTGTAGCGATTAAAACAAGTTGGCTGGCATAAGGTGAAAGTACCATGGTTTTCGTGACCTTATCCTGGCGAGTTATTTTTGCGTTGCACTATATATGCAAAACATATCTTGAGAACGCTCTTGGCTAGTCAGTCCAATTAACAGAATATTATGTACTTATATATTTTTCTCAAACAACACTGCAATACAAGTAAGTAACTAAGTAGATGCGGTATTTATACGTTCATTTGAAAATGAGTGCACATTTATGTTATCTCATTCAACCAGCAAGATAAATAGATTGTGTAGTAGATATTTTGAAATCAGACGGCTTTTGTATGAGAATTAAAAATTAGATGTTTTAGCTTGAAAATTAATTTTCTTAAAAAGTGGTGATATATTAGGTAATAACAACATTGAGTAGATTTTTATAATTTTGACAGTTTCGTTCTGAATATCCCTGAATTAAAAAGTTTGGTTGGTAGCATTTCATCATCTATTTCGAACTATGGTTGACGGACAGCGAGAAAATAATTATCTTGTAAAATATAGAACTAAAATATATTTTACATATCACGCTCATGCCTATAGATCTGTAACAAGAATTCAATAATTATTTAATAACTGGTAAAATGGTTTATAGATATCACAAAATATTCACTCTTAATTTGATAAAATCGAAAACAAACTGAATTAAGCAGCGAGTTTATACAATTTCATAATTTCATACTTGTATATTTTGACGACATTAAGCCAATAAAATCACATACACTTTTCAATTAGTTTCAAAGTTTTATTCCATAAGATGTGGATAACACTAACAAAAATTTGAAAAAAATTATTTCAGAAAATTGAGAGTTATTAAACCTGATATTGAATAACGAAGCACTTTAATTAACTTACTTAAAAAAGCCTTGTGTTTGAATTTGGTTCATTCGGTCTTTAAAAAAGTATGTTGTCTCAAAAACCATTTGTAAATCCTAATATTAAATTTCACGATCTGCATTTAGTCCAAGTAGAGATGAGGTCTGTTTTTCATTATGGTATGTGATTTTCCTTTCATTGCCTGTGATGCTCCTTACCTTCCCGTGAAACTCTTGATAGGTATTAACAATCGATCTGATAGTGAAAATTTCAAAACGATGTCGACTTTGTATTGCAGTCAAGCAGTTAAGGATATGACTACGTTTTCCCGTGAATACATCGCTGTCGTGTACAATTATGAATTATATGCGGAATGACGAATAGTGTAATGGTTCATGGTTTACGTTTGTCTCATCAAAACTTCTCAGAAGGCATAATAAGTCATAGCGATCGGTTGTGAAAAATGTTCATGGTTTCCTTGAAAATTAATATAATATTTTTATCAGGTCTCCAATTTGGATGATTTTTAAAACAAATATATTCGTGTAATATTAATATGAAGCAAAATATATCCTAAAACTGTAGGATATTCAAAAAAATCTGCGTTAGCTATAATAAGCTTGTAATAATTTGGTTTCATATTTGGGTTGTTCTTTCATAAGTTAGGTAGGCTATCGAATATTTCATTATTGTAATGAAGTGAAAAAACTTGAGAACGAAGTAAATAGTCATCATAAATTTATTAGTTTGTAAAAAAATATAATTAAAACAAAAGGAAACTCACACAAATATTAGAAAAAATTTACAAATACATGTTTTCAAAGCTCTTGCAATTATCAATTATTATTAAAATATTTTAAAACTTCATGATCAAGGAACATGTGTAATACAATAAAAAAAAACATAAAATTTTCAGTAAATTAATAACCCAAAAAAATTATGAAATAATACCATGTTTATTACAACTAACATACAAATGGGCACATAATATATTAAGGCGGAACGGGAAAAAAAGCGTTCAGGGGAGGAACAGAATTACATTTCAAAAGCTTTCACGAGATACAACGGCATAGCCACTATGCTTGCGCTGGATTTAATGATTCTATTTCATATTTTTCCGATTCATGCAAATTTATACTTTTACAATATTATTATACTGATATTTTCAAATATTTAATTGAATTTATTCACGGAATGCATTCTCATTCCATTAAAAACTAAAATTGAATTTTTCAAACCCACATAAAACGAACTATTATTTTTTATTATTACATTACTATTTTTCTTATGATTCTGTTTTATTTTATTCCAATTAATTTTAAGTTGAATATAACAAATTTAGAATATATATGTATAAATATGGGATGAGAAATAAAACTTTGTGTCTTGAATTTATCCTAAATCTAATTTAGTTGTGGAGACTTTAGTCACTATGAACATATCGTCAATAAATTACTCACGCTATAATTTTTTCATTCGGTCTATTTGATTTTCTTTAAAAAGTCATCAGAATATTCCATAATATTTAACCTATTATGTTCGAAATATCTAAAGTTGAATTTTCGTACCATTCTAAAATAAAATAAAACAAGATGGAAGAATAATCATTAATAAATTTAATTTGTCGATCAAGTACGGTGTTTTATAAAAATTTTCTTTTTGCAAAGCTAAATATTTCTTTTACTTTCTAAGATTGAATATAAACCATAAAAAAAACACATCTATAATATTTAAAAAGATTTTGATCGATCTAAATTGGCAAGAAATTTTAAAGCTATTATAAAATCCATATCCTTTTTAAAGAATTCTTTTAAAAATATGGAAATGGTCTACACAAATTTGCTTACGAGAGAACTCAGCAATTACATTTTGTTATTTGTTCTTTACTTTGTTAGTACAAGATGTATGAAAACTTGTTAAGTTTAATTTAATTTTGATGTGATCAATTCTTTTTTTATTCCAGATAAAAGAAATAGCACCATTGTAAAAATAATTATTCATCTCAGTAATAATTTAATCGTCAACTCATTGAACGTTATAGATGTAGGAAAATTATGAACTCCAATCTTAAAAGATTTTAGCCAGCTTACACAAGTATTCAAGAATAGATTTACAGGGAAGGGGAAATATTTTTATTACCACTGCTATCGCAATGGAATGGATTTAAAACTATAAGTCAGTTTAGTCTTTCGTTAAGTAGTGTTGCTAGGTGTCCGGGATTCCCGGGATTTTCCGGAAATTTCCGGTGTTGTCGCGTATCTAGGAATTTAATAAGTTTGTGTGGAAAATTAAAAAAATTATTGACATTTTTTGCTAACCTATATATTTCATAGCCGCGTTACAGTTTTCCGTTTCCGTTTTTTTTACCAGAATTGGATGAATACAGATTTAATCAAGAAGAAATTTCAAATTCGAATAAATTGCGATGAGTCTTATTCCAGAATTTAATAGTCAATATTAAATAATCACGATGACAATAAATTAATTATAGTAACTAAATAAAATTGTTGACATTGCCAAACTTTGAAGGCTAAGCTCTTAATTGCAACTAAATAAAATTGATAAATTAAAAAGAACTAAATCTTTACAAATTCCTTTTGCAAAATGTTAGTATTAGCTTTTAGTAATTTTAATAAATGTTAACATGTCGACAATTTTCTTATTAAATGGTCATATTTTAATGAGTCAATGAACTTTGTCAAGTTTTCTTTATATGTTCGCTATAGAAGATAACCTTTTATTTATTTTTATAGATCTGAATATTTTTTAGGATTCAAAAACCTTTTTATCAGTGAGAGTAATTTTTTTTATTAATATGTTGATTTTTACAGTATATTGTAAACAAAAAAATAAATGATGTTACTAGTATGATGTTTTGTTTTCAACTTCGCCTTAAATTTCACATATGCACTTCGTAGTAAAAATGTACCGGAAGCGACTATTCATATGACTATCTTAGTTTATATGTATATATATATATATATATATATATATATATATACATATATACATATATATATATATATACATATATATATATATATATATATATATATATATATATATATATATATATATATATATATATATATATATATTATATAAAATATATTGTAAATTAACAAAAGGACGCAAATGTGTATGTTTGTTAGCGTGCTTTTAATCACTCCTGTCACCCTTTTGAAATATAAAACACAACTTAACACCAAATCACTCACGCCGTCCTATTTACGTATTTATTCCACTCATTAAGATTTGAAACACTCATTAACTTGTAATTTGAGCTCGCGTCAATTTTCTTCGTTTTTCGCGACGAAATTCTTGAAAAACATCCGTGTTCCTTCTTACATACTTCCGAGAACTGAATTAAGTCGACGACGCCTCAGCAACCACGTGGAACATTAATTTTTGAATGATGTTGTAAATTGCCTCGTTTAATCTTTAATAATTGAACGATGACAAGCTATGGATGGCCGCAGTAAATTATTTTGGATTAAGTTTTCATTAAAATTCTGTTAAAATATACCGTTAATACTTTTAAATATTTTAAAAGTAGAATCCTGATAATTATAAAATGAATTCCACCGAAACAAATATCTATAATTGTATATAAACACATCAAACATCTAATGTAAGGGTAGTAAACACTTTTGTATTATTAAATAATATAATATATTACATTAATATCTGGTATTATATAGAATCTTTCCAGATTGAAAATTGAATTTTTCCTGCTATATCAAGATCGCTAGAATTTATATGGAAAATCTAGGAAATATACTTAAGAGACTGTTAATAGCAATGAAAGTTTAGGATTAAAATCGAAAGGGCTACAACGTATTTATTTTCCCATTGTACAGGCACTCATATTTAAAACACAAGTCCATCCAAATAAGTGAGTTATGTTTAATTGTACGTAATACAAAAAATAACAAAATATATAAATAAAAATATTCCCTAAATAATTTGCTATAAAATATCGTCGTCACCGTGGTGTGTTGGGTTGATCACAAGGCAGCCTTTAACTGCGAAGCGCACTGCGGGGACCTGGGTTCGATTACCACCCGCTCACCGAGCGGAGTTATTATTATTTTATGCGGACTGTTAATATTATTTTATGTTACTATCTCCCCGAAAAAATTTGTACGCCCACAGCACAGGAACCTGTCGCTAGTGATGTTTATGCAATTTTATTAAATCATATTTTATTAATATGTTTTAATAAAATAAACAATCAAAATATAAAAAACTTATGAAACGTTTGTTATGCATTTCAAGAAGAATGTATCGAAATTATTTTATTGCTACATTCGACAATTTAATTGTAATTTATATTTAAATTATATATAACAAATATTTTATTAATTTAAAATTGTTGTCTATGATTTTTCATCAATACTGATTTAATTTTACACCTTTAGCATTTTTTTCCGAATTTTTTAATTGAGGCAAAATCGCAGTGGAAAAAGCAATTTCATGTATTTATTTTTAAAAGTTTATTTTTGTTTTTAATTTCTTCTTACATTTCATATAAAAGAGCTCTACCGTATAATATAGTGTAAAGGGTTGTTTTAATCATTTGTTTATACGCGGCTTTGGAAAGTTTTTGTTGAAACTTTTTTGGTGACTCGATTATCTTTTCTTTAAACACAATTAAAAAGAAACTATCTTACTTTCTTTTCTTTAAAGTAGTAAAGCTTTGAAATATTGTTTAATCAAATAGTGAAAGTTTTATACTGCTCATAAAAATGTATTTCTACATCAATTGACTTCTGCTGAAACATTCTCGTATCGCTAGAAAATAGCAACGAAGGGATAGTGCAACATATCTGCCCCATTTTTATGTCCACGCATTAACCTACTAATTATTGTTACTGCAATGTTATGGTAGATCATTATTTGGTTGTACTAACTACGCACTAGCCAATACATCACAAAATATGTTTTTATTGTCCTTGAGAAATAACTGAATCTCTACATCTATACCTACAATAAAATTATAACAGAGTCAATTTTTATATGAAAAATATTCTGAAAAGTGTGATTGCTTTAGCATACAGAATAGAAGATAATAGAAGATTGTAGGTCTGTACGTTATTATGTACATCAATCTCACAAAATCTACTGGACGTATTTTGATGATTTTGACGTGATAATAGTTTATAACCAAGACCAACATATAAGACAGAAAAAAATTTTCTGACTCCGAATTTCACGCGAGTAAAACCGTGGGTTATAGTTAGTTTTAAATAAGATATGTAAGTACCTAAAGTGGGACTGTCGGCTTTTCACGCACGTGTATTATATTAATTATATTTTTAATATCTTAAATAACATTGATCATTAACAAAAATATATCAGGTTCGAGTTTTATTTGACATTAAAGTTATTACTTAAGTTGACTCTGGAGATAAAATAAATTAATACGGTGACGCCATTTATATCTGCAACAATTTAAATAGGTATAATTATATACTTAATACAAATTAACAGTATAAATTAATATATAATTAAATTAATATTTCTTTTGGATTTTGTTAATTACATTTGTACTTATGAAAATAAAAATTGAGTGTTTGTTTCAAGGTTGTAACATAATAACTATGAAAATAAACTATATTGATTAAAATAATTTTTCGAATAGAGAAATTAATTAAAAATTTAGATGAATTGGTAATAAAAATATGTATGTGGCAACTATGAGGTTTTATCAATTTTATTTTATATTTTCTCTGTGCCTGCTTAAAACGCAAATTTTGTGATTGTATTTTTTGCTAGATTATATTTGCTATCTTTTATTTTATCATATTAATAAATAAGGCCTTATAATGTCATGTTTAATGCGGTACTTAAACCTTACGAGTATCTTTGTTACTCATAAATAATATCACATACGTAACGGCACTCGCGTCATGTGGGTAATATTTTATATAACTACGAAAGAATTAATTTTATTGCTATGAATTTTTTATAATTTTTTATTTTTTATATTAAGAACGGAAATGTAGTTATGGAATAGTGGGAAATTTTGTAGTATACTTACGTATGAACTCCTCCCCTAAAAATGCACTTACATTTGCTAAACGACCATAAACTCAAAATTAAATAATATTTTGTTAAAAAAAGGATCACAGAATAAAAGTATTTATAAAATATCGGTTTTGTATTTAAGACATAAAAATGTGTGAACAATTATAAAACGTGTATCTAAATTAAATAACCACACATTCATATAAAATTGTATCATCATTAAGCCTTTTATGAGCGTTCTTACATCCGTCCGCAAAATACGATTTTTGATAGCAATGAACCGAAGAGGCCGCTGTAACCAAATGCAATGCTAAAATGTAATAAAATTATTTTCGTAACAATTCTGAATCCATAATTAAATGAAACTACGTGATGTAGTATTATTTCTACTTTCTTTAATTTCTTAACCACGACCTAGGCTTCGGTGTATTACAACATCTTCAGGTGGGTTATTCGCAAAGATCTTTGCTCAACAGGCGCACAGAAAATAAATATTTTTAAGCTATATTAAAAAACGTAACACGAAAGCTCTGAATAATTTTGAGTTCAAAGAAATTTATTAATTTATTTGACAACTCCCATAATTAAAAACACAATTTTCCTCGATGCTACTCACACCAATAGTGCGCCCCTTAACTTTTGAAAGGTCCGATAAACTACAATCATCTTTCGCACATAAATTTTGCCATTTTCCGAAACACAGTCCATCACGAGGAGATGTAATCCGATAAAACATTGTATGGCAATCAAAACAAAAAACATGTAAATTTACAAATGTCGTCATCAATAATCATGCTTTCTTAATAGTCATTCAAGTATGATAAACTTGGTCGCAAAGTTTACACACAGCCAAGGAATTATTTTATTAAAATCAAACATCAGTATTTTGCAGGGTTTTTACCCTGCAGTTGTTTGGCCAAATTTCTTAGCTTCAGAAAATAAAAATAAGAAAGGCTTGTGAAAATTTACTTTCCAGGCCAATTTATTGAAACATATATTTATACAGGCAGGACTAACGTCGCCTTATCTATGAACATATAATTTGACCTTTTTGCCATTACTTTAGGCTAAAATGCTAATAAATAATTTTTCTAGTTTTCAACTTCAAAAAGGGTGTTCAAGTGTATTAATGACGTTAGATGTAGGTATGTCCATCTAACCTTTCACAATTTAAAATACGTTTGTATAATTATACTTTAACATAAAACCAAAATGGTTTCCAAGATATTAAGATGCTCAATCATACTTTCATAGTTTATATTTTTTCTTTCTGATGCTAATTAGAAACAGTAAGAAATACCACATTGACTTTAAATTAGAAAATATACTAAAGAAGAATAATTAACTTTTGAAAATAGTATCACGTTATCCGTTTGTAACACATGTCTATAAAACTATATTTTAAAAATATTTTTTCATCCTTTCAAGAGGTAAAAAGAAACTATATGATAGAAGTGAGAAAATTATGTTTATTGTGCGTATTTGCATATCGTAAACTAATTTATTTGAAATCAACTGGATCTTAATTGCTTAATATTTGGTTGAAAAACTGAAAAAAAACGAAAGAAAAAAGTCTTTTTTCCAAAATTTAATACCTTGCAAAAAATTGTTTCTGAGCAAAAAATCTTTAATTTTAATATGCGTTAACCCTTACGTCATTTATATATATATATATATATATATATATATAAATATATATATATAACTAATATTCATTATTTCCTTTATATCAAATACTGTCGCATGGTTTTTATATCATTTGAAATTCAATTAACTATTAGTTAATAAAAAAATTAATTGTTCAAGCTAAAAATACAACAGAGCGAATATCCGATTTTAACCTTTTTTTATTAAATACAATATTTTTTTTGCTTTAGTTATCTTAACCGTTTAAGTACGTAACCATTCATTAAATGCTGATAAAACAGTAAAATTATGCACGTATTAGAACATTGCAAGTGTGTATCTTGCAGGTTTATGTTTTTTTTTTCTAAATTTTGACCAGATCTGTATGTTCCATTGCGGTAGATAATATTTAACTACCAAATTTTTTTTACTTTGACAGATATTTTACTCTACTTTATGTTACTCCGTTATTCAAAAGTAATCCAATATATTTTGGCAATATGAGAAAAATATTTTCAGTTCTATTTTTTACACAATTGTTTTGCTAATATACTTTAAATCCAATATAATACAGTAACGCTTCTGTATGACCCGGTTAATGTCTTATTTATCATATTATTATGAGCATTATGGTTATAATATTTCAAACAGGAAGTTTATTCCGTAGCTTGACTGCACGTACATTATATAGTAATCTGGTAATCAGGTAAGTTTTTCAAGACATATAGAACCAGTATAATTATACATTATATTAATCAGGTTGCAGACGATGTGTCTAAAATTTAGCATATTTTTTATTATGAAACAATAAAATTTTTAAATTAAAATTTAAGTTCACCAATGAAATAAACATTCAAATTTTATTGCGACGTTAAAATAAACATATATACCTTGTTACATTTATTGAGAAAGTATGCGGGGCAGAGATGTATTGTTTATGTTTATAGTACTATATTAGCTCAGAGGATGCATTTCGCATCGTTGCAAAATTCCACTAACCAATTTCGCCGAATACATAGTTCTTGCTGAAATAGAAAAGAACTTACATTAACGGGTTTGCTTCCATTGCAGCCTGTACTAGTTCTTCTTTAATGAGGTGGAAATTTCCTTCCTGGACAGCTGTGCTTCGCTCTAGTATTTTGCATTCTGAATACGTATTGTGCACAGCTATAAGAACGCGGTGGTCGAGATGGTGTGTCTCTGGGAACATCTCTGGTTAAAGGGCTGCTACTGCCCTCCCGTTGCCGTAAATTAAATTCACGTCACCATGCTTTCTTTACGTGTACCGATATTAAGGTATTGCTAAATGAAGAAACGTTTCCAATTTAAAATGAAAAGTCCGGAGAAATTAGTTAAAATTAATAAAAAAATCAATTGTCCCGAGGAATGCCAGGCCTACGCTTTTATTAAAAAAAAAAGTTCTGATGGTCAGGCAAATCAAAATCCAAGTTTATAGTACTAATTCCCAAAAAAATAAAATACCGTATCATCTTAGCCAGTAAAAGTAAGCCATAGGGAAGAAAAAAAGGAAGGGCAACCAACGATCAAAATGTCCCTACTTGTCTCTTTTACACGCTGCCAAATGACGTCAATAATTATCTCTTTTATTATTCATAGTTGACCCGTTAATTGGCGATAGTTATGTTGCTGTCGTACAGTTGCTGAAATTAACCGATATTTGCAGATAATTTTCTTCCTTTCGACCATCGCAATTACCATCGTTTTCTTAAATGCAGGTTCCAGTTAAGTTCAGTCTTCAATTTGCTGCATGCACTTGCTCGCAACAACTTGAAACCGTTGTTTTAGTTAACCGATTTTTTAAAAATTTGCAGAGGAAACTATGCAACAACGTGCCGCCATAAAAGAACGCAAAGCACCATGTCTCTAATAAAATAACAGGTTCATTAAGAAATTAACTCATTTCTAACGTTAATTAAATAAAAATGTGAATTTTTTTTTTAATAGCAATACTTCAATTTTTAAAAAATGACTTTTGTACTATTTTTAAATTTGCACTAAATAAACATGTCTTTAAAATAATTGGAAATTCTAGTTTGGCATAATTTTTTTTTACTAAATTAAATCATACGAAAAAATAAAAAAATTATTTATTTAATGAAACAACTACTTCATGATAATAATTTGAAGGTTAGGAAAAGACTTGCCTAGGTGAAAGAAAAAGAAAATGATTAAAAACCTTCATTTGTAGAAATAATATGAGAACTAGAACAAGACCTGAAAGGCATGAAAATTTTTGTGCACAAGCCAATAACAATAACAACAAACCAATATATTTTATGAATGTTGATAGAGGCTAATTATGACTGTTGTAGGAAATTGAATTGATTTTGAAGGTTTTAATTATTAGGTTTACTCCAATTTCAGTAACTACATCAAATATCTATCTTCAATAAATGAATCGTTAAATGTTTTAAGGAAATTAAGGATTTGAACCGAGTATATTATGTTATGAGTAGCATAAAAATAACAAAATACTTGATGTAGTCACCACTTAATAAACAAAGATTATAATATCTTATAATATCTTATAAACAAAGATATTATAACTTATGATAAAGTCTTAAATACTCTTCAGTGACATACAAAAACTCTTAATAACGTAAGTTAGTTTGCAAAGACGTAGTGACGAAATCGACATCGTGTTGAGAATTCCGTTTGATAAGGAGGAATTTTACACATAATGGTTAAATGAATTATTAAAGTTGGAACGATTGTGATGTAACATAATTAAGGTGATTCGATTATTTTTTTTTTTTTCTAAACTATATTTTGAGAAAATAAGGTATTCCATAACTTAGTAGAATAAAGAAAAATAACCGTATTTTTGCAGTAAATTGAATAGTAAACTATATTCAGATTCGAAGCAAGTATTGTTCAACTTGAAGGTTAGGAAATGAAGTTTTTTTAGCGACATTGTATTATGCAACATATCCATATTTTTAATTCTTTGTGCTAAATTAATTTTTTAACGAAAAGATAATTGGTAACTATAACAAGTCAACAAGGTAGTCAAAACAGTTTTCGGAAAAGTTCATAGAGCACACTTCTTAAGGTCAATCATTAGAACATATTGAAAAGTTATAGCACCTAATTATCATTATTTTATTTCTTGACGACGCTCACTGAATTTTAAATATTTCTTCTAAATGAAGAACCTACCAAACACAAGTGGAACTCGCATTACGAGAATTCCGTACACATTTGGGCATTTATGACTATTTAATGGTATGTAATATTACTTATAAAATATTTTTATGTGATCTAACTATTAATAAACGATGTTTTTTTATTTGTCCTTTGAGAGCTTGCTTCTTTCCAAATTTCCATGATTCTGTGTCAACGGGAAGTAACTTATAAGTTTTGACTTATCAGCGACTGTCAAAATACGCCGCATAAATGGTCGTATTTTTTATCATGTTGACTTAGAAGTTTAATTTATTTTCACAATTTTAAGGGACCGTAGACTTAAGTATTCGGTATTAAGTTAAATAGCCATTACGCGTTTCTGAGAAAAAGGGTCTTGACAGCAGCCAGACGGACGACGTAGTCATCCTATAAGGGTTCCTTTTTTTCCTTTTGAAGTACGAAAACCTAAAAAATGAGGTTCAACCTCGAAAATAGACTGACAATATAATAAGAATAGTTATATTCTTATTATAGTTGAAGAACCAACGCATCCGGATTTTTTTGGAATTTACATAAGTGTGGTATGATCGAAATAAAATTATTTTAAAGCATGTTAAAGAAAATAATGATTAATAAAAAAAAGTGGCGGTAACATCGATAGTTTTAGAATCGTCAAGAAATTACAGTAGATGTAGTTACTCTTCGTATTAATTTTTAAAAAGTCTGCGTTAAGTTCAACCCACGTGCCCGAAGCGTTGAGCCATTAATTATGAGTGTCATTAATACCTCGAAGTTTACATCTAAACAAAGGTAAAAAATGGTTTATAATCAAAGATAAAAAATGTTATGAACATTTTTTACCTTTGATTATAAACAATGGTATAGGCTAGTATTCTTTTTTAAGAAAAAAAAATTACCCTAAATGGATTGTAAAGCTCTTGTCACAGCGGTAATCATTATGTGAATATTTTCCCGCATTCTTGCACCAAACTGTGTACAATTTTCAAATTGTTACCAAAATTAGGAAAAAAAAACAGAATTCTTCTTCATATTTTAATAATATACTTAGATATTTAACACATAAACCATTGTCCTTCCACAATGTTATTTAACCATTGTCCTTCCACAATGTCTCATTTTACCCAATGTGATTAACTAGAATGGTTCTTTGATTAGCTATAAATCACAAAAGTATATATATCATTCCATATATATTTCCATAAAATGGAAGTTGCTTTGCAAATTCTATTATTTCAATCGTCGTCTGCATGAGTAACCCAAAGCATATTAAGATATAATGAACTAAATTAGTACAAAAAACTCTAAATAAAGTTCGCTTGTATTCTTGTGATGCTATGCTTGTATTTTTTAGGACATAATATGTACTTAAGTTAAGTAATTAATTAGACGCATAAACAAATCACAAAAAACGAGATATTATTTTAAATATTGATGCAATTTTTTTTTGCTTTATAAAATAACACCAGATTTTTTTATGAAAACAATTTTCAAAATTATTACACTGCCACTTCGAGTTATCGCTTATCTACTTCTTATTAAAATTAGTGATAAGGTAACATTTATGGGGCCACATTTTTGATGAAAAAGCTTATTTAATAATAAATGGGCAGTAATCAAGGATTCTTGGATAAGCGTATGAATATCGTGTTGAAACCTTCAATGGTACATAAAATTTTGTATGAAAATTTGCCATGAAACTTACTTAATTTTTAAAAAGACAAATGGAAACTTTCGACATGAAAAAATTGAAAACACTTAAGATGTTGTGTTAATGCAATGTACGTAAGTAACTTTTAGATCGAATGTTGTGAACAGTTAACTAATATTAATACACTATTTGCAAAAATAAAATTTTGCTTCCATAATTACTAAAAATCAACCAATTATATGGAACTAACAAACAAAATTATATCTCATGAGACACGTCTACACTCGTTAAAAATAGATATTTTCTCTTGTGATTAATATATTTGAAGGATATATATTTACTTATTAAGGGAAAAAAACTTGTAAGTTTTCTTCCTCATGGAGATTATCGGTGCCCTCAAATTTTATATCAACTCCGACGAGTTTGTTTTTGAGTTCTATTTACATTTCAGCAACAAAAACAATCCCTAAACTTCAAAAACGATTTTAAACAACATCTGATGATATAAAAGTAATCACAAAGATATTTACTCCCACTCGCACAATATCATCAAAATCAATCAATCAAAGAGTTCAGTAGATAAATAAAACTTCAGTTGTTTTAAACATCGAAAGTGTTCTTAAATATTAATACTTGGGATGAAAGTTTTGCGTTCGAAACAAAAAGCTTTGTAAAGTTTGAATGACAGCGTGCAGATATTTAAATATGCTCTACTGAGCTTTGTACTTTAATACTGTTTACTTGGAAAGTATTATTGAATTTCACAAAATCCGACTTAAGTGACTCGAGTAACGGGAAACAATAAATATTTAAATGAAATTACCGTTGCCTTATCATAAACTTTATGCTCGTTTTACTTAGAAGTCGAATATATATTTGGCGTGAATTTTGTAGAAATTCATTATTCACAATTAAATGAAACTACTTGATGTATTATTTCTACTTTCTTTAAGTTCTGTACTACGGCCTAGGTTTCGTTGTATTACAACCTTTGCTTTATTTATCCAGTTTTTGCTAATAGCCTACCTGAAGATGTTGTAATACAACAAAACCTAGGTCGTGGTAAAGAACTTAAAGAAAGTAGAAATAATACTACATCAAGTAGTTTCATTTAATTGTGTTAAAAGTCGAAATTTCCCTGCAAATAATCAAAGTAAACGCATAAGTTCGTATTAAATGTCCTTTTTCAAGTCAGAATGTTTTCAATTTCTGATCTATATTCGAAATTCAAATTTATTCACTTCAAGGTTTTATTTTCGACCGCACTGTAATCTAAGATATGTTCAATATAAGGCACATCTCAAATTAGGGAAGGGGCTGACACTAAGTGATAATGCCGCTGGACGCTAACAGTACGTAATAATTAACGTAATAAACAGTTTAAAATAACAGTAAATAAAAGTATGATATGTAAATGTACATAAAAGTACACATGAGTCTGTACGTGATAGAATGAGGTCCTTGAATTAATAAATGTGTGTTTTTATTTAAATGTACCCTGTGTGTCTGTTATCAATCGGTCTCTTTCGAATAAAGATAATTTTTTGATTGCCCATTTAACTTGATAAATTAGTCAAAAGTTCGTTTTAATAAAATGATCGCGTAGAGCTATATTTTGGATTGATAACTTAACTTCGATGCTTTGATTAAATTTTAAAAATTGTTTGCTTATTTAAAAAGATATAAAATCGGTAGCATATATTTAAAAAGATATAAAATCGGTAGCAATGATGGTAATAAAAATATTCCTAGAAATTTTCTCCTTTTATTAGTAGCCTTGAATGTAAATTGCTTTATGATAAATTTTCACCTATGTGGCCAGTTATTTTCTACTTCACTAATCAGCTGCTATATCTAATATGTTCATTACCTACCATATTAGCAATTAGATCATTCAAAACATAAAAATACCAGACGTAGACTTAAACTGCGTGTAAAACGCCCATGATTTTTTTTAATATGTTTCCATCAAATTTGCTATATGCATTTATCTAACCTCTGAAGAAGTTGTCTGTTGAAAGATTTTTTGTTTCAAAAAGTGTTTTTCATTTTTTGAAATAAATTTTTTTTGAAAATTCCTATTTCAAACAAATATTTAAAAAATAGTTTAAATAAAAGAAAGTCAAGCAAATACTTTTGCAAAAACCGCCAAAAAAATACCAGTCTTACCCATAAGTTAAGTCGTGGTCAATTCCATATCATACATACATTAATATAAAACTTTTATTTTTTCAGCGTACTTTCAGTTGTATGAATCATTTTAATGTTGTGAATGAGAAGCAGCGCCAGGGTAGCACCAGGTTGCAAGTATTGGGCTGGCCGATGCCAAAAAATAAATAGCTTGATCATTGACATGCGTAGTCGTGGTCAATAAAAATTAAATTTTTAAAGTATTCAAGGAGATAATAAAGCACTTGTCGACATTCAGAAACATCCTATTAGAGGCACGCCACTCGGCCATTGAAAATAGGATTTGTTTTAAATTTAGATAGTCTTTAAAATTACTGCCAGTGGTGTAAATCTTAAGGTCATCTGCATAGAGTAAACAAGGACACGTAAGTTCTTGTATTAGATCGTTAGTGAATATTAGAAAGAGATTGAGGTTTGTTTCTCAACATCGGTCGTCGGACATTTTTTTATTCGAAATTATTGATTATTAAAAAAGAAATACAAAAAACATTTTTTTATAAATTAAAACCAGCTACAATAGATTTAATTTTTTTAGTATATAGAAACTAATATAATTCTAAGCCAATACTAACTTTGTTTATTGATCAATAGATTTTGTAATTTGTTTAATAATACGAGTAACCCTTGAACGTGCATACATAAATACTCTAACCATTTTGCGCAAACATAATTAGAGGTATAGTATAATTATAAACTCTATTCTTTTTACTGTACATCTACGTGACTGTAACTTGTTTCGTGAGCCTTTAAATAAATAAATAAATACAGTAGGTAACGATGGTGCATGTATGACTAATGATTAATTGCTATATACTGGGAAACAGTTTTCTTATGAAACGGTCATTATTTATTAGCCAACCCTACATTTTCAGATCTTTATTTTCGGATCAAAGATCATTTATACCGAAGTAAATTTGCTCCATGCTACATTCCATAACTACAATCTACTCCATGACTACTGACCAATACCTTAATTATATCCTTCATCTACTGCATTATATATAAACGATTAAAGTTAAGGCGATGTTGCATCTAGAAAATATAAAACTTTCACATTCAAGTATATTTTTATAAGTACGGGAATATATAGAATACATTTAAAAAGAAACAGTCCTTTTAAGAGATGTTACTTTAAAAAATTTGGAAGAAAATTTAAAAAACCCGCACCTCATAATGAATAAAATTAATCCTAGTTAATTAAATTAAAAAATATTAAAAATAAATCAAAGGACATAATATGAAACAATTAAATAAAATAAAAACATATTTTAACAAAATTCCACTTCTGGAAGAATCTGACCTTAACATTTCAGTTTTAAAAATAGTTTAACAAGGACAATAAACCATTAAAATCTTCCACTTCGTTATGTGAATCTTCCACTTCGTCCTTCCCAATTTTTAAATAAACTTCACGTAGTTAAGTACGAGTAATATTTAATTACTTAGTAATGGACGATGAACTAACTGATGCTATTTTCTATGCAGTATTCCTTTTCGTGAATTCTTGACGTCACTTTCATATGGATCACGAGTTAACAAATGACACTCTGATGTACCTAAAGTACGAAAGTTACGTACAAAAATTCTGATTTGTGGAAATCCAAATATTTGGAGGTTAATTCTTTGATAGATAAAACCACTCATTAGCAGCTTTTATTTTTTTTCAGAAAATGTCAACAATTTCTTGCATTATTAATAATTTTCCAACTTATTAATAAAAGTGCCTTTAGATACCGTAATAAACAGAAAAATGTCCCGTTTTGACTGTGTTTCATTTTTTCAATTTTATTTAAATTAAAAGTAAGATAATTGATTCATTTGATAAATAATACAACAAGAAAAAAACATCAAACCAGAAACATTTTATTTAGGGCGAATAGCTCTAGAAATTTCGTTTATACTTTTAAGGAATGAAATTAAATTGCAAATATATTTCCAAGTGAAAATATTACCAATTGATAACTTATAATCAACAATCAAGTCAGCGACATTAACTTCAAAGAAAGCTATAAATCTCATAATTGCATTCATTCAATTCACATCGAAGTTACAAATGCAGTAGAAATAGCATGTTACGAAGAACCAGCAATATTTTTCTGTCTTAACAAATATGATCGAGAGACTAGTACATTCTGAATAGAGTATGAATAGCATAAAGTACAAATATGGTGATAATGTTCGGTCATGCATTGTATACACAGGTTTTCATAAGCTACTAATCTCTCCTCGACCATTGTCCTTCCAATAATATTTTCCTCCAACTTTCGATTTAAATAAATAAAATAGGACATATTGCCTTCGCTGTATATAGGGAACAGATCTCGATAATTTTACATTTGATTTGAGAACAAGTTTGGTAGCTGTATTGAACTTACATCTAGTTAATAAAAGGAAAAATATTTAATTAAATGGTTTGCTATAATATTTCCCTATTCGTAGTTCACTAATATTTTGACAAATATAATTAGTATCAGACGGATATCATAATGATTTCAACTTAATTTTAAGTAATTTGTATAGTTTTAAACGAATCTATATGAGTCATTCACAAATCTGTTTGGCTAGTGTCATAATGAGACTATCATATATGCCTCGTTATCTCTTGATATCAAGTTCTTTTAACATGCTATCTTTAATAATAACCTATTCTTAATATTAACTAATGTGTTTTGTCATTTAAAAATTTTTTTTGTAATTTCCCGAACAATTTTTTCTTATATTTTTCATATATACATAAGTTGATAAATGTTCTAGTATTAAACAAATTTAGATTATTTTCGTTTCCCACATCGTTTTTAAAATCATGGACCGTTTTAAATTTCAGATTTCAGAACATATTCAAACATGTCATCGACTAGGAATCCTCGCAGATATTGCACAATTTGATGTTGGAGTTTTTATGCTCGACCCAGATTATTAACAGAAAACATCATTACGAACGGAGTTCAAGCATGTTAAATTGACACCTACTGTAAAAAAAACCATTCATTGCATGAACGTTTAATTTTATCTAATACAGGTTTAGGCATTCGTACTGCTACAAAACATATAAGTTTTTAGTAATGTAGAAGTTCAGTTACGGATGAATTGATAAACTTATTAATAGTATAATATGTTGGCTGAACAATTATAGGTTTATATTATCTGCCAAATTATTAAAGTAGAGGATATAGTAAAAATTGCAATATTTGTATTACGTGATACAAAAACTCTATTATCAACCTACTCCACAATAACAGTATTTCGAATATTCATCAAGTAAAACTTATAATTTATGTGGAAGTGTATTACACACGGGTGGAAGTGCGTTCGAGCGCGTGCGAGTCTGACACTAGCAATTTAATCGACTCTTTGAAAGAGGAAAACTGGCAATTCGAAGAAAAATGTATTTTCTTCGAATTGCAATTTTTCCAGTTAATTTGCAACATCAAAATAGATTTCATTTGAATTTTTTTTAAGTTTACTTTTACTGAAAATAAAAAATTAATAAAAAAATTAGGAGCTTGTTCGGATTAACTGGAAAACCTGACGAAAGCAATGTTTACACTATTGATGACAGCGTTTATTTTTAAATTAATCACGTTGAGTTTAATTTAAGGTTCTAGCTTTTCTAGTCAAATCTATTAAGTCATTAAATTCTATTTGCTTAAATATAACACACAATTTTGACATAATTTAGACATAAATTTATAAATTTAAAAAATATGTATATGATTATGTGTATATAATTTTGTTTAAAATTGGTTCTAACTTAAATTATATTTATGCTTTGATGTCGCACGTTCACTAGAAACCAACTGCAGGCAGTTTGAACATTTGTTATAAGGAAGAATATAAACGTAATTTTTTGACACAATTTTTTAAATCTTTAGTTAATTTTAGTCTTTTCCAGAAGTATTTAATAGTTTTCATTAAGGAAAATATATTGACTTGAAAATTCTAACATAGGGTATTTATTAATAATGAGTCCCTCCTGTAGTTAAGCGTAAATATCTTTTTGTTAACAGTTAAAGGCAATAAGATTTTTATTACTGTAATTATGTCAATTTTTCAAATGGTTTATCAGTTCTGAGTGGTACATTTTTTTCAGCACGAACAGTTAATAATTGAGTAACAAAATTACGAAATTTACATGTTTGTGTTTGTTATAGTCATTGTTTTTAACTTTTACAACTATTCCAAATTTCGAATATCTATGTCTATCAATTTCTAAGGGAAAAGACAATGACCACCAACAGACAAATACGTGACCGGACTTGTAAGAGTTCCGTTTCCCTTTTTCGTGGAATGTATTCTCATAAACCCAAAAAATATCCATTTATTTTGTTTTATTTATTGAAGAGTAAAGTGACATCAATCAATATTTGTCATATAATTTTGTTTACGGTATTTAATTTACTTGTTTACGATATTTAATTTCCGAAAAAATCAAAATGTGATTTTTTCCAGTGATATTAACTAAAATATTTTCAAAGGCCTAGGCATTAGTTGTTAATTACAAAATTCTTTAGTAATAAACATGCTGCTAAGAATAATGAAAATACCGAGTAGTGGCCATTACACAAAAGTACCATTAATTCGAATCATGTTCTCAAGGGTTGGCCTTGATGATGACATTTAAATGAACAGTTACGAGAGCAGTGAAATATCTGCAATGAAGTTGTAAGTGGAAAATTTTCTTTGTGTTAAAATATGTGAATTTCCACCAACAGCAACCTATAAATGTAAATGAGTTTACTCATATTGCTCAAATGCTCAGGAGGACATTAACCTAATGTGAATTTCATCTAATCGATAATAAGAACAATTTAGTATATGTTAAATAATACATAATGATCAGATAATAATGATATTATCGAATATAAATATATGAAATTTAATATCTACGATTAATTACACCTCCTTTCGATATAAATAGTTACACACTTGCATTGGCCTGCGGCTAAGTAGTATTTTATTTTCGTTACAGTGCCGGGATTTTTCCTTGACCCGATTCTATCGCAATATAAATAATAAATGTTTTTTCGTATTCTCTGGCGACGTGTTAGCTATAGATGTAATGTACATAGCATTATACCATCTATTGTTATGTCGCTATTGAGCAAATAACGCAGAATTTCTTCATTCAAACTTTAATACTCATAATATCGGTGAAATAAATAAAAATGTAGACTGAGAAGCAAAGAGATTGGTGTGCTTATATTTTAACAGGGTACTGTAAAGGCAATTATAATATATATGTTGCAGTCTGAATTCAAATACTTTTAAACTTCATGGTGGAATATACAAATATATAATTTACTTAAGATATATTGACAAGAAATAAAATCTTGTCGCCTGTATTTATATTAATTTTATCTCAGCCAATTGGGGTTATTTTGCATATAAAGACTAGCGAATGTGGGCTTAAAGTTATAAAAATTAATGAAAAAAAATTTAATATTTTTTAGAATATCAAAAACTAAATCATTTAGCGCTTAATAATTAAAAAGTGCGAAATTTAATACAATTTGTAACCATAATAGCAACCAAAAAAACTGTTCATTGACGCGCATAGATTATAATTTTTATGCTTAAAGAAAATAACCTGACTTTTCATAAAGTATCATAAAGATTTACGTTCTGATTGGGGATTTAAATAAAACTTCTAAGAAGCTTATTTTTTCTTTTTATAATAGAAAATTTCATTTTTACTCTTGTAACACCTGGGCTTAACACTACCTGAACTTTTGTCGGTATCATTTATTCTTCAGTCTATTTAAAATTGTTTAAAAATATTAGAATGATTGACCCATCGTGTTCTGAAATATTTGAAGTGGAATATTTTAATAAGTATGTATCATTCCACTTATTCCTGCATTTTCTCCTGATGTGGCTCTATTTAAAAAAAAATATGGTAAAAAAGTCAACAACCTTTGCTAAGTCTTTAAATATTTGAACCATATTTAAAATTGGATCCAACTTAAATTATCTTTATGCTTTGATGTCGCACATTCACTAGAATTCAACAGCAGGCAGTTTGAACAATTGTTATAAGGAAGAATATGAACGTAATTTTTAGGCACAATTATTACAATTTTTTAATTCTATAGTTAATTTTATTCTTTTCAAGAAGTATTTAATAGTTTTCATTAAGAAAAATAAAAGAAAAATATATTGATTTGTAAATTCACAGATTAAGAACAGTTAAAAATTGGGTGACAAAAATTACGAAATTTACATGTATGGGGATCAATAACTTTCACAACTATTCCAACTTTCGAATATCTATGTATCAAGGGAAGTTTCTAAGGGAAAAAAAATTGACCACCAACGGACGAATACGTGAGGATACTTGTAAGAGTTCCGTTTCCCTTTTTATTATAGAAGAGTAAAGTTTTATATTTTATTTACCAGCACTAATATTAAACTCCTGCCTACCGATTACGCACCAGGGTTATCTTTATAAGATTATATTCATACTTCTAGCTTTCTAGAATTATATTCGTACTTCCAGCCAACTGTATCGTACTGTATTTTTTTTTTACAATTTTTAATAATTTACCAAATTATCTACTATTTCCAGCATGCAACCTATATTGTGTAAAATATTTTACTGTCTTATTCCATTTTAAAATCTTACTACACATTTGGAGTCTAATACAAATCTCAACACGAGACTCTATTGTAGACGAAAAAAATATTTCAATGACTTTCTAACAATATACGCGCCATTATTTTTTTGCGAACGTGCCGCACTGCTCATTATCTCGGCACGGCCTCTTTATACCTCAGAAGCTATGACTCGTCGCGGGGTCATTAGTTCGCTGCGACATCGTGGTAGTTTAAACTGCTTTGCTGGCATAAGCGGCAATGTCGTCTGCCATGTTAATTCATGACACTTTGTTGCCGGGTATTTCTTTTTGCAATGTAAAGAAAAGACATTTTCTGACAAGGTTTACGGCTTGTCAGTCTAATTAACTTTAATAATCGATAATATGGAATATTATATACGTAAATTTAATTTTAAGCAAATTTATTTATTTATGTATAAAATATACAAACTAATTCGGGGTGGTAGTCACATGTACATGCACAAATTAGTGCACATTATTGTATTTACCTCATTCCACCACTATGGATTTAGCAGTAAATACCATTCGATTAGCTGGCTTTATTTCAAGTAATCAGTAGTTATAAAATTAAAGCTGTGCATTCAATAAATTATTTACCCTAAACACCAGTTATATATTCAGAAGTGAAAAAAATATTAACGTCATACAAAATAAGCCAAGAAAAAGTGCTGACTTTTTGAGTTTGTTGCTAAAAAGAGCAAACCTAAGTAAAAAGGACTACAAGTGCCTAGGTTAGACACATGCGTTTCGTTCTAAATGTACTAAATTAAATATTAAGTTTGTATTTTATGCTGCATGTAAATAGATATGAATACATATTTCTTTTGATTTTATGGCTCAAATAAACAGCAATTTTTTTGTTAAAAACCAATTGAACATTCCTGTGTTAAATTTTAAGGTCTAAATTCAGCCAAAAACTCACCGTTTAAAAATAGTCAACCAAGCCTATTATTTTGTAAAATTTTCCCCTTAACAAGACTAAATATTTTTGTCTTTTAATTTCCCTTTCAATAAGGTTTAAAGTGGTTGTTAGGTGGGAAATCCTAGAATTTTAATTATATTTTAATTGATGTTATTAAATTCACATTTTTCAGAGAATAATTATATAAGTAAACAACTAACTTAGGGAGAGTTCTAAGATAAAATAGCGGCAGTAGAGCTCAAGTTATTGTAATAATTGTTACACATTTGCTCTATATTTCGTTATTACAAGTTTCATGAAAGATTATTAAAGCTCTTGTTGTCATACTAATACTGCAATTCTTTTTTGAAATCAAATGAACAAAATAATACTACTATTAAAAATAATCGTTTTAAAGGTATTCCTTTCTCTTTATTTGTAGTTTAATATACATTTCATTAAAATGTATAGATAAAGACAATTTTCAATTCCAATCTGAAAAGACATTAGCGATCTCACATTAATATTTCGGAATATATTTATAAATTATAAATAATTTTTTATTCCGCTGTATTTTATTCATTATTTTTATCATATTTTTTCCGAATCACTTATGTACAATATTATATATTGTAATAAATATGTGCATACACACACATACATGCACACACGCATGCACGTGCGCAAGCGTGCACGCACACACACGCGTACGCACTCGCGCATTCGCCCGCGCACTCGTCCGCACACGCGCTCGCGTACGCTCACGCGCATGCGAGTTAACACGCACGCATCCACGCACACTTGCACGCACGCACGCACACACACAAACACACACACACACACGTGTGTATGATAGGTAAATTATCAAAACATATCAACATTTTTCTGTATTGTTAACGTCCTTGCCACCCCAGGCGCCTTATTAAAGAGAAGAATACAATTTAGTCCCAAATCACTCACGTCGTCCCACTTACATATTTATCCGCCCATTAACATTTCACAGATCCATCAACTCGTAATTGCAGCTCGCGCACAATTTTCGTCGTTTTTCCTGACGGAAATCTTCAAACAAACCACTTTCATATTTATATACTTCCGAGAACAGAATTAATTCAACGACGCCTTAACAACCATTTGGAATATTAATTTATAGATGTTGTAAAATACCGCGTTTGCTCCTTAATAATTAAATGATGGCAAGCTCTATCTACAGCAAATACTATTGGTTAAAATCTATCAACATAATAATTCATAGTTACTATTTTTAAAGTTTTTATAGATTGAAGAATTTGAAGAGATACAAGTGAATCAGTAGCATACAGAAAGAGATACAAACGCAGAACCACGCAAATCGTTGAGCTATGTTCTACTAACATTTATACGAATATAAATTAATGTCATTATCCATCAGTAAATTAAGTAACATACGAAATGTATATTTATGCGGAATATTTAGTGAACTAAATATTATGATATGCAGTGTGAGTTTTAATAGGTAGCTAAAGCGGTTTATTGTTATTACGAATATTTGTAAGTTTTTCATTGCCAGTAATTCACAATTAAATAAACAAACAAAATTTGCAAAAGGGATTTAAGGACACTGTATTAAAGATACCACACTGAATGTACCTTACGCGCGCCACCCATGCCGCGCAGCGAGTCTAGCATATTCTATACAAACCTCAATTTCGAAGCACTTCATCTCTAGCCAACTTCGGCAGTAATGCATCCTTTGAATTGAACCCTCTGGAATTTATATATAATGACAAAGAGTAAGTTGTTGTTATGACGTCATTTGATATATCGTGTGCTTTTTGTCTTCTAGGAATGTTGCTCTATACAGGTTGTCTATGATGTTGCTAAGTGTAATCCAAAAACAAGTATTTTGTGCTTTTGCAATGCATTATAATATACTCGATCGATGTCAATGAGCTTTATTTTACACTTTTTAACTAAAACTTACAACAAAAAACCTATAGAGGTAGAAACATATGAAATGAGTTAAACGTAAAACGTATCTTTGAATATTATTATCAAAAAAAGTTTTTTCTAAATATAATTTTTTATCGCAAGTTCGATTAACTGAAAATACGAAATATTATGAATGAAATTATATAAATCGTTTTACTAAAGATGAAGAGAACTGAAATTAATGACTTGCTAATGTAAACATTTAGGATTTTGGTGAGGAGAAAATTTTCTTTATCAAGTAAAAATAAATTAAGGCTATTTCCAAAAATGGGTATATTGACAAATTAAAATGAAAAGCTTCCAAAAAATTTTCTTCCAAAATTCGTTCATATAGCCTTTTGAAATTTCTGAAGCATTTATGTTTTAAAATTAGAATTCACTTTTTTCTTGTAGGACATGATATATATTAGCATGGATATAGTGCTGAATCCTTATATTTTCGTAACTGAAAATTACTTGCAATAATATCTTCAATCTTTCTCTTAATTCCATATTGTTATTTACCAATGAAGTTGGCTGAAGATTTGGGGTGCGTTTGTTTTTCCTATTATAACAAAAGGTTTAAAAAATTTGTGTAACACATCTTAATCAAATCAAATTATCAAAACTAATACATAGGAATATAAGACAGTTTGATTTTTCGTTATGTTGTTATGTGTATAATATTAAATCCTCTACATAAAAAATCATAAACATCATTATTTATCTATCATGATTTGGGTTTCCCCCTTTTCCTTTACCGTATATAATTCTCCTCTTCAATATCTGTTTAGTGGCATTTTTTTAATAAGAAGGAACCAGATTTTTTTTTAATCACATATTTAGTTTGCTTATATATATATATATATATATATATATATATATACATATATATATATATATATACATATATATATATATATATATATATATATATATATATATATATATATAAATATATATTTACTGAAATATTTAGTTGGACGTATATTATTTCCAATAATAAAAATAAGATTCATTTTAAAACCCAGAAAACATGAATATATGTAAAAATTACGTTCATGGGTCATAAAGGGAACATACTGTTGCAACCATGATCATGGGACTAAAATAATTTTCCCTCAAAAATTGGAAAATCCAATATAAATTTCCGAAAGCCAGAGATGATTTGTTAATATTTTTCAGATTCATACGTTTTCGTTTTCGCAACATTTTTGAGAATAATATTTGTAATAAATTATACGGTCGATCAAAAGTTTGACCATTTTGATTTTTTTACCTGTAAAAAATTATATCCGTCGTTGAAAAAAATTGCAGATTATTGAATTTGTTTCCATCACTCCTAGTACATAAATGGCGACTATTATCTGTTTAATATGTAACTAAATAAACAAATTAAAGAATTAAAAACCTTTTTGTTGTGTTGATTTGTTTAGAGTGATTTAATTCATTTAACCACAAACTATTCCTTAACTACGGCCCCATTATTCACGTGACCTTTACCAAAAGAGACAAAGTACAAATTGCATCAAGGTAACATAAATACAACTGCAGAGGTTAGTTGTCAGTTAATAAGTATATTTAGAATTAGTTCTCGGATTCTTTTTAAAATCATATATGACAAAAAATTATTTGTGAATCCTTTAATTAACCCTTTATTATGCAAAGTTACTTTTTTATTCAGTAAATTTTGAGTCAACATTTATAAATGATTGATTATCAAAAACAAAATCTCCATGTAAAAAAATTTAAAAAAACATTAAATTAACAGTACAGTCAACATTTGTCCGTGTAATAATACTCGTAATATCACAAGTGGAATAAGAGGTTTACTCATAAATCGGCACATCGGCTTCAGTTTCACTTCATACTTGGTTATTCTAATATTATTTTACCAAAAATTTGTATGGTTAGGTCTCCAATATCATTTATTATAAAAGCTAACAAAAGTTTGCAAAACGGACTGAGTTGAGTCGTATTTAATTTGTGTTTTATATTAGGCAAAACACAAATTAATAAAATAATTCATTCTTTATACTTTGACGCATTATCACGGATCTGGACATTTATTGGCAAAAATTTATAGCAACTCGCATAAATAAAACTGTACAATTCCTTTAAATTTGCATATTATATACAAGGTTATATTAATGTAGAGCAATCCGAAAATTGTTCGGATTTCGACAGTATCAGTTGTTTTGTAGCTACGAGCCACGAGCCGTATTATGCAGCCTTTTTTCTATGAATATGTTGCCACATTTTAATCACTTTATCCTCTATTACAAAATTTACGTCTTTTCCAAAATAATTTTCTCTATAATGTTTCTACGAACGCCAGGCTTTACTATTAGAAAAAGTACTAGTTGACTTTTCACTCTGTGGTAATTTGATTTATGCCACTTAGTCACCTCTTTACGGTACCTAAAAACATTATTACTCTAAATTCACTATTACTCATGGGGATACAACTACTTGATCAGAAGCACTTGTTTCTTTAATTTTTCTTTCATCTAGAGATTAATTTCTTTAAATTATTTCTAGATCTGATAAGTGATCAAAAGCTTCCCACCCTCGTCCCCTGAGCATGGATTCACTTTTCCTATCTCTTTGAAGTATTTGCCCTGTATCATTATCACTAATATTTATATAAATCATTATTTTAAACCATACAATAACATGAACTTTGATATTTAAAACATAAATAAACTTCCGTGAAGAGAGTCACCCGTCAAAATTTTAAAACAAAGCACATATAACCCATTCAATGTCGGAGTCGCAATTGAAACACAAGCTATCTGTGTATCACAGAATGCGCAGGAAACGTGAATAACCATTTTAGTGCACATTAAACTGATTACAGGCTACTACTACTACAATTATCGTAAATAACTGTGATGCAAAAATATGATTTCATGACGAAATCTTTGCCAGGAGCGATCAATTCAATATCACGTGATAACCTGAAGCTTAACTTATAAATAACATTTCAATAAATTTCACTGAAAATATTTAGAGCAATTATTTTAATATTTGGTTAATTAATGTGTTTTCGGTTATTAGAGATCAAATATTACAAAAGTGCAACGCAATCTATCAACATCCCTAATTCCATACTCTGCTTTGTGACCCAGAATACAGAATAAGAAGTAATAAGGGGAAGCTATATTTCTTTATCCTAGCATAATTTATTCGGTTTATACGTTCTCTGCTGCCAAAAAATCTTTTCATTGCTCATGACATGAAAATCTTATAACTGTTTGTAAATTTGGTACACACATGCCTTTATTGATTTTCAGCATTTCACTTCCTTACTCATTTCTTCCACGTGCATTGCTCTTTCAATCACTTCCATGTTTTCAAAAATTATGTTTAACATATGGATTATCGGACATGATTTTCTGCCAAGTAACAAATATATTTTAAATTATTTTGCATCTATTCATTTTTAGACGAGTAACTGTCAGTAAAAAAAATTATCAAAGCGATATAAAATAGTATCCGTCATCTGTATGGTGTTTCATGTTAATTCTTCTCAGTAGTTAACGATTTGCATTTCTTCCCGTCCATACGTGGACGTCTCATTAAACTTCCATGAGACCAGATAATATTCATCTGTCAATAAGATCACCGACACCGTGTCGTTACCGACAACGTGCATTCTAAACCGGACAAGAATATTATTTTCCTTATGGATGGGTCTACCTATTTTGCAAATAAATGTGGCATAATCCACTTTGCAGCTAATTTCATTACTTGATCGTTGATACAACTATTGATTACCTCACCGACTCAAGTACAGGTTTTATAATAAAATTAGCTATTTTACTCGCTTAAATCACTACTCATTCAGTCTTTAAACCGACATTCAAACTATAAATTATTTTTCCTAATTTCATGATAACAGCATGATATGATAGCATTACATGATAGCAACCTTTGCGTTGTCTGTGCAGGCACCATTAATTTATATTCTCGTCTAAATATATATTTACGGAAGGTTAGGTTAGGTTAGGTTAGGCTAGGTTAGGTTAGGTTAGGCTAGGTTAGGCTAGGTTAGGCTAGGTTAGGTTAGGTTAGGCTAGGTTAGGCTAGGCTAGGTTAAGTTAGGTTAGGTTAGGTTAGGTTAGGTTAGGTTAGGTTAGGTTAGGTTAGGTTAGGTTAGGTTAGGTTAGGTTAGGTTAGGTTAGGTTAGGTTAGGTTAGGTTAGGTTAGGTTAGGTTAGGTTAGGTTAGGTTAGGTTAGGTTAGGTTAGGTTAGGTTAGGTTAGGTTAGGTTAGGTTAGGTTAGGTTAGGTTAGGTTAGGTTAGGTTAGGTTAGGTTAGGTTAGGTTAGGTTAGGTTAGGTTAGGTTAGGTTAGGTTAGGTTAGGTTAGGTTAGGTTAGGTTAGGTTAGGTTAGGTTAGGTTAGGTTAGGTTAGGTTAGGTTAGGTTAGGTTAGGTTAGGTTAGGTTAGGTTAGGTTAGGTTAGGTTAGGTTAGGTTAGGTTAGGTTAGGTTAGGTTAGGTTAGGTTAGGTTAGGTTAGGTTAGGTTAGGTTAGGTTAGGTTAGGTTAGGTTAGGTTAGGTTAGGTTAGGTTAGGTTAGGTTAGGTTAGGTTAGGTTAGGTTAGGTTAGGTTAGGTTAGGTTAGGTTAGGTTAGGTTAGGTTAGGTTAGGTTAGGTTAGGTTAGGTTAGGTTAGGTTAGGTTAGGTTAGGTTAGGTTAGGTTAGGTTAGGTTAGGTTAGGTTAGGTTAGGTTAGGTTATGTTAGGTTAGGTTAGGTTAGGTTAAGTTAGGTTAGGTTAGGTTAGGTTAGGTTAGGTTAGGTTAGGTTAGGTTAGGTTAGGTTAGGTTATGTTAGGTTAGGTTAGGATAGGTTATGTTAGGTTAGGTTAGGTTAGGTTAGGTTAGGTTAGGTTATGATAGGTTAGGTTAGGTTAGGTTAGGTTATGTTAGGTTAGGTTAGGTTAGGTTAGGTTAGGTTTGTGTTAGGTTAGGTTAGGTTAGGTTAGGTTATGTTAGGTTAGGTTAGGTTAGGTTAGGTTAGGTTAGGTTAGGTTAGGTTAGGTTAGGTTAGGTTAGGTTAGGTTAGGTTAGGTTAGGTTAGGTTAGGTTAGGTTAGGTTAGGTTAGGTTAGGTTAGGTTAGGTTAGGTTAGGTTAGGTTAGGTTAGGTTAGGTTAGGTTAGGTTAGGTTAGGTTAGGTTAAGTTAGGTTAAGAAAACTAAGACTAAATTCCGATCTGTCGATTACTTTTGTTATCTAAAAGTTATTTATATGTCTAGTAGAAATTTCTTAATGAGATGTCCAGCAAGAATTCAGATAGCTGAATGGACGAACCATTCAACTGTCTGAAATTCTTTGAATATTTTATTTATTGTACTCATTAAGAATCTTAAGACTACGTGATGTAGTATTGTTTCTGCTTTCTTTAAGTTCAAAATATTATATTAGCAAAGATAGCATCTTTGCTAATAGCCCACCTGAAGATGTTGTAATACAACCACACTTAGGTCGTGATAAAAAATTTAAAGAAAGTAGAAATAATACTGCATGACGTAGTTTCATTTCATTGTTAATAATTAATTTCTACAAAATTAATGACAAATCTATTCCAAATCTCGAGACCTATTATTTTATTCAAAGATAATAACTGCTTTATCCTACTTTTTGGTCCATTATCGGTACTGTCTTTTAAAAGGGATTATTGTTTTCGGAAGAAGCGAGTTGCCATAAGTGAAAGAATTTAATTTGGATTGTCGACGCAAAGTATTTAGTTTTAAAATCTTTTTTTATAACTAAGCCTTTGGAAAACTTTTTATTTTGGTTTGATAATAAGAAATAATTTACGACATAAAAATACGGTATTCTTCTGCAGTTTGGCAACGAATTGAGAACCTAACCATTGGTTATATACTAAGAAGTACTAATGTCGAATCTGACAAGTTCTGGACTAGATGATATTAATACATGAAGAAATGTGAACGTAGAAAATCTAAAAGAAAGGCCAACATCATGGTCAAGATATTAAGTAAATGAATTATATTCGACAGTTTTTTTCTCTTTAATTTTGTTGTATACTTTCATCTCACTAAATTTAGAAAATTATTATATAAAGCTTCGAAATATATCTGAATTATAAATAAAAATTCATATGAATTGCTACTTTATAAATTTCCAAACTCTATCGAAAGGAATTCGTTATACGATGAATCAATGTCAACAGTTAATTATCTGCAATGGAAAAAACACTTGCTTTATTTTTAAAATATCAATGAAAGATTATCAAATTTTTTATTAAATGCTATACAGTATTTTATTCGTATAATAGCTGCGAGATATTTTACAATTTCAATAACCTTAAAAAAAGTTTTGTTAATGGTCACAACTCTACTCGATGAAGCTGGAAGTAAAAATGCTTCATAATATTTAATAATTTCCAATTTTCTTATGTGCAAAACACTCACATTGTTAAAATAAATCAAAATATTTATCGATTTATAATTAACAATCTACTAGAAAATGTACTTATTTGTAAAAGAGCCATTCTTTCCATTAAAGCCCGAGTTGATACTATCATACTTGTGTAAAGTTAAACAATCAAGTTAATCTTTTATCGAACTTTCACAGTTAATTTAAATTGAAAATTTACAATATTAAACATATGTTTTCTTTAACTTTTATTGTATCTTAGCACAATACCGACATCTTAACGAAATGGCACACACATACGCTGAATAATTAGCTTAAGCATTATATTATTACATTATCTCCATTAATATTTTAACCTAACCCACAGAGCTCAATCTAACATTTGGCATATCTAAAAACAAAATTAACTAATTAATTAAGTACAATGAAATATTCCGTACAAATATCGGTTAACCACGTAATAACTTGCTACTGGAATATTGTTGTACACTCGGTGGAATCTGATATAAAATGTAAACATATAACAAAGTATTGTATATGACGTGAAGGGTGCTGCTGGTTAAATGTAATATAAATATATTTTGAGATAAAACTTCACAAACTATAAAGCGCTTTCAGTTTGGTTTAACAATAAAAACAATTCACCACAATTCGCACGTTGGGTTTTTCTCTTATATAATTATTTTAGTGAATCGCCATTTAATTGAAAATCTTCTTTATGTGAAAACTGAAATTGAGCTCTCTTAAAAATTGTTTTTGATCTATTTAAAATTGTATACAGGACTCATTCAAGTTAGCGGAATTTATATAAAATTCCAACAAATCAATTACAATAGATGCATTTGAAAGATCCGTTTCACAAAAAAAATTTTGAGAAGCAAAATTATCGATTTTAATTTTTGAGCTCCTTTCAGTGATGCATTTTGAGCACATTACAAAACTTAATAAAGCAGCGTATTTCTATTTTGCAATGAATTTATACAAATAAATGTTATCATAAAAAATACACGTCATGACTAAATAATAAACTATTGATTTTTAGACAAAGATGTAAACATCAAAATATATTTATGATAAAAAATGTTATTGCCTTTTATTACATACAATGAATCATTATGGATTTAGGATTTGAGATTATAAAATAATTTTTTATGAATTATTTTTATAATATATTATGAATAAACCGTTAGTAGTATTTAACGGCTAAAATATGTAGCGATTTGAGGGGTAACATAGGATTCAGTTGAGTAATTTACTTAATTGCTTAATTTTTATTATAACATTAATATGTTATGAAATATAATGTGTATTCATGTGGCTTGATAGTTTTGTGCAGTGTTTCATGTATTTGAAATACTGCAATCTCTGGTTATTCAATTCATTTTTTTGGCGCAAAAATCAATAGAAGATTTCTGTCGCTAACTTCAGAAAGTACATTAGAAAGAACACTTATCCCGCAGTGCATACACATCCCAAAGAGGAATATAATTTAATATAGAACATGTTTATTTTTCAATGAAGTCTTTATTCGTTCATGTACATTAAATTCATTAATTTAATTAATAGTTTAAACGGGAACAAAAACCCAAAACTTAAAACATAACATTGATTTTTTAAAATTTTCCAATTAATTTTAGTAACAAAAATTAAAATGCCATTATTTGTGATTTAAAATTATTAACATTAGTCTGTTCGTCATATCTATCGTATTTAATACACACTGTTTTACTGCACAGTTGATTATTATTTTGTTATATTGTGTCGTCACACTATACAACAAAATAATAATCAAACTAAAACACAATTTATACAATGCACAGTATACACATCGAACTTTCCACGCAGTCGATTTACCTATACTTGTATAGACATACACAGTGCTAATATAGCACAACATGTCTCGCTTATAATTACAGATATACTGCTATTACAGCATCTCGGTGACGTGAACTCGAGATTTTACCCATCTCGAGAAAATTATTTTACATTTCTTTTTCCTTTAAAAGTGACTAAAAGTCCAACCAAAACCCTTCATGGGATATAAGAAAAGGAGCGCAAATGGGGGGAATAATTATATAAATATTTGTTATCTGAATACTAGACCTTTGGTATGTGACATTAGAAAGGCTGAAATGACACATGCTATGAAATATATAAAATGGGACATTCTAGGGTTTTCTGAAACAAAACTAGCAGCACAAAAATAATAGAAGAAAATAATATAATTTTTATGTAAACAGGCGAAAACAGTGGATACAATGGAATGGGTTTTAGCTGAAAGATCATATGAAATCTCGTATTACTGAGTTTGAACCAATTTCAGATAGAGTTACCAGATGAGACTCACAAATAAAAAAAGAACACAATTAATCTCAGTCAAATTTATGCGCTTACCTAAATGTTTAAGAAAGAAGAAATACAACATGTTTTCAATAAAGTTGGATCGGCTTTAGAGGATATCAAACACGATTATTATGGATTATTTCAAAGCCAAATATGGCGATTTTACTCCTGAAGATAGGAACGTGATGGCACCTCGGCGTTATTATTCCAAAGAAATAAAGGAGGAATGTTACTTATAGAAAATTATTTGGAAAACCGACTTCACATTATGAATTCTTACTTCAAAAAATACCAGAAACAAAAATGGATGTGGAGCTCATTAGACCATAAGACTTTTAATGAAATTGATTACTTCATAAAATACTTACTTACATAAATACTTACTTACACAAAACAATAAAAATAGGATACAGGATATTAATTATATAAATACATCTCACCCCACAAATCTAGACTCATTCGTGCCTAAATTCTCTATAAAAATGCAAGCAAAACCCAGAAAATGTAAAAATAATATATCTAATTTCACGACCCAGGAAAAAGAAGTTTCACTTAATACAGAGTAGCTTCATAAAATCATTTTATGAAGCAACTCTGCATTGAGTAAAAGTGAACAAGGACAAGAAACACATTCGAATTTAATGAAAATTCTCTCTCTACCAGGAAACAAACATTAGATATTACTCCAAATATTGAAACCCTTGTAGAAGAAAGAATCTTTGTCGAAGAAAGAATTATTATATTTATGTAAGAAAATCGAGAGAAAATTAGGATGAAATGTTAAAAAGAAAAAATTTGCTATTATCGAAGAAGAATTGAAGAATCATAACTCAGTGAAGAGAGGATAGAGACACTTAAAACTCGTTGAAAACATCTACAGGCAGTACTTCTACCCGGAGGGAAGTGCTCGTGGGTATTGCTTTAGAATTTTACTATAGATTATATAACAATGCGTACAAGCATGGAAAAATGTATATCATCAAAACTATAAAAACAATGAAGATATATCTTTATTCATGGAAAGCGACATAAATAAGGCTATAAACTCGCTCAAATTGATGAAATGTCCAGTTGAAGACAGAATTGAAAATTACATTTTAAAAGCGCTAGCAGAACTTATTACTCCTATAATCACAAATTTATATAATAAAATCTTACACGAAAACATTCCAACTTTGGGAGACTTCCATCATAAAACTATTATATAAGAAAGGTGACCCAGAAAATATATGCCATTAACATGCTTTAAACAACATGCAGTATAATACTGCACAACATGATACAACAACAATAGCATTTATAGGCCCATTAGCATACTTCTAACATAACACCGATATTAACCAATCAAGGAAACAAGTTGGATTTCGTCCCAGATCATCTACGACTGATCATATATTCACTCTAGCTCAAATTCTGGAAAAATATTCAAAGTATGATAAATCATTATACATCACATCGAATTCATCGTTATGGAAATCCCTAAACGAACAAGGAACATCAAAAAAGTACATTAAAATTTTACAAGAAATGTATAACAAAAGTAAAGCAGTTGTAAAACTGCAGAGATAAGGCAAATCTTCAAAATTGAACGTGGTGTAAGTGAGTGACCCAATATCTCTTAATTTATTTACAGCTTTAGTAGAGAATATTTTCCGTAATTTGAGTTGGGATACAATAGACATAAAATTGAATGGAGAGTGTTTGAACCACTTACACTTTGCTGATGATATAGTACTATTATGTGAAAACCATAAGCATCTTGAATGTATACCATCCCTTGATAAGGAGAGTAAAATATATGGTTTACAAATGAACAAAACAAAACATGCATATTGACAAATAAAGAAAGAATACCAATAAAAATTGGATCAAATGTTTTGAACTACGTAGAAAACTACGTGTACCCAGGATAGTAAATCTCATTTATGAATCAAACATTTTTCGAAGTAAACAGAAGAATTAAGATTGCGTGGTCAATATATTGGTCATTTTAAACCCAAATTACCAACTTCTCTAGAGAAAAAAGCATTTGACACTGTTGTTACACCTATTTTACTATATGGTTGTCAAAACTGACTAAGGAAATAACCCAAAAACTACAAACATTCCCGAGAGCATCCGAGAGGAGCATGATGTAACTTAGTTTAAGGGACAGAATAAAAAAACGTGACGCAAGGAAATTTACGGATTTAACGGATGTGGTAGAAGTAGCCTGTAAATTAAGGTGGCGCTGGACTGGTCATGTGACACGCCCTACAGATGGTCGCCGGAGCAAGCATGTACTAGACTGGCGGCCGCGTAGCGAACCTTGTCGCCGCGGCCGACCCCATCGTCGCTGGAGTGAGATCGTTCTAATTTTGACGAGTTCTATCAAACTGACAATGAAGTCTGTGCTTAAGTTTTAGTGTCAAACTATAAAATTGATAAATAATTAAAACCGATGACATGAATTCGACATAAAAAGAAACTGTTTAAAAAACTTATATATATATATATATATATATATATATATATATATATTGCTAAGTTATTTTGTTTTAATAATAGTGTCATATTCTGTCGATTAACAAGTTATAAATTAATGAATATATCTTTAGTTTCGGGATGGTAGCTAATACCCAACTAAATAGTTTACTAAACTAAACTTTTAACCTCATACTATATTTTAGCACCTGTTATACTAACAAACGTATCCGGAAGGTCATTATATGGACACATCCGCCTCACTTTTTGAGAGTCATGAATCGTCGCTAGATCATTAGTTCGGGGCGATATCGTTATAATTTACAAAGATTCATTGCGTAGGCTGCTGTGTCGACTACCATCTCCTTTAAATTTGTTCGGCTACCATCACGTTTTATTTTATTCGCTCTACTGTCGAGGTTTTATTCGCGTGGTATATGTAAATAAAACATTTCTGAGGATACTGATGATTTATTGGCACGATTGACTTCAATACCTGATTAATTGGAACGGAATGTCACGTTAAGCTTGTGTTAGGTTTCTACTTTTTTTTATTTGATAAGTTGTATACTATATGATCGATACTATACGAATATAATTCGTTAAAAATGTGTGTCACTCGCATATCTTTTAAAATTTTTTTTTTCACTGGAGTTGTTATTCATTTGTACATACATATAACGATAACTATTTCTCGAATTTATTGAATTAAAATAAAAAATGATTTCTCTTAAATGGCAATAGTGTATTTTTAAGTTCACGTATTAGGTAGGAATGCATGTTTGGTTACAAATTTATTAAATTTTACTAAAAGGTAAAGAATTGAGTTTATACAAGACGAACTTATATGTCTACAATAAAACAATAAGACAAGTTAATTAATAATAGCTTATTCAATCCAATTTATAATCATTTAAATATTTGATGTAACACGATTGAGACGATGTTCGATCACAGGCACTGAAGGTGAACTATATCTTCATAAATAAAAAAATAAATCTTCATGAATAAAACCAGATCATATCGATGAGTGCTGAAGAATATATCTGTAAATAAATTATGTCATAAAATAAAATTACTAACGTTTTCTTACTGATTTCGACATCCGATGTAGCAGGAATTTGATAAGTTTAGGAAATTAATTGAAAAAATATGAAGAAAATGTGAATGTGTAGATTTTGACCAAATCTAAGCAAATAAATCTGATATACTAACTGATAAAACTAAAAAACAGCTTTCTGTACTTCTAATCTTTTCTATCGCACTTAAAAAAGATTGAGGTGAATTGTTCGGTACTGAAGAAGCGGTTATAAAGTATAGCACCGTATCAGTAACCGTTTATTTGTACCAAGTTGTTTTACTTCGGAATAAATAAATACAAAATTTTATCTTTTCTAAAACTAAACAAAGCATATCAACTTTGCGGTGCTATTATGGTTGAAATGAGTTAAATATCTTCCCCCTTATTTTTACAGTTCCAACGTAAATAAGCTTCCTTTTAGACAGTCCATCAATTAATTCCATTGAAAAAAAAACGGTAAACAGTGATATTAGGATTACTTCCTTGACTTGACTTCATCAGGCGAAGAACGCATTGAGTAGGTACAGGAAATATTGTTTCTTCTTTGGCCAATCCAATTCTATCAGGAATTTTCAATAATTGTTTTATTCTTTGTACGAAAAAAATATTAGAATCAGAAGTATGAGATCTTCTACTCCTAACTTCTTTCACAAAACTTTAGCAACATCTCATCAAATATCATATTTTCGCCAGATTGGTATAATTTCTGAGAAAATGTGACCAATCGTTTGAATAAAATAATATTGCTGCAAACTTATCCGTCTTTTATCTCTTTGCACAATCTGGTTTAAGAGCAAAATTATAAATTTTGTATGTATGGCATCTTAAATTCGATTTCAACAATGCAGTATAGTAAAATAGACTCAGTAAATAGATGAATTCTATAACTAAATTTTGTACAGAATCGAAAACTTTTCCCTTAGTCCATATAAAAACGTTTTCGTGTCATATTTTATTATCAAGAAACTTATCCCAAGTACCAATCATACCTTTTCTATCATCCGTTGTCAACAAGGATTATGGCTTGTGATTGACATTGTATTATGTTGTGGTGTTCAACGCGATCTACCTGATGTAGAATTAGATGCACACTTAAAACAATTTTTATCGTAAATTTGTCTGTGAAGATACGAGAGTGATGAATCATTATCGGAACTCTAATCGTTTTTAGTTTGTTTTTTTTCTTTACTTTGAAATTTTCTGGTGTCGAAGCATTTAAATTTTCATCTTTATGAGATCGAAATTTGTCTTCTCCCGAAATATATCTCCGATATCTACCTTTCGGTTTTTTCGTCTAAAACCATAAGAAAGAAAGTAATTTAACAAACTACGGATTTTTTTACTAAAAGTGGAAATAATCTCTGAAACCTCACATTAAAAGTTACGCTTACAAGGAAACCGCTTACTGCTGACAAGAAGTACAAGAAGAAAATACGCATGCAAAACTTGTTCAGTAAAATTGTTAAATATTTTCTGCGTTAAATATAACGCATTAGCAAATCGAAAAAGCTTAATAGAAATCATTTTTTAATCCGCTAATCACAGCAAGGTACATTGCTTATAAAATTAAATAAAATACTACCGAGGAAAAAATGTGTTGTTACAAATAGAAGTTTAAATTTTATTCAAATTAATTCAAATCTACGAGATATCATTCGCCATGAAACATTTAGGAAAATATAATTATATATTTAGGAATTCGATTTCAAAGTCAAAATATAAACAGAACAATAGGATATGTGAAAATTCTCGATTTACTCGATTAACATCAAGCCACAGGGTAAATCACGTACCGGGGTTCTGACATCTAGAATCATCGCTATAATGTTTCTACAACCTTTGGTTAGCTTTTTATATATCCATGTTTTTTATTATATTAATTTAAGCAGTTTCGAATGCATACCGTCTATCCACGAGCAGACCAAAATCATGCACAGAATTGCTCAAATAAGATTTGTTATACATCGTGCACATAGAGAATATATTCGATATTCTTCTCATCATTCTGAATGTAAAATATTTCTTGTGAATGTGAAAACCCCACCCATTTCCAAAGTAACTGGCTTAAAGTTTTTTGTCATTACGTCTCTTCAAACATTTATCATATCATATCTTGCAAAATCCAGGAAAATAAAACTTAGGACCTATTAGAAACCTCCTTTGCAAAATTAAACATTAATTATGTTTAATTAAATATTCTACCGTTTCACAATGTTTTTATATAACGTTGTTTTCATAATTTTTATTATAAGTATGATTAAAAAAAATTAAGAAAATAGCTGATTAAGAAAGCGAAATATTTTATTAGCTAAATGAATTATTAGGTTAAAGATCTCGTAAGATAAAAAATGACTTATATGTTTTTCCAAGGACCAATAAAAATAATTATATATGCCTTAATCAAAAAGGTGGGGAGTTTCATCAAAACCAAACACGGTTCTTTCCAATTCTTTTTCGAAACCAGCTGAAACTTGTTCAACATAATAATTTACTTGTGGAATCCCCGAGTTAATGAATTTACATTTACTTGATTAACCTTTTCAAATATTTATGTGATTGACTTTAATCCACAAGTGTAAAACGTACATAACTCCAAAAAACTTGAAAAAAAATTTTATCACTACAAATAAGTTAAAATATAGAATACTTTCCATATAGTGAGGTACAGGATGGCAAAATTGGTTATTCTGATTAATATTTTATTCAATGGTATAAATGGTACAGTTTCTAGAAAATAATTTAACTAAAATAATCTGAAATTCCGTGCCAGTTTGAAGGTGTAACATATATTTTCTATATTTAGGAAAATTGGAAGTATAATGTATTGTAAAAGAAGACAAAATGCTAAAGACCACTATTAGTACAACAGTTCATGTGATCAAACAATTTTTTATATTTTCTGCGTTAAATATAACGCATTAGCAAATTGAAAAAGGTTAATAGAAATCATTTTTTAATCCACTAATCACAGCAAGGTACATTGCTTATAAAATGAAATAAAATACTACCGAGGAAAAAATGTGTTGTTACAAATAGAAGTTTAAATTTTATTCAAATTAATTCAAATCTACGAGATTCGTCTATTTATTTCAACCTTTTTATACGATATTCAAAACAGATTTGTCAATTTTGACCATATTTTTATAAATACGGCACAACATTATTAAGCTTAACCGTATCTCCCTCATTTTACTCGCAATTTACTCTTTAAATATCATCCTTATTAAATAATTTACTCACCAAGTAACTGAACCCAACCCTCCAAGAACTCAAGCGTCTGATCTAATAAATAACCACTTGTAAAGAGGTAGCAATTAGTGCCAAATTCAAAATACAACCAATTAAATTTCCTTAACGGGCAGAGCCAACTTGAAGCTATAAGATTCTTATACCGTTTGAACGCATTTGAACTCAAGCTTTCAAATGTAAGCCCTGAGTGAACACGCAAACTTGAATGTCCAAACAATTCATCCCTAACGAGCTCCGGAAGTCATGCAACTTTGAATTCAACTCTAGAGTATAAGGTATAATGACTAATTGTAAGTTGTTGTTATGGCGTCATTAGATATATCCTGTGTTTTTGTCTCAAGAGGAATGTTACTGTTTAGAAGTTGTATGTGAAGCTGTTATGTATAATAAATAAACAACTGTTTGATACGTTTTAATAACATGCAATATATTGCACTCGATTCTTGTCAGATTTACATTAAAAATTTTGAAACGACTAATTACGATAACGCTCTGAGTGAAATAAAATGTCAAATGAGTGACATTAAAAATTTATATTTTACCGGATCGAATAAACCACTGAATGGAAATGTAAAAATTATTAATGAAATTGAGAAATTTGCTTATAGCAGACAAAAAATTAAAACTAACTACGTGGTAATGTATGCATTTAATTATTTTATGAGAAGTATTTTTAATATGGAATAATTAATTATAATTTATTACTGGCATATTAAAATAAAGGCACCGAATTCTTGAAAAATTTAAATAAAATTTATTATAAATATAATAATGGTTAAATAAAGTTATGATGTAAGAAATGTATGATAAATCAAATATTAAAAGTATAAAATAGTAAAAGTTATTCATTTAAGCAAGTCATGTGATATCTCATAATATTTAAATATTCGTGTATTATCCCACTATACAAAAATAATATTCAATTTAATGACTTTTTATGTTATTAACTATTCTATAAATTTTCTGAATTTTATTTAAGTGTTGTATTTTCAGTTAGCAGTGTTAAAAGTGTGCACAAACTTTCTGTGCATCTTCAAAACTTCCAATATACAACGCCTCGTATTTTAAATGATCCACGAGCCTCCCTGATCAACGAGGGAAGCGCATTAGGAATTATAGTAAACTCTCGTCATACTTTCAACTGAAAAAACCTTGAAGTAAGTTTGAAAATTTGAAATAACATTTTTACTGGAGAATAATCGTAGGGAGATCAGACAGGAAATCTGCAGTCTCTCCTATAAAAGGAGAAAAGATGAGATTTCTTAATTAAAAACGATATGGTTTTGTTCTTAAATTTCAATGTTTTCGAAGAGAGTTAAAACTAAATACATCATAGGATGGATGAAATTATTCAGGATTATACACTGACATACATAATTTTTATATATATATATATATATATATATATATATATATATATATTTATGTAAATATATATATATATATATATATATATATATATATATATATATATATATATGTGTGTGTGTGTATATATATATATATATATATATATATATAACAAGATTTAAAATTCAAACCATACATGAGTTGTTTAAAATATAATTAAATAAAACAAACGCAAAACGAAAATAAAACACCTCTAATACAACGCCAAAATAAAAGGGCGACCGACAATAGTTTACGTCGGCAAACCTGTTTAAATCACAATGATATCGTCGCAAAATAACGACTTCACAACGATTCATGAGTACCAAGATGTAAGGAGACTGTGCCGAGATAACGAACTCAGGGACAGGTTTAATAAAGTTCCCCGCCAGATGTTCTCAATATTTTCCTCATGGGAAAAATTTGTTTTACTCCAGATGATAGGATATTTGTAAATTTAAAAAAAGGAAGTTGGTATATTTTGCACGATAATTCTTGTCTCAAATGTTAATATGCTTATTGTTAAGACATTAACTTTTTGAAGTAATTCCAAATAATAGCACAAAATCACTTTTTCTGAAATAAATACTTATAACTCGATAGGATGATAAATAGGAATTTCAATAAATATAGCCTTATCCGACAAATAAGCGTACTTTCCTAAATTTGTCTTGTTGCGTCTGTCATGACCCTTCACGTTTTCATGTACATTATAAATCTACGCCGAAGAAACTGTACTTTCAATTTAATTGATATTTCAATATCGTGTCCAGTCGTAGTATGAAATCTTCTCGAATATAAGTTTTTCAAATGGGGACAAATTCGAGTAGTGCGATTCAATTGCGGACATCGATTATTCGAGAACCATTATCAACACCGCAAACCAAAAATAATCGTTTGTAGGAGAGATAAGTATTTTATTTATAATACAAAACTCTACTGATTATAAATTCAATCTACAAACTAAAAATGTTTCATAAAGTAAATACGCCGCGTATATTTTTAAAAATATAATAGAATGATCAAGACCTTCCTCAATGTGAAATTAATGAAAAAATCACCTCAAACGCCATAATTTTTTTCTTTTTATTGCAAGAAAAAAATTGAGTTTGAATCAAACTTTAAAATTAAATTTGTCATTGCTGTTACTTTCAAATAATACAAAGAGAGAAGAAGGTAATTTTTCATCCAAAAATTTATACTTAAAAATAAACATAGCTTAAAAAAATTAAAAACTAAAATTTTTCTACGTGTTCGCAGTACACTAGCGTTGTACTTACACCGCGAATACGCTTTGTACTCTGTGAAGCTGAAGTAAAAAAAAAATATTATTTAAACAATAAAATACAATATTATAGTTTTATTATGACTTTAAAAAAAAAACAAAACAACTAAAAAGGCTAGCGTTTCCAGAAAGTACGTGCAGTCTGATAGAACTGTTTGTTTTCATGTAATAGCTATATGAGTTTTTTGAGCAATCCATAACTCTCAGCAATTATTAGTAGCTAATTACTTAATAGTAAATAATGATAATTTTATTGACAATTTTTTTAGTTGAGGAAAAAAATTAGTAGCGAGAAAATTAGTTTCTCTTAATGGCCGATAATTTTCTGCGAAATGATGGAATTTCTGTAATGTATGTATATTGAAATAATCTTTCAAGGAAGGCATGGTGTAAATTGAATGGAAACTGTACTGGATTTACATATTTACAGGAAAAGATAATGCATTACTGTCTTCAATTTTTTCCTTCATCTTCGATTTTTTCCTTAAATTATATATTGCTATTTAGCAAATGTATTGTATTTCTTATTAAGTTGTAAAAAAATGTAAATAACTGAATCGTATAAAATTGTCCCAACTACACACACGATAGCTTAGTGTTCCGTTATCTGTATGTAGATGAAATACGGCATTGCCTGGTTAACTTATCTAATTACAAATATCATTTAACTGTCATTATTCAAGTGTTTAGTTTTTTTCTTTGTTATTGCTACTCAAACTGAGTCGCCTTGGTTTACAATTTATGACATTTTACCCTCTTTACTCTTAAAATTAACTCACGCCAGGGACACCAGTGACCCTCAAGTAGGAGTAATTTTTTTTGGTATAGGGCCTGCGTGTTAAAATACGTTTATTACTGGTACAGTTGGGAAATCACGAGTTTATATCATAAGGTTACGTTTCTCGCAAAGTTTTGAAATATGTCCTTGGGTGTTTAGTTAACACACACTTCCTTTATCCTTGTAAATGTGTGCAATCGGGGACCGATAGAAACTAACTTTCTACACTAATTTAATGACAGCAAATTATAGCCATGGTAATTTATTTCCATAAATACCACTGTGTATATCCCTTGTTATTTATTTTCTTATACAAATATGCCTTACAAATATCTTTAGACGTAAATTATTATTTGAAATGTTTCCTGTGACTGTCAAAGTGAGAATATCTGGTGGAGTGTATTTTATATTGAAACTTATTTATTTCATTACTTTTTCCTACTATTTTTCTATTACATACAAAGTCACAAAAATTATTTATACAGAAACGCACGCATGTATAAATTTTGTAAATCTAAACTTTATATGCTATATTAATACCTTCAAAATAGATTTCAATAGAATCTCATGTTCATTTTTTGGGCGAAAACAGTACCGATTTTTCCTAAGATCGCTGAAATAACAAATTCTATTAAAAACATTTAATCATTTATATCCTTTATAGTTACCCGGCACGGGTATGGTTTTAAGCTCAAATGATATAGTTTTTTATATTAATTGAAATAAATTGTTTTGTCTCAAGCATATTTCAGCTTAATTAAATATTGTATAGGTTAAAGTCAACTGTAAGTGTTAGATATAGCCACTTAACGGAAAGTACAAACATTGACTTTTACCATACGAAGCACTGGCGACAATATTACGTAATTCATATTTTTGAAGGATATTTAATTATTTTATTTTCAATGACCGTTACAACTCATATGTATAAATTCGTAACATTTTACTGAATGTATTTTTTCTATCATCCCATTTTGAAGTAATTTTTTAACATCTGATTTAACATCTAAAGTGTGTTAACTTCTAAATTTTAAGTTCGTAAATATACTTCCCGATAAATTATAAATTTGTTTCGTTTTATTAAAAATGAAATAATAAATACATTAATAGTAATAAATTTGCCTTAGCATTTGGAGTCACCACGCTAAAATAACTTTATCGTTTTAAAAAGAAATTTCTGTACACCATTTGAAATATCTTGAATTTTTCAATTAAATTTAATTCTAATACTAATTTAGTCTAATTTCGTCCAAAACTCAATGTCGCCTAAGTGAAATATGGAACTTTTAATTTATTAGCTTAGCTTCAGTTAAACGTCCTGTCCTGTCCTGTCCTCGTCCTCAACAGACTTAGTGGAAACTAATTTTATATTAACAGTGCAAGTTTTAGAGAAGAATAGTAGAAAAGTATTTAAACTGAAAATAAATCTTGCAAGTCGAAATAACAGTCGGTGCAGTTTTATAGAAGTATTTGTTCGATTGTAACGTACTATTGAACATTTGTTGGCGTTAAGCCGTAACCCGCTTACTGCGCTCCACAAAACAACGGCGCCAGTGTCACGCTGCAACTAATCTGAAATAACACGCCAACTTCACTGCACAATTAATATAGTTTTCAGAACAGTGAGATTCGAACCCTGGCTCACACTCGATCGTGCAAGGTAAGTTACCGACGTAAAATTACCCACGCATACTTATTGTTTGCAAATAAAACAAAACGGTTAACGATTTATTATTTAACTAGCTTTGCTCTGTTTAGAAAACATTATTAAACCTATTAAAAAAATTATAAAAACAACCATTTAAATAAGTGAAGTTTATATTGAAATGTGGCAAAGCAAGAGCTTCTTTCTAATCGATCCTTTATGGTAAAACAAAGCCTACATGTTACCTCAGAGCCAACAGAATCCATCAGTAATATCTTAATCAAAATTATATTAGTTACCTTATACACATAGCAATATTTTTGTGTTCTGTTACATTTGTTATGTTACCCTTAATATTTTTTGTGAATATTTTTGATGTACAGACAAACTAAATAATGTAATGATAAAGTAGCTTTGTTTGTCCTTTTTTTGCATAGCAACGGTGTAAGGGATTGACTTGATTGTTTTACGCAACGATATAAGGAATAGAGTGTTATTATTTAGGATACTTTCATCACGATAAAAGTCTGATTTAAAACTGAAAAAATACACAAGGGGAATATGGAAGCGGCGTTGTAACGGAGCAACGTATCAACGGTATTTTTTATCGTTACATACGCAATTTAAAGGAGCATTACAATTACTACCTATATTATTATAAATGCAAAAGTATGTTTTTGTCCTCTTTTCACGTTACATCTGAAGAATCTTTCAACGTAATTTTTGGCTTACCGGAAAATAAAATAAGCTACGTTTTGTGACGAGAAACCTCATTCTAATAGATATTATAATACTAATTGACATTAGAAATGCAAAATTTGTTTGTCTTTCTTTCACTTCGCAACAGAGAAACGGATCGACGTGATTTCCCGCACATAACAGGAAATAGGTTACTTTTCGCCTGGAAAATCTTCCTCACTAACATTATAAATATAATCCTTCTTTCATGTCGCAACGTAGCTACGAATTTCATGATTTTTTGTACCGGGTTGGTAGGTGTGTTCGGATATGACGTGGGTATTTTTTATTAGAGAAATTTCATTACTTCGTAAAAATTATTTGAAACGAAAAAATATACAATGGGAATAAAGAAGCAACGTAGCACGTCGCAATGGAGTCATGAATAGACGTGATGTTCGAAGCGCTACATGTGCAATAAAAGATAACAATAGAGTCCCAGCCTTTAATCCCTTATTTAAAGAGAAATATTACAAAATCATGAACAATGTATATATATATATATATATATATATATATATATATATTCTAATTTCTTACTTGAGGTACAAAAATAATATTTCCCATTCGTGTCAAATACAAGACCTTAAACAAAATCTTCTTTTGGGACCTACTCCAGTCATGTTCACCGTTTTTACGGTTGCACAGCCAACCTAGGAACCGTCAAGCTTTCGCCGTATCCGTTTGTACGTCTATCCGCCTGTACATCTTAGCCATTTTAATAGCAACATGGTCGTGCTGTGAGCAGAAATTTGCCATAGTTCAATTGATAAATATTTATAATACCTACAAATTTCTGGAACAACATTTTCCAAAAAATGTTTTCCCTGTTGTTCCCTTACGTGTAAATGGGGCGTGTTTTTTCGCACGTCCTATTATATAAGTCATCATTAAATAGGTCTTATCAAAATATTAAGAGTAAATCACGAACAGTTTTTTGACGCAGGCATATTAATGTTTAATTTATAATTTTTTTAACGCTTGCTAACTAAATGGTTATTTCCGGACGCCTGAAAAGTATTTACAATGGTAGTAAACATAACGAAATTAAAAGGATAATCATCACATCTAAAGATGTACTATTAATTTACGTGTAATAGTCGACCAACTTAAGACAAGTAGTTGGATCTACAAACATTCATGGAAATTCTTATAAACAAATTTGTTTGTTCCGAAAATAGAAGGTTCTTTAAACTTGATTTAAACAAATCAATGTTATAAAACATCTTTGCTGCCTTCAGCATACAATGATCATTTGTTATTGCCAAATAAACCACAAATTTGGAAAAAAATAAATTATTATTGCACGCTGAAACAACATTGTCATCATTTTTATATTTTTTACCATTCTGTTGTAACCTTTGTTAATACACATTTTCTAACAAATAGTGACTTGGCTGATTATAGGAAGTTTTAAAAAGGTAACCAACAGATATAATTTATTTGGCAATGAAACTCTCAATTTAATACGACACTTGTGTTATAAACGCACATTTTTTATGTTCTTGTGTACACAAAGTAATATAATACAATATTCCTATTTTTAGAATTTGGTGCACAATTTAATGTGAAAATTAAGACAAATACCGCATGGCAATACGCTTCTCAGAAAAGAAATTAACTTAGTAATTCAACATTACTAATTCAACAATTATGGTAATCAAAGCAAGAGGCACTCTTGTACTCGAGAATTATAAATTATTTGATAATGTTATTATGCAAAAACCGTATGACAACTACCAAGGAAGCAAACTATGTTAATTTCCCCTAAGTTTTCCTAAAATCTAATAAACATGATATGATTATTTAAGTAAAATCCTGGAGGCTTTGCTAAATCGTCTTTTAAGACTCAACAAAAGAAAAAATGTGAATTTGAAATCAATTTATATAATTCGTTCATTTAAATTTATTTGTCCATATATTCAAAGATTTCTCTGACAATTTATTTCTAAGTTCATTATCCATCTATGATCCTTTTAGCAGACGTTATGTATTCACACACACATACTGATTTATATATATATATATATATATATATATATATATATATATATATATATATATATATATATTTGTATATCAAAGGACGACCGAAAACCATATAAATTCTTTAGGGATTTACCTTTAAGGTTTATGCACATTTATTTATGATTTTCATATTTCCCATGGCTCAACGAATATTCATTTCTTCGCTTCCTCCGAAATAATAAATAAATTTAATTTTTTTTTTCTTATTTAATATTTCTATGAATTTCTTTCTGCATCATGATCAGGACATATTTCCGTTAATTTTTAAAAATCCTTATCGATGAAGAAGTATCTATATATTGGCTTCGTATTTAAAAAAAAAAAGTAATCGGGACACCTAATATTTCGTTCCTTTTCGACACTTTTTTGGAACCGGTTAAAATTAACACGACATCATTATATATTTGTAACCAGTTAGTCCTAAGCTACTAATTTCAAATGTTTTTCTAATTTAAATGATAGTGTATTTTCTTATATGTTTGAAATTAAATCACTTACATAATATATACATAACTGCGAATAAAATTTAAAAAAAACTTAATATTTCTATTTAAGTCAAATAAAAATATTCAATTATTTTATCTTATAAAAAATTGTAAAAACTTTATATTCATTAAATTTTTATTTTGTCGAATAGTGGGAATTTTATATTTACTAGAAAATAATTTAAAATAATGTGAATAATATTAGGGAAAAGATGTGAAATATATTTTTATATATTTCCATTATATTTCCAGATTTAAAAAAATTAGTTTAATATATTAAAAATGAAATGAACTACTCAGTAGTTCATTTCATTTAGAAGTTCATTTTCATTTAGCTATTAATAATTCACGAGACCAATGTTTTTTGATACCAGGAATGTTCTTTGCTTAAAATATCTTCGAATAAATACGTTTCTCGGTTCGCTAATCACATCAAAGTATATTCGTGATAAAATAAACCCGGATAATATTAATTACACGTAGCTATTTTTGGGGTAGTTTTCATCAAAATTAAGATGCCTTCATCTTCCAAAGAAATACATCTCTAGCTTTAAGACTAACCACAGTTAACAAGGTTACATATATGCCACTCGTTATCCTCACAACTGAATTCTCTCATTACATTTCCTTCCCATAAATCATTTAATCAATAGCAACTGAGCCTAACCCCCGCAAAACTCGAGAGTTTAATTTTATAAATAACCCCTTATAATGAAAGAGAAATTAGTACAAAATTCTGAATACATTCAATTGATTCCTTAGGCCGTCTTAATACACTTGAACTCAAATATTCAAAGATAAACTTTGAGTTAACGCACAAATTGAATATTGAACAAATCATTCGAATTATTTCAATTCGAAATCTTTGAAATATTTGTTAGGAATTCTTTGTTAGGAATTATTTGTTCAGATTTAAAAAATCATTCATAATGATTTTCTGCATTTTGTTTATAGTATTTCTTGGAATAAGACGTATAATGATAAAACGTCAGTTTTTGGCATGACGTCTCTTGATATATTGCGTATTTTTTGTTTCAAGAGGAATATTGGTGTACAGATATAGTACGTAAAGTTTATAAGTGTAATCAATAGACGAGTGTTTAAAAGTTTTCCTTGCAATGTATATATTAATATTTATAGAGCCTGATAGAACATTTTGAGGAAAACTTGCCACGAAAACCCCTTTAATGACAAAAATATCTAACGAGTGACACATAAAATTCATATTTTCGGTTATATTAAACGAATAAAGAATGTTTATATTTCAATCTGAAATATGATTAAATAAATACATGAAGGTTTTTGATTAAATTGTAGATTAACTTACATGAGGTGAATAGAATTGAGGTTGCTAATGCTCGCAGCGAACAATACTAATGTACATTTCGTTAAACACTTCCCATATACTTTTCCTTTTTATCAATTGACCCGCAAAACTCAAACCGTAAACGTGGAAAACGTATAACGGATTAAAATGTACGATCGCCGTGCTTTCAATTAAAAAATACTATAAGTGTGATTGAAAATCGGAAGTACCGTTTATCAATATTTTTTCCGGCGAATAACGATAGGGAATTTAGACAACACGTCTGGAGTTTTTATTAATTACAAAGCTCGCGCTCGATTTAATGTAGCAAAATGAACGGAGAAATTACCATTTCTTAAGTATATCGGTGGTAAAAAGGAAGTAAAGTAAAACCGGAAGTGAAGTAAAATAGTTTGCCCATAGTAAATGGTGCAAATAAAATTTATATATATATATATATATATATATATATATATATATATATCTTTACATATAAAGTAACTAACTGTTCTTAGTTTATAAGGAATGCACTTATAATTTAGGATCATTAAATATGAAAATAAGATCGGCCTTGTTAACAAAGAGACGAGTTTTGTTCTAAAGTCTGAGAGTGTTTGAAGGGAGTAAGAAATGAATTGACATGTTGACATGAGTGCTCACAGACTGTAATAATAATGTTTCTTGATAATTCTTATCACAGATGCTAACTAAAATGCTTTTCTCAGTTCAAAAAAGCATAGCTTAGATCGGAAAGCCCACATTACCTTTTTCTATTTATGATATAATGTACTGTAATTAAAAAACAGACGGATGCTTTAAAATCTGAGAATATGAAAACTGAAATAGTTCGGAGAAAGTTATAATTAAATGACATACATAACACATAGGTACTTACATATCAATCATACGGCCATTTCAATGTAGATTAGTTAACGTACATAATATTTTCCATAATGGTTTTAAGGGGATTGGTGAAAACCATGCAGTTCATTTCCACGATATGACATTTATCTAGAATTATAATTGATATAAATCAGTGAATTAAATTTACAATAAAAATATATCTCAAATACCAAATATTGGTATATAATGACGTAATTTGTGATTAACCAAAAATTAACTGGGAGTGTACGAAATATCTGCCCTTATACCACGCACTCATTAATTTTATTTTCTTAAAAAACCTTATTAATAATAAAAAAAATAGATAAGTATAAAAAAGTGACATTTATGAACTTAAATAAAACAACTGCAATAGCGTATACATAGGACAAAAAAGAAGAGATTTTACTACCAGGTACAAAGAATACATTGTCAGCTCACATCTCACTTTGTAAAATATCTCATTGAAAATAAACATCACCCTCATACCGATAATGCTCCCTATATGTTACAAATAAATACAAAAAGCAATAAACACAATATCCTAGAAACATTAGAAATAAATAATAAGTCACCAACGTTAATATATTAAATAAACAACTAAATACAATATCATCACCCATACTTAATATCTTCTAGTATAATTACTTGTATAACCTATTATAACCATCAGATACCCTTGCTATTATATAAATATATTACTGAGAATAATATCTCTTTAAATTTATTAAATATCCTTTCAGTTTTATTATATACACAGGAACATTTGCATTGTCTAACCCAATAGAACAATATCAATTTAATTTATTACTCTCACTAAAATACTTGTATATTTGAAAACCTTCGAAAATATATTAAAAACTATACCGCTCTCCTACAATAAACACACTAACATAAGCAGTGGGAAAAACCGCACAAACCTGGCTTCCGCTATAGTTTTGTATAATATATAAAAGCTGTTGCAAGTTCCTAAGTGTTAATCTTTGCTAATAGCCCACCTAAAGATAAGAGAAGTTAAAGAAAATAGTAATAATACTACCTCACGCATTAGCTATTAAATAAATAAATTATTTCAATTATTGCACGTAAAATATAAACAATAATCATTTATTTCAGTAATGAGGTTAATTCAGTTGAAAACCTTTAATATTTAAAATTACCTTACATCCACATTTCTTTTTTCCATGCAAAAAAGTATAAAATACCGCCGGCAAGACACCTTAGAAATAAAGGGGCAGCCGACGCAACAGTTTACGCCGACAAACCTGTATAAATCACAATGATACCGCCACAAAATAATGATCTCACGACGAGTCACGACTCCTGAGATGTAAAAAGACTATGCCGAGATAACGAACAACGGGACGGGTATATTAAAGAAAAAAATATCGCAAAACCGCCACGAAAGATTCCTGTCGGATACTCTCGAAGTTTTCATGTCGGGAAAAGATTTATGTTTGCCCGAAGATGTGTGGTATATGTACATTTCAAAACTGAATTGGATTTAATTATTTTACATGATGCTGGTCATGTACCTTCTTGAAAGTTAAATGAAATATGTGTATTGTATAGCCATTAACATATTCAAGTAAAGTCAAAATTTGGTATAAAAACACTATTCTTGAAGCAAAACTACTCACCATATAGCAAGGTGAAAATTTCTTCAAACAGGGTCATGAATATCATATTGCATAACAGACGAGCGCGGTTTCATTATTTTGTCCTCATTGCATATCTTGTGTCGCTTAAAGGTTGCATAGTGCGTCTTTATGATGAATAAGGTTTGTATATTCAGTATGATTAATATTTCAACATCGTAACTAGTAATATTTCAATATTGTAACTTGAAATCTCATATTTATCAAGTTTTGCATATAGATACAATACTTAGGATGACAATTCGATTGAGAGTATTTATATATCTTTTTCATCTATCAAAAAATCAGAAATAATCGGTATTATTATAAACAGGTAGTTTGTTGCTAATATAAAATTGCACCGACTAGAACTCAAATTTGCGATGTATGCATTGTTTGTCCATTGATAATATCTTGCAACTGTTCGTCTCAAAAACTTATACTATTGACATTAAATTAGTCACAATTAACTTTTCGAGAGCGAAGACATGTCTTGTTAAATAAAATGTTTTGTAAATTATATAAGATCTGAAAGTTTCGAGGAAATTAATTTTGTAACGATTATTGGAGATTTCATTTGAATTTTGCTATAAATTTGGTTTGAGTTAATGTTCTTTTTAAACTTCGGTTGGAAACGAAAGAAGAAAAGAAATAGGCTTATTGAATTTGAGCATATTATTTTTGTATTTTCTTTATAAGCTAGAAAATTATTTTTCCATAATTAAGGGCTTCTGATTTTTATTGTCAAGTGACATAACAACAGAAAAAAGTATTGGTTTCATCTAAAATTCTATTCTTAGAAATAAAATAGCGTATAAAATCTGAACAAAAAATTTACTCTTTATGTTGTCGGATATTTTGCGAGTTTAGTTGCGTAAGTTTCTCGAATATTAGATAACCGGAATCTATGGAAAATTCAATTTTTCGTTTGGAATAGATTTTAAATATTTTATAATAATTACTTTATTGATATTTTCTCGCAAAAGTAATGCAAAACTACGTATTTTTTAATAACACTAAAAATACTAAACTTTCAATAAAATCAAGATATATTGAATGCGTACGTTATAGTTTTCCAAATATATTTAAATGGTAAATATGCTTAGTAGGAAATAAATATTGCGAAATATTAAATAAAACTGACTTCTTATGAATAAAACTTGCAATAAAAGGATTTCGTAGATAATTTGGTACATTTAAAAGTAATCTATTCAACTGTTTACAGACATAAATATTATTCTTCGCCACGTAAATAACTGCCTTGTCTACTGTTTACAGGCGTATAAATATAGCAAATTTTTCAAAACTATTTACGGTTATCGGTATACATTTTTTTCAATAAACTTTAAACGATTTTCTAATAACGTTTTTTTTTCATTATCATGACATTAACACTTTTAAAAGAGAGTATATAGTATTTGTGGACTTTTTCAGCAATACATAATAAAAAATGTATATATTAGAAAGAAAAGACAAAGTCATTTTGTTCGAAACACGTCCAATTAATCGAATAAAAGATTGTAAATCTTCTAAAGATTTTTAAAGTCTATGAATGTTTTATATGCTTGCTCTGTTAGCAACAATGCTAATATCACCCTGACGCAATCGGCTCGTGAAATGCTCAACTGCTGAGACAGCACATTCATGAGAAACACTTTGTTTTACTCCTGCTCTCTCACCCTAACACAATCAGTTCATAGAATGCTCTAATGCTGAGAGAGGACTTTCATGAGAAAGTCTTTGTTATACTCGTACTCTAGCGTCTTTATGCAATTAATCTGTAGAATGCTCAACTGCTGAGATTGGACTTTCATTAGAAACGCTTTGTTATACTCTTTCTGTAGCGTTCTGACCCAATCAGTTCGTAAAAAGCTTCACTGCTGAGACGGCATTTTTACGAGAAATGCTTTGTTATATACCTGCTCTATTGTAATGACAGAAATAGTCCGTAGGATGCTCCACTACTGAGACAGCGCTTTCATATAAAAATGCTTTGTTAAACTCATAGTCTATCGCCCTGATACAACCATTTCGTAGAATGCTCCACTACTGAGCCAGCATTTTTATATCTACTTAAACAGCTCAATCAGATTCAGTTCAGTTTTAGTTCATTTAATCAAGAGTCAGGTGATCGCAGCCCTGTTTCCGCCTCAGTCCTACTATCTTTAGTGAGGTTAAGTAATTGTATTAAATATATTTTTTTAAATAAATAATTTTTCAGTTGTTATGAAATATTATTCTTATCTCTTTTGAGAATTTTAAAAATTGTGAAATCAATTTTAATTTGATTTTAATATTAACAATTAAACTATTTAAATAAAAAAAATTCATTTTGTTTACTATGCTTTAAAGTGACTTAACAAACCGTGTACGATTGTCACCTTTATATGAATTGTATGAAATGTGTACATATATGATTTCCAATTAATTGCAACTGGACGTTGACAAGGTTTATTCGGTCGAAAATAAACTAAGCTAAAGTTTAAGTTTATTCTGTAATTAAGGTTACAAGTTAGTGGTTTTGTTTATAGTCTTGGTTTTAAAAGTGTAGTTGATTATTAGACTTATTTTATTATTACACATATTTAAGCTTTTTTTAAAAACAAAAATAGAGGATTAGCCTTTGCATAGTAATTTTTATTCCCTGAGAACTCAATAACTACGAAATTTGATAGTTAAAAATTATACTGAGTCGACGAGTAAGAACATTGAATCAAATTCATTTTTGTAAAATTATTGCAACCGTATGGTTAATGTTTACTACTCCAACTTTTACAATAAATTAGTTTTATGACTTTGCATGCGTGATGTTCAATATTTACACTTGCAGTAATTCAGTTTTATTTGCTGGCAAATCTCAATTCAAACCATTAACGTCCATGCTTTATGTATTCAATTCAACCTTCGTCTGGATTTTCTTAGTACATTTCGATACAATTCGCCATTTAATATATGTTTTCATGTATTTTCACTGCGTAAATTTTTTTCGACTGCCTCAGATTAAATTACTAATCAACTGATTACTAATCAGCGACTTTGGAATCGCACGGTATTTCAATATATGTTAATCATACATATAAAATTGTGAAGACTGTTCTGTCAGTTGTTAAAAATTTAAGAGAATACTAGAGCACATCGTAAACAACATACAGCGTATAGCTCAACACAAGCAAAAAAACAGCAGTGAGTTCTAGCTAAGCGCGCATTAACATTAAATAGGAACATTTATTTATTTTTTATTATAATACATGTTAAATCTTACAGTTTGGTGCCAAAATATGTTAACAAAAACACAATAATAATTGAAAAACAAATAATTAAACCGAAAAAATGGTTAAAACCAATAAAATATAGAAATAATATAATTCAGTTAGTGAAAATTATTAGCTAATCATGAACCATCTTCATTCTTTACGATTAAAATTCTAAAGTCGCCAATCGAACAAGAGAACAAGTGAAGATGGGGCAATATCCTCAATACTGGATTTTCCACATTAAGCCATCGAGCATTAAAAGATCACAAATGGCTCTCGATGTGAGCAAAAAGCAAACCGAACATATTACAACCATCTTGTACAAAAACGATACACTGACGGGTTGTTAATATGACCATTTATTATTTTTATTAAATGCATAGCCATGTGCAACGATGTTTTTCCTGCCAGGGAGTTAAATCCAACAAACACCAAAATTACAGGTGTAATTTAACTTTTCTGTTCTTGTTAAAATAACAAAAGACCAAGTTACCTCATTCATATACAAGCCAAATAACTGAGTTTACCTCCAATTCACCACCAACGAAAATATTACACAAAGCGTTAATTAAATTGGTATCATTAGATTTTCGGAATTACCGCATAATATATACGAGTATTTCAAATGCAATCTTAGAAGTATCGATAAAATTAAAGTGATGTAATATTAATCGTATGCCATTTTGCTGATTTAATATAATTATAGACTTACGCGATAGGTTCTATTTCATATTACTTTTCGTGGCTTTCAGAGATATTTTAGTATAGTGGAAAATTTAGATTCGTACTGCAATTAACTAGGAATTCGCGACTTCCTTCTTCGGTACACCTATGTTACACGTCATTCAATGTGAGACAAATTGGAAACTTGTATCTAACATGAAACTAAGCTGCGATTCATTTGATTATTAAATATATTAAGTCTTGGAGTTATATACTAACAATTTAAAAAAAAATAAGGAGCATTTGTTCAAAACTTTTAAGTAACTCGTTTCAGATTATTTATATAAACAATTTAAATAGATACAGATAATTGCGGAACCCTTACAAAAAAATTACATGCACGTTCCGACACGCACTTAGCTGACTTATATTTCCTTTTTCCAGAAGGTAGTCAAATTTCCATACCTATTAGTTTTCCGTTTTTGCGGCTCAAAACATTCAGAAGACATTTTTCTTATGAAATTTATTTTTCTATCATTAAAAGAAAATACTATTTCGTTGTTGAAACAAATTATTCACACAACAAATACTTTAGCTTCTAACGTCATAATTGTTTCTTATGCCAAAATTTAAGATGGAATGAGAATCAATTTGTTTACTTTCTTACGGATGTAAACGGTCAGGTAGTAATATAAAATATTTTACATAACACATGTACGGTATGCGTATATGTAAATATATATATATATATATATATATATATATATATATATGTGTATGTATATATATGTATTTATATATATATATATATATATATATATGTATATATATACATATTAGCTGAACTGTTCGAACTCTTTTATTTTCGAAAGAGTGGTGGCGGTGGCGGAAACAAGCTCAAATTCACGACCTTAGAAAATGGTTTGCGTTGTCGTAATTGTGGGCACCGTGCTTATAGAATTGGCTCCCGATTGACAGAGCGAGGCGATGATCAGCCTTCGCTGCACCGCTGAACACTCCTTTCTCATGGTTGATCGCAATGTAAACCTACTGAAATAATTTGATTCAAGTACCTTCAATACTATTAACTACTTCAAAATATATGAATTCAAATGACTCATGATTGACACTATTACGATAGATAAATACTGAGAAGTTGTAATTGAAAATGAGAAAGAGATGAGAAGTGGTAAAGCGACAACAATGCTTCTTTGCAATCTATAACAAATGTTTTATATATCACTTATAAAAATATGAAATCCTAGATAAGAAAATTGAATGAAAACATTTTAGTCTTAGTTATGAAAACTATTAGTCTTCCGCTAAAATTAAAAACTATCTCTTGAATTTCACTAAACCAAACGTTTTAAACATCAGCCTGCAGCGAATTCTCTGTGCCAATTTAATTAGTTTCTAAATTCCAACGTTCATTTTACATCATATTAAGTTTTACCCGGACAATGTCAACCGTAAAATAGTTACTAATAATGATTTCATCATAATGCTCAAGACTCAAAAGCCAACTAATGAAAGGCTTCATCGCTTGGACGGTAATTAGCACGCGATCGTTAGAATCCATTCAATTATTTGCCTAATCCCTGGAACAGTGACCTAGCACTTTATGAATATAATGAGGTCTCTGTGAGTCAACCGAAGTCCCATCCATTGATCGTTCAATGCGGTAAAACCAGATTAATTTTCACAATTGTGGCTGTATTAGTGTTAATTAAAATAGCTACGTACTTTTGTTATGAGGGTTTTTCGATAATTATCATTAAATTTTTATTTAATATAATCTTGTTAAATAAATTGTTGGGTTAACTGACAAATTGCGAAAATTTATGGGCGAAAATTTCTTTTCGCCTATAAATTGTTGCACTTACTTATTACTTTCCACCCATAAATTTTGTTTATTATTAAATACTACTTTGCTCTACAGAATATAAAATGAACGGAACCGATCGAGTGTATAACAAAATATACCGAAAATGAGCTTTCTTGGTTATCCATATTACTTGCACGCCTCGAGAAAAATAAATGAAATAATTTTAGTTTAAATTTCAAATTAACTATACAGAACAATAAGAAGGGAGGATACATTGCGTAACACTTTGAAAATTATTGTTATCGAGCGGGGCTTAAAAATGACAAAAGGACAAATAATACACTAACGCTATTTGGACGGACCTATTCAATATTATCTTAGGAAATATTTCTCCATGAATAGCACACACGAGGTTTGTTATGGACGAAATGTTTTTACTCTGTATTCATTGACTTTTATATCTGAAATATCTACTTCTAAAATGTAATGCTCATAGGCCTGTAACTCTAAGAACTATGAGTCTATGGCATATAAACGGACGAGTGTGTTATAAGGATATTTTGCTTCATTTTAAAATTTCGAAAATAAAGTTTTAAAAAATTGTTCTCTACGTTATACCGGAAAAAGAAATACTTTAAAAAATGAATTTAATTATTACAAATATGGATTTTTCCAATGAAATTAAGACTTAACCTTATCACAGTTCTGCCTAAGAATAATGATATTAATTCTTTATGATTTGATGTTAAATCAAAGTTAGTCTGTTGTTGTGTAATATATTACTGAGTGATGATATGATACTCAAATAGTAAAGTTTGATTTTCGCATCGTAGAGGTATTTTCAAAATTCCTTGTCAAACTTCAGCAAGAATAATACCTCGATAGTAGAAAATTAGCTTCTTATTTCGATTTATGACACTTTTCAAGCCTGAATAAAATCTAAACCCACCTTATAAATGATTAATGTTATCAACGTGTATTGTATGGACGAAATCGTAAAAAAAAACAAATTATAATAAATGTTAACCGTTAATTATCCAGTGCAAAACATTGATACCCTCATCTCCGAATATAAATGGACACACGATTTCTGCTTATTTATAAAGGGTCACAAATTGTATACGTAATAAACATCACGACCTACGTCCTTCTTTCAATTAACACAAAAGTAAGTAAACTCTGGTTGGAATTGTTTATTATAGAATATAAAAAATTCGAATAAAATAGTGCTTGAAATAATCTGAACCAATGATCAACCGGAACAAGCTAATGTCGATTATATGGTGGTTTTATTCTGATGTTACCCATTAAGGTCTTATATGACGTGAAACGGTAGTTATAATATACATGTACTGCAACAGATTAACTAACTTGCAATATAATAAGTGTAAGTTTTCGGTAGCAATATTCCACAGCTCCACATGAAACACGAAATCGCTGTAATAAAGTTGCAGAAACGTCAAACGTGGAACTACACACGTACAAATTTTACATCAAATATTTTTTTTTTTTTAAAATAGACAATTTTTTATACTGGAAATTATCTTCGAAAAATCAGTCGATCCCACTCTGTCATTAAAATAGCAATATTCCTTTCACACAAGGGTTTTTACTTCTTTAATAGGTATTATTCTTAGGTATTATTTTATAAGCATTTTATAAAATTATAGCAAAAGGTCAAATAAAACAAGGAGGTATAGTGATTTATTTCTTTTGCCTTAGCATTTGGACTACAATGCATGAGTGAGACTATTCGAAAATTAACTTACTGCTGAGGATCTCTACTTAGAGACAGGACTTTATTTTCAACATTTAAGTGGGGAAATATTTTTGAGAAATATAGCTGTTTGATTTTAGAAACAAACAACAACATTTTGCAGGTTGCTAAAGGAGTAGAAACAACAAAAATGCAAATTAATGCCAGGTTATTTTTTAATAAATATAGAGAATCTATACAACAACTTAAGATAATAAAAACTCTTAAACAGACTTCTTTCAGCTCACTGTATAAATATTAAACTCTTAAACTATTGATAAAAATATATTTGGAGACGAGAATAAATTAGTAAAGCAGAAAAAAAAATACTTTAAAAATATTACTACCAGTTTAGAAATTTTAATAATAAATTAAATCGGATATACGTTAATAAAAAAATATAATTGGCATGAGAGCATACATAGCATTTTGTAGAAAAAATGTCGCGAAGGGATCTTTCATTTCTCAAATGTAGGGAATTTCTTGCTACTGCCCGAAATTATTTTATCTTAATCGTTCGATATCCAGTATTTAGGATCAGAACTTGTAATGAAGTTTTTGTGATAGGAGTAAGGCTTTACACACCCGTCGCCTCCAGTTACGAGTTGAGTGAATAACAGTGTATGTGCTGAATAAAAATATACGTTTTATATTTGTTTAATTATATTAAATATACGTTTCATATTTGTTTATTAGCACGTAATGAAAATATAAAAAATAACAGGAAAATAATGTCATGAAATTAAAAGGAAAAAATCAAAAAGCTCATTATGTTAGATCAGCGGGGTGGTGGGAAGAGGTATATAATTGTTCCAAGTTAATTTTTGAAAAAATGTTATCATTTAGCAATGTGTTCGAAAAAAATGTGTTTAGTGACAAATTAAATTTAAGACACGACATTTATGTACACTCTTGTATGTTATGGTGTATAACATACAAGACATAATACACCATATGCAATACAATACATAGCATATGACAGATGACACAACACAGACGCGATACACAATGTACAACAGAAAATACACATATTTATATAAAAAAAAGTAAACCCGAAAAACCTGAACAATACAAACGAATATATTATTAAATAAAAAACGAAACGAACAAAACTAAAACCCAAACCCTGAAATATACAAAAAAAATTATAAATACCAATACAAAATTTATAAAAATATAAAACAAACCCACAAAACTTAAACATTTATATGAAAAAAAATTTAAATGGCAAATCTAAACTTCAAAATAAAAAAAATTCTAATGTGATAATCCAACAATATTTGAATTTTTTTATATGCTCAGGGCATCCTTTACATTACGTCAACGATTAGTTTGCCAACGACTTTCGACAACGACAACGAATTTCGTAATAGACTTTCTCAACATGTTGCTGTAATAATACTGAATAATAATATACTTTGATATAAAAATTAGGTAAGACATTTATTAACTGCAAGAAGTGGTCAGTGATGTCATACAAATTTTCATCGTTTCAGTAAAACGAAAACTCATTCTAAAATATGTCATAAACGCGGAAGCTGCCGTCGAAGGAAATTAAATATTTTAACGAAGTTAACTCAAAGCCGTACGCTCTCCCTGTTCACTGCATGAAATGAATTTCATTTTATCGTGAATGTCTTAATCAGTAAAATCTTGTAGTTTCACAAAAAAATCTTTCGATGATCCAGGAGTTTTATTGTTCAACAATTATTACAGGTCCCGGAAAACAATAACACGCTCCAAAAGAGAAATGAGCCGGTGTCGTGGCTCCACCATATTTTGACTCGATTACGCAAAGGGTAAGATATTGTGGTTAGATTTAACTATACGCTTACATTTTATCTCCTTTAAATTGCTTTAGATTTATTTACGTCAGTAGACAATTTATACCCATCGTTCACTATTTATGAGCAGGTTACGATAAAAATACATACGGGAGGCATCGAGCTCTCGACTGCGAATTATTACTTTTTAACTATTATAGCTTTGTAGTGTCGGTCTTTTGTATGGCTTTAGTTGTCTTCTTATTGGGCAGATTTTTTTAATTATTGCATTTAATTTCATTTATATATATATTTTCCTTCGTTAGATCTGAGCACTATTTTCTGTCTATATGGAAATATAAAAAATTAAAATCATTATTAAGACGGAAACATAAGTACAGTACTAATTTATAAATGCAGACCATAATAACCTTAAAGAGATATCTTTCAACTAACTAAACATTGCTGAAAACAAATTTAACAACGGGAAACTATACAGTTTGTTATTAATTTGTCGACAGAGCACCCAAAAAATTTAAAAATTCTTCAGCTACTTAGTACAAGATATATACCGGCATTCGCGATATTAAAATTGTATTGAATTCACATATTCTATACCACTCGCGAAACTATGACAAAGGCAATAGTACAAGTACATACAACTGTTATGTGATTCAATCTCTTTTGAACATTTTTCTAAGTGAAAAAAATATATATTTATAAGTATATATATATATATATATATATATATGTGTGTGTGTATATATATATATATATATATATGTATATATATATATATATATATATATATATATATATATATATATATATATACATAACACAGTAAATTGTATAGAATTATCAGGCAGATATTGAAGAAAGACTCGAATTTATTATAAATAAATTCATTGGGTGTATTTAGAGTTGTTCAAGACTTGCTGGTAATTAACTTGCTGTCGCCTTTAAAATTAAATATGCACTCTATAAAGTCGTTAAGAGTAATTTATCTTGGGAAGTGAGAAATTTTTCAAAAGTCAACATTACTCATATTTCTCCTTTTTTTCAATTAATATCTTATTTTCTTTTTATAACTTTCTTTTTGATCTCAATCAACAACAAAGTTACGATCAACTTCGACCACATGGCGATGCCTTATTCGGCATTGCTATTTAGAACTGGTTTAACGAGTTCATGCGTGGTCATACCAATCTTAGTGATTATTTGCATGAGGAATGTCCATCAAGAGAGACAACTGAAGATAACATCAATTCAGTGAGGCATAATAATGATTGTAAAAAAAAGTAACAAAAATCTTGAGCGAGGTTAGGAATAGTCATGAGTTAAACACAGAGAATTCTATATAAAAATTTAATCGAGAGAAAGCCTTGTGTTTAATGGATACCCCATGATATTTTCGAGGTTCAAAAACACCGCTGCCTTGATTGGAGTAGAGAAATGTTTTAAAAATTTGATGGACTTCACTCAAAGGCTGTATTCAACGTCATCACAAATGATGAAAGCTGAATATACTTTTACGAATCCGAAACTAAGAGGCAGTATGTGCAATGGCTTTTTCCTTCCGAAGAGTTGTTTAGAGAGTAAAATAAAGGGCAAAGGGCTAGATAACCGACATCGCGTTGTTCTTCAGCTGAATAGATTATCATGCAATAATTGTTCCGGTAATTAAAATAACAGTTACTACAAACAGACACACAAGTGATAGTTTACCTTTTGTTTGGGTTCGAGAGCAACGGTCCCGCAACTACATCCCCCTTCATTATTATAACGCCTCTTAAGACTTATATTTAATTTTAAGGATAAAAGTAAACTGCCTTCGAAAAATCCGTGGAAGAGACGTCCAAGGAAAAATGCACTGCTTCCCTCGGTAGTTCCATCGAATGAAACTATGCATAGAGTACCACGAAGACTATTTGGCAAAGTAATAAATAAATTACAACTTTATTTTTTGATACCATTTTTTAATTGAAAACTTCTTTAGGCGCACCATGCGCATTTTTCCTGGGCAGTGAACGAAACTGAGCCGTCACGCCCGAGTCGGTGACATTGAATCGGGTAAACGTGGCTCCCTTCGGCATCGGCCAAGTAAGTTCGCTGTCTAGGACGGAGTGTAACGTTTTATGAATTAAGTTTTAGTTGTTGATTAATATTTTGTTTGAATTTAATTTAATATAATAGGCACCATTTTTTTATATTCTAAAAGCATTCAGTGTTATTGTCATTATGTTTTTTATAAAATGAACTACTAGTTTTTTCGGTTCTCAGCATGATAAATGAAGAAAAATTGATCACAACCATACCAGGTTTATTTTGATTTTTGTGTGTTTCAATTCTCAAGAATAATTTCTGTGTTCAATACATTATCTTAACATATAGTCACGTAAAGCAATTTTATATTTCTTCAATATGGCTATATTTTTCACTATTTGCATAAAGTATTATTTATTTTATATGCTGATAATTCAAAGTCTTATTTTTATTATTTATACACATTCTATCTCATTTCTTTTTTTAATAATCATAACTATATGCTTATCTATTAATATCTACACGCATATTTTTCTCCTAATTCCTTTGAATATATTCCTAATAATTAATATGGAATTTTCCACACAATACCAAAGTTATTTCTCTTCACCACACCCTTGGTCAGCCAATTTTCTTATAAAACACTGGTTGCAACTCTTGTACTCTTCACCGGTTTCACAAATAATATAAATTTTACTCGCGAAACATTTAGTTCTACAAGTTTGTAGACCGACAAGGTACTCAATTTGCATACTGTTATAAATATTTTATATGATTATTGTTTGTGAAGATAGAGTTGATTTTATTATTAGCAAGATGTTTATTCATTGAAAAATTTCTAATGAAAATTTCATCCGTTCAATGTCATTATTTTTTACCTAAAACTTATTTTATTTTTTGTAGCAAGATTTTTGCACATTTTCGTAAAATATTTTTATGGCTAAAATTTTTCCTGAAAATCACTTATTTTTCTTGTTAAGTCTCTTTAATCCTCTCATAATCTTTTTTCTCATACAAACATACTGTAACTGCTTAGCAAAATGCTTACATGTCAATACATTGACCGTAAATTAAAATAGGTTGCAATATGTTACAGAAGTAAAATACAGTATATGTTTAAAATGAACCTTTTTATGAATGTCTTGAAATTAGTTATCAACAAATCTGTTGATAACTAATTTCATAAATTATATGTATAACTTTGCACAATCAATTAAAATGAACTCTTACTAGATTTTATTGTCGATTACTAGTGTAAAATTTTCATGATGTTTTCTTTAAATTTCTTTATGCATTGAAAGAGGTGTACATAAAAGAAATTACCTCACTTTATTATCAATCTCAACCACATTTATAAATATAAAACTCACTTTAGTTAATCGTTATTACATACATAATTAGTTCATTCACAATAAAATATTCCGTATATTTCTTGTATAACCAGGGTAATGGTAATGATACCGGAATATTATCTTATGTATGTGGAATTGGTCATAAACTTGAAATGTATACTGAGATATGATCGTCCATTATCATATGATCGTCATGCCTAAGTTTTTATTTACAAAAGTTATTTAAATGTAAACTTAATGGAAGAAATTCGAAGCTATTTGACATAATTAAAAGTATCATCGATGGCTTAACGTTACGCCACACATGTATCTCGCAAAAGTTTTACAAAGAGTTTTGTACAAATTTAAATTATTTTATGTGATTAATTAAAAATATATGGGTAAGTGATAATAATTATCAGTTTCATAAAATTATCGGTTTTACGATGTTTTTATAAAAAGTGATATAATAAATAACTTTAATTTTCGACGACGAAAAATTTCTTTGAAATTGACGTTTCCAATATTAACAACGAATTTAATATTTACCCGCAATCGCCCTCGGAATTAATTCGAACAATTCTAAATTGAGTCATTTTTAATTAATCAAATCCTCCTTGACGGTTGATTTGAAAGTTTAGACATGAAGAAAATAAAGAAATAATAGTGCTCAGATAGCAATTGGAAGGAGTCCAGAAGGTAAGCGAGTGTATCAAGGAGGAAAGGGAAAAAACAATTCGCAAAATATCAATGATAACCTATTGAAGTCAAATAAAGATTTTAAATCTAATAAAGTAAAGCACGATTTCCTAAAATAGTATTTAAAGACAAAAAACTACACTAAATAACAGAAAGTGTTTGGTAAATTTGTCAAGTAAATTCAAAAAAAGAATAAGAGAGAAAAAAAGTTTTAAACTAAAAAAAAAAGGATAGACGCAAAGAACTTCTGTGAAGACGACGAAAATAGGAACATAGTCGCAGGGAAAAAAGAGTTCGTCAAAAGAATGCAGTTAAAAACAAAGAATTTATTCGATACACATTGCATAATATGCATTAAAAAAATTTGAAAAGAAAATTATATTGTGATATGCGAATTATCGAAGGTTGAGACCGTTCTAGATAATTTCTACATTGCAAAGGTCTAGATAAATATGCTGTGTAATTTTTTTAAAATATGGAATTATTGTCTGTTTCTTTGTGTAAAAGTAACAACTCCTGATAAGAGTGCCACTTAATTTCTAAAATATATTTGCTGAGATAACTCAATGTTCAGTATTTGCCCAAGACATATAAGGTGTGTAAGAAGATCAAGATAACTAATCAAAAACTATACGTTCTTTTCTCACTAGATCCGGAATTTCAAAAAAATAAATTGGAAAAATTATAGAAAAAGTGTGTGAAAACATATTAGACTATGAAAAAAGATAATTGTTAAAAAAAAAGAAGCAATTTACACTTTTAAAAATTTTCTGTATCATTTTTGTAAACGTGGTATATTAAAGAAAGCTCTGTATTAAGCTGACAAAATTTTGAAAACACAATTGCAACTAAATAAAGCAGTGATTCAGATTAATTCAGTAAATTATATGCATAATCCACAAAATAGAGAAATTTAGAAGCAAACGTAATATTTATTTGGCAGTAATAATAATAGGAAAACGCAATGTTTCGTACCATACGCCATATTGTGATATGGTTCTGCAATCCTTCGAACTCTCAATCGTTTTAGTAACACAATTTCTCAAATAATTTTTTTTAACGACTGTCTTCAAATGGAAGTACTTTCTCCTCCTAGCAAGTTTGACCTCGTTCGGTATAGAATTTTGCCGAGTGGGGTTATAGAAAAGACATTGCTGAAGATATGAGTGTTACTCCAAAGCCCACGGCAGATGTGTTGATTTCATATGGTCAAAACATACTTGATTTTATATTAAAATAACATAAATATGCTAAATGTGATGTTATCGAGTAACGGTGACGCGACCGTGGAGTGATGCTTGCTGCCATTTGTACGCGAGGACCCACATTACTCTGCAATTTTCGTGAGTAGCCATACTATTCAGTGCTCAACCATATTCTTATATTGATCCCTACACCAACTGGAACTTAGAGCAAATTTAATTCTACATTTATAATGTAGAATTGAATTTGAAAATTAACAGTGCATCGTTTTGGTCATATATAAGTGCCCGGAGAGCTACTCGCGGCGCTCGCAATATTGCCTCATGCGATGGCTTGAATGTACGCAGCACAGCGACGGCAGAAACTTTCGCTAGGCGTTTCTGGTCGGTGTACAGTTCGAATGTTCCTCGACTGGACGTTTCGGCTTGCTTTAACTTGCTTTTCTCAAGCTGAAGAGATAAATCGGACCCGACGGTATACCAGGTGCATATTTAAAGCTTGCCCTGATATTTTTATGAAACTTTTGAAGCAATATTTAAAGTTTCACTAAAAAGCACCTAAGAGTGACAAGAAGTCACATGTAAATTATTTCAGACCGATCGCTACCCTATCTGCACGGGCTAAATTATTTGACTTGTATTAAATCGCAACATATACACGAGCTTCCGAGGTCAAATCTGTGATGAGCAGCATAGATTTCGAGTCGGACGTTAGGTGGTCACGAAACTTGTATGCGTCCTTGATGTTGCCTATCATGTTGACTTCGGATTCAAGTAGATATTGCATATTTTGACTATCTGAGAGCTTTGTGTCATGTAGATAAAGATATCTTATTAAATCGCTTTGGCGAGTCAGAGTTTTCCATTCCACTTTAATATTTTTCTCTCCGTAACTTTCGGATAGACAGCAATACGTATGCCCACTCGTACTTTACATCTAAGACTTATTTTACACGGTCGGGAATGAACCAGGATTCGAATCTCGGACCTCTACTTTTCGTGATTCTGATAAATGGTACTGGTCGTGTGATGAATAATGCGCGTTGTTTGTTATTCGCGGACGGCATTAATTTTTTAACTGTTGTCAAAGATGCAGCAGATGGCGAACGGTTGCAGCACGATACCAGCATCGTCTTTGAGTGGAGTGCAACAAGCGGCTTACAGCTTAACGCAAGCAAATGTTCAGTAGTGAGTTACAGCCGAATACACGCTCCTATTAAATACGAATACATAGTCAACGGAATATTACTTAATCGTATGTATGAGGTCCTTGATTTGGAGTCAGATTTGATTCCCGATTGACTTTGTATGGGAACGTGGCGGATGTAGTAAAAATAATTTCGGAAATTTGTATTCGTGTTAAATAATTCAAAGGTTTTTAAATCTAGGTCATCAATTAATTTGCTGTACACTTCATTGGTGTAGAGCTAATTAGAATCCGGCTCCATTATTTGGAGCCCACGCAAATCCAAGTACAGTTTAATGATTAAACGTGTGCTAAAGACGTTCTTTCGATATCTGTATATGAGAGAGTATGGCTACTTCTCCTTTCTATTTCCTACCGATTTCCATTTTGGTATGCTAGGTTTCCATTTCTTGCAACTCACAAGAGATGTTGAAATAATGAAATTTATCGTCCAACTCTTCTATACCCTATTGCCTATTCTATTATATATAATAGAAAAAATTCTGTGCCCTGTATTATTCAGTAAATTTTCATTCTTCGTACCTGACAATTTCCTGCGTTCACTCAATTATCAACTGTTTATTATACCACCCTCTAGAACCGAAGTATATCGAAATCTCCAGTTCCCTATTTCACCAGAGTGTGATTTATTTATTACGAGTGAAAGTAAATTTGTAGAATTGTGTGGTCGTTATCTTTTGTATTTCTCATGTACTTTTTATTCATGTTTAATCGCAGTTCTCATATTTTTTGTATTATTGTTAAACCATTCAATTATTACTGCAACGGATAAGTTACCTGTAATGTAACAATAAATGTGTGTGTATGTATGTATAAATAAATAAACCTTTGCAAAGTCTTAAATAACCCGTTTCATTTCTAATTAAACTGTGTCCTAGTTTTTGAAACTTAGTCCAGCGGTATACTTTTCAGTGAATGGTATTTGCTTGATACAAAAAAAAACATTTCAGAGAATTTTTCGAAAATTGTAAGTTCTATTGTGAAAGGCAAGAAAATTATTTCTTTTTATAATTTTAACTTTGGTAATTTTGGAGATAGAGGCTAGAGAAAAGATATTTTTTATTCAAATTTTCAAACAATATGTAATTAAATTAAATGCACATTACGTTTAGTTCGAAAAAAAGGTGTTTTAGGGTTTTCATAACATGCTCTTTTAAGTGACTTCTGAGTAAAAAAAATATATGATAAATTTTGTATCTCGATATAAAATTATTTTGATCAACGTGTGTTAATAAACAAAGAAGATGCAGGCGTACAAGTTACTGGGTGTGATATGCTTCATAGTAAGCAACTGCGAAGGTAACGTCATCGCAAAAATTATATGTGTGTGTGTGTGTATTTATGTATGAATGTATGTATATATATATATATATATATATAACCCGTGCCCGTATTGACTTTATATTCTGTGGCCATAGAATATTAAGTCAAATAATTTTGGTGTCATTTTTGTCTCTTACCTACCCATGTACCAATAGAATCATCGAGAGCGGAACAGATGAATACCTTTTGAGCTTTCCGCTGTCTTTACCTCGTCGTAGAGCTGCCAATACATTTTCATATAAATGATTAATGATAGCATTGCGAGTTTAACCTACGACTCTAACTAAAATTGTGTACGTGAACGATATATTAAACTTTACGAAAAGTATGAGAAATGCAGTTGGCAACTTCCTCTAGAATCCATTACTCTGATGCATATTTCTCTCCATTTTAAACAGATTTTGTGTCTGAAACTTATATTCATAAAATCTCACATAAAACTTTACATATGTGAATGTATTGGTTGGGTAAAAACTTTCCATTAAAAGCAGGGACACTGGTTATTACTTACGTGAATAATGCAAACTCTCGCTATATTTCTTAATCTCCTAAACCACTGGTGATTTTATATTTCATTAAATACAATTGAATACAGATCATGGTTAAATACTATTAAAAAAAAATTAAGTGTAGCAGATTCTTAGATGAAACTTTGGACCAGGTAAAATTAGAGTCTGCACGATAATCCCAAGTTATAGAAGTATTTCCTAGTTTTCTAATTGATTTTTTAATAAATCCAAATTAAAAGTAAATTTGAAGAGCCAAAAATTGTTTTTAAGGATTTTTGTTTTTCTGAAAATTTATTACGCATATCAAATAGCAGAAGCTATTTGCCGATAAAAGTATCATAGGGATACAAAGATAATTAGAGTTGAAACTATTTTCTTCAAGTTTGGAAACATGTTTAGAAAAACAAAAAAAATCATATTTCCTTTAATATTCCTGAAAAATTTAAAGTGATACTTGAAAACAGTAATTAAAAATGAAAAAATCATGCACATATAGCATTACCGCATTCATTGAATATGTATCGAACTTTTAAATTTTAAAACAGATGATTAAAATACAGTGCGGGTCAGGTCATGCAACTTATATAATGTTTCTGTTCGTACATTACAAAAGTTATCCAAATGTTGTGTAGTACTTACTTTACTTTATTTGTGTCAATGAGAATAAAACATAAATTTGACACGGAAATCTCAACACGTGAACATAGCTTCACTGGTTTATTTCTACAGATTCCATAGCATTCACATTACGTGCATATATATATATATATATATATATATATATATATATATATATATATATATATGTATATATATATATATTGAAAAAAAAATTAAATGAAAATTAAAACTATATTCAAGTCGGAAGTTTCACCAAAGTTTTAATAAAAGACCTTAAATTTACGTAAGTCAATTTTCAAAATTATAACTTTAAAATATATCGTGTTATTCGTTTTGAATACTGGCACATAATATATAATTCGTATGTTGTTTCGCATACGTAAATTTGTAATCGGCTTACATGTAATTATATTTACGATGGAATTACCGACACACGCCTAGCCAATTAGCTCAGACTGCATATTTCATGTTCTCGAGTGGATGTTACGGGAACATTAATGTTTGAAACATTGAGGAAATGAAAGACTTAAAAATATTCGTGTAATAATCAGTCAATAAAATGAACCAATAAATAAGCTAACACTCACAATATTAGGATAATTTGTGTACTTACGAGTTTACTCTTTCTAAGGTTTAATTATATTGCTATTTGTTATACTATGCTAAAATAGAATATTGTTTCTAGTAAGCGCACTTAATATTGTCGACTTATCAATATGCAAAACCCTAAATAACGTAAAAGTTAAATCAGATTGAAAATTATAAACGGGAAATATAACATAAGTTTACTACTTATTAGTTATTTACGCTAGTTACATAATTACGTTAATACGGTTAATAACAAGTTATAAAATATTTTATGGCCATATACTTATATTTTACGAATGATTTCATATGATATAACATGTAATATTTGTAATTATTAGAAAGGAAATACCTCTCTATAAGAAATAAATGGAAAAATAATAATTTTGACTTCAAATTAGATAATTAATTAATATTATTTAACGTATCCTACAAACAAGGCATCTCATAAAAAATTATAAAAACACGTTTAAAAATTATATTAGACATAATTGGTAATTTAAATACCGCGAACTTACAGCAAAATTTTTAAAAATAATTAATTAAATAGAAAATAATATGGAGAATAAATTTTATATCTCTTTATTATTTTTATAAGCACAATTTTAAAAGGATTCTGAAACTCTCCATTGAATAGAGACAATTTATGCGTAAATTAATTTCTAAAGACTTCCATTGTTCTATCGAGTTTTTTAAATTATTGTTTAAATGATGTAATAATATAGAAAGTGTATCATTGTTTCAATAAAATTTTATTCCGATATCCTAAGAATAAATGAATAATAATATGCTATCTTGTAACTCTATGAGGAATTCCAACATGTAGAATGTTCCAGACGGCACAAAGAAGCTTTGTTTTGAAACTTACTGCAATATTTGTTCAATATTTCACATCGGAATTTTATAAGATTTTAAAATTTTGCGATAACCTTGGGTAGATTAAGAAATTTAGAACGGATCAATTTATTAAGATCTAACGTTTGTGGTAATAGACATCAAAACACAACTTTTTTTTTGTAAATAACGAACACTACTCAGGGATTAAAAAACTACTTCATGTTTAATTATTTTCATAAGATGAGTGTATGCCGTATCTTTACATTAAGAATTCACAAACAAATATTGTAATGAAGGTTTTGCATCTACTAACAACAAACTAAATAAAACAAATATTAAGTATTGGCAAGATCTATTGTCAAAAAATTATTTCTGGTCATTTCTCAATTTTTTTTGGGATAGTTGTTAGTATATATGTAATATACATATGTGTAAAATTTTAATAACGATTGCGCAAATATTTACTGAGTTATTCAGAAATAAGCAAATAAATTTCGTGTCTATAATAATAATAACTTTTTCCCTGGCCTTTGCTTTCGTAGATTTTAGATTAAGTCCCCAGGCTTTACAATGCAAATTTTGGGCTCCAGAATTGAATCCTACAGGAATTGTACTATTTTTTGGGCAAAAAAGACTTTATGTGTTGATACTAATAAAACGCTATGTTTATAATAGTGCCGTAAAATCTGTCAACTTATTTAGGTGCAACTAAGTAACAAAAACACTTTCAGGGTAATAGTATCCCACCGAAATGAAACCGTCAAACTATGCATAAGAATGTCTATAGCTTTGCTTGACTTTATTCTGTTTTGCTTGATTTTGCAAAATTGATTAGTTTATAAATAAGCGAAAAAGCAAAACTATTTTTTTATTTATACGGATACATTCTTAAAACGGATGCTTTCAAGTCCTTTTAATGTCACATCTTATAGAGGGCGTTCGATGTATATTCTGATATCTTTAATAAAATTATATACAAACATGAAAATGAACAGTTATTTATTCAAAATGTCTTTTAATATTGCAATGCCAATCTTTAGAGAGTCTAGTCCAATTAATGTTAACAAATATGATCTCCAATTTGCGTTAGCCCATTTTTTTAAAGGCAATTTTCTCTGATTATTTTGAACATTTACTGTTAAAAAGCAAAGAAATTTCACTTCTAATGTGCATACAAAAACAGATCTGTTATATTGCATATATATAATATATCACACAATATATGTAACAGCGCCATATAACACTGTTCTTTTACATGGCGCTCTGTCAAATGGCATTACTGATATTACATCTCTTTAAAATGGATGAACGAGAATCAGTGGAGAGTCGTAAAATAACTTACTTTATTCATTACAGATATAAATGAAGATTTACTTTCCCTACTAAATTAAAGTCTCTATATATTTTCTTAATTTGCTCCAGCCTTACATATGTGGAAATATCTAATTGGTTACATTGATTAAGTAGTATTAATGTAACAATGTACAAATATTTAATCTTTTACCTAAAAAAATAGTAATACGTGATTGAATGTAGAGTTTTTACGGAAACTTTCATGACCCTTGTTCAGTACACTACTGAATTTATTTAGTGGAAAATTATTGTTCTCTAAAATAAGTATATGTGGAACGAAAGAATAAGATGTATAAACTTATCTAATTTGGAATGAATAAGGTGCACTCAAGATTGAAACAAAAACTATTAAGTTATCATTGTTCAGAAACGTGACCTTATATTATCTAACTTTCGTAAGAAATGATAAAAAAGGGTCAAAAATAATTTAATTAGATGATATACAAGAGAATAAAAGGAAATAAGTTGTATTGCGGTTTAAAAAAGGATGTATTCTTAAGTTTTAAACAAGATATTATTCTCATTAATTACTTTATCACCTATTTTAAAATAATATAATATAGGATATTTACTTCATGGATTTTTTTCAAAATTTACAGTATCAATACGATATATTTCCTATTTAATATAACATTTAGTATAAAGTAACGTTCTTCAAGTAGGAATAGATAATTTTAAGCTTAAAAGTGCAAGTTCATAGATGGTCTAGACGAAGATACATTTATGAATAAATAAATATAAAATGGAGAATTTATTTAAAATACAATATTTTAGCGCCACTTGAATAAGATTATCCAATTACGAGATTTTCACCAACCATAATGACGATACCCTACAATTAGGTATGGGTAAATTATATATCATTATAACAACGACCTTATTGAAATTGTACTTGGAAGAGAAATATTGGACTCAAACTACGGGGGCTCTGTACACACTTAGACGTATAAGAACAATTAAGAGTACCTGATATTCCTTTTAATCTAATTAACAATATTAATGTTATTTCCCACCATATATTTATATATATACATATATATACACACACATATATATATATATATATATATATATATATATATGGTGGGTATGTGGGCACCCCCATCCATGTATCCCTAATAAAAATTAAGTAACAAAATCACAAATTTTAATCTTATTATTTTGTAAACATATCGAAAAGTTACTCCCAAAACTTTTAAAACACTGATTCAATGATTTTCTATGAAACGAATAGAAACCCACATTTAAATGAAGGGTTGATATTGAAAAATACTTTTTTTAAATGACTTTATTATGTAACTTAGGAATGTATAATTATGTAACTTTGTAAATCAGGCTTAAGTCCTTATAGCAACTAAACGAAGAACTAGTGAATTATTTTTAAGACATCAAGAATACTGGTGAATGATTATTTATTACAAATCGCAACTCAGTCACTCATTAAAAATTCTGTTTATTACAATTCCACTTGAAAGACTGTTTCTAGTTATGTGAGACCAATTATTTCCTTAATCCAAACATTTTGATTTTTTTGAACAAGAATATTCGTGGAAACGAGATTTCTACTCCTCATTATGCAGCTCTCAGTCATTAGCAATTATTTGAAATCTAACCGTTCCTAGCACTTTTAAATTTCTCCTTTTGTTAATATATTAATTATTAATTAAATTTAATTACAATACGAAACTTTTACGTTTTATGGATATATAAAAATATACTGAAATTTTACTGTGTATTCTCATATCTATTAATAAATATGCAAATCTATTTAAATTATTCAAATTGAAAATAATTTATTTAAAAATTGATTATATTATATTAACGGTAATAATTTTACGTAAAATTATTTATTTCATCTTTCTTTTATTTTATAATTTCTTTCGAATTATCAAAGCGTTAGAAAAATATAAAAAGAATCAGAGAAAAATAACTTTGGCGTATCTGAATTGAGCAGTGAAAAAAATATCATGTTATAAATTTATTTTTCCTTAACGAAATTTTTGTTGAACTATTAAATAATCATTAAAATATAATTTTAAATGTTGTCTAAGCAGTTGCTTTTTTCGGTAATGTATACAAGTTTTAATAAAATATAAAGAATGCTCAATCCCGTTAAATTTTTACGTAAAAAGTTGCTTATGTAATGGAACGTAGGCCCTGTGTGATACAAATTCTTTATTATCTGATTTTGTTTTAAAGGTAAAATTTAAAGCCATCAAATTGGTATGTATGCAAATGATAGTTTTCTGTTGGCGAAAGATTATCATTTCGACACAGGAATTTCAAAATTCAGTTCAGTTTATAGAGGAACTGATTAATGTATATTAGAGCGTCAATAATGCGCCATTATTTCATCTCATATTGACGAAAACAGATATGGCGGTGTTTTATCCTAAGCAAGTCTTGACTTGCAAAATTCAATATATTCATGAACTCAGTGCAATAAATTTAAGAGATGATGATTTATTATGATTAACTGTTATTTTAAGTATTTTTCCGTTCCTTACTTTAATAATTTTATTCACCAGTGTGACGTGATACGTAGTTCGTTTTGTTCTTCTTCTATTCGATAGACTTTTATATGTAATTTTTACCTGATTTGAGAGAACCGTTTCCATCATTGTATAGTAGTATCTGAATGGAAATGAAGTCATTATTTAAAATTGATAATGAATATTAGATTATTTAAAGTAGAGTATACTAGTAATGTTCTTTGGCAAGCATAAGCTTCAGGCAACAAAAAATAAATTGTTATTTCAATCTGGCGCTGTGTATGTTGGTAGATAATCACAAGAGCATAGGTGAGAGTTTCAAGAGGGATCAAGTTTTTCCCTGCAGTAAATAAAGTCTTTTTACTTTAAAGAAATAAGATAAAATTGAACTCACAATCCATCTAACCTTGAGAACAAAATAATAATGAATAATTATAAACATTGACAATTGGGACATATTTCGTCATTCAAAATCTCAACTGTGAGTTTTTAACAATTTGTGAGTTTTTCTATGAAAACGGAAAAAAAACGACGGAAAATAGTACAGCTTTCTCATTCAATAACTCCCTTATGAAAGATAAGTGATGGTACAATAAAAAAATTTGTATGCCATCTTTCCCCACACATGGAGGGAAGGAGCAAGTTGTACACCATTTTTAGGTTTAATAATTCGTCAACAGAGCTTAAAAACAAATAGTAGTACATGGAACCAGAATTTTATTATAAGAGACCCATTTAATGATTCTGCAGTCCACGAGGTGCGAAAAAAATGCCAACTGAATTTACGTATAGGTACTTTATATTATATGTCACTCCATATAAATCATCTAGTTTAAGAATTGTTTGCACACAAGTTCAAAATCTGAAGTTTATGACAGACAGACCATTGGACGGAAATAGCAAAATTATAAAGATATATACCTCAGGTACACATGCCCAGACTAACAGTCCCGACAAATAAAACAACTAATTAATACATATATATGAGAATAATGCTTATTTGCTTTTGCCTGCAACATCGTACTGCATTTTTTTTTATGTCTGTGGTCGAGTTTTTCTCCAGTAATAACGTCTTTATCTTAAAATTACCCTTCATTAGAGCAATATTAACTTATACCAAAGATCACTATGCAGTCTCAAAAATTTCTATACATCTGTCTTAAGACCGCACGCTCAGTCTTAATGTCTGAAAGCCAATAATTAAATATTAAGTTATTAAGAGACATTTTAGTTAGAAAAATTTATTATTAAGAAATCAATCTCTACCCGTAGCATTATTTTGTTCAAAGTTTAATACAAACTGACTGAGTTGTTTTTAATTGATTATCAGATAGTCAAATGACAATAGGCAGACAAAATTTTGTAAACTTTAAAAAAAACACGTTGCAAACAAAATGTTAAGGAGAACCCTAATAATTGTTTTATTCAAATCTCTTTATTAGTTTTTGCGTGATATTCAAACCTAGTGCCTGTGTCTATTAGATAGGCAGTGATCAGAAAAATACTTTTGTTTTTGTCTTCAGAGGAACTTAAATAGAATATAGCATTAATTTTTTCAAACACATTTCAGTGTACAGTTATACATCTGTTACACTTTTATTGTAGTCTATATATACTAATGTTAGATTTGAAACTCAAAAATAATAGCACGTTCCTATTTGCAAGCGACCCAATAAGAAATTGACCAGAAATATACATTGCTCGCAAGCAAAAACTAAATTGTTTTTGCTAATACATCTCCCGCAGTATTAAGTTAGACAAGTAAAATGTACACTCTAGTCATTTTGCACAAGATTATAATTTCCATCGACTTTTTCAACTTACATTCATTTTCTTACCGTGCATCATTTATTAATTTTGCAAAAACACGAACGAAAATGTATTTTTGCTAAAAGTTCCACTCAAATAATGATTGCACTGCAATATTTTAATCACGTGAGAGTAAAATGAGAATTTTTTGTAATGAAATAATCTCGATTGTTCGAGATACACGCACCTTAATCGTTACCATTCGACACGATTCAAAACAATTATGTATTATTTATGCAATTTCTAACTGCACTTCAAAAGTGTACCAGTTCCAAGACATTCCTGCGTAGTCAAAATGTATTGAATTACAGCTAAAGACCGAAAATATATCCATTTTTCTTATTATATTATTCTTGACTTGAGTAATGAAAATATGTTCGGGGAGAAAATCGACTCACAAAGTTTTTCAAATAATAACTTTATATTCGTTGCAAATTATTAATAATTAGCAAGACAAAGTAATGTTTTAAAATAATTTGTAGCGGAGCAGCACTGCGAAAATTCACTGGAGGAGTCGCTGAACTAATTTGAGATTTCAAAAGCTTTATTTACCTAACATTTGCAATAGCATGAATCATCATTTGCATATAAAATGGAAATTGAAAACTACCCTATATTTTTCACATGCAAATGAACAGCTTCTTTACAAATTAGCCATCAATTTGCATGTAAAGAAACAATGAATTCATTTAAAATTTTCTGATAAATAGTTAAAATGTTTTTCGAATAAAAGGCATAGGTGCTATAAATCTCTTACTTGATTACATATACAATAAAAATATTATAAGGAACAGCTAGACTTGAAAAGACTAGTCAGGATAGTAAATTTAGTTATGGTAAAATGAAAATAACTTTTCTCAACTTTTTAATACCCTGCATTAAAAAAAAGATAAGAATAATAAAAAAATGTAGATATTTGCGACATTATTTCATCTGATTTTGACGAAAACAAATATGGCGGTATCTTATCCTAAGCAAATCACTTGACTTGCAAAACTCAACATACTTTTGCACTTTCAGTCTAATAAATTAAAAAGATAATTATTTATTATGATTCATTGCTATTTAAGTATTTTTCCTTTCCTTATTTTAATAATTGTGCATCACCAATATAACTTCATATGTAGTTCGTTTTGTTCTTCTTATATTCAATGGACTTTTATATGTAAACCTTATATGATTAAAGAGAACCGTTTCCGTCATTGCATAGTCTTATATCATAGTATTTGAATGTGAATGAAGTAAATATTTAATATTTGTGAAGTACATACTTCACAAATTTTCATGATAGATGTATTAAATACTATGATAGGTTCATCATAGATCAGAACATGTTACGAGCATTTGTTTCTTAAAACTAGTTATTGTTGGTGTTTCATTAATTGTTTCGGCGTAGGTATAGACCTATATCGAAATACGAATTGTTTTTGTGAATTGCGCTTCTTTGACCGTGAGTCATCCTTAGGTTAAATTTCCTTTGGGAAATCCGTATATTTCTGAAGAAATGTAAAAATTATTGAAATTTGTCAATTTAAACAATACACTTAAGGTGAATAAAGTCTCAAGTGCTGTTGTGAGAAAAAAATCTTAGTATCTCTTTCTTTTAACTATTTGAATTGTTCATTTATATTTTTCTTTATTAACGTACAAATAATATATATATATGTATATATATATATATATATATATATATATATATATATGTATATATATATATATATATATATATGTATATATATATATATATATATATATATATATATAAGATCGCAATCATAATACAATCCAGGCAATAAGGATTAACTTTATTATTATGAACAGAATTTTTACGTCACCTTTACTTACATTAACAAGACAGATAATATTGGTGATTTATACTAGAAAGTACATTGCAGCCCAATCTCAATTATTTTAAACCACTTCAGACAGACCAATCTCAATTAAAAATGTTGGTAGTCCTGAAAGAAAAGAAATCGGATATGTAATAAACATCAAATGTTTATCATAATAATGCATCGTTATTCTATCATTATAACTTAACCGATCCAAAATTGATATCAGCTACTCTTCAGTTCTATCTAGTATTAATCATAATATTTGTAATTATAATATCAAACGCCTTCAGTACAAATCTTGGGAGAGTAAGCGCGGGATCGGAGAAGCAAAGTTTTGTAGATGGCATGACCAGTCACTGTGACAGATTCAAGGAATTCACTTAGTGTTGAAGCTGAATACAAAAATATTTGAGTAATGTCGTAAATACGCCTATAACTTATTGTTTTGTATGGAACTAGAACACTGTATTGTAAGTATCTCATTTTACTTTTCATGATTAATATTTCATATTTCCGAATCATTGAACTACTGTAAATCACAAACTATTTTACCTTCATTACACAATTCTGAAATGCCGCCCGTTAATGCTAAAAAATACATCTTTAGGTTTATGGTTCCTATTGTAACCACAAAGTAATGAAACTACAATCTTTATGTAGCTACATATAAACCGGAAACACAAACTTCCATAAAACATTTGAAAAAGCTTTTACTCTTAAAATACGCAAAAGCTCTGCACAAGGATTGAAACCATCATTTACATTTACTTGTAGTAAAAATGTCCATATGCCTAATAGAGTAATAAATACGCCTCGCACTCATTACTATTAATGACTAATTTTAAAAACAGGCTTATAAACACTTATATAAAACACATTCGATTGAAATAAGCATATACTATTATAAAAGTTAATTAATACAGTGAAATTTTAGGTAAGTTAACCTACCCAGTGAAGTTCGTTCAAATGTTAATTGCGGATAAATATATTTATTTATAGTCAAACTGCGTACTTCATGCGTATTTTATGTAGTACAGCGTATTTCTTGCGTTTATATTTAAAGAAAATATTTGAATTCATACTTATATCATTGTATAATATACAATCACTGCATAAATGTCACAGTGATTTTAAAAACGGTCGCCATCTTATTTATGGAAATAATGGAGCATTTAGTGAAAATAGTATTGCAAAAGTATTTAATTAAACAAGGCATTATACAAATAAATGATGATGAATGAGCCACAAGTTCAGCCAAATTAAGTGCTATACACTAATAAGTATTCTCGTTCAGTTTGTTCGAAATTTGTATTTTGCAAAATTTAATAGATTTCTTAAAATTTTTCATTAGGCTGTCCTGTGTTTAATACCCAGAAAAATATAGAACTAACAAACATCAAAATATACTTTACACTTAATTGGATGTTGTTATAATAACACGGGATAATTATTTTTATTTTATTATTCCTTTAGCCTAAATTTTTATTTATTTATATTATAATAATCAGTATTCGAGTAGGTAGTTTCTGAAATTCAAAATGTTAAAGGTAATTAAGATTTTCTTAAATTTCATACTTTGAGAATATTGTTGTGTATTAATATTTATTACTATTTAGGAATAATAAAACTTAAATCCTGTATTCAAAAATTAACAACTATCTACGAAAATTACTTTATAACGTGTAGTAAAATGTTATTAATTTTCATTATCTTAAATAACCAGTTAATTTAAATACTATTCTAACTGAGAAATGCAAATATTACGAAGCAACTATTAAATTTAAGGATGATGAGACGCAATTATGAGATTTTACCACTTTGCAATCCTTGAGGATAATTGTTTGTATAGTTTTGGAATAATTTTATGCCGCAAGTCTGCAAGTTCTGTTCTACAAATTTTGAATATTTATGATATTAATAATAAAATGAATTTTAAACGACAAATATGGTAAATCATATTTAATAATAAATGTGCAGGTATTCATCTTAATTGAATATTTAATTATCCATAGTATCGAATTGGGTAATAAAAGCAGATATACATTTTACAACATATTATAGTGTGAACCCGTATATAAAATATATGAACAATATTGTAATTGTAGATGGCCATGCATATCACAACTCTATCCTCCATGAAAGCGAATTATGCAGAATATAGCGTATTATTCGAATTTCACTCCATTTTCACTGATAAGCCATTGACATTATACTTAATCAATCATTAAGAAATTAAAGATGTTTTTGGGGTATATATACTATATACAGATCAAACTTTAAAAATTTGTGAAGAAATTACCAATAAATTATATTATGTTAGTAATATTAAATGAAATATTAATATTAAAAACGGTTTACGGCAAACTGTGACATATTATAAAGTAAATAATTTAAAGGAAAAATAAAATTAATAATGTACACTCGTTAATTATTTCTTAATTAATTTTTTTTTTGTATTTTTTACGTATTCTATTCGTGTTCAAATGAAAAGCAAATAAGCTATGTTAACATTTTACTTAATTTTAATCCAATACCCTGTATAAATACAGCGCTATAGCTTTGTTTTTAATGAATTTAATATCAATATATTTGTTTTATATATTGGTTTTGTAATTGTTGAAAGAAAAACATTAATTTGTGAATAGGAAGAGCAAAATTGTAGATTAATATTTTAGTATTTCTGTATTTACATATAAGCACAAGCTAGGTTTTCATGTTATATCTACTACTTTTAAATTTACTTTTACTAAGATATCGACGGATTTGTTTTATTAATGACAGTGGATCAACGTTTTTTTGTAATATTATTTTACAATCAAGTTTAATGTTTTTACGTAAATATTCATAAGAAAAATGTTGCAATGCTGGCTAGAGCGATGATATATGAATAATTGTATTTTTTTATGAAATTAGCGTAAAACTATTGCAAACTTATAAATGATTACGGTGGAGGTGTTAGGAATCAATTTTTAATAAATAAATATTAAGGCTAATAATTATCGGAATTAAGTGCTAGTTATTTTGAAAGTTGCATTAGTAGTAATTTCTAATGAGCCATTCACGTAATTAAGATGATAAAATACGTGCGATAACATCAATATCATTGGTACATAGGAAGATGTTTTTTTTTATTGATGAACGAATTAATGACTTAATTTAAAGCACGGACATTTCAATTTCAATGTAATATTTTGCCTTTTTATACCGTTCTATTTGTTGCTTTTGTGCTTCAGTCACAGGAATGGTAAACTTTAAAAAAAAAGTTCAAAAAGTTCTTGATATGCTATATGTATTCCTATAACATTAACTTTATTTGGTTAGTTTCATAGCATTTATTAGTTTAACTAACTGACTAACTACCACTTCAGTACAAAGTTATATTTACTTCGGTTCGTCTGTGTTCATTATTGGAGGGTACAAAGAGAAAATCGGAAAACACTGTGCCACCACAAGATCTGCTGTTGAAAAGTTGAATAAGAGTTGGAAGGATAGAGGAATAACCAAAATTACCAAGGTCCGACTGATGAAGTGCCTCGTTTTTTTCCAATTTTTTTACAGGGAGAAGAAACTTGGTCCCTTAAATTAAAAGGCCGTCGAAATATCGATAGCTAGAAATGTGACAATTAAGGCGCAAGTCAAAAATTTGTTAGACAGCTTATCTCTCTATTATAAAGGAGCTGAGAATCAAAGAAAGACTTTCGTTGATTGTACAATTGCGAATTATTAATTCTTTAGACATATCTCCAAAAAAACCTTTTTCATTGAGCGTCACCTGGTGCAAGGATAGATTGAAATGAAAAATCACGAGGTCGATTTGCAACCCGATGGACGGACATGATAAAGACGGCGACAGAGCCAGCATTACAGAATATCTATCGACCGGTAGAAGTTGAAACCTATTATTAAAGCAACCATCCAAATCAAGAGGAATGAAGAAAACCAGTCATGTACATCATCGCTGAAACCACAACCTCTCTGACAAGCGTGTGACGACTAGAGAGAGAAAACTTTAAATTAAAAAACAGTTGTAATATAAAGCAAAAAGTTTGAATGTGATATTTTTTTTTAAATGTAACTAAACAATCATGAAAACAATTTATGAAAGTAGAACAAATATAAGAAATTAAAAGGGTAGAAGAGGGCGACCCTTCAACATCAACAAATGAAATGAAAATCAACAATAAAGTTGTATTTTTTGATATTTACAACAAGTTCGTTTTATGATTGGTCAAGAACATTAAAGTAAACTATTTACGGAATTTATGTTGAGGTTTTAGTCAAAAATTTAATTTAACTAATTCTTTGAAATATAACTCAAGACCTGCGATATCTAATGTCATTGTTTTTATATGCGATTCTTGGAATCATGTGCGAATTTGTTTGTAGTGGAAAAATGGAAAATAATTCCATTTTATTTATAAAATCATTTTTAGAAAACACACAAAATATTTGTATGCTCACATCTTTTACATAAAATATATATTTTTTTTTCTAACCACCCAACCCCTTAGTTAATAATCATTATTAATTTTCTCTGATATAATTCATGGCCTTGCAATGTCGTTATAGAAATAGAAGACATCGAAATTGTTTTTGTTAACTACGTATTTTACGTGTATTTAAAAGGAACTACGATTTTTTCAAACATTGCAGAAATCTCCCCTTAAACATTTAATTATTTTATTAAAAAAATTATCTACTTATGACGGTTACATTACAGAAATTTAATCACCCCTTATTCTCAAACATACGTCGGCTTGTGAAAAGGGGTTTCTTACGTAACTACCTAAAACTTTGAAGTCAACTTGTCCTTAAAATCCAGAAAATGTAATTTACAAACATTTTCAAAGGTCGCACAAAGAATCTCGTTCTTACCTTTTTAAATCTCTTTTTATATTAATACTGATATAGCAATTCTGCATCTATATAAATTTAATTTTATACATACATGTTCACAACTTGTTCATATTGTATTTTATAACCAATTTATTTATACTCGATATTTTACTACACTTTGTAAAACCTAACATTTTTTTAAAAATATTATGGATACACTAAGCAAGAAAAGTTCCTATGGCAATAAATTCATCGTTCCTATACGTCAATTAATTCTTTGAGCATTGACATTTTTGACTAAATAAATCAACACGTCGCTTCAGATAACCTCCACAGTTAATTCACATCTCTCGAAGAGAATAAAAATATATTGCAATCGTAAGTACGAAATTCTAATTATCGCTTCGCTTGCGACGTAACGAAAATAACACTTGAATGCGAAGGTTCCACAAACTAAGTGCGCTCAAAATCTTACCGGTTCAAATTATCCTTAACCTTGCACTTAAAAATTTGTTAAGCTGCAAAACTATATTTCGCTTTATTTAATAGGAAAAATCTGTACATAAATATATTGAGCCTTGTAGAAAACAAGGAGGATGAATTACGTTATTTCAATGTATTTTCAAAAGAGATGTTAGTGTTACTAATTACATTACTTAATTTTAATTAAATTGTTTATTTATACACGTGCTGACATGCATATATGGTAATTATATTGTGGTTCGTTTGAAACGTAAAACTTAAAATAACATATAATAAATAATCAATACTTATTATTGGTCTCGAGAGAATGTTAATATCTACGACGGATTTTGCTCCTCTCTTTTTTAGATTATTTTTAATACCTCCGCTCATAATAATTTTCCAGTGAAATATTTCACTGAATGTTGACCTGAAAGTATAGCTACCAATAGGTTGTTTTTCTGTCGAGGAAATTAATATAGTTGTTAAGTAGGTACCTATTTGTTACGGAAGAAAAAACTATTGTATTGACTTTGGTACTTTCTATTTATTAATCAGGATATTAATTAAGATAACGTTGCAATATATATGATACGCAACCAATAATATGTTCATAAAAAAAGAAAGATGTAAGTGAAATCATTTGGGTTTTACACTATGTGTCTATTTTGTATTTATATATATTTTTCGTAATTTTGTTTATATATTATATTTATCCCAATTTCTATATTGGTTGTTGGTTAAAATTACTATCGTAGTAATACCAGCCGTATGTCCTGTAGTAATATTCAGTTTTTAATAAATTAGCAGTTAGGCAACCATATTCTTTCAATAGTCTTATTTTATGAAAAACAGTGTATGCGAGTTCATCCTGTTATAAATATCGATCGAATTGTGACCAAATATTTTGGTTTCTTCCAAATACTACAAAAACATTAAACGTGAGCTACGGAAAAACAATTTCAAATCAAATTCTATTGAACCAACTTATTTGTGGTTATACTTTTAATAAAAAAATGGTTAATAATAAAAAATTAATTTTTTTATTATTAATAATTTATATCAACTGTGTCTTCACTTATATCAAGGCTATTATATCATAATAGCCCTAATATTTTAAAAGCTATGATTAAAGGAGTTCCAAAATAAAAATTAAAAAGCATTTATCCATAAGAATTATTGATTGCGATGGTAGAATTAATACCAGTGGAAAACTTAGTGGTATTATTAGACCGTTTGACAAAAACCTTAAACTATATATACGATATATATTTACTTTCTGCATCTGAATGATCTGTCTTTGAGGGATTTATTTACAAAATTAGATGGTACGATAACTGGTGTATCAGTATATGTGATGGACCAGTTGGCATATTGATTAATTGTATAAATATATATATATATATATATATGTGTGTGTGTGTGTGTGTGTTTGTATGTATATATCATATTTCATTAAAATTTCCATATACATATTTTCATATTACACAACGAGATCGTTGCTTCTTTGTTACCTTAATTGGATTAAACTCTTTATTGCTCTGTTATTGCACTATACTGTTAACGAATTAAAATATTATGTATCGTAGTTTCAAGGAATATATAACATTTAAATTTTACAAACGAAGCAATTTTACAGCGAAATTTCACAAACTCAAAATTTAACTTTGCACATAGGCGTGTTACATTTATTTAATATCTGTAGAATATTTAGATTCTATTTGTACCTATATTTTTCGTTGTAATAATAACTGATTCCATTTGTAACTATGACAAGTTTATTTATTGTTCTCTAGGAATTAATAGACCAATAACAAGTATTGATTATTTATTATATGTTATTTTAAGTTTTACGTTTCAAACGAACCACAATATAATTACCATATATGCATGTCAGCACGTGCATAAATAAACAATTTAATTAAAATTAAGTGATTTAATAAGTAGCACTAACATCTCTTTTGAAAATACATTGAAATAACGTAATTTATCCACCTTGTTTTCTACAAGGCTCAATATATTTATGTACAGATTTTTCTTATTAAATAAAGCGAAATGTAGTTTTGCTGCTTAACAAATGTTTAAGTGCAAGGTTAAGGATAATTTGAGCGACATGCTGGACGTAAACGAACTATATTTATCATCTTAAACTTATGAAAATAAATGAAAAATGGATGAATTATCTATAGTGAATTAGTTTTGTTGTAATGTATAATATAATAAGGTTTCTTCTCTAACCAGTATTACCATTCAGATAAATACTCTGCTAAAAAAAAATATTATTGTAAAAAAGTTATTGTAAAAAATAATGAAAACACGAATAAAAAATTCCCCGTTTATATAAGATAAAAGATTCGTAAACGAATAGATTTTATAAAACATGTTTTTTATTTTCATAAAAATATAAATAATAAATAAATATGATAAAAATATGAACAAACTACAATCTAACAAAATTGTTGACTTATATAAGTCAACATGTGTAATATCAGTGAGCCATCACAAATCCGTCAAAGCAAGACCCGGAAGAAGTTACTGTAAATGGAACATAATACCAGTCGGTAAATATATCTTTACGTAATAAAATATGAAAAAAGTAATACCGTAACACGATCGAAATACTCTAAAAAATTAGAAAAATATAAATAATAGTACTTTCTTCTTTCTGGAAAAATGTTTTTGGGAAATTTTTGGGCAATCAAAAATTGTTTTTACGCTAAATTCCATAAACAATTTTAAATATGCATTTAGTTTTAATCTAATTCCACTTTCTACTATATAAATAAACATTATGATAACGCTCTTTATTATATTGCATAACGTGACTGAATTGGACGTTTCATAATTAGATATAAATTTAAGTCTTTTTATACGCCAAACCAGCACCTAGGTTGATGCTTGCGCTACTGAATTACGCTACTCTCCTGTGCATTCAAGCTCACGTGACACGCGAGAAATAGTAGGTCACCATATACTTTTCAAAAAGGATACAGACGGAAAGGAGATACACCCAAGCGTCTCTGCTACTAGAGCGACAGAGTTTGAAATATCGCTACGCCTTTCGAACTCGACGATCATCTCAATGGCACAACGACGATCTCAATGTTGAAAATACGTACAACTGCGAAAGATATTCAGCGGCAATTACATCAGAAGTCGCAGCACGAACTGCACTTATATGAGGAAGAAATGGCGTCGCCTTTGAATAACTTCCAGGAACCTCTACATAGAAATTACGCTGACCTCGCTTACGCTCTCTAATATGCAAAATTTCTGAGCTGTAAACAATAAATTATTTCAAAGAAGATGGAAATTTAGCAAGACTTCGACAGTGTTTGAAGGAACCGTCAAGAAAAAAGTTCATTATTCGTGCGTGAAGTTTCTTCAATACAGATTCGGCCGTCCAAACTCAAGGCGGAACATGAGAAACTCAGAGCATTGTCGAAGCTAAATGAAAACTCAAACGACGTATATATACATATATATATATATATATATATATATATATATATATATATATATGTATATATATATTTGCATTGAAGGTATTGAACATAACTGTCATCTAGGTGTTAAAGAAGATCCACTAGCTGTACAAACAATAAGTAATTCATACTATCGTTGAAAGACTTCCTCCAGCTTTGCGATATAGATATTACAACTACGCAGCAGATAGTGACGTGGATGAACCAGATGTGATGAATATGTTCAGATTCTTTGAGACCATAGCAGAGAAATGTGAGAGTTTTTCGCAAAAAAAGACCATACCTCTTAACTGGCGGGAGACTATTACTGTACCAACCAAAGAAGCAGCGAAAACTTATCTTACTCTCAACCATAGACAACATGTGCCATCTTCAACATAGACGGACACCGTTCGCCACACTGTTCAACAATGAAGTTAGCCTAAATTTAGGAGAGATGTGAGCCAGCAAAGTAGTACCGACTTTATTTTAGAGGTCTTCGAGTTTACAAAATTAAGCACACCTATAAAGCGACTCAGTGCCCTCAGATGGCTGCAGCTGCCTGCTTTATCCATTATCACAGCCAACAAAGCAAGCAAACCTTCCGATCATTGTGATGATCACATCTTTAGAGAAAATGAGAGTACCACAATACTGCTGAAAATCTCATCTCTTTGTGCCAGATATAAGAGTCTGCTTAGAACCCCGTCGGTCCGTTATTGCATTCTCTCAGATGTTTCACTCGGTGAAAAGATTAGCGTCATTGGAAATATGGATCATTTCATATAAAAGAGATATCCAGAGCACGTGTAGACTCTGGATAATCAAGATGTGTCCTCTAGATGTGTCATCATACAAACCTTCAACTTAACTTAGCAGCCCGCAGAATGGACGAAATTTCTCCGTTATTTCATAAAGATCTGAAAATTTTAACTTCAGCCACCTACCTAACTTTACGTACAAACTCATTTGCAAATCCAAAATACCGACAAAAAAAGCTGAACCGCAACGAGAATTGAAAAGAGCGTTACCAAAACCAGATGAAGCATAGTTCTTCAAAATGGGTACGCAAATCTAACGCCTTCCATGCATTCCGAAAAGACGTGGCGACAAGCACATTTCATGTGATCAATCCCCAGGAAGTAGAAAAGCTACGACATCTAAACGATATGTTTCTGCTGCATCCCGACCTGACTAGATCGCTGCTAGAACTTTTTATGAGATTTAGACAATAATCGATTGCCATTACTGCAGATTTAAAGATATTTATCTGCGTAGCAGTATTCACGCTGAAAACAGGAACGAACAGAGATTGTGGAGAGATTAATCTTATCACCGGTTCTTTTCTTTACACTGAAATGCAGAATGTTGTCATGATAAGTAGCCAAAGGCATCCTTCAGAGGAATAAAGATCCATTGAAATTTTGAAACAAATAAATTACATACGCCATCAAAACTAACTACCAACCCCATCGATGGCTTCATACTCTAGTAGGGTACTCACTAAACTAAAAATGTCACATAAAAACAACGAAAATGTAAGAAAAATACATGGCATGAAACAACGGTGACGATAAGCTTGCGCTTAACATGGACGAGAGTAGAGACTATTTCCTGAACTATCCAGTCATGAGACAATATCCACGAAGTCACTTACAGGGTGATGTCCACGTTTCACTCGCTTGGCATTACTATGATTGTCACCGTCCAAAAAAAGAGGATACTTTAAGAGGCGTGGCATACCCAATTAAGTTCGGACAATTTACTTCAGTTGCCAGAAGGAAAAGCTCGGGCGAAAAGATAGCACAACCCCACAATCTAATACATCTGGACATGTGTTAAAGGATAAGCTTGTGGAACTATACACCTTCATGAATTTGAGCTCATTCGTTTATAGGAAGAGCTTAAGAGCGCTTTATTTGAAGGAAAAAGTGCTGGTAGCTGGTAGAAACCGAACACATGATCAACAGTCGACCACTAACTTCTATGTCAACCTCGGACGCACTTGCACTTGACCATTTCTTTCTGGACGGCCTGATATGAATGCCTCTATTGGGGAACTTACCAGAAACAGGCTTAGCAGGACATAAAGAATAAAAAGCAAAATAGCGCCTGACCAAAATGTCCTGATTATTCTGGATAATAAAATATCTTCCTGAGCTGCAGAACTTATGAGAAACTTACGCCCGGGAAGCTACCAACTAAGATGAACGATTTGGTTCTAATCACTGAGGGGACTTTGCCTCGCAAAGTCTGTATGCAGCAGTAAAATTATTGATACATATCCTTGAACAGAGGGGAAAAGGAGAATTGTGGTTGCTCATGCAAATGGAGGGATGGCACCGCCCTAATAAGAACCTTGTTATCCTGTCAACCATTAAGACGACTACGAACTCACTTGGCAATAGATCAAGTGCTGTGCAGGGAGAGGTTCGCAATCGTCAACATATTACGAATATCAGCTTTTAAAACAGACTATGAAAGCGGGGTGCCTTAATGAATTATATTCAATTTATTTAAGTCACTGTTTTGTAAAAGTATTGTAAAAGTCTAAAATGCTTACGTAAAACGATAACAGTTAGGGAAAAATATATGACTTTGTGGTCTTGTATTTTTGTATAGATAGTAATATTACAAGGGAAAGGCATCTACGTGTAGAATCTTATTGTTTGATAGGAGTATGTAAAAATTATGTTAAGTCTGACTGATAAACGTAGAGTTCTCTATATCCTTACGTTGGAAAGTTTTGTCTATGTCCTTTCATGTATGGATATAACTACGTTTTTATCCGTCATTAAATGAAATTGTATTAAAGGAGTAATTTTAGTTCATATTTTAGTTGGTATTTTAATTTAGTTCAGACAGTATTTATCGCTGAAGAATAAATGGATCCTGCGTTTTAATACAGTTAAAGTGTTAACCATCCTTTGTTTTATTATAGTTCAAACCAACACCGACTTATTTTTCACATCATATTTGTGGTGCTTTGTGTATGAGCGATCCCTTATAATAAGTACTGGGATTTCGTTTATTATTCCTTTATTTCAAAAAATAATTTAATGATTGTTATTAAACAATATCTTATTGAGAAGTAATCTTTAATAGTGCTGGTTTAAAAACCTCAAGTCAAAATTTCCTTCATTAAATTACGGATGACGATGGGAGAATCAAGCAAATTTTATATTGTTCCTAATTCTGTGATGAACTTACAATTTTTGTTGAGTTTCTTTTGTTGTGATAAGCAAAGAGTTTTTAAAGGTAAAGAAATGGATTTAATATTAGAGAGCGTGACACCTATATTCGACGGCGGGCCGAGTATACCCGAACGAGAGAATAGCCGGGCGAGTTACGTGCATATTACGTGCTTATTGTTCCCCAGGCTCGGGTGTACTAAGAATTTAAAATTTGTATTGAAGACATACCTTTTCGCTTTAGGCCAATATATTTATTTGTAATGTTATTCATCACATTTGTAATTGCATAATATTTATGAATTAAATGAGAATTTTTTTATTTCCGTGAAGGTATAAGTAGTACAAGACTACTATTAATGTAAAGTATTTTTGTTTTTTAATTTTCATTTTCAAAGTTTCCTTATGAGCTATAAAATTATATTATTCATCGAAGTTTTTATTTCTACTGTGACATTACCTGTACTTCTTCTTAACCACTCTGATTTTGTTTTTGTAATATTATCTTATTATATTACAGTATCAACTTTTACATGTATGCATGCTACGCAAGATTTGCACTACGTTCCACAACAATTGCATGTCCATTATTTGGTAACTAATACCTAATTGTCTACTGGTTATTAAACAGGTAATAACCAAAAATGTTCCTAGTGATATTTATAGGCAAAGACACATAAAAAATTGAAGTTCACATATATATAAATTTACCTGAGTGTAGGAAAAATAAAGCAACAAAATTTGCACTCTTCAGACACTGTACATTCAATATCATTATTAAACATATTATAAATTATTTTTTCAAATGAAATCTTTATTCATGAACTGAAACTTTAGTAAATTAAATAGCTCCGATGTATAATTCTATATATTATATGGAAGTAAAAATATAGCAGTATCCATTTTCTAATAACATCTTATAAAATTTCTATAAAATCTAAATCTTATAAAATCTTATAAAAATCTAATAAAATTTCCTTGATTATGAAAGTACTTAAGTAATACTATGAATAACATTGCTATGAAGTTTCAAACAAAACTGTATGCAGAATTATCTTAAGGTTCAAAGCGAAGTATCTATAAATTACCCCTTAAACTAATGTGAAATTCCTTTATTGACGTCTAATATCGGTCGCTCATAGCAAAGTTTCAGCACAAGTAAGTCAACCCATGTCAAGATACCTTTATTTCATTACCATGCGTTCCCCTTGTCATGTGAATGGGGGGAATGAACAGCGAAACTGGGAAGTTAACAAAAAGTTAAATATTTAACGTGGGGTAATTAACAAAGAACTAGTTTATGTCCGCTTCGTTTGTATGAACAGCGATTTGTATTTAGTTGCCCAGTGTTAAGGTACATATATCCGAAGTATATAATAATATGTTTGCGTGCCTCCTCAATCCGTGTGAATATATCAACGTAGATTATAATACATTTTAAAAAATTTGAATGTTGACATAATAATTAAAAATATCAAAATAAAGCAAATTTGTAAAATAATAATTTAAAATTGTTTTTTAGAATTATATGTAAGTTAGGTCTACAGGTAAAATTAGGTCTACAGGTAAAATGGTTCATAAAATGACGTGCAAGCACACCCCCCCCTCTTTCTTTCCTTCCAATAGCGTTAAGGTAAGAATTATGTAAAAATAACGTAACTAGAAGATCATTTATAATTTATCGGATAAACTACACCGATAACCTTGAATAGTCTGGAGAAATTCACAATATTTATATGCTTGTGGAATTGTACCACGCACTATATTTACGTGTCGTAGAATAATTTTCATATTTACTAATATTTGAAGAGAATACGTATTCATATGCCTAATTGGCTATGGAATCTTCATAATGCGAGTTCTACGCGTAGGAAAGCAGTTTCATTTAATATGCTCCAGTGAAACACTTGCGTAAAATTACGCTTTCACTGTCGAACATATTCTGATTATTACTTGATTATTACCATCAGTACTATTACAAAAAATGCTTATAGATATTAGCAATACCAATAGATATTAGCAATACCATACGTAATATTTACAAAGAAGAGAGTTTTTTTAGTCTGTAATACCCAGATAAAAAGTGTCCTATATATTACTCAAAGACGTAAACCATTATCGAACCAAATTTCATCCAAAACCGTCTAATAGATTTCACGTGATTGACAAACAAATTAACATCCAGACAGACAAAAATATTAAAAACAGGTTTTTTGGCTTCTATTATCATTCTATACGCTAAATTCTTCATTGCTCGTATCTAAATCCACTTGAATCTGGTTTTGTAACTGGACGCAGTACCTCAATTACCCCTGTTAATGTTACCGATGTTATACCCTTTGCTATGGATAATACACAAGCCACTATCCTTGTGCTTCTTCATTTCGACAGTGCGTTCAACTCTGTTGACCTCGATATTCTTCTTGCCCCCTTGAAATATCTTAACGTATCTCAATATTCACTTGAGTGGTTTACAATTCTATGCGCATTCGAACCTCCATTCCTTATCAAAAACCATCAACGTCCTTAATCGAGATCTCGCTTCAAGTGGGCTCATGAAATGGATCTTTCGCTTAACCCAAGCAAGTCTCAAGCTATCATCATTGATAGTCAAAGACTGATTTCTAAAATAAACCTAGGTAGGTTATCAGTTTAATGTAATTATCAATTTAACGAAATTAGTAAATCCTCAGAGCCCTAATTATCATACTGGCAAATATAAGATTTGTCTGCCCACGGCCTTGGGATACAATCTGAAAGTTTACTTACCCTACTTATTCCTAACACTATAACTTACGAACAATTCTTCACTGTCCAAGCAGCAAAAATTTGGTATCACCTGGATCCTAACATCAGGAAAATCACGTCTCTAAATATTTTCTTATAAGTTCTTCCTCTCCGGAAACCTTTTTCCTTTGTGCCCTTGTCCTTTCCTATCTTCTCCATCCCAAATCATGTCAGTAGTTTCTATTACTTATACTTTTGAATTTTTTTCTGTCTAATGTACTATAAAGAATTTTCGTTGTAAAATCTCTTACAGTCTACCGACTAAATTTCAACACCAATTGTTATGATTGACTGGAAGATATTGCTCATGTAGCAATAAAACCGCCATATGTACTATACATAAAATGTGATAAATAAATCACTCTTTTTAAAAGATTTTCTATGTGTTCACTCTGCTATGATTTTATTGTGTGGGTAAATTTCGCAAATGTTTCCCAATAAACACAAAATATAAATACATTTAAGATAGCTACAGGATATTTATCATTTCTTGATTTTGTTGACATTTATATTATAGAAAAGTGCATAATTTTGGATTTCTCGTGTTACATATATGCGAAATGATATTTATATATATATATATATATATGTATATATATATATATATATATATATATATATATATAGGAGGGTATGGGGTAGGGGAAGGGAGGGGTGGGAAGGGATAGGAGGAGGGGGAGGAAGGGGAGGAGGGGTAAAGGGAAAAGGGAGCGGAAGCGGAAAGGGAAGGAGAAAGGAATGGTGAAGAAGAAAAGGATGGGCAAGGGAGAGGGGAATGAGGGGAAGCGGGACAAAAAGGGTAAGTGGAAGGTAAGGAGAAGGGGAAGGGGAAGGGAAGAGGAAGGGGGACTAGAAGGAAATGGGAAATAAATGGGAAGGGGGAGAAAGAGGGGAAGGGGAATGGCAAGGGAAAACGGAAGGGGAAGGGGTGGGTGAAGGAAAGGGGTCGGGGAAGTGGGAGGGGAAGAGGAGGAGAAAGAGAGGGTGAAGGGTAGAATGGGAAGGGTATGGGAAGGGGAAGGGGACAGGTGAAAATGAAAGGTGTAGAGGAAGGGGGAGGGGAAGGTGAGAGGAAGGAGGAAGGTAAGGGTGGGGAAGTGGAATGTGGAGAGGGATGGAGAGGGGTAAAGGGAGGTGAAGATGAGGGGAGAGGAAGGGAAATGGGAAGGTGTAATGGAAGGCAAAGGGGAAGTGAAAGGTTAACGCGAAGGCGAACGCGAGGACGAACATGAAGGCGAACCCAAAGGCGAAAACGCGAAGGTGAGAGCGAACGTGAACGCAAAGGTGAACGGGAAAGCGAGGGCGAAGGCGATACCGAAGGTAGAAGGCGAAAGCAAAGGCAAAGGGGAAAGAGAAAGGGACGGGGAAGGGGAAGAAAATCTAACACCATGAAACAATTTAACGTTCCTATGGGAAACTCGAAATAAACCAAGCATCGCTCGGTCACCTGGTACTATATATTTATATATCTATCTATCTATATATATATATATATATATATATATATATGTATGTATATATATATATATATATATATATATATATATATATTTATGGTAATTTTTTCAGTGTTCAGAAAATTATAATGATTTTATAATGATTCCAAATTAGATATGGTATCCACATGCAAAACTTAATAAAGAATTAATGGAGAATTAATACTACAACCAGCCACGATATTTACATATAAATTACACTTTATGCATATAGCTTATTTACCTTAAAAATAGAACATGCAACCTGTAAGTGACACAAGGGACGACGAACGACGAAAAGAGTAAGACGAAGCAAATTTACGTAATCACGCTCGTTTTTCTCTTGAAGCGATATTTATAACACTGTTTGAACTAATAGTGACAAGTAGATTTGTTTCAGAAATAGTAAATTTGTACTAATCCTTGACCTTACTGAACAAACAATATATTACACTTAAATTTGAAGAAAGTACGTAGCCAACATCTTGCAAAATAATTTATCCCAACTTCTATTTTTAAATACCATATATCATATCATTGAGGATAACTTAAATCTTTTGCCAACATGGAAACATAGAGAACATCTGGCGGGAATCTTCCGTGGAGGTTTCGTTTAATTTTTTTCTTTATTTATATAATAAATATTTAATATAATATTTTTTTTCCATTTAATAATTAAATAAAAAATATTTTTTATTAAATAAAAAAATATAAACTTTGTATTTCAATCATTAGATATATTTCTCACTACGAGGAATTTTTCACAATAACTTTTTGTTAATATTTTCTATCAGACTATAAATCTGTTAACATGTATATTACACATAAAAGTATCAAAAAGTTGTATAAACTAAACTTCACATCCATTTTATATAGACCAACATGCCTCTTGAGACAAAAGACACACGATGTATCAAAGGACGCCGTGACAACAACTACGCTTTGTTATTATACGCTTTACTCCAGAGGATTTAATTCAAAGGTTGCATGTCCACCCAAGCTCGATATAGATGAAGTGTTTGAGTTGAAGTGCGTTCAGATAGTGCAACTAATAATTTTGTAGCTGCGCAGGTAACTTGTGCCTATAAAGCGAAATTAATTGGATGCATTTTGAACTATGTACTAATTTCTCTCTCGTTAAAATTTGCTATATATTATATGAGACGCTCCAGTTCTGGGGGTCAGATTCAATTCTTCGTTGAAAAAATGATTTATTAGGGATGCAATTTAATGGCTAAATTCAGTTCTGAATATAAGAAGGTACATATTTTTAGGCTTGTTAATTGTGGGCAGTGTTTATTAATATAATTAATGTTGGAAGATATATTTGAAATGTCGTGTAAGAAAATTTAATTAAATGTTGCGTCTTGAAACATATTATCTCATAGGAAGGTTTGAAGTAATTTGGGATTAACTTTAAAGCTCAAATAATATTTGTTTATGAGATTACCTATACCTCAATTTCGAGTGAAGGAACCTCTAACTAGCCATTTATAATTAATATTTTTCGTTTTTATTTTATTTAATCTGCGATTTACTTTACGGTAGTTAGCAAACAGAGAAGCGTATTTTATTCGAAGGTATTTGACAAAGAGGACATTCACACACAATCATTTGTCACGTTACAAAATCATTTGTCTCCTGAATTGGTAATATCCGTCAATAGCTCGTTTAATTTTTTAATATAATAAGCTTAAAATTTTCTTAAATAAAAAAATATATATGTAAATGTAATGTCGATATAGCATTGTAGATAATTTTATATTATTTTCTGGAAATTTTATCATTTCTTATATTCGATAAAAATGTTTGATATCGAAAAATTATGCGATTCTCTATTTCAGAAAATTAAAAACTATTCAATGTTTTGATATAATTGAATTAGAATAAATAATTTTTTGGATTTTTTTGGACTTGTGTATGTATCATCTACGTAGATAAAAATATGAAATAATACGTAAATAGATAAATCGTAAAAATTATCAATCTAATAATGTGGTATTACCACATATCAATATTTTTATCGTATGAATTATAGCTGATTTCGAAGCTGAAAAGAGACGAAATATTAAGTGTTTCGAATTTTTCCATTCTTTGAAAATACGAAGTCAAAATATAAATAGGGTTTTTTGTGATTTAACGGAAATGTACACTGGTTACAAAGATTAAATTTTTGGGGAAAGCAATGTTGTTTGATTAATTTTTAGAATAAAATTAAGGTAATATTTTTTGTATTATTTCGTTCCACACAGGTTTATTTTATTAGAAGTTAATTGAGGCTCACTTGTTAGTTATCCCTATACTATATTAAATATGTATATGAACACAAATGTGTATATTAATACGTCATTTTCTTATACACAAGTGCTAGTATCTGAAAGAAAAATTATTAAAAATATAATATGACAAGCAAAAACCTAAATTTAAAATTATTATGTTATTTTGCAGGGAGCGGAGAAGTTAAAATAACTCGCTGGAAAATTCAAATAATATAACATATACAGTTGAAATATTACTTACAATATATCCAATCCAATAAGTACTGATATCCCATTCAATGTAAAAGTACATTTGTTTATATCTACATAACCATTGATCAAGATATTCTTCTTTTTAAAGTAAAGTTGTCGGCTAAAAATAAACACTAGGAATTATAATGCAATAAATAGAAATTTCTCTCAGTGTCGTCGCCGAAAATCGATTTACATTAGGATATCTTGAATCTCATACTCTCGCTAAAGAATCCTACAAGCTCGAGAAACTATTTTGAATATTAAATATATTGAATTAGTGAAAGTGGATTTAAGTGTTATATTCAAAATATTCAACTCCATTTCTCAATCTATTGCATAAGAGCGTATTTTCATGTTTTTTTATAAATAAACAACAAAAATTCGATTTAACCTCTTCTATAGAAACAAAGAGATATGTACGAGGAATTGTCGCATAAACCGATTCTGTCTACCTTTTTTTTGTTCTGGGACTGTAGTATTCATGAATTAATTTGTTTATTGTTTTACTATTTTTATTGTTAACTGAAGTCATTATCAACTTTTTATCTTGTTCAAATATTTATTACACATACCTGCTCTTTAAAAATTATATATTTTTATTTTTATTAGTCCTTATTTATATTCAAAACGTTCCTTGATATAAAATTATGTTTTTGTTGGTTTTCAAACATTTCCTAAGTTACATATTTTAAACAGGATGCTTGTTAAATTGTTCATAATAATTCCTTTTTCCGCGAAATCATCTAGTAAATAATTGTCTGTGCTCACGGAAATGTATATAAGTGTCTCTGAATGTCCATTTTCTTTTCAAAGATCATGTTAATATTAAAAATGGGCGTCTTAAAACTATATTCTAAAAATAATTGTGACGCACACGATATTCTTTCCTTTCATACTTTTTACATTACACTAAATAATATCGAAGTCAAGGAGATTATGCACACGAACTCACAATTATTCATTATTCCTCTTTTACATTATATGTACATAGGGTATCCTGTTAGTAACTTATTATTTGCGCAAATTGGATTTTATGAGGATAATTAATAATTGTGAGTTCGTGTGTATAATCTCTAATATTATTTGTCAAATCCACTCTCAAGCTTAAAATTAAAAAAAAACGTTTTTCAATTGCTATTGGTTAAATTATTTGCGATTGCTTTGATACGTCAGTAATCTACGCTGGCGCGTTTCTTTTGCTGCATCTTTCATAACAATCCACATAAACTTAAGAAATCACTGCTACGTCATACGTCCTAAAATAATGAAAAGTTAAACAGTTATTCACATTCTTTATATAATTCATAAGAAATTTCAAACATAATATACATACATTTATGTTAATATATATATATATATATATATATATATATATATATATATATATATATATATATATATATATATATATATATATATATGTATATATATATATATATATATATATATACATACATATATAGTTTATTCAGGAAGATATACATATAACTACACACAGTACATGCTTTCACTATATATAGTTACATGTATATCTAATATATTTACATAACATATACGTAAAATAATCTACGGAAACAAGCACTGCGGATGGAATAGGTCGTCCTCCGTCATCCCGTATGATTTTATTTAATTTCACATTGTTTTTATTTACAATTCCGATTTTTATCTGTATAACATCTTTAACATTATTTTCGTAATTTATCGTTGCCTGTATTAATTATTACTCCATTCTACTATACTAAGGTTAATCATTTTTATATTGTGGTTAGCTATAAGAGATTGTTTCTGTAGTAACAATTCAATTATCTATGCATATAGTTCTCTAATTTTCAGTAAAATAAAAATAATGAACAAGTAATTAACCAACTACGTCATAACAGCTATACGATGAAATAAATATTACAAGGCCAGATAATTATCTGGTGGGTAGTTGTACTCTTTGAACTCTGCCTTGAATTATTTGAGTAACTTTTTCCAATTTCTCCTTATACTAATATATGAACCTCAAAAGTATGTCTTTTTTATTTGATTGTTTATGCTGTTCTGAAAGTATACATTGATTGATTTATTTTGTTTTAGAAAGCCCATACATTGAGGATAATTACAGGCTATACGTTATTACACTGTGTTTTACAAGTGCAGAGAGTAATTTTAAAAAACGTAACTTAACTCAAAGAGTACGGTTTAAACGATGCAAAGTAGAGGAAGTAATATTTATAATGTACGGGTGAGCATTATAATTAAAATCATTCGATGCGGACACAACTATTATCTGATATATCTGTATTTATTTATTTTTTGGAGTTCTCCTGCTATTTGGATCTGAACATTTTAAAATATTTCATGTTTTAAACTTCTTCATTTGTTTCTTGGGACAAAATTTATTACCGCTGCTACAAAAAATAAATTTATATCCTGTCTGCAGAGCCTAACTAATTTAAATATTTCACTAAATATTTGTAGTCTACCGTATATGCAAATTTACATCGTTAATTAGTACAAATGGTTGAAAAATATTATCAAAACCATTGTTATATATATATATATATATATATATATATATATATATATATATATATATATATATATATATGAATAAGTCCTCTGGTGCAAAATCAATAAAAAAAAATTCAGCATGAGTTTCGGATACATTTTTAAGAAATCGTATTCATGTTGTACAACCATATTATAAAATAAAAAATATAAAAGCAGGAAACCTCCTAAACAGCCGCTACCAATTTATTCAATTACTAAAGTCAATTGCGTTAATAAGTCGTCAGTCGAAAATGTTTAACCTACATATACAAGGCGAAAAAATTGAGGCTCGACAACATAGCGCATGAAATTATAATGGTAGCCAACACAGCAGCCTACGCCAGTGATCCTGTGTAAATTATGAGAATATTGTCTTGAACTAATGATCTAGGGACGATTCACGACTCCCGTAAACTAGTTGTAAGGCGTAAGACTGTATTGCGATAACGGAATCCAGGACACGTTTGTCAAAGAAATAATGGTGCGGAAAGTCTGTAAAAGTTTGTCGTCAGATATTAACAATATTTTAATATGGGGAATAAATGTATAATGTACTATTCAGAATATAGCAAACGGTTAAAACTTTAATCTAGTAAAATATCTCGTTCTATAGTAACTAACCATTTAAATTAAAGATATGTTGTTTTTAATATTTCGTAATCGGTAAAATAGATATAATTTCGAAAGTAAATTTTCTTCTCGTATGATGGAGTACAGAGCATAGATATAAACGTGGCGTTTCTCGTACAGTATGTTCTTTCACCTCGAATTCATCTTAATTAAACTGTGCGCAAATAGTATGGCTACAATGCTTTTTATACACAACTTAATTGTTTATTCATTTTTTCATGAATTTTGTTAGATGGTTAAGGCAGCTAAAATTGTGCCATTAAGAAGAAAGGCCAAAAATAATAATTTACGGTGGTGAGAGATATCTAGTACTATTATTTTGAATATAAAGAAAACAATGAATAAACATTTAGTTTTGTATATATATATAAATATATATATATGCATATATATGCGTGTGTTTGTTTGTATGTATAGAGATATCTGAGTAAAATTTACTTCGAAAGGTAAATAAATTTTTAATCTTTTAAGTATTCAGATTATGATACATAACAAAGGTTTCCTAAAAGGATATCAGATGGCTTTCAGTCGATCATAACATATAATCTGAAACATAAAATCTGTAATGAACCTAACCAATTTTAAAAAAACCTTGAATATGCAGACAAATAAATTAATTTTTATTTTGAATCATTTCAAATGAATTTAAATTTATATTTTTGTAGATTTATGAAGATAATTTTTGAAATCCTTCAGGATGTTACTTAAGGTAGTTGCTACGTAAACGTAATCTACGAAATCACTGATTTTTAATATATTATTGAAACTATAAATATCTAACTTATTTTAAACGCTTCGTTTTTATAAAAATCGCTTTAAAAAATTGTAAAATTAACTTTAAAAAAAAATAGTAATTATTGGATTAAATTTTATATTTATGCTTGGCTGTTTGCCTATGCCTAAGTTAAATAGACAATAATGTAGTTAATAGGAAAAAAAAATGTGAGTTACTAATTTTAACAAGTGTCGTTTAGTAGAGTTACAGATGCGAACTGTCGAGTTGTATACTTAGATAGTGTGTAATGTTTGTTTTGTTTGAATAAAGTCTTTTCAATTAGTTTAAACTACATAAATCTTATTTATTATCATAACTCGAATTTGTTATGTGCCCAGACCAGCGTGAGTGATAAACAAAGAGCAGTGAAAACAGTAAAGTAATATTAAAAGTGTCAAACATAGAAACAAGTGCTATTTATAAACCAAAATGAAGTTTGGAAAAATTCGATGGAACGAATTTCAAGTAACGGAAATTCTAAGTAAAATGGACCCTGCGAGCAAAATATTTAGATATCAAGGCGCCAAAACCAGAAACACATGCGACTAAGTAGAATAAAGATGACGGAATGGCAGTGTGTATAATACCATCAGCTATGGATCTTAAAAAAGTAGTACTCATCGAGAATTGAAAATCAGCGCTTTAGATGATGACTAAACTTATATTGAATATTTTTGGCGTTAATTTTGTAGAAATTAATTATTCACAATTAAATGAAACTACGTGATGTAATATTATTTCTGCTTTTGAATCTTTGCTAATATCCCACCTGAAGATGTTGTAATACGACGAAACCTAGGTCCTGGTAAAGAAATTAAAGAAAGTAGAAATAATACTAGATCACATAGTTTCATTTAATTGTGACTAAACTTATGTCCATCTACGAGCAAAAATCCGAGATGACTAAAACGATGTTACACGAATGTTGTTATCAATATGAAATGCAGATAGCATTGCTCAGCATATGACTAAAGTTGAAAGTTTGGCTATACAATTAAAATAAATTGGAGGGGATATCAGCGATACTGCAATCATAACTAAGATACTGAGTACACTGCCTCCCAAGTACAGATTTCTTCGCCAGGCTTGGATGGTACAGGCAGGGTTGGATTGATTCAAAGAAACAAACCATAACCAACTTGACAGCTTGCTTATTAGTTGAGGAGACCAGCTTGAGAGAAGAAGAGAATGAAACTGCCTTATTGGTGGCAAAACAAAATATATAGAAGAAAACTTTTTTATCGACGAAAACAAATAAATAATTTTGTATATTACAACTGTGGGAAACGCGGTCATTTCGTAAAAGATTATCGTGCTCCTAAGCAGAAACAAAACCAAGGAGAGAATAATATCTCAACCTTCAATGTAGCGAATATTGTTTGGAAAGACGATGATGAAAGTAATGGATGGATCACGTGTCTTACAAACCCAAAAGTTTTGCAAAAATTGCACGAGTATACAGGATCTTCACTGAAATTAGGAAACCAAGAAACCAAAGAATTTGTTGGCCAAGGAAATATTTTGATTAACAAGTGTCTCAATTGACAGTGGGATATAAGGGTTCTAAAAATGCTCTTTGTGTACTTCAATTAAAAAGAAACTTATTCTCAGAAGGTGTAATGACCAAACAAGGTTATAGTATTATAAAGAAACACATTGATGCTTTAATTTAAAAGAACAATAAAATAGTGATATGCGCGCCTTTATAAAGCAACAATTTATACAAATTAAAAGTGAATACATTTCAAAATCTAGTGTGTAATGTAGCACAAAAATTGACCTTAAAACATGCATGAACGATTAGGACACTTGAAAATCAAAGACTGAAAATGTGAAAAACAATACGATTACTGGTTACTTATCGGGCTGTGACAAGTTTGCATGTGAGGACCGTGGTTATAGCAAGCATGCTCGTCAACCGTCCCATAAATCAAACAGGAGACCATTGCAGCAATGTGACGTTATTTACAATGATGTTTGTGGTCCATTCAATGAGCCATTCTGTACGAGTTATAAAATACTTTATTTTGTTTAAAGACGCTGCTGCAAGTTTCACATACGGGTACTTTATAAAAAGCAAATGTGATGTGTTGGATTGTTTTAAGAATATAATGACGAGAAATTATTTTTCTCATGGTGTACGCTTATTACATATTGATAACGAGGGAGAATATATGAGGAAAGACTTGAAAGAATATCTAGATAGTCAGAGTATTTCTCATGAACTTATTGCCCCTTACACACCCGAACAAAATGGTTGAGTTGAAATTTCCAAGATTATTGTAGATTAACTCAAAAATACTTGATTGAGGCTGTCGATTTCTTCACTTAAAACGTTTTTTTAAACCTTCTCGTTTTGAAAAGATATTATTTATGATAGTCCCCATTAATTTGAAGTCTATAAGCTTTGCAGTTTGTGTGCGAACCTATAAAATTAAATAGTTAACAGAAGTTTCCTTTTCAGGAAATTTATATTATCATTTTGTTATTTCAGTGGTGAGATTGTCATATTTTTCAGGGAAATTTTTAAAATTGTGTAACATAACAGGGTGCTAAATTAATTTTTTTTGTGACATGCACCACGTAATCGTAAAACATCAGTCTCGAATTTATAGAAACAACCCCATACCACATTTCTTTAAAATCAAACAGAAGTAATAGAAGAGTTCGATGTAAATCAATCTCTATTAATTGCTGAAAACATCTCAGAGCATGTATTTTAACAAAATATGTACCGACATAATTTATTAAGACGCCAATCCATTTTAGTCAACAAAAGGTCAAAGTATTTTGCAGTTGACGAATCACAGCAACACATAAAAACTTATACCCTATATCTTTATTTAGTTATTTTTTCTTATTTTTTCTTTTCAGTATATGTATATGTAATATGTTTTTATTTTACGAATAATAGAAAGAAAAAAAAAAATGAAGCATTTCGATATTATTAGAAACCCATTTTTTTAAATTTCTTTTATTCAGAATAATGTAATAAATCACGTTTACAATAAAACTTGCAAAAATGTTATATCAATACTGCGAATTCTCAATTGATTTTAAAAAAATATTTTTCAAGAAATTTTTATCTGATGAAATAAATACATTTATTTTATGAAAAAAAATAACTGATTTATAATTTCTGACTTTGGAAGCGACTATGCCAGAATTTTTTTAAGTTCAGAATTATGAAAGGAATAAGCTGTTTGAAGAAATGTTATAAGGAAAAATAAATACTTTACACAGTACATTTGATTTAATATTCTTAAATTTTATCAATAATATCTAAGTTCCTACATACAGTATTATGTGTAATGGATTTTAAATAAAAGCAGCTTTATAATTTTGTGGACTATTTTTACAAATTTTAATTTTTAACCATTGCACTGATTAATCGAGGTTTATTTTTAGTTATCTATTTTATCACATAAAGTTAATAATACAAGAATTTAATCAAAGAAACATTGTCCTAACATATTAAATAATAATGACAAATTTAAAAAAATTCGTTTAAATTTATCGTAATCAAATTCCAGACTTATTCAAAAGCCGAAAACGAAAACTTTATTTACGAATCAATATTATTCAACCATTTGTGTATCTGTGTGTTCGACACCACATATTCTCCGCATATTAGTGGCTATTTTTTATCATCAGTCATGTTCTTGCACAAACCCTCTTTGCACATATTTAAAAGCTTTTGGGGTAAGTCTGTAACATTGAGTAGAGTAAAGATAAGATATACTTTAACTTTTTAGGGTTCCTTACTTCAAAAATAAACGCGGAATTAGAAAAGACAACAAATATCCGTCTACCGGTGTGGCACATCCGTTTTAGCCGAAAACCGCATGACGTTAAAACTTTAGATATATCTCAGCACAGTAATAATACATGTTAATCTATACATAGCTCAATAGTAAATACTTAAAAATATCTGTATGGAAACTTTCTGAGGGTCAGAGTACCGAGGAGTTATAATATCAAATTAAGTACTCAGAAGGAGTACTGAAAATCTCTGGCTTTGATAAACAGAAATATTTTATACCATTTACCTCTAATGGAACTATATTAGTTTTATTATAGACGAAATTGTGTAAAACATTTCTGTTATAGAATTTTATTTGTCAACATTAACAACTAGCAATTACCGTAACATAACCTATATAATGAATATCCAGATAATGAAACATTAGGTCACAGAAGAAGTCTTCAATATAAAAGAACGTTTGACGTGTACCTTCAAATGATCTAAAAGTTATGCAACAGCACGTCAGTCAGAAGTTACTTGGTATACATCTTTTGAAATGTAAAACAAATTTTCTTTCCTTTTTAAGAGCTGTTCATTAGGCGAGATGATTATACGCCTGAGGTGAGGTGAGTGTACGATGTAGTAGAGACGATGGTAGATACATGACCACTAACTATACCAATATTAGCAGTATCGATGAAAGCATGGTTAATAACAAAAGATTTTCACTGAATATTGCGCGACAATATTGAATTTAATAACTGATAGTTAAGTATTTGAAGTTCCTTAAATACTACATAAAAATCATATTAGACGTGAAATTATTTTGACAAAGCGGTAGCTTGAAAACGCTTTTCGCCAAGACTCTCGTTGCTTGCTTCATTTGGTCTTCGGTATGATGATACACTTAAGTGATAAGGCTAAAAAATATATTTATATCCAGCAAACTTTGTGACAAATAGAATGAACTATAAAGAGTGCCTCTTTAACTAATAAACTATTTGTTTTAAACCCCCAATGAAGGGAGTAAAATATTTTTTACTGTTTCACATCCCAAAATATAAAATATATGTTATATATAAAAGATATGAGATTTTATTATTGATCTGGTTTAACTTTATATAATTTGAATCAATTCGCCTAAAACACGACATTTTTGAGTTTTGCATAATATTTTTTGTATAATATTCATTGAAATAATATTTGACAAACACACACAGTTATTAAAAAAATAATTTCAATAACTCATCAAGGACCAAAAGAAAAGGATTACCAGATTCCGTGAATAAATGAATTTATAAAATTTACATAAACAGTATGTGAGGACCATTAGAAAAAACGATTGTGTTGCCAAAAATTAGGAGCTGATAATATATCTAATGCATTGGTGGTTACAATAACTTTGAAGGTTGATATATAAATATTATAACGTTGATAGAAAAGGCAGAATATAATGAAATCAATTTGTTTTTTGTAAAACATATCATTTCTCCTTCCTTGTAGTCAGTATTGACAAACCATAATCTACTCGTATTTTCTTTTCTAAAAAAAAACTATCGTAATAAAAATTGAACACGTAGATAAAACTAAATTTGTCTAGTTAAACTCGATAGTAGGCAAACTATCTGTTCTTAAAACAAATGACCTAATAAACTTTCAATTTGTTTATTCGTAAAAAAGAAACGTTATAATATGTCAAAAAAGTTCTTAACTTTATAAAAATTAATTGTCCATAATAAAATGCTATAACGATCTTTAGTACAAATATAAGGTACTACCATGGCAACATACAATTGTAACTACCATGGCAACATACAATTGTAACTACCATGGCAACATACAATTGTAACTACCATGGCAACATACAATTGTAACTACCATGGCAACATACAATTGTAACTACCATGGCAACATACAATTGTAACTACCATGGCAACATACAATTGTAACTACCATGGCAACATACAATTGTAACTACCATTGATTCAGTGTCAGTAAATGAGATAATATTTTCATGATAACAGATATTTAGTATAAATTCATTACAAAGCCAAAACAGTCTCCAAAATACATTTTGCGGTGTGCAGTAAATGCACTAAGTGAAGAAGTTTAGAACTTACAAGATGTTTCTGTTCCTTAGAAAAGCATTTCACACCCTGGAAAATACGAGAATAATGAATAAATAGATAAGAGAGGACAAATTTTTTTTCAGAAAATGTAGAATGTCACTTTTATCGTATATGTTTCGATTTAACGAAACGTAAAACCTTTATTTTTATCCAAAACTTAATTGCTTTTGCTAAAAATGTTAATGTGTGTAAAGTTGTTTATGAGATTCCATTGATGAGGAGCTGAACACATATGTAATATTTTGAGGTATAAACTTTTTAGGCTTAAATCATGTTAAATAACGGCAACGATTGAATTAAATTTATACTGAGGATTAATTTAAAATAATTTTCTCAACATTTATCAAAATTACGTCTATTTACTTAGTTCAAAACATATTTACATTATATTTTAAGAGCAGTACTCTTAACGTCATGTTCAAACTTTTCATTAGATTCCACGGCACGTGAAACATAATCATTACAGTGGTTAAATAAAATTCTTACAAAATATTTGATTTCACTCGATTAGCAATTAAGCATGCTTGTAATTACACTGAATGTTTGGTTAAGTGTTTCGGATAAGATTAACGCATACGTGGATAGAAATCTATTTGTAATAAATCAATTATTCAGAGCACATGTTTTATATTTATTTACCACTGGGATTGTGCTGCAATATAATCAAATGTGAAGAAATATATGCTCAGTGCTAACAATATTTAATATAACTTCATATTGCAAGTTTAATAAAGATGGACTCAGCTTCTAAGTTTTACACGAATATTTTTATTGGAGCTAAATGAAAGAAATTGTAATATCTGTATAAATGGATATTTTCCCATGTAGATTATAAATTGCTCACAAATATAGGCCTTTTGGTTCTAATTAGTGACATTAGTATTTTAGTAAAATTGAATAAATTGTAAAATTATACATAATCGAGAATTTATACCGCCAACGCAGCAGCGGCAAATGTCGATATTGTAATATTTTGCGAAATTATTTTCGTGGCTGTTGAAATGTTTACACATCGCACGGCTTCATTGCGAATAAAATACCTAGTATTTGATCCAATTTTTAAAAAATTTTTATTGACCTTTTATGAAGTAAAATTGTATCAAAAAAGTGAAGTATGTATCGGTTATTCCTGTGCGAAATAGCCAACTTTTGATCTAACAATTGATTCGTCATACATTGCAGAACGAAATGTATAGAAAAGTAATTCATACGAATTTCTACATTAAAATTATAACATATTTTGTTGCTTTAAATCACAATTTTATAAGAAGATGAAGCATAAATATATAAGATGAAATAAATAAAGGTTAGTATTTCTTTTTGTACCAATGTCATGTAGCCAATATTTTAACAGCCTTAATATAAGTGCTAGTTGGTGTATAACCAAAATTTAGACTGTAAATTCGTTGGCTAACAGCGGGTTGATATAAACATCTTTCATCATGAATTGTTGTCCGTTATACAAACGAATAAAAATTTCCTAAAGTTCGAATTAGATTATTGTAGGGTCAATACAATTTTGTGTCGCTAGTTGAAATTAATTTCTGGTTGGTGGTTGGTCAAATAAAGGAAAAGATGCAAAAACTGTATAATTTTATTTAATGTATCAGAATGTAGAAAATATTTTTCAAAATAAATAGTCTTTAAAAATACGTTTTCAAAGAGTTGTAGTTAATTGCGTGAATATAAAAAATCACTGCGGACAAATCAACAAGTTGAATAGATGACAGAGATGAGATAGAATGGAGAAATAGATGAATCACAAGATAACTTTAGATTAACAATTACTTATTAATACAATGATGACGATTATTGAATATAGTAGATAATCTTACATTAATTACTGCTTATTAATATAATGATGACAATAATTATGTAAAAAGGTTAAGAAGTTAAAAAAAAATTACGAAATTTTGTTGCTGACGTTGCGTTTTATATGTTCATACCAACACAAGAGTAGAACTGTTAGTTCTCCGGAGTAACGGTTTATAACAACAAAAAAATTAATTAAAATTTGAAAAATTTAGTTCTTGCTTAAAACGCTTAAGTACTTCGTTTGAATATATTTGTTTCGAGGCAAAAATCAAAAATATAGATTTTTCCGCGTTGTCCATTATATAATTATAACATTTTATTTTATGGATATATATTTATTATTAAAAATTATGAAAATTGCCAGAACAATACTAGATTGTCGAATTTTTGCAAAAGATATTGTTGCGGATTTCATAATCGTAAGAACTATTACTTCGATATTTGTACAGATATCCTTAAATTCATAGTCACGCAAATCAGCGCATGGAATTGTAGCAAAAATGAAAGAAAAATCCAAAAAAGCAATAACTTCTAACGTCTAAAATATAATATAACGTCGTAAATTTTTATCTTAAACTAATAATTACACATTTTTATAATTAGTAAGTTTTTACGCCTGTGAAAGATATAAGCAATATATTTATGTCGGGAAAATGAATATTTGTAAATAGTTTCATTAGAAACCCTAAATGTGTATGAAACACTCGTAATGCGGGTTCTACTTGTGCTTGAATAATTTTTTATTTTCATCACTGTAGTAATTAGCGATATTAATGTGGTAGAATAAGAGGCTAATCTATAAAATAATAGATCATTTAATAATATAAATAATATAGACATTGTCAACTGAAAATTATTCAAAGTTATTTTTTTCTTAATTATAGTGTACACTAATGATATACAAAAGAGAAAAAGACGTATATAAAATAAATTTATGCAATGAAATGTAGAATGGTTAAATGAAGTTTCGTAATATTATATGTAATTCAAGTTAAAGATATCTAACATGATAAAATTTGAGGTTACTATTTCCCAAGTGCGATAGTGAATATTTAATAACTATTTTATTCAACGTAAAACTGAATATTTTGGTTACCTTTTTAATTTCTTAAATCACAAGGCGGATTTTAAAGGCAGTATACCTTGAAAAATTACGAATTGATATTTGTTTGATTCTATTTTATTTCTCAAATATTATTCGAATTCATTATATAAATATGTCATATCGATACTACAGTGTACTCGCAAACCATTTATGAAGAATGTAACCTTGTGATGTAAATTCATGATTTTACAATTATGCGGTCAATAAAGAAATTTTGACACGTTCGCGCCCAAACCAAAAAAAATAAGTCTTGCAGAGAGCCACTTGTGACTCTCGCAGGAGATAATGGGGCAAAAGAGGGAAAAGTTTAATAAATCATAAGCAAAATAAATTGAATATTTTTTTGGCATTTAACGACAGTTATTCAGGTTATCGTTTTCTCTTACCTTACATTTATTTTTTAACCATTTATATTGACAATGTAATATTACAATAAAATGACGAAATACCAAACTAATATTCTTACCTTTGTATGCATTACTTATGATAATTTGATATGATTCAGATTTTTAAAATTGTTTTTAACTTCTTTTATTAAAACATCCTTGCTAAGTAATAATATGCAAACCTAGGGAAAAAATCAAAGTGTTTTATTCAAGAGACTAATGCAATGTCATTTCATCTGAAAATAGGCGGATCCAGCACGGTGTTCATTCTAATTTTCATCTGCTTTTTATATCCAAGGTATTTGATGGCAGTAATTTATTTTTGTTTTGCTTGGAAATGAGAAACTTTAATGTATAATTTGTTAATATGGTTAAAAACTTCAATGAACCATCATGATTAGGATCTCGATTAAGAGATATCTAGGATGTCAGAAAACTGTAAATCTCCATCTGAACCGTATACTCATGACATTCACAAAAGTCGAAAGCTAGAAAATGTAAGGCTATAACAGATGAAAGAACGGAAGATAACAAAGTTCTAACGCTTCCTTCTTTACCAAGAAATTTTAGGAAGGTTTCTTGAAATATTTTGGAAACAATGTAAATAACAAATGATAGCAATGCATCTGTTTAAGTTTATGACTTTATAGTTTTATGTATCATATATAATTAAAAATACTTTGATAAAAAAAATATAGAACATATTTATCTGTCCGTTTAACGCTTATATTAAAAACAAACCATTTGAAAGTCATTTAAGTATACATTTAACTTTTTACATATCAGCTCACAGCTATTACTCATGACAAATGTTTTAGATGTGACTAGTTTCTAAATTCTGTAGTTCATATTACATCCTATTCCGTTTATCGCGCATAATATCGACCAATAAATAGTCTTATATTTAATAATACATTCTTTATAATGGTCGAGATTCAAATGTAAATTAATGAAAGGTTTCATCACTCTCACAGTTATTAGCCCACAACCTTCTGAATTCATTCAATTATTTGCGTAATCTCTCAAATTATTGCCTCGCACTTTATGAATATAACAAACCCTCTGTGAGCTTGTGGAAGCCCCGTCTTTTAATAGTTCATTGTGGTGTAGCCAGATTAATTATGACAATTGTAACTATATAATCGTTAATTAGAGCGACCATATGCTTTTGTTTGCTAGTGTTTTATGATAATGTTCCCATAAATTTTCACATATTTTAATTTTTATTAAAAATCACTAGGTTAATTTTGCCATTCAATTGACGTCAAATCTTTAGGGACTATATTATAATGTAATACTTTGGGACGCATATTATAATGTAATATTTTATTCTGTGACATAGAAATATATGGAAAAAAAATTACCCTAGCAGTTAAAACTCTTTTAATAGGAAATGCTGACCACGTACGTATATTTTTTTGGATATATTATTAATTTTGAATTTAATATTTTACAAATGGAGCCGAAAAGATACAAAGGGATGCAATAGATCCTTAATATAATTTCGGAAAGCTTGTCCAATAATATCTTATAAAATGTTATCCTACCACTAGCAAATATGGTTGGAAAATCAAATCAAATTCTTTGCTGCGTATTGATTGAGATTCCTATCTGAAGAGTCTACTTGTAATATATTATGCACATAAATTTATAACTATAATGACTATGAAGTTGTGGCATACAAAAGGAAGGGTGGGACGAAGTTCTCATTTCGCAATTTCAAAAGCAAACTTTTAAGTTTAATTTCTTCGCACTGGAAGAAATCAAGGAATGATGCCAATGTTACGTGATAATTAAATGATTAAAAATGTGAGTTGCTCCAATGAAATTAAGACTAAATCTTATCATAATTCTACATAAAAAGGGTGCCTTTATTTTTGGAGTATACTCCTTAAGAATAGATTTTGATTTATAGATCGAATTTGATATATATATATATATATATATATATATATATATATATATATATATGTATATATATATATATATATATATATATATATATATATATATATATATATATGTATATATGTCAGATTTCAGAGCGTAAAAAAAGTGTAACCGTGAGGTGTTCTGTACGCGCAATATTTCTGAGCATTTTTAGAGTGAGATATCAATTATATATTATATATATTTGACATTTTCTTAGGGCGTAATCACAATGACAGAGTGTGACACACATGTTGGAATTTTTTATGGCGTAATCTCAATGACGCAGTGTGACACACCTAGTTTATTATCATTCGCCTATATCAAGATGTAATCATTAAATGTGATTATGTGTGAATATTTGATGTCTTCTATCCTATGAAACTTTTAAGTTTGACGTTACTAAATTTTTTATGTAAATTTGATCTTGTGTTTTACTTGAATATAATTATATTTCCAGTATTTTTTTATCAAAGAGTTTTCCATTTACATTTAATGATATTGATATTTATATTTATATACAGTGTTACCTATTTTATACATTCCAAGACAATCGTACTTATGGAGTAAACTCCAATCACGCGTCGGAGCTAACATGCACAATTTTTTTTTCATCTTTTAATGCGAAATAAAAGTTAAATGATCAGATGTCGTGTAGCAGATTGATGATTTGGGCTGTGATACACAAATAGTGAAATCTAAATTTTGCATCATAAAGGTATTCCCAAAATGTTATTTAAAACGTAGTAAGAATTCTACTTTGAAAGCTGTCGATTAACCTTCTTATTTTGATTTGTGTTATTTATTTTAATCTCAATAAAATGAACCCTCTTTGTATGAGCATCATATTATCGGCAGAAGTATATCTTAAAAAACAGGTAGTCCTATTTTTTGCGTTTTCTTGTCTCCGTATTTCAAAATCTACATTTACCTTATATCGGATTTCAATAGAAGAAATTTCTTTCTTGTTTGGAAAAAGTCATAAATTAAACATCTAATAAGAGTAACGACTGAATAGCTATAAAAGTAAGCAAACTGTGGATCGAATTATTTGTTATAAATCATTTGAAATTCGAGTTAAACAGCCCTCGAATAAACGCTCGAACAGATGATCAGCTGAAAGAAGCTAATGCTGAGTAATGTAGGTAGTGGTCTTATCCTTATATCGCCCATTACAATATATTATGGTATAAAATAATATTATTATAGGTATGTACCGCTAAAGATAAAACCACGTGCAATTTAATAAGAGAAAATGATTGATAACGGTCGGATATTGCACCGCAAGACGAACTAAACCCGTTTAATATAGTTGCAAAAACCACAGGTACAGAACTACAGCAGCGTTAACATCTTATTTCAAATATAATTTACCTTATTTGAGAATTAGACGATGTTCCGTTTAAAAATAATTCTTAAAAATACAGGTAGTGGAAAGATTTCGTCTACCAACAATAATTATGTAGATATTTTAAGGGACAAATTCAAATACTTCAGTTTATTTTTACACTTATCGCTTGGTAAATTGATGTAGTGCAAGTTACAAGCACTATCCCCATACACGTATTGGATGTATGATTCCAATAAACGTCCTGTATATGGATAAAATAATTATATGGTTCTACTACTCAGTTATATTTAGTACAAGTCGATCTGAGTATTCTGATTCTAGCAAAATGTCGATATTATCTTGATGTAACATATTTTAATATTGGTTTGGTTTGCCAACACCATGTTAGAAATAGGCCGTCAGTCGAACATTACACAACAATTAGGTAAATTCATAATAAATATTAGTACATAAGATATCATGATACATGTTAGTGACAACAATAAAGAACCAAATGAACACAATTGAACAAATTTGGTGCTCACAGCGATAAAAATGGTTTTTACTTGCAATAACATAAAACTTTTAAGGAAGACACAAAGCGACATAAACTTAATTAACCAAGGCGAAGTCTGACTCATGTATGAGACTTGCACTTGTGGAAATAATCATTCCCACTTAAAATTAAGGAGGTTATGTAAATAATTTCTAAATTTGAATTTGTATATTTTTTTATTTAATATAGCTAAAAGTCAAAATTAAAATGTTTCGGTAGACTGCATACGTACTATATATATGTACAATTTGTTTAGTTATATTTCACACAAATTCATTATGTCGGCGTCTGTCAAAGATTCGTCTGAATTTTTTTCTTTTTTTTTTCGACGATTTTTTTCTCTTTTCACTAGTTTTTTCTATTGATGTTTTTATATTGACTTCTAAAAATAAAAGACAAATATTAAAATATCAATATTTATATACAATTGTATATACAGTGGTACCTTTGTTACTCAACATCATAGAAATGAATGGAGAGTGGAATTATCAAAATTTCAGAAATAATCAATTATCAATGTTTTATTTCTGAAATTTCTTGGTTAATACTTTATTCAATCATCAAAGAGTTCATTTCTCCATTTTCTTTTTATATATTTTCCAAATTTCAAAATTGCAAATTATTTAGTAATATATTTTTCTTCAAAATATGTTAGAGGAGCGATTTTTTATTTGGATGGAAACGAATGATTAATCTTAAATATATCAATATATATATATATATATATATATATATATACATATATATATATATATATATATATATATATATGTATATATATATATATATATATATATAATGCAATTTTTTTTTATTTCACATTTTTACACATAGCATATTTATATCTTTGTTTTATTAATTAAAGTATTCTTGGGAGAAGTTAAAAGGATAGGTTAGAAAAGAATTCTGATTTTAGTTTTAATGAAAACTCTGAAATTAACGTAACTAATAATAACAAATTTCAACTGGTAAATATTTTAATCCAAACTATAACTTAAAATCATATTCTAGTAATCGTTGTGAAAGCTGGCACCTAATATATAATTCGTATATGGTTCCGGACACACAGATTCGTAATCGGCTTACACGTACTTGTATCTACGTATGAAGTCACCGACAAAACACGCGTGGCCACTTAGCTCAGCCTGCATATTTCATACGCTTGAGAGGGTGTGACGGAAAAAATTAATATTTGAAACATCGAGGAAATGAGGTGCTTAAAAGTATTTTTGAGCACATTAACTACGTGTATGCAAATACTGACAGAGGCACTCTTTCGAACGTATCATTATCATAGAACGTTTTTAAAACTTGTTATTTATTATACAATACGAAAGTTGTAGTTCATTTCAACGACGTCGCACGAGGTACACACTTAACCTTATCAAGTAATCATTCAACTAAATCTTAAATAAAATTGGCTAAAATATAAATCGGCATTAAAATTATAAAAGAAAATAACAAAACAATGGTTTACCTATTAGATAATTACGTCACGCTGAATAGGTTAGATATTAACTTACAAAATATTTTATGCCTACGTACTTTGAATGGATAATTTAATAAAGAAAAATACGTTATATTTCTAATCGTTAGAAATTAAATATCAGTTTGGAAAATAAATCCAAATATAAAGTAATAAATACATAATTCATTAATAATATCTGGTATATCCTAAGAAGTGAGCATCTGACAAAAAATAAAATAAATTTTAATATGGGTTGCTAGGCTTAAAAACAATATTTTTATTTGTTATTTTCTCTTAATTTTATTGCGATAAAAATTGACACTTTAAATAAAAGAAATACAATCAGATACTTTAGTATTACTATAAACTTATTACCATAAATTATTTAGAATAATTAATTGAAAAAAAAATTTAAAAAATTAATAACAATATTTTTCTCTCACTAGCTATACCCATGAATTCGTTCACGTGCAGATCTTTAGAAAACATAACTTTCAGACTAATACTGTCTATTTTGATAGCTATGAAAATACTTTTTTGAAATAATTACACTTTGTACTGAAACGCTAAATTGCCATATAAGTATTACAAATTTCAAAAATAATTTTGGAATTTCATGCATTTCCTAGGAATTTGTATGGCGTTAGAAAAAAAATACTGGAACTTCCTCTATACCATATCTTTCTTCTCTTCATGTAACGATATGTACCTAAACGTGACGCCACTTTAAAATATGACTAAACAATCGCCGCCTAAGAAGGTTTACTTCAAAAATAATTAAGTTTAAAGAATATGAGTGGGAATACCTCATACGCGGTATTGCATAATCATTTATGTACATAGCATGCAAGCTACTCCCATAGAATTTAATAATTCTCCAAAATATGTTAAATTAGAATCGAGTTCATAGTTATGGGCTCTAGAAAATCGTTTCAAATAAAAATTCATCACTAAAACTCACACACGCACAAACAGACACACACACACACATATACATGTATAGATCTATATATATATATATATATAAATATATATACATTTATATATATATATATATATATATATATATATACATACATATATATAGTTACGCACACAAAAGCAATTGAATTTCGGTTATGCAAAGCATGTCGAGTATGTTCGTCTGTTCGTAGTATATTAAGTTTATTGTTCTTACACTCGTGTTCTTGAATTTTTGTAAATAAATATCATTATACAAAAATAACCTCAGATATTATAGCTTAAAACTACAATTTGAACACAAGCCCTTACTTTACTATGTAATTATATGCAGATATTTTTAATTTTCCAAAGAAAATAAAGACAATTAAATTTAAAAAACATAAGTAATGTGCCCCTCTATCTTTAAAAACACTGAAGATAAACGCTGAATAAAATTAATCAACGGCTCCCAGTACGGGTGATCGCTGTGGGAGCACTAGACCAATATACTATGTATGAACTACAAAACTTGAACAATAAAGTAAAACCATATTATGTTAAGTCCCTAGTAGATAACATACGTGAAATAGAAATAGAATATGCTCTTGAAAAATAAAATAGAATAGAATAGGCCCATTACAGACCAAAAAGAAGGTTATAAAGTACTGGAATAAAAAAACTTTATTTTAATGTGTAAAATATCTAGAAGTGGCCTTAACGGAATATGTTTTCTTCTAAGAATAATTGAAAAGATAGAGTTAGTGATTTTATATTATATTCAGAAAAGAAGCAAGGTTAGATTTAAATACTGAAAAAAAACAATAAATTTAATGCTAGTATGTATCCCAACCACAACTGGAAAGCAAGAAAAATACAAAAGTTTTAAGAAACCTTAATATTAGATTTTGAAAAAATCATAGAGATGACATACATTACAAGAAGTCATAGAGCTAAAATGCTTGTCCAATTCTGAATTGAAAATGAACTAGCAGTAGTGAACACATCCTACAAAAAAACAAAAAGAACGATGGAACTAGTAGTTACCAAGTGGACATACAAGGAATAAAATAGACTTTGTGTTGGTAAAAATCACAACCTAAACAACAGAAAATTTAGAAATAATAGTTTTTTTTCCTCTACTATAGACTGGTACGTGTAACCAAGTAGCAGATGTGAAGCAAAAGCAATCAAGCGTAAAATGCGGAATATATTAAAAGAACTACTGCTTGTAGAAAAAGAAATATTACAATACATAATAATAAAATTATATAAAAGTGGTGAAAATGACAAGAATAACTACTGTAATGTAGCAAAATTAATAAAAGGAAGTTTGATTAAATTGCTAAAACAAGAGGAAACAAAAAATACATGATTAGTTTAGAAACTATTAAACGTACTAGAGAAAGAACTTATCTAAAAAATAAACAATATAAAGCTAAAATGAAGAAAAAGGAGCTAAAAAATTTGTACAAGAAATTAAAAAAGATAAATGAAAAACACGTCACCGACTTGATGTTGTCAGAGAAGAACTGGAGAAATAAAGTTCCATGAAATGAGAAGACACGACACCGACTTGATGTTGTCAGAGAAGAACTGGAGAAATATAGTTCCATGAAATGAGAAGACAAATGTCTGCGAAATGCGTAAAAATGAATCATTTCTCGCAAAGAGTAAAAAGGAAACAATTCTACTAAAAAATGAACTAGTTTAAATTGCTAGGGAATTATATAAAAACCGATATGAAAGCCACACTCAACACTACAGACAGGTTTATTTTTGTGTTTAAAGGAAATGAAGAAATACCACATCGTGAGAAAAGCAAATCAGTAAGTAATCATAGGAGCATGAGTGAATGTTTTTCCAAAGGACGTGTTAAAAGAAAACCTTGTTAAATAATATAAGAACTCTGACTATGGCGGTTTCGTAAATATTTGGGCAGTTATGAATATTAGCTATTTAATATATCTTATACGGGCCTGAAATCTGATGTATATTTAAAAAAAAATGTCAGCCAGAATTATCGCTATTGTTTTCTTATAATCTTTACGGAAGCTTTTAAAAACACTTTTTTTTTTTAATTTTAGATTATGTGTTTGCGGAAGGAAGTGGATATTTTATAATTATGGCAAAATTTAAGTTTCTACGTGAAACCCTTTCTAGAAAAAATGGCTGTGATATACGGACGGACGGACACACAAGTGGTTTTACAAGGGTTTGGTCTTTTCTTTTGAGGTACGAAACGTTAAAATGATGTTCAATACTGAACTTACATACCTATTTGTTACCAAATAATTATTTATTTCGCAGTGAGATTTCACATACATTTCAACATTTAGAATCGGAACCGTACCTGCGAGAATGGTCATCTAGTATAATAATATATACCAATATATCAAACTCTATCAGTTAACAGCGCCCTTATAGAGGACGGGTGATGACGTAGTAAAAAAATCTGTCTGCTATCTTTCCCCGAAGATTGGAGTAAAAATATTATATGCCACTTTAAAGCTCAATATTTGGGAAACAGACCTTAAAAATGATAAATTTTAAATAATGTCACACTTTTAGTTTAAAGACCCATCTAATTATATTCAACTCGATTTCACATATATATACTTCAAAAATGGTCAGTAACTTTCAGTATTTAATGCATATGAATTTAAAACTATTTAAACTGTGAAGTAGGTGATAGATAGATGGACAGAAATGTCAAAATGTTATCGTACGTTATCTCGCTACAAAACCCTATAAACATTCATTCCACTGTTAGTGCAAAAATATAAAACAATATAAATAAAGTTATTAATAAGTACATACGTGGAAGAAAACATTACTCTCTCACTTTTGTTAGCAGCATGGTCTATGCACCTTTTTTTTTATTTGGGCAGCCGCTCTCTCTTTAGTTCAAAACTACCCTTTATCGGAATATAAATAATCTATGTCTCAGCTTGAACTTCAAGATGATTCGTTGTAATAATCTGGAAAATCCCTAAACATCAGTTTTAAACCTGCATGTTCTATCTTAATGTACATAAGTTGATAATAAGATATAAAATTAATTAATGTTGCCTACATTTGACAAAGGAAAAACTCAAATACTTAGGTATAAATCTACACTCTTAACATTATTGTAATGAAAGTTTAATTATGATCGACTTTTATTGGGAATACTTTGCTTCGAGTGTAAAACGAAAATAAACAGAATAACTTGCAGAATATATAAAGGTAACATAAACTTGAACTATAAGGTAATTCTTATGGTTCAATTTTAGGTTCAATTAAAAGTATTATTCAAATCGACTTTGTAGTTTTTATGTAATATCAAAATAGACAATAATTGTAAATGAAATGCGTCTTTGGTATCAAAGGATGTTTTCAAAGAAGTCTTCGATACACCGACCCCTCTCTTATTATTTTATAATAGTATAAATATATTATTTTATAATAGTATAAATATATTTTTGATCTTTAAAAATAATACACGTCCATATTTTCGTGCAATCCAGTAAAGAATTGAGCAAAGTTACAAATATAAGTGGTTATGTTATTATTTTTAGCAATATTCATTTATGAAAGAAAATCTATATTCTAGTAATTGTACATAACATTACAAATACCGATGACCTTTTTATCTTACCTTAATCTTTTTATCAATCATAATTTAATAATTGCGCCAAAAAGTTCTCCCAAATGAAAATGGATTTCCAGGAATAAATAAAATACCATTATTTAATGTTTTATTTTGTTAGTCCTGCTAGATAACGAATATATATTTCCGAGAAATCAACTTATTTACTTCAACAAAATACTTCAACAACTGGAAATTTATTGAGACATTTTTCGGGTAATATGTATTACACTTCGTTTTTCAAATCAATTATATTATTTGTAAATTAATAAATATGTAACGAATTTTTGTGTAAAGTATTATTAAGACAATTTACATGTAATGTAACAATAATTTAATTTAGATTTTACTGACAGAAACAAATTATTTTACGAAATAAATGGCCCTATAAATAATTTGCCTCAGTTATAGGTGTAAATAATTGAAAGGTTTAATAATTTTAATTTAATGAAAAACAAATAGACCCAAGAGAACTAACAAAATAATTTATGAAAATAACTTTATTTCTCTTAGAATGAAACTCTTTTTTGACCATAAATTCTTTATGTTCAAGATCAAGAAAAAGTAAAGACAAAATGTTACGAACTGTTTGAGTATCAGTGCCATTATTCTTATATAAATTAAGAAAAAGTAAACAGAATGAAAGCGTCTTATTTTAAACAAGTTACTCGATTCATTGCCTCTCGTATACTCTTGTAATTTTAGTGTGTATTAAAACACTTGCAAACACTTTTAAAATAATATATTGTTTATACTTTAGCATTGTTTAATATTTTAATTATTTTCTTTATCTTATTTTCGTAATTATATCTCCAGTACGACTTAATCTGTGGTTCGTTTTGTTATTCTTTCGGTCTAAGGAATTTTATATGAAATGGTTTTTGTATGAATGGAATTTTATATGAATGGAACCCTTTCCTTCATTATATAGCCTTATTTCATAGCATTACTTTGATTTGAATTCAGCAAGTATTTAAAAATTCTTGCAATATAAACGTTATCTGTGATAGGCATAATATTAAGAATATGTTATAATTGACTTAATGTTTAAATAATAATAAAGCATTTCTAATCGCCGCTAAGTTTTAATCCTTTTATGAAAAATTATAATATTACAAATCTATATACTTCTCTGTGAGCTTCAATTTTATTAGTCCATTCGCAAAAGCTTCGTAAAATATTCATACGAAAATATATATCGTTTGCCTTTATTTCAAGTGCATCGTTTACCGCGTCAGAACGACATGCGTATAAGAGAATACAAATTGTAGGAAATGAAAGGAAGAGACGAATCGTATTATCTAATACGTCTCATTACTTTGACTTCATACCGTGCATGTATTTCATTAGCTTTGAGTATGTTACTTTGAAATTAATTACGCGTTGTTTTGCATGAAGGTGGGTTTGTTTATACGCCGCCAAGAAACTTTATACTCAACCTTAGGCTTACCTTACGCTTACTTAGAAATTATGGAAATGTATTGAATCCGTTTCAACAATTTGTTGAAATTAAATATAATCTGAAAATTCGTTAGATAAAGAAAATATCAATATCTGCATTCTTTTTAATTTTATCTTATTTAAAAATTGAAAGATACGGAAAATTTAACCTTGAAAAAATATGTTAATGTAAGTATTCAGAAGGTGTAACTGAAAGCATATAGACACACGAATTTTACTTACTTTTGGCAACGTAATAATTCAACAGAATTTCAATGAAACAGAACGTAATTCTCACATTAAATAATCATATTAGAATTTAAGATTATCAGTGTGGTACAGTGTAGGAATAATATTTTATTTACTATTTTACTTCAATGTAAAAATGACAACTGATGACATTATTTTTTGTGACTTTTTTTTTCAGTTATTAAAATATATCAGGGGATAACTTAATGTAGGATTTTTCCCTAAGTACATAAATTTTAATATAAATATGTCAAGTTTTGAAATGATACCTATAGTAACACGCAAACAAAACGATTTCAGGATTGTATCTAATTTCAAATAAAAAGAAACTGGCCATATTTTGTTCAACAGCTGGCGGACAATGAGTTTTTTTAATTTTAAAACAGGGATGTTGACTTTTATAGTTGGATGAGATGAAAGATAATCATCTAGGCGTCAAGAACGCAGCCTGCGTATATAAATATATTTCTGGTAAGCATAACATGTCACACAACACGCATCAGAATGAAACCAGATAAATGCGGTGGTCAGGAAAAGAATTTTAACTTTCCTTCCATGCTTCTCCACATTATTACGAACAATAATAGGAAAGTATTGATCACGTTTTTTTAAGTCTAGGCGTAGCCACATGAAGTGTGACTCAGTTCACCAGCCTACACACCAGATGAATGGATATAAATCATGAGGTTGGCTGGAACCAATCCCCGTACGGTTGATATCATTATATTAATACATGATGACCTTTTAGACTTTAATCCAGATCAAAATTTGGATTAAAATGAAATACATCAAATCACTAAAGTAAATAAATCCAGTTTTAAAAAGATAATACACCGATTTCCATCCACGCATTTCAACTGCTTAGAAATTATGTTTGTTATTAAGGTAAGCGAACAAACACAAAAAAATATAATTATGAGTATATACATACCTACATATATATATATATATATATATAAATATATATATATATATATGTATGTATGTATGTATATATATATATATATATATATATATATATATATATATATATATATATATATATATATATATGTATATATAGACAGAGAGAGAGAAGCAGTAGTATTATTAATAGTATGTTAAAAACGTGTTATTTATTTACTTATAACACGTTTCTATCGTAACACGTTACACGTATATAATCGTAATTGTTTTCTTTCTATTTCCAAATATTGTCGTCAAATATCTCGAGGTGTAAGTTTTCCTTCCGATTTTTCTGATGCATTTCCTTCCATACTGCTTTCTTTATCATCATCCCTAAATTTTTCCATTCCATTGTTTCTGTTAATATTTTCCTCATTCCCATCTTCACATTTTTTGTCTTAATTTATATTATCACTCGTATCATTTGTTGATGGCATTATTTCATGATATTAAGACTCATTATCGGAAAATATTTCCACGACAATTCAAAGCTTGTTGTGGAAATATTTTCCAAAACCGTGATTATCAGATCGACCAATTGGATATTTTTTTAATCCTCCTCGATAATTGCCCCGAAGGTTTTCCATTTTTTAAATCGTTTACTGAAAATTATACAAAAAAGACAACTGTAAATTAATTTATAACCTTTTTTTAATTTTTTTTTGACGAGCGTATCTTTTAAATCACTGTTACCTTCATTTAGACTGGGAAAAAGTATGTTGCAAAATATATTTATCAAACATTGAAGAATATGTGGTTAAAATTACTAGTATTGCATTTGGTACATGCAACCTCACATTAATTAAAACAGAGATTCTCAAAGTGTGTTGATGCCATAAACGGAAAGCTTTTCAAAATTTTCGAAATAAATCATCGCCGCACCTCTGGAGCCAATACTATAATTACAAAATATTGTTTTTTTGGTATCATAAGCTCTTGCTTATGCTAAATATAAATTTGTAATAATAGAAGTTGACAAAGCAACGGAGGTAGTTGTCATTACTTGAGGCTCAACCACTCATTGCAAACCCATAACTTTCTGCCGATATAACGTTTGCCTTCTTATAAAAAACCATAGCAATAATATTGAAACTTGTAAAAAAACTATTGCGTGCTAGAGATTGTGTGGAATTTACTTTTGGTATTTTGACTAGTAAAAATTGCATATTTTCCAATAAACCTATTGAAACAAATCTAAAACATTGCTCACTTGTAATTAAAGTAGCATGTTTACTATATAATATTGTAAGAAACCGAGATGGCCAAAATGACATGCATTATTAAAGAGCAGTAGAAAATATAAACCATGATAGCGATGATTCCCAGAAGAAACATGGCAAATATTAGATTAACTGGACATGACATACGCATACGAAATAAATTTAAGGATTGTTTTATAAATGAATAAGTTGTGATTTGGAAAATTTGCCTTTTATTTTTTCCACTTGTGTCTCACGACATATCATTTTTATAATTCTCATGTTTGCTGCACGATAATTCCGGATGAGTCAATATTTGGCTTATAACATTTTCAGTATTTATATTCATCATGAATATGAATAAGAGCGGAAAAATCAACTAATTTTGATAGAATCGCAGGTCGCGCAAACTCGTCCGCAATCGGTCGCTATTCGCGGTCGTCTAGCTTGGTTACCGCACGTGCCAACGTGGCGCCAAACAAACGTTCTGCACTATTGTTTATGCGGCTCCCAGTCGCCACTGGCCGCGGTCGCGCCTGTGTGGCTACGTCCGACATTCCGTGCGGCATTCGTTTCAATTTCATCAACCCCTAAGGCTGTTGCCTAATTTATAAATGAATAGCATACAGGTTTTATGATTAACATATCCTATACTATATATACTAAACGAGTAATTCTTGTGTGTATATACATATATATATATATATATATATATATATATATATATATATATATATATATATATATATATACATATATGTACATATATATATCTATATATGTGTGTGTGTATGTATATGCATATGTATATACAGAAGGAGTGCGAAGGTTTAAGAAGAAAGTTTAAGGGGAAGGTTTAGGAGAAGGGTTTAGGGGGAAGGTTTAAGGGGAAGGCTCATGCAAAGGTTAACGTGACCGCTATCACTAAGGCTGACGCGAAGGCGAACACAAAGGTGAACCCGAAGGTGAACGCGAACGCAAAGCCGAAACCTAGGATGAAGGCAAAGGTGAAATAGAAGAAAATCTAATACTAAATCTAATGCCACGAAACCAGTAATTTCAAGTTCCTATGCGAAACTCGAAATACACCGAGTGATGCTCGGTCACCCGATATTAATTTTAAGTTAGAATTGTACATAGGCCTGTTTGTGCATAAATTTATAATGAAGAAGTTTAAACAATCGCACAATCTTCTATATTACAGTTTACACACACTTTACATCAATAATAATTAGTGATTAGCCCTTATTGCATTTGAGGGTATAAAAATTGTTTTCTTTTTACTTTGTGATATCTAGATGTTACACTAGGTGTCTTACACAAAGGTGTTTCACACAAAGGTGTTTTACACCCTTCATTTGCATTTTTCTACATTTATATCATAGTAATTGTTGCTAAGAGGTTAACATTCCTGACTAACATTAGTCAGGAACAATAATCTTTAACAAAAGTATCCCCTAGTTTTTTAAACGATAATCCATAGGATAAGCAGAAATCAAATGTAATGCGATTTAGATAAAATCCTTGAAATACGTTTGTGCTCCTACAATATGAAATTTGTTCAATTAGGTTCGTAGAATTGATTAATCTTAGAGAAAATTGTTGACTCGGTAATTTTACTATTTTCCGAATTTGTAACAATCTAGTGATATGGTATATTATTTTTTAGATATCATATTTAATTTTATACTATTATTAATACGTGGAAAAAAATAAAGGCTTAGAAACTTATTAAAATGAAAGGTTTTATTATATAATCAATGATCTACTAAAAGTTTTTAAAATTGTTGTGAGTCGCCAATATGTGGTTTTAATCAGGTGGAAATAGATGTTTATCTACCGTAAGAAAATATGTTTATCTACTCAAATATAATCACTATATTAATTAATGTTATTTTAACGATGAATTAGAGATACATTCGATTTTTCAGAGAGAGAAAATGCGAATTTTAATTCTATGTCAAAAAACAAAATAATAACAAGTATACAAGCCGAATGAAATTATTGTGTATTGCTTTATATAGTTTTCGTTAAATTGCTTTTAAATTCTATTTATAACTATATTTGAGAAATATGCAGATTATTTATAATAGGAATCGATAAAATTTATCCAGAAAATTTTCAAAATAAATCTACGAAATATTAGGCGATCTGACATACATTATTGACAAATTTAGGTAGAAGTCAGTACCAATTATGTATCTTTAGAAATACAATCGATAGATAACACTATCGATGAAATACATGATGGGTTTCATAAGTCGTCAGACAAATTGTGACCATCGATGTGTTTAAAGCTGATGCATTAGTGAAAAAATAATTTGATTCTAAGTTTATGACTATTCAATAAGATTAAGCGTGAATGCTATTAATTGCATTAATTAAGTCTATAATCTATCAATTAAGTCTAATTTTTAACGTGAAGGTAATTTTATACAGAACTGGAAATTTAATAAAATTTTCTCTTCGAATAAGAAAAAGAGAACTCAAGTGGAATGCTGTGTTTGTATAATTACTTGGTCCCTCTTTCATATGCATTCGCAGAAAATCAAAGAATGGTCAAAAAATTATGTGTTGTCCAAATATTTAATAGTCAGTTTTAAAATATACAATATGTTCATGAATTTCACAAAGAATATTTTATTTAATTACCTATATGTTTTATTTTAATAATTATTTTAGTTGACTCAATTCTTGGAAAGCTATTTTGAGATTGACTTTGATTATCTGTACATGCATATATAAATGTGTCAAACCACCCCAAACCTGGAAGGAGAAATTACTTTATATTATATTGCCAGATTAGTTTTTCTTTCCAGCTTTACCCATGTCAATTGTTATTATTTTTATTAATAGTGGAAAAGATAAACGAGATAATAAACGAACAAAAGAATAAATCAACTCAAAGTGTATATATATATATATATATATATATATATCACAAGCAAATGTTCAAAAATAATGAACGGGTATTTTCCCCAGAATTTCGTCGCATTATCGAAATAATATAATACGTTTACACCCCAGCCAATTTAGGCACATGATCTTGTACTTTGTCAATTTTTATGTGGCTTATTCTTGTTTTATTGGATATTATAATAATTTTGTTTAATTTCTAAAGGTAGGTGTGTTACATATAGTAAAAAGAGATTTAAACATATATGATACGTAACTTTTTGTCCATAAGGAAGTCAAAAAAATTAGAAAAAACCGATATATATTTTTAAAGCTTTTTTTTTCATATTTCTGATGATATTTATGATCTTAAAAATAACGATTCTAAAATCAAAAATCGAGGCTAAGTTTTTTTTTAATATGAGACTAATGGAGTGTTTATTTTTTCATGCAAATTAAGTACCACCTTTTGCATCCATAGAGGTTGAATTTTAACATTTGGTGCAATGGATGTTCTAATATTTGCTTTTTAAAAAAATTTTGACACTTTTTTATATTTTACCCATCTTTTTACCAAGTTTATGAACTTAGCATAATAAATCGGTTAAATAGGTATTGATTATTTAAATATTGTAGTCTTTGAGCTATATTTCCCCAAAACACTTTGAACCCCATTTTGATGGCTTCTAGGGGTAAATTAAAAAAAAAATCCCTTGTGAATTCGTAACAAAAAACTTCTATCAATTCATCAAAAAATTTCAACTTTCCACCAACACACACAACAGACACATGTAATATTTACATATATACATATATATATATATATATATATATATATATATATATATATATATATCAATAAAAAACCCAAACTAATAAGCTATTCACTTGTATTATGATATATTTTCACATACATGTGTACCTAGCCATGTATTTCTAATATATGTTTATGCATTAGTGAACGTGAACAATTTTTTAATATTATACATACAAACAGACAAAAGTGACACTTTTTGCATATAATGATGGCTATATAAGGAGAAAATTTAGTTTAAGGTAATTTCTGTTTATTTTTTGTGCTACTATTGGAGAATATGCACTATTAATATGTTATGAATTTCCATTTTCACTTCTTCAAAAATCTACAAATGCTTAACACGAATGACGCCTCGTAGTTTTAAAGGGTCACATTATCTCTAATTCCATTCTTAGACAGTAACAACCGTTTTTGATCTCTAAATATACAAGCAAACAGAAGTTAAAAACACAAAAATACAGAATGAGTTTTTTTTATTACGAGACAATTATGAATCAAACTATAGTTTGAAACATGGAAAACCCTTGGGTCATTTTATGGTCTTATTTTCTGTTATAAAATATTAGAATGAATATATTTATACCACTTTTGGAAGCATATATCGGTAAAGATGTTATTGAGAAATAAGCACAAATTTTGATAATCTCATTGATTATCTATTTCATGATAAAAAAGGTTTAATTTGAATACTATCATCATTTATAAACAAATTAAAACAAAAAATTTTACTTTATGCAATATTTTTATAGGAAATAATAGCTTATATTTATAAACCATAAAAAATAGGTATTTTTCCTTTATAAGTTCTTATATATTTTTATAACTTTCGTAGATAACTAACATCACACCAAATGAATTATAGAACTATTTTATTAAAATGTGAGTTATATATGTATTTATATTTGAAAAAGTTCTAAATTCTGTGATATAATTTGTTAACTGCTTTGCAAATTGAATGCGGTGGCTATGAGTTTTGTGTATTTTATTTCAATATTATGTGTATTTTATGTGTTATACCAAAACCTGTATGTACTTTATATGTCAACTAGCAATTTCTACCCTGCACTATACTGAAACCTGATACCCTAACGAATGTATGAGACAATGGGTGGAAATGATATATTAATGTCACAAATATACGTATTTATTCGTAATGAGCTCTTAATATCCTTAGATTTTGTGAACTATTTCAAAAGAAAATATTTAATACATCCAGTTACTATATTTACAATATCATATAAAATTGTAACTTTATATTCGAAACAGAACACTTGTTATGTAACGTGGAAACAAATTTTTACCTGGTAACAAACACGTCACGTCTTTTTCCATTTTGTGAAGCTTTAGGTGTGAGAAATATTTTATACATTTGTATTATTTAAATGATGGAAATCCTATACTCAATACTCGATAAAAATACTACGCATGTTCTTCAATATTAATTGTTCAGTTATGACAAATTTTAAACGATTGAAGAATTTTTTTGGATTCCAGTATATCCTTATAAATTCTAATAATTTGATCCTTTCTTTATATTCTCTTAAAATATCAACATCTGGGAGATTACAAACGCAAAACACTTATATCAGCTTCTTGACTCCCGTAATAATGCTCGTGAAAAAGATGAAATTACGCAAAATACAATATATACGAGTAAAATGGTTTATAAATTAAATAACTGTAGACAAATAATGCAGGCTTAATGTATTATATTTGGCAAGATAAGCTGTTTTATTCGCGTTAATTATTCAAGTAAAATTTTAGAAAATTTCCATGTCGGCAATAATTAATATTAGATTACATTTTATAATTCCATCAAAACAATAATATGTAAAAGAATTCTTAGCAAATTTTTTTATGGAAAAAAAACATTCGAAAAATCAAGACCAAACAGTCAATCACGAATTAGATTAATAATTGCTCAAGCTATTCGGAAAAGAAGTAAATCTCAATTTATATACAATTTTTGCAAATATTTTCAAATATTTTTTAATAATAAAATATTCAAACAATGTCATAAAATTAAAAATGTTATAATTTTTAAATTGTCTTTTTTGACGTTTCCTTAAAGATACCGAAATTTTTTTAAATAATAAGGGATAAAAATACTTGTATTCCGATATTTTCACTGAGAACAGAATTAAAAAAAAATTTATGTAACTTAAAAATATATAAAAATTATAAAAAAAAATTGAAAGAAAATATCACTCTCACACTACTTAATATGCAAATAATCTTACAAAACTGCACAAAATCAAACTAAGTTTAATCATAACTGTCATTAAAAAAATGAACTAACCTCAGACAAATTTCTCCAAAATACCTTTATTATTTTGAAAATCTAAGGCACCGTGTGATTGTACATAACATACATTTTTTTGATTAAACGATTTATATATCTATTTCACACAATATTTAATTATCTCAGAGTGCAATATATACATATACACAATTTTATTGATGTAACCACTAATAATGTGCATATGAATGTCATGCACGCAAGTAATGACCACATATGTTTAATAAGATGAGAAATATTAATATGTCAATTATTCAGTTTTAAGTCTTACATATAATGAATGATATTGATAAATAGCAAGTACTAAACGAAACTTTTTTATAATTTCATTATATTAAATAAAGTTCATTTCAAATTACTCCATACCAAAGAAACCATGTTAAGCACGTCAGATTAATTTAACATACTTTCTACCTTCCTGGAAAAGCTAATATCTCGACAAGAAGACCTTTATTCTTAGAAGAGACGTTTTTAGACAAGATGATATCATTTACCATTACGTATACTTGAAAAGAGTAGTAAAAGGCAATCCAATTTTTGTGAATAAAATTTCCGTCGATACTTTCTTTGATCTTTAATAATTACTTTTCCATATCCGCGCTATTTGGGTTACTACATATAATTTAATAATCCTAGCTAAAACGTGACTTTATAACCATATTCGATATATTACATATTAAACGTACATACTGCAAAGAATGTATAATTATAAACTGCCGGCAAATGTATACATTTTATCAAATATTTATTATTATTATACGAGTTTGAGCCAAATTGATAGAATTTCGTTTACTCGTATCAAGGCCTTTTCAGTTCATTGTCATAGGCAGACCAAGTTAATGGAGGAAAACTCGCGATGGTATGGCAGAAATATCCTGCAATTCGTTTGATAACAGTGACCAACAAATTTTTACTTCGAAGAATGCCATATTCCGCATCTAAAATAGCTTTTTTTAATTTTCCTGGGTTAAATTTAAAAATAATAATATTAATATTTAAGAAATAATTCTAATTTCTGAGAAAGTAATTTGATATCTGAGTTAGTTATTTCATTTTATTACAAAAATAACAGAATCATTTCTTTTTTTCTACTCTGATACTAAATGGCGACTACGTTTTTTCACTGCTTGCTTATATTCTGATTCTGGAAGATACCTAGTAAAGGGCTAGCAATAATCGATAAAGAATGAAACATTCCAATTGCTCTGAAAATATATTTCTATATTTGCGATGTCTTGATGGAAGCAAACCTTATATTAGTAGTTTAATCCCCCGCAATTGTTTGGAAGGAAGTGAAAAAACTTTCAACGCTACAAAATATTATATTGACATGACGTACGTATGTACTCTAACATTGACGAGGTTAATTTTGAATCGTGCATGATTTCGTGTTCTTTATGAGTATTATTACTGGAGACAAGAAAATCCCAATTTGGGTAATGATCGCTGTGCAGTAGAGGACGAGTGGCCGATTGTATATCTGTGAAGTAAAAAAAATACGTTCAGTTTGATAAATTCTAATTCAGGTCTTATATTAATACAGAGTTAGCTAAGTTAGTAATAACGATTCACTTTTGTTTTTTTATTATGACAAATGAATTGCTCTCAGTTGTTAGTACTGCTCGTTGCGTTATTTTTGAATATAACCAATAATCAATCCAATATTGAAGTGTCTCAAGGCGATATCAAGTCAATATTTTAAAATAATCCCAGCAACAAGCCACTTATTAAGGTGATTAGAAGTGTAAAAAAATAATTACTTGTGCTTAACTCTTCCCCTTGTACACAGTTATGAGCTGGGCGGATATACGCTCCAAAATAGTATCGTTAGTGTAATTGTCTCATATTTTCCAGTCATATTTTAAAGACTATCCGAACGTAAGCAAGGCACTAATTAAGTCATTGGTCATTCACACGATTTTCACAACATCGAAATAATTGTACTTTATTCAACTCTTTACTCCGTTGTATTCCTGAAACAAATACCATCATATCGTCTTCTCATAAGCTACATATATACTTATGCTGGAGAAAACATTAAGAGTTTAATAAGATTTTTATTAAAGAATTTTCTGTTTATATATATTTTCATTTATACCCTTCAGATTTTATCATGGACATGACCAGATATAATTCCTTTCAACTCTGACAGGACTTCCCTTTTGAAAACGAATTTTTAAACCGTCGTGTTGATAACCCTGTGACCTTAAATTTTGTAGTGCTATATTCTCCTGACTATTTTATAAGAGAACGATGTCATAGTTTATTTCATTTGCCTATGTATGTCTTACTTTCACCTATATTTCATACACTTACACTATTGAATACAATATTACGATATCCACCTAACTGAGAGCAAGTGATTTGATATTTCTTGTTGCTCCAATGATCACTTCAAGAATGGAGTTATGAAATTGCTTGGTGGTTCACGACTGACAGCTAATTAAAGTGATTTTTGTTTGAATTAATATGGACTCGCTCCTGTTCGTTGTCATTTGTACTATATTTGATTGGTATAATTCGTTTTTATGTTACTTCCCCAAGTCCAACGTTTTGACTAAATCGGTAAATCGGGTGTGACAGATTCAAGAAATAAAAATGTAAGTATTTTTATTAACAAAATGACAAGTATGCTCTGCCCACTAAACTATGAAAGTAAAATGTCTACGATGGTTTTATTAAGCCTCATTAAACGCTCTATATAAAACGTTATTGCAGTAACATCATTTAAATAATTACACTTTAAAAATAATCTCTAACTTTTCAGTGAAAAAAAAATTAAATAAAAATTTTATGAAAGGTCGATCGAACGACTTTCCTCTCAAAATCCTAATTCTACCGTTCCTTAATTTCATCATGCTCTTTCCTCAATCATGCCATATCTAAGGTTTATAAATAACATTTTTTTATTGTCTAATTTTTTACTTATTAATTTCTTGGATAAACAATTTTCCCCTTTTTTTTGTTTAAAGAGAATATATTCTAATTTGTAAATTCTCCTAACATAATAGGTTTTTGAAAATCTTTTACAGACTTCCATATTACTAAATCATTTCATATATTTAACCATTGCAATTTAATTGAAGAGACAGCTCAGAGCCAACTGTCCGATAAGTGGTGTCAGGATAGAGTTATACATCGGTGGAATACTATCACATTAGCTTTCGCCGTTTAAACTATTAATAAAAAAGAAATTGCATTCCAATAAGAAGGTCAAAATTAGGAAAAACATTTTTAGTAATTGTTTTCGAAAATACAACCTTTCATAATATAGATTTCAAATTACATGTAAGAAATTGTGTTGCATATTTGAATGAAAATTTATACTTTTTTTAAATAATGTCTATTAGAAAATTTATTATTTCAATGGACCTTAATGTAAATTTATATGAAGTTTTACTGTTACTTAATGGATGTATCTTTATTTATTTTGAAATTATGTAACAAAGAGGTCAACAATATTTTTGTCATGAATATAATTCAATGTGTCAATATCTGATTATGCATAACATTTGAAGATCAAATGAATGTGACCTACGTTCAAACTTGGAACAAAACCAGACTGCCTGTTATAGTGACTTTAACTCTGTTATTTTTTTCTCTACTTTAATAGATGTTATTACAAGAAAATTATGAAATGTTTATACTCAAAATAATATACGTCCAATATTTCCGTAAATATTGCACGTTTATAATTTTTGATGACTTTATACAGTTCATGCAAGTTACGTTCCATTTTATTATGTCCTTGTTACGTTCGGTAAATTTGTTGCATCGGCATTATAAACAGTCACCAATATTTTTCAAAAGTATTTAGAAAATAATGTTTAACTTGAATTATTTCGCGCTAAATAAAAGTAATTTTAATACGTCTATAAGTAAAGATTCTACTAGCAACATTTAAAAAAAAAACTACTGACTGACCTAAATTATTAATAACATTTTTTTTAATTTACAAAATTTTAAGATTTTTTTCTTCACTGATGGACTATATTTTATTTGCAGTTACTCAGGAGCACGTATTTTATATAGGCACATCCTACTTTCATTATTAAATGCTACCATTAATCTCGATAAATGGCACTCATTGTAGTCATGTTTATTTTTGTCCTCTCTTCTTATCGATGTGTAATTTTTTGAGAAGTCTTTTCTAAAGAGTTTTATCATACATTGTCGAAAATCATAATTAGGTAACCGAATTCCAAGTATTCTGTTATTACGCAGAGATGCACTAATTTTTATTCCATTTAATAAATATTCCCTTGAAGGTGAATGCACTTTCATTGTAGAATTTAGCTAATATATTGTCACGACTTTTCTTACAAATGTAACACAGGCGATTACACTGATACAGGTTAGTATAATATTTAAGACTATAACTACTGTATATATGCAAATATGTACATGGTTACTTAGGAGCATATGCGTAGAAATATGAATATCATAAAAGTAAAATGTCAATCTACAGATAAATATTATGATTAAATTGTGATGCTTTGGTTTTAAGTATGCGACTAACGGCCAAGTTATAAGTGACGTGTTAGTCTTAACACAAATATTACTTTAAAAAAGACCAAGTTCTCATTAAAGAAAATTTGCCGTAAAAATAATGTTATAAAGGCGGTCAAGTTTTTGCTTGTGAGGCGAAGAAACTAGACGCAAGGTTCTAATGCAGTCAGAATTGATTGAAAATGTTGACGAATGTTATATGTATATATATCACAACATTGATCTTGGACGCAGTGAATAGTTTTCAGGTTTTAATGGTTTTAATAACCAGCGTTAGGTAAAAAAAATAATTTTAATATTTCTATAGATAGTATCATGTAGCTAATTGGTCACGGTTTTATGGGAAAACAAAATTAAATATTTGGATCGCTATCTAATGACAATAAAATATTCTCTCTAGGCTAACAAATAATAACCGATCAATAAAAGTGAAATTAAATGATTTCTCTCTTAATATGTTTGTGTATATAATGTAAAGACAAGCAGCAAATATCACTATTTTAACTGAACGTTCTACACATAATTCATGACATGGTACCTTTAAAAAACAATGCTGCAATAAACACCTGATATATAATTTTTTACTTGGTAAAATTACGCACTATCGGAGAACTGGAGACTTAAATTAATTATTATTACATTGATATTTGCATAGAAACGTATAACAGGCAAAAATGTATCTATATAAGCATGTAGGTTATGAAGAAACACACACACATCAACAATTTATGACCTTAGGAGTGATCATTATGTCATTATGTGAATTGTGAGAAACCATTATGTGAATTGTGAGAAACTATAAACAAATAAGAATAATTTGAAAATTGTGTAATGAAATCAAATAAAATATAATATGACAAATACGTCAGCGGAAGATTAAGAGAATCATTGAATAACATGCGATAATTAATTTATTAATATTTAAAATATAAGGGTTCTGTCGACAATCAATATTATCTAAATGTATAATAGGTAGCATGATCAAATTGGAATTAATAAGTATCAATGATCTTTTGAAATGAGAAGTCAAAATAAAATATAATCGTAGATTAAATTGACATCAAAGATTAAGCCAATGAGAACCAGGGTAAATATGAACTAGTTATTATTCGGCCTTTGCAAGACAGTGATGAGCTCATAAGTTGAACGTGAAGTTTTAATAATTATTTGAGGATTCCATTTGGCCAGCTTTGTGTTTTGTCGGTTCTTTCCGAATTAACGCTTACCAATATCGGTCGCTAACAAACTCCGTTATCAAACGTACAACGTCCTAAATATATTTCAATATAAAAATGTAAAAAAACTTAGATATTTTACATCAACCAGGCGTCCCAGAAGGCTCACATTTATATTTTTAAAACTTACACTATGTGCAATTTCTGCATAACTAAGAAAGCCACTCGTCATATATGCTTGTATTTTTTCGGAGAATATAAACACTACATGTGATTATTATATGTGTATTCAAATTAGCCAGCATAATTTATCTTTGGCAATCGATCAATTTAAAACATGCTCTTTTTTTACTTTTAAAATATATAATACTTTTTTTATTTATAACCTGCACAATATAACGCATAACAATAACCAAAAGGTCATATAAACATCCATTGTGAGCTATTCTGATTGACTCGGGATACCACTTTCGAATTTTTAAGTCAAAATTAATTATCGAGCTAGGATACCATTCTGCATATTTTACTAAAATTTACTGCTGAAAAAGAAAATCGGTAATTGTGCCGTGTAGGAAACATTTTTTAAATATTAGACAAGAGTTTAATTTTTATTATCATTGTCTATATATAGAAGCTGTTCATGGATAATCAGTCGCCGAGCATTTCTACGTCTCTTATTTTCCTCAGATTCTTGATCATCCTGATTTTTATAAGTAACTAAGTTATCAATTTCAAATATTACTAAGTAAATTATAACTCATTTGTATTCAGCTAACGTATTTGGATAAGTGTTAAGGATTGACAATCTCAAAAATACTATAAATATTGAAAAACCTGCATATTTCAAGTTACTTGTCACTAACTTTAACACTTTTTATAGAAATACAATGCTACAATTAATTTATTTCACTGTAATAATAAAATGATCTGCATAGTCAATTAATTACCTTTCATGAAAAAAACGAGTAGTATATGATTAATCCCCTGTGATTAAAACACATTTCACACTATGAGTAATATATAAGGCTTCGTTTTAATTGTTTTTTTCAAATTGAGCTTTGTTGTACAGCATGCACCTTTCGATTTTGAGAGTATTTGCAAAAATACTACAATTCGAAGACTTACAGAAAATTTAAGCTACGCCGGGAGCTTTTGCAGTTACAAGAAATCTTACAGATAGGAGAGGAGAAGAAAATTTTACTATCAAACATTTAAAAAACTAACCTATGTAATAATCCTTAAGACGATATCTCCATATCGTAAACAGCCATTATTTACTAAAGCCCCTAAAATTAAATGTCTATAAATGTATTTAGTAATTCATCAAATGTCGCCATTAATATGGTCTATAGAGAGATATTGTGGAGTTTGATGCCAACCCAATCGCAACAGACTTTTTATCCTATACGTATTATCTGTCTCGCATCCGTTTTTGCCAAGTCACTTGGTGGAATTTTGAACTGTATAAATAAAAAAGAGGTAACATCTAGATATGTTTCCACAACATTCCCTGACGCTCTTTTTTGTTGCTATATAACTTATGTATAAGTTATATTCTAGTGCGAAACCATTTTAAGGGCATATTATTATCCTATTCTGGTAAAGTCCAACTTTTAAATCTTCCAATAATATTAAATATGCGATATTTAATAGCGGTTCTTAAATTAAACATGTACTACAAAAAATATAGCTACGTATATTCACTTAGATTAAATAATATATATGGGAGAAGTCAGAAATTCCATAAATGAAACTTGGTTTAAAAATTAGTTGGGTATTCTTCCTCAATTATTTATCTTTACTGAGATAGGAAATAGGAAAGAATATTAGATAGGAAAAAATATCAGCTAGGAAAAAATACCTAACACATTCATTATTTTTAAAAAATTCTTAGGTCAGCTGTTATACCCCTTACACACTTGTACGTGTTGTAAATTCCATCTAAAATGTCAACTTCTCCATCGGTAAAATTATACTTTATAATCATTTCAGATTTTATCGTTTCAAGTAACATATCGTGAAGGTAAACTCACATTGCACTAGCGTTTCCGGTTAGATACGAATAAGATCAAAAAGAATTCATTGGACTTAGAGACGCAAGCGCTTGCATTGGAAGATTATATTGACAACTACAAATTCGGGAAATCAATAACACGTTCCGTTAGAAACTATATAAAAATATATAATAATTTTAATATATTATTAAGTTATCGATCACTGGGTTATAAAATTTTGCTTAAAATCAAAATATAAATAAAATAAGATATGTTCTTATCTCTTATCGAAGATATTAAACCGGTAATTAATTTTTTTATCAGTTTTGATTTCAGTTTTGACAGATTGATAATTTATTGCCGAAAAAAATGTTTCCAAATATTTAAATACCAACTTGAATGAAGCCAACATTTGGCGACAGAAACATAAGACACTTGTAAAATATTCATGTCGGCAAAGAACTTTAAATCAAGAAAGCTTTGAAAGAGACGTCACAGCTGCAGACAAAGCATTCTCTATAAAAAGCTAGCTACGGCAGAAAGGACAACGATTTTTACTTACTCGTATAATGAAAACCCGTGTCACGCGTCAAAGTGTTCCTTTTTTCCTTTCATTTGTGCTTTTTATAACGTTCAATCTTTAATGCTTTTGTGAAAACAACGTCGGCGAAAAGTTTCCGAATTGCAAACTTTCGTTTTATCGGATGTGTTGTTTGCAATTCAGTAGACACAGGTGAGATGGTGGCAGAAAATAATCATCTACTTTAAAATCCAAACAGAAGTTTTAAAAAATAATTAAAACATTTTCTTTTATAATTTAAAAATTCTAAAGGACTGACTTCGAACTTAGTACTTTGATTGAAAGAGATTTATTTATTGTGTAGGTTTGATTTGCAAACTTTTTTGAAAAAACGAAAAACTTGCAGTATATGTATATTTTAGTAAGCATATGAATATTTTCTGAAATATATACATCTAAAACACTGACTCAAGTCTAAGGACAAAACTTATAAGAAGTCAAATTTTGCACAGGGGTATAATTCTCTAAGTATGTACGCACAATAATATGACTAATATTTTAATTTGTACCCAGACAAATCACGTTAAGGCCATGAAAAAAACATCAAACAATAAGGAATATTTAAAGTGATTAAATTTATTAAGAAACAGATGAAAAATTGGTTTCTTCCTTAAAAAGCAGCCAAATGAATATCAAAGTAAGCATAGAATCTATAATTTTCTACATCACTTGAGAGTATTAATGCAAATTATTATAAATACTACTTTAGTTCAGATTTTTTAAAACGGAGTTTGTAAATACAGATCTCAATTTTACTTCAAAAAACTTACACGCTCAATGTGGTGAGCGAAAGAATTCTAAGAAATAAATATTAATTAAAACCTTTATTTGAAGAATTTACTCGTATACATGAATACAGATCTAAAATATTGAAAACTGTAAAGTAGATATATACAGACATCGAGTATGGCAAAATTGGAATGATTCTTTAATTTAATAGGGAACTCTAAAGATAGAATATACTTTTGTATAATATTTTATAGTTATCTTTTGTTATTAGACATTCTTAAAGATATTAACGATTATTTTTAATATTCCTTGTTACGAAAGTAAAAAATTGCCCATTATAAAATCATCTACGAGTTCTTACGTTTGTTTTTCAATAATAGCCGTTTTTCTCAAAAATCTTTTGAAGTAGAAAATTCTGCAAAATTGTTGAAGTTAAAATAATTAAAAAACAGCGTTAATAGAAATTTACTTAAGTTTTGTTTTATTCAATAGAAGTTTACTAGAAAACTGTAGTAAGGATTCGGATTTCTGAGGCTGTGAAAGAAATGCTATACTAAAGGAAAATATATGCTAAAAAATAGGCTTTCAATTTTCAAATAGTTCCAGAAAATATTATACAAATTATGTCACGATATTCGTTGAGTTAGATCTCACACTTGTTTCTACAAAATTGTGGTATTTTTTATCTATAACATCAATATTTGGAAGTAGGTGATACCCTGTCTTTGATTTGAAAACCATAAAAGATGTGTACCCAAAAGTAAGTGAAGAATATTACCGAAATGTGTTGTTTATTGAGAGTTATTTTATTCCTAAAAACACTACATATTGTCAACGTAAGTTAACACAAGTATAAGTACAAATAGTAACCTGTCAATCTAAGTTAAAAATTAAGATCAAATCGACCATACTAAATATTAAGTTGAAAATTTACGTTTACAGCTTTTTCTGGAACATTGATTTTGTGGGTTATTTTGTCTCATGCTCCAAAAATAAACACCTTTTATATATAAGTTACGAACTGTATCATTTTCAATTACAAAATCTACATATTTGCGGTCACGTGATGAAATATCTTCAAAATAATTCTGTTCTTCGAAAGATGATAGTTCAAAAAGATGGCTCTGATTCAGCTGAATGAGTCGTCTGGCGCATAATTAATGGTAGATTAAGATGCATTATTTTATATTTAATTTTCTTATTACATCGTGATATTTTCACTATAAAAAGGTCATTAAAATCATTTGAAGTATATCTTGGTTCTTGTCAAACCAGAGGTATACCAAATGACAATATACCGCCTGTTCATTTGGTCTACTTTGGTTACCTAAAGTTACTAAACACAAATAGGCTTGCTTGACAAATGGTGTGACATTCATCCTTTGAGTGTGAATTATGAAACATACATATACATTTATATATATATATATATATATATATATATATATATATATATATATATATATGTATACAAACAATTAATTAAGGCTATTTAAAAATTTAAGACGACAATGCTGCAAAAACAAAGATTTCATCAAAACTGTTTTCATCAAAGGTGTATCAATGTTTAGGCGAATAAGTTAACAAAATGTAGGAAAAAACGTTAATATAGAAAAGTTAAATGGAATAGAATTTGTCAAACTTTGTTCGAAGATATTAATAATATGTAATATCTTTGAGTCAGAAAAGTTTTCCATGCAAGGTAAATGACTATATTTTTGAACACTTTATGTTTACTAAAAAGGGCGTATGTAGTGGTTGTTAGCAAGCAAGGCGCGTTCTATAATTTATATGATAACCTACGGATGGACAGAATAGTTTTAAAAAATGTCTTACTGAATCTTATATTATATTTTGTTACGTTGCCTCTAATATAGGTTAGTAACATTATTTCGAATACTTGTCTATTTTCTATGCAATATTTACTTAGTGTTGAAAAAAATTACAATAGCATTGAATTTAATGCGCAATATTTTTGGACAAATTTAAAGACTAAAATATGTAAAGAGAATAGAAATAAAGTCGGTTAAATTTGAGTTTACCTTTTCGATCAAAGATTTCTTACAAAATTATTTATTAACCACAATAACATTCACACGAAAATACCAATCATTTTCTAAATTTTCCAAAAATACCTTACGATTCCATGTATTTCCAATTGTTAAATGCAAAATGTTATGTCCTAGTTTATTGAAAAAATACCTCTCTGTACCTAACAACAACCTGCGCTTGCGTAGTCAGCATCTCTTTGCTATACCGGATTGCTATATATTTAGAATCGGATTATTTCGGAACTGCCCACTTTTGTGGAGTATACAATTACTCAATTAGCTGATTGCGATTGCACCGAAGTGTGATATATTTGTGAAGGGTGAGAATAAATCCTTACTGTGTCCTCGCGATATGTTATATTGTTACCGAGGTTATGTAATTGTCTTCTTATTGGTATTGAAACGCGTAGTGTAATAGTTATGATATTTCCTTAACTTTACATAAATAAATAATTAAATAAACCTATTTGCCACTAAATCATTAAGTACTCTACCGCTTTCCAGGTTTAGTATTCTTTACTTGTTAACACCTACTAACATTTTTTAGCATCCGGCTTATTGCTTGTTCGTATTTTGTTTGTGAGTTATTTCCAAACATTGAAATTCCAATAAACGACTCGCAATAAAATAGTTTTCGTTAAATTGAACTTGGAGTAATTTGTTTATTTCTTTAGATTTTGATCTAATCTGCTTTAGAAGATGTACATAAAATGTATATCTTTGGGCACCAACCTATATCACAATTTAAATATTTGGAAAAAAGATCTTACGTCATTCTATCCATATATATATATGTATATATATATATATATATATATATATATATATGTATATATATATATTTATATATACATATATATATATATATATATATATATATACACTCTTTTGCATAAAAACGGGCGGTTTTGATTTTGTCATATTATTACCAAAATATGATTTATTAAGAGATTGTATTAATTGTAATTGCTACTGGCAGGTATAGTGTATACTGGTACATAAAAACGAACGTCCTAAATTTTAAATTTATTCTTTTTGAATTAAAATTCTCTTTCACTGCCAAAAACGTATTTTTGGCGGTAAATGAAATCCAACTCTTATAAAGTTCTTTTTCATTTATTACGTTTTTTATTTCAATGAATAAATTTTAATTAAATTTCTGCTGCTCGCTTCATTAGTTCACTTCTGTTTGCTGTTCTCAGTATGGTTGAAAAAACGAAAAAAACGATAATAGCTAGTAAAATTATTGCGCTGCTTGAAGACGGCTGTAGCCAATGTTATGTGTCTCAGCAGTATAATGTGAGCCGTTCCACCGTCCCAAGGACCTGGCAAAGATACCAAGAAACGGGCTCCGTCAGTAGAAAGCCCGGTTCTGGAAGAAAACGGTGCACTGAGTCACGGGACGACCGCTTTATAGTCAGTCAAACGCTACGAAATCGTCAAGTTACGTACGTGGATCTCAAACAGAACCTCAAGGACGTCAGAAGTATACGATTAAACCTATGGACAGTCAGAAGGGGACTTTAGACCGTCAATATACGTAGCTATCGCCCAGCTCGGGGATCTACATTGCTCCTTGAGCATCGAGTTGCCAGATTGAGATTCGCTCAAAATTTTTCGTCATGGACTCAACAAGACTGGAACAATGTTTTATTCTCCGATGAACCTCGTATAGCGATTAGTGGTGAGGATCAACGTTAACGAGTCTTACGAAGACCTGGAGAATGCTTCGCAGTGTGCTTTGAGGAAATCACCCCTTACGGTGGAGGCTCCGTAATATTTTGGGCTGGTATTAACTCAGATGACCGTACCGAGTTAGTTTTTATTGAAAATAGTACACTTAATGCGCAAAAGTACATAACAAGTTCTTACTCGGTTAGACTGGCCAGCTAAATGTCCCAACCTCAACCCGATAGAACACATATGGAAAAATCTCAAGCGACGTGTCAGAGCCATAAAACCAGTTCCAGAAAACATTCAGGCCCTTAAAAATGTGATCGTCGCTGAACGGGAACTTATTCCTCCGGAAATGATAAAAAACGTCGTCGAAAGCATGCCTAGTAGATTAAGCGCATTGATTTTAGGTAGAGGAGGCCATACTCGTTACTAAATTTTCAAACTTTATGTTAAATTAATAAAAAATATTCAACAATGAACGTTAACCATTTTTAATGTACAAGTATGAAAACGCTCGTCTTTGGACTTTACATCGTTTTTTTTTATTTATTCGCATTTTTCATGACTGAAGTAGATAAAAACGATATCTCAATAATAAATAACAATATTCTCATAATAAAATAACTCTGATGTGGTTTATTCTTATAAGTGCCTGTTTTTTGGCAAAAGAGTTTATATATATATATATATATATATATATATATATATATATATACACATATATATATATATATATATATATATATATATATATATATATATATATATATATGGGAGGCCACTTTTTTCGACCGGTTTCTGGAATGTTATATAAGCTTCCAGAATATTTAGAATATTTATTGTAGGATATATAAAGAGTGCGGCAATCAAACTTCTGTTCAGCTTGCAATTGAGTAATTGGCGAGTAAAAAATAATTGAAAATGTAAATACTGTATAACATAAATAAATCATCTTTCAAAACAATTAACAAATATAAATCAAAGAACCGAATAAGTCTTCAAAACAATCATATTTGTACAAAATAAAATACAGTATAGTGAAGACTCACACTTGTTCGAATATATCTATTGGTATTTTTAATGTTATACACTTAGCTAACCTCACAATGATGCTTTAATAGTTCTCTTAAATAACTTTGAACAAATCATATTGAGAAACATCTGTATCGCTATCAACGACGATCCGCATTTCGATTGCAAGTTGTACCTAGGCTGTAGGAAGAAATTTTTCCATATCTTGTTTCGTGACAGTTCCAAGTGAGACTTATTTAGGAACCATTTTCGCAACTGCAAGGAAATAAAACATAACTTTGTTGCAGTACTTAGCTAATAGGATGACAAAGTGCTCAAATAGCAGATAGAGAGTGAGATAAATTTGAATAAAACGTGCAAAAGTTTGGACCTGGATATTCTAGTCATTCCTTTTGGTGTGAGTAACAATTGCATGTGAACCTATTTTCTGCCAAAATCCCCCGAAATAATTTTTGGTGTGCATAACAACAATATGTAGACCTATTTACTGGTGTAATACCTCGGACATGTTTGTGTATACGTTACTTCGTGAAATTAGATTTCAATTTTCCCTTTGTACTTTTTACAGGTTTAGGGTCACCATAATGACCAGTTCTTTTTATATTTTTATTGAAAAAATTGGAATCGACCTATGTAAAATACATAATTGGAAATTTACATACCAAATCAACTCCTATTTACATATTTTGATGCCTTTATCCTCAAATGAGTTTGGAATAAGCTCTGAATAAGGAGGTTACTGAAAAACATAATATAATTAAAATACGAGTACTAAATTGGAACTTTGCGGTGCAATGTAGTTTCTTTACACTAATAAATTTTCAAAATACTACCGGAGTTTTTTGGAGTCAAAGAAATGAATCACACTGGTGTACGGGTGTGATTGTAATTGTGAATGTGAAAGAGGACACTGTCAAGAAGAATCTCAGGAGCGGGTGTGAATATCAAAGAAGAGAGAAGCGTCGACTTGGCAATGATTCCAAAAATCTCTAGCAGCAGCAGTATTTTGCACATTATTAATATTCGGAAATGATGTTGTCCCTTAAAACTTTCAATACAGTGCTGCTATTTTCATTATTTTCGTGCTATTTTCATTTAATAAAACACTACTTGAGTAATAAAACTGAATTTTTACTTACTAATTTCAAATATCCAATTTGAAGTTCTAATTATTTCTATATTAAACGTAATATCAACCACATGTAATTTTTAACACTAAACCTAACAATAAATCCATTTACTTTCAACAAGTTATAAATATCATATTAATTACTTTTTAATTTAAAGGACTCACAAAAACTTTAGTTCGTAGTACACCATTAAATTGCCTTTCGTTCATGGTTAACATTTCGCAAAATGTTGGTAGATAAATGAATACAAAAAATTTCGCCCATAATGTGAATATGCGAAATAATATGTTCTTTTCTCCGAATTCTTTAACAAATCCATAGGTTATATAGCATGGCTTGAGTAAAGTGAGGAAAACTGTAGATTCGAAAAGTGAAGTGACAATATCAATATTAAAATGGCTTCATTTTTATACAAATAACATACTGCGAGATGTGTTCTGCACATCTAAATTGTTTAAATACACATTTCTCTTTTTTATGCAAAAACTCACAGAATATTGTTTCTTTATTGATTTCCACAAAAAAATTAACAGATTTTTCGGTTGAATTTTCCATATAATATATTTTCCATACAATAATAACTCCTACTATGTTTAGAGAATTTTCTCCAAGCTTTAAAATTATGACAAAACAGCGAAAATATAAATTTGTTTCATAGTACTTAAATTCAACTTAAATACAGTAACTAATATTGAATATATTTGGCATTAATTTTATAGAAATTCATTATTAGTAAAGATCTTTGCTGATAGCCCACCTGAAGATGTTGTAATATAACGAAACCTAGGTCGTGGTAAAGAACTTAAAGAAAGTAGAAATAATACCACATCACGTAGTTTCATTTAATTATGTACAGTAACTAAATTAAGCTTTTATTTACTAAAAGTAGTAAAGATATATAATCCGATGGTTCTACGCAAATTTTCTCATTAATTTAAAACAAAGTAAAACAAATATGTTTCATCTACAAGAAATCACCTTCTGTCATTAGAATGCCTCTTAGCCGTTAACAACTATTGAAATAAATGCGCACTACGAATATAAAACAATGCTGCTTTTAAAGACTTCTTAATACATTAAATAAAATTCTATCTATATACACAATTTCAGTACGTTCAGTCAACAAAGTTCTCGAATGAACGAAAACGAAGCCAATAAATATTTTGTTTTGGCCTAGCAAAAGCCATATTCTGGAGATAAGGTATGCTAATGATTCGTGGCAGATTTAAAAAAATATTAACTCATGGAAAAAATAAATAATGTCTCTTATTTTTAATACTAATATAACGTTGATTATAACGTAAGCACTTGGATAAATTGTTACAAATACTGCTGTTGTCAAACATGGGGTAAACCAAGTGAAACTTTGTAATACCGAAGAAATCAGCCATAGTACAATGTAGGGAGGCAAAAAGTTCTATTTGGCTGACAGAGAATTGTGGCCCACTGAAACATGTCGAAAAATGTCATAGAACATTACGAATTCCTTTCTAAGCATGGAGACACCGTAAACCTTTTACTGTTTGAAAGTTTCCTGCGTATATACATAGTACCCGTAACAGGCATCATCTGTCTCTCTTTAAATAGATATTGTGAAAACTGTGTTATTTTTATTCATTTTTCAAGTCATATGATGTTTTAGTTATATGAGGCCGAACTTTTAAATGATTTAGGGCAAAAAAAGAAATCCTTTAACGTCTAGAAAATCACTAATTTTGTAAATAAAATAAGACTGCATTCTTACTTGTATACAATCACATTCTATTTAACTTCTATTCACAGTCTATTTAACAAAATGGAAAACAAAAATGTTGTTAAAACAGAAATATAGAATAGTGGTGTTTACTGAAAAAAACACTCACTTTATAAAAAAGAACTCAAAATGAACCTTTAACATAAAAAGTAAATTGAATCGAAATTATTTTCTCGGGTAGACATCATAGTATATTCATTAATGAAAAAAATTATTTAAATTCTATCAAAAAAATATAATTCAATATTCGGTGGTTACTCAAAAAATATCGTTTTATACTGATGTGATTAAAACAATAATTCATATAAAGATTTTTTATGGCTAAGGGAAATCCTATGCTAGGTATATTCGTAGAAAAATATGTTTATATTAGCATTTGGCTGTTATTTTAAAAATATTAGTAACGTAAAATTCTTATTGTGTATAAAACTTTCAACTAATTTGGACACCTAGACTCCACCATACCAAGACCTCGTATCGTCAAAAACTAGTCATAATTACGGTCAAACGGGCAACTAATAAAATGTGGTGGAAAGATGGTTGGAAGGAATTTTCTGAAAAAAATGTAAATGAAAACATGGCTTAGATCCATATAGTGTTGGTGATACATATGTACATGTGTTAGATAAAAAGTGTTTTTGTAAGAAGTGTATCGTTAAAATTACACGTAATAAATTCAATGAAATTGGCCAAAAAAAAATGTAAGCCAAAAACCATGACTTATTTTTGATGACGAAAAGATTGCAAAAAATTATTACACAAAAAGTATAATTCAATAAAAATTAAAATAATATCATTTTATTCCCAAAAATGTTGTCATAAATGTAGTTTTAAGTCGATTTAATTATTTCGATTTTAATACTTTCTCTAGCATACCTGCATTGTTTATATTTCCTGTAAAACATATACCGTAAAAATACATATTGATTATGACATCTCACAATAGTTAATGGTCTGATATATTTTAAAGCTTTGTATTAGTAATCTACAATATTATATGTACGTTCTTCTATTTATGATATTTAGATATTTATTGCCAAAACATAAATAAATTAGTGTGATGTGTCAGGAGTTTATCTCTTCTTTAAATAAAATTTAATTTATTTGGGCTACCATAAGTATTTGTATTTTTTTTGTTAAGAATACATATAAGTAAAGCAAAATAGAATTAAAGTACAAACTCCAAATTGTCACATATAGCTATCTATTTATTTCCGAAGTCTCGCTAAACGCCACCATTGATACGGTCTTTTGATCGTGTTCGCGGGCGGCCAACGTCAACCCGTGTCAGAATTTTTTATTCTTTTATCGCGATCGCATTCATTTTTGCTGTCATTGGATGAGACCCTAAATTTTCAGGTAGCAAGGAGACAATAATAAAAATATAAATACATTTATAAATATATTTTCTATATTACTCCAATATGTGTAACAAGTACGGAGCTCACAGAAAATGTTTACATCGATATTTTTATCCGGTATACTTTCAGGAAAAAGTCCGATGCGTTTCTCTTTTCAATACCGCTCCAAAATATTTTATTTTTGATATTATTAGGGGCGTGGAGTTACTTTGAATCACTTTGATAAATATATTTCAATGAATCTATTTCCTGCTAGATTTTTTTGGTTTCAGGACATTGAATGATTCCAAATTTATGTGATGATTTCATGTAGACCGAATATCACAATATTTCGTAAAAATAAAACTATACCTCATTAAGTAACATAGTGATAAAGAAATAAAATACAATAACGTTATTATCCTTTACTGTTTCACTGCAGAGATCACATAAGTAGATACGTAAGATTAGTAGCATCCACCATATTATTCTTTTTATCAATAACTTCAGATCGCGTCGAAAGAAAACTGGTTATATTATTTTATATTTTTATGTTATGACCTAGTTTTTCACTTAAGTTCTCCTCGTGTGCTTTTTCAAACCCCTTTTCTCCATTATGCTTTACATAATCGTCTTAAACATTATCTCGTATGCTTCAATCATGACTTCAATCACACTATTTTTTTATGGTTTATGTCCACTTTTTCTTCTTGCCTCGTCCTTTTACTTTTCTCTCTCGACATATCAAATTTAATATCATTATTATATATATATATATATATATATATATATATATATATATATATATATATATATATATTTATATATATATATATATATATATATATATATACATATATATATATATAAATATATATATGTATATATATATATATATATATATATATATATATATATATATAATGTGTTTGGTTTTTAATAATAAAGTTTAACAAATCTAAGCATGTACAATTTTTGCAAAGTGTTCACGTTCATTTATGTGGTTGACTGGAAGAAATTGCTCTTATACGAGTAGATCTGCAATCAATTACCTATATTAAAAACGAAATAAATAATTATCAAACACTGATTACAACAATTCACAGCAAAATAATTTCCAATTTTAAAAAAAGCTAAGACTCCAAATGCATGCCGTGTAAAATAGGTATTTTTTTCACTGCTTTAAATTTTGATCACGATGACTTACCGCACTTGTATTTAAATATGAGTGTAGTTGTTATTTCGTAGAGATTATAGTATTCTGTATTTTTGAGCTATTTCTTCGTGTAATATATTAATTATTAAGTTAGAATAATTAAATTTTAAATCCAGTTGTTAATTAAGAAATTAAAAGCCATATGTTTCCATATTTTAAGCCGTCTCTCACTTTAAGCATCGGTAAAGGTCAATATTTAGATTTATCTCAATATTCGTCCAATTTAGATTTCTGTCAAATAATTGATCATCTTCCCTACAGACACAAACATTAATTTCTTTTTTCATTACGAACTGTATAATACTTGAAAATGAAAATAAATATACCATATGTAAACAATACCCAATATTATATAACATACACATAACACACATTACATATTGGTCAAAACATCTACACAATGATACTAATGAATTAAAACGTAATATGAAGGTGAAATCTGAGGTATTGGCCAAGTTTCACCTACAATTTAAAAAAAAACATGCGCAGCCCACACTCTTAGACGAAATTGTTCCTATAGGTAAAAAAACATATCAACTTCGAGAGAAAAAACCTTGCTTTGATGGCGGTTTAAATTTTTTTTAAACCTAGTAGAAAATATTGACGAAATTGCATATGTAATTTCTTACATCAATGTTACCAAAAATTTGGAAATTACGAGCCATTTAAGTAAGAGCATGTGACACATCCATTCTCAGATAACCGCATGGGTAGGGTACTCAGGGGAATTCCGAACCCTTTTCTTTTGTCAAATTTTCATTAAGTCAGCAAAGTTAAAAGAAAATTTATTCTAAGTCAACAGACTCAGGTAAATTGTTTCTAAACCCAACACGTGCACGCCGTACACTATTCCATTACAACCACTTTAAACACATCTACAATTTGAAATTAGTTCTGACCACTATGAATATCTAAATGAAAATTTCTCCGATATATTTAAGTAATCTAATTAAGAACTCAAATTCAGAGCTAATTTTTTCGTGGTATTATGAGACATAGAAAATTACAAGGAATTCCAAATTTCATTTATGATTTTATTGGAATTCGAAGTATGGGATGAGAAAATTATTGATTCTAACAATCATCCAAACCTTTTAAAACACTAAATCTTTCCATCACTTACAATGTTTGGAGTATTTTTAGATTCAAAACGTAAATATTATTATATATGTATATATTAAAAGGAATTAAAAAATGGTGAAAGCTTGTTGAAAAAGCTTAAAATCGTGACTAAATTTCTAATTGCCTTTATTTTTTGGAGATATTGATTTGTATAGTACATACGGAGGGACTGGTAACTTTTTAAATTTATTTTAAACTAACTGGAGCTACGAACATACAATATTCTATCGTTGGTTAGTATAATAAACCAGAATTAGGTTTACTTACTATACGGATACGTAACTCCTAACTGAAAATACGTCAAACAATTGTAGATAGAGATTGGGTTCTGCGTCCACATATTGTGACCTGGCAGATCACCATTGAAAAAATATTTCTCCAAAAATAAACAGATGTCCCATTAAATAATAAAATAAGAAAACATAAATAAAAATTAAAATTTTAAGTCTTACCAAAATAGTAATATGGAAAATGTACCGTGGTTTAATCGAGCTAACCAGACAACGATAAAAATATATATACAAAACTCGTCCAAGTTAGTTTCTTTTCTCTCGCAAATTTGGAATTTAAAAAAAAGGTTATATTTTTCACATGAGTATTTTTAATCGAATATGGCACATGGCATACGGCCCAAACTTTAATAAATTTTAACAAAACATATAAAATACAAGCCTAAAACGACGATAGACTACTGAGTATTAACAAATATTGGGTGTAAACATTTCAAAGCCCGCAAGAGAGACAACGATAAAGAAATAAAACCGTATTATTTAGTCAAAATGGACGTAGTATATCAAAATCTTTTATTGATGTAAACATGTAATGGCACATTTTGATGGGAGTCAGAATGTTCTAATAGCAAGACGCGCTTTGACATTGGACCATCTTCGTGTATTATCGGCCCTTTCCAACTTAATTCAGTCAGCTTCATGTCTTGTCTGCATTTGATCAGCTTCGCGCCTTGTCGGCTATTTTTACGTTAATTCGGCTAGCTCGCTTATATCGGTGTATTGCATTAAACTGTCTTAAAACGATAAAACTCTCTTAAAACATAAATATGGCCCGTCTGGGATATAAACCCGGGACCTCTTACACCCTAAACGAAATAAGCGATAATCATACCCTTATATCAACGAGCCGTTATTGTGTTTGTTGAAATTTTAAATACATCGCTAGACTTATTTCTTCCTAAATAAAATTAATTTTAACTGTAAAATATTTTCGGCAATGTTTTTGATAGAGATAGAGCACTACTAAATGCTTGGTTCAAATCTATGTTTCCGCTATATTTATACGAATATTACAGTGTACATGATTTTTATTTTTTACTCTTATTTGTAATAAAAAGTAAATGATTATTCGGAAAATATGCGGCAAGCGTCTCACTTTCTTAATTAGTTATATTAATGTAATTTTTATATTTTCAATGAAGATAATACTTTCGTATGATTAATATATATTATCAATTGAATATGTGTTAATCGTACCGACTTACCATTTTCATTAAAATAAAGTTTAGAAATCCGTTAGGTCACGAAATTTATCACCAAATAGCAGTTGAATAAAAATGCGATGTCTTTTATACTTCGTAGTATCTACTTTACATTGACATTAATGTATCATCCTATTTGAGAAAATCAAAGGGCCGATTAGTCTTAAAGTAATTAAATAATGCTTATCTGGGCGATATACAAAAAAGGCTTCTTGAATGCATATTTTTATATCTTTTCAATTAAAACGTTCAACTTGTAATAGCTTCTGAAGGAATAAATCATGGAGTATATACAACTTGAGAAGCCAATGGGGTTAAAAATATTTGATATTAAAAACCAAACCTCGTGTCAAATATTTTTTTTTCTTTTTTAATGTTAATTCTTCGATGTTAGTATTACACAACGTTAATTATTTGTGTTTTTCATAAAGGAAGAAAAAAATCTATGACGCCGCTTTCATTTCATCGAATATGTTGTTTGAAATTCAATAGAAAAATTAAAACAATAATTTCTAACAATGTTTCTCTCGTATCAACATTTATAAACATATTTTAAATACTAAAATATTAATACACTATTTTTCAAACTTTCCTCACATTTTTTTATACTGTTTATTGATAATTTCAATCAAGGTTTATATAACACCTATTTATAAAAAAGATATGTGAACATATTTTGCATAAACAAGATATAAATTAAATACAATAAACACATCCCATTTACTGCATTCATCTAGTCTAAAAAATAATATTTTATTCAAACCACTGAACGAAAAATTTATTACAAAATTTCTGTAAATGAAGACGTGCAGTATCTGAATACAATAAGGTCAAATTAATATCAGTATATTTCATATCTTTTGAAAGCATATGTGGCCTATTCTATCAGTAATATAATATTTCACTTTTCATTACAAGAAAATAATCTGTTCATTATATGATATGGAGGAATAAAATAAGAATAAAAATATAAGATATATACGATATAGAGGAAAATGTTAATGAACAAAGTATTAAGCACTTAAGTGTTATTTTAGTCAAATATGTACATATTGGGTTGTTTGTAAATGAGCGTTCATAAATGTTATAATTTTTTACTATGTATCCAAATTTAAATTAATTAATCGTCAATATAATAATTAACCATAATTTTTTACTACATGTCTCCATCGCACTGGCAGGAAGTGGATAGCATCTGCATAAAATTAAGGTGGCTTGGAACGAAAAAATTAGCTTATGAACTGTTGTAGATGGTTGGAGACCAACATCAAAATTGTTTTCGTGTAAGGCATTACTGAGCGAAACTATATTATAATCTAATTCTACTATATCTAATTCTACTTGTCAAATAGAGCGTGGTTGATCACTCAGGGTATAATCGCAGCTGCGAAACCGCTGGAACTATCGTTAGCATTACGCGTTTCTTCGGCAGCAGAGTGACCAGTACTACGACTACCACATTGGTACTCTGGTAGAATAGTGTTTCACAGGCATTATAATGTAGTCTATATGCGTATTAACAGTGCAGAGTCTTATATATATATATATATATATATATATATATATATATATATATATGTATATATGTGTATATATATATATATATATATATATATACATATATATATATATATATATATATATATATATATATATATTTACATAAATCATACATCTTTTAATTTCATCATTTACGTTCGAAAAATTATCTGTCAGACAAGTATGTGCTTTAAATAAATATTTCAATTCATATGCAGCAAAGATGTTTTTTTCCCAGTTTTTTTTAATAAGTTATAAAGTACCTATACTTTATCACTCCTCGTTAAGAAGCAATACGTAAAAAAATTTCTGCTTTCCTAATTATATGGAGTATCGTTTGGAAAGCGTTTTGAAATGAACTTAAAATTTCATTTAGCACTTTTCGTTTTTTAAGGTCATCCGTATCGTTTTTTAAAGTCATCGTATCCGTAAGGTCATGTGTATTCGGGAAACTTTCCTCTATTTACAAATTAAACTTTGAAAATATCTCAAAAATTACTATTTATACTTTCAAATGAAATTATTTAGAATAATCCAAGTTTATCAGTTCGAAAGCTATACAAAAAATCACTTACATACACGGAAATAACACAGACGGAAATGACAGGAGAAGAATACTTACAATTAATTAACACGAATTAGTAAAATATTTCTCAACATTTAAAAAGAATACAGTAAATCAATCGTAATAACAGGTCCCACTCTCGGAGTACTAAAATCTTTACCCAGCAATATCTATAGTGTTATGTCTACCCTTTTCCAACATAAGGATAATACCATGTACTACACTATTATAAAACGTGATAGTTAAAAGAACACATGTAGTATCTACGGTATATTTCACGAAGACAATTTTATCTGGTGCTGAACCTTGGTTTAAGTCTAATGACGTAAGTATTTTGAAAACATCTGTACCATCAAACTTCATGGAAAAAATGTAATATGAAAATAGCTATTAGACACACTTTCAACATTTTTGACCAAATTATTTATGCTTGGTACAATGAGCTTAAATGTTGACTGAAAGATCTATAAGAAAATTTGATAAATGTCGTTCGCTGCAGTGTCGGTATTTTCACCGTTGACCTAGTTTGTTTATTTCAGGTAACGAAAATACATATGACTAGTAATCTCTAATGTTTTTTTTAAATACTTTTTTCGTGTTTTGTATATGTATATATATATGTATATATATATATATATATATATATATATATATATATATATATATATATATATATATATATAAATATTCCAGATAAAATATGCAATCTGAGCAACAGTAGTGTTCAAAATAATATGAAACAGAACAAAAGCAGTAAAACAAATAAGCAAAGAAAATTAAAATATTTAGTTCGAAGTTAGCATAATATGAAAATATAAGCTTTCTAGAAATTAGTTAAAAGAAACTTCCCTAAAATATTAGTAAAATCCCACTCCATGCAAAATGTTCAATGTTCCGTAGCAAAGAACCCTTTGTAACAAAGAACCCTTTGTAAGATCCGTTCGTACACTCGTCCATTACACAGTTTTGCCGAGTCTACGCTTGTAGGTCTACATAATTTCGCAAAGGTAGATCTTAATTAACATGTAGCCAAATATTTAATAAAAAATTAAGCAATGCACCACACATCTTTAAAGTTTATTTTATTAACACTTAATTTGTCATGTATTTTTTGAAAATGACTACTTAAAAAATACCAGTGTGAATATGTGCAACTCAAAATCAAAGGCCAGCCACGTTCTTTTGGGAAGCTTAGGAAAACAAGATTAATATTTGGTTTGCTTGGAAAATGTTCTGGGTCGCGCTCTTTCTTTTTCATTAGATACAATATTGTCATCGTTAGCAAATCTGTCAACAATACGATTACATAAAATAATTCAAACTGACCAAGCTACATGCTAACAAGTGTTTTTACGCAGTATTTTATTAATAAAAAACGTATAAAAATAATTATGAGGTATCTGCCTTTTTTATTTACTCTTACTTAATGAGGTATATATAAAGAAAGGACAACGGTAATATTATCAAGTTAATCATAAAGAAATTTTGAAAAGGCCAATGTAGTGAAAAACGGTGGTGTTCTTGTTTTAGGCTACTGTACAAGAGGGAAAATTGGAAAATGATCTTGAATAAGAAAAATAAAGCAACAAAAATGTCATTGTATATATATAAATGAATTCTGAAAGTGAAGAGTAAGTTATTTTTTTTTAATATAGGTATAAATTAAATTTTTCATTGAACTATATATATTACACCGTCCGTCCGTCGAACGCGAAGCAGATATGGTATGTAAATTAAACAAATCACTTTATGTATTAACACGAACACCCTGGATGCACGAATTTCTTGGAAGTAATTTCGAAAACTTGAACGGTCAGAACGAAAACGGCACAAAGAGGTGACTCCCAAGGAAAATATGCGTCTTTCCAAAGTTTGTAGTGGCTTTAAGAGAGAAGATCAAACGTCTCAAAGTAACCTCTCTGCGTGCACGTGTGCGTGTGTGTGCGTTCTTTTCCCTAACACATTCTTTTCAGAGATGAATTCCTTTCATCATTGTGAAAGTAAAATGTTATTGGTGAAAGAAAAATGTGACCAATCTTTTAAGTAATATTTTATTTAATAATGATATAATTTCAATTCATTTGTGATGTCAAATCCTGCTATTCCTAGAAAAGCAAAAGCTCTCAGAAAACTTTTTTCCAAATTAAATGTCAGTGATAAATCATCAGATAAAACACAAATCGTCATTTGCGCATTTATTTTATATCGAAAAAACAATAAAAATGTGTTCAAAGTGTATATAAGTTTTCTATGCGCTAAAAATACCAATATTTTTCAATATCTTATAATTTACTAATATGTAATAGAGATATTACGATATTTCGAAAATGAAATTTATCATCGTCGAGAAAACTACCACGAATAGCCATAAATAGGTTTTAATATTACAATCATTCTAATTTCTACTGCCCTAAAATTTATAAATGTGATAAGGGAAAGAAAAAATCCATGGAGCGTTCGCATTAGACAAAGTTTGCTCCATAAGATGGGACAAAAGTAGAGAAAATGTCAAAGTAAGCATAAAATATTTATGAAAAGGAAACATGTAGTAGCGCTAGTTACTAAAACAATGAAAGAAGTGCTTTGACTAGACGATGGAAATAATTTTATGTGATATAATAACTTTGATAATGGCTTGACATTCCGTAAATGCTAACATAATAACGTTACTATGGGTAAGTTAACAAATCCTGGTTCAATAAACTTCCTGATATAAATACACGTTAAATCTAAATATAAATCCGTCACGTCACACGTTTGATCAAGCTAAAAACGTTATCTGACGGCTATCATTACGTACAGCTGAATAACCTTTTCATGATATTAGGACCAGAAACGATATTTTTTATTCAGGTTATATCATAAAATGATGTTACCTTAATTAAACCGCGGATAAGCCTGAACTTTTTACGCTAATTTTAGAAAATAATCCTTTAAAAAGGGTATTCATAGTTTATAAAATATTATGGGAGAATGGAAGAGGCATTCTGCTTTATACTTTATTTTTCTGAACTCAGCCTAATTGAACTAGTTTGGAGTGTGGATTAAAATTTGAAGTTGGGATGTAACGTTTCTGCAGATATATCCCTGGGAAAATTTAATGAAATTACTTTATTTTCCGCGTTACAAGTGGATCATATTACATTTTTTATGATTGACTGAAAAATAAAATTATTATTTAAAGAGATAGACCGCATTAGAATTAACAACTTGATATAATAAACAAGTAGAGCATTAATATCAATTTTTAAATATTGAATATATATGGTGTTAATTTTGTAAAAATTATATGGTTTTAATTTTGTAGAAATTCATTATTGCTCATTAAATGAAACTACGTGATGTAGTATTATTTCTACTTTCTTTAAGTTCTTTACCACGACCTAGGTTTCATTATATTACAACATCTTCCAGTGGGCTATTAGCAAAGATCTTTGCGTCGTGGTAAAGAACTTAAAGAAAGTGGAAATAATACTACATCACGTAGTTTCATTTAATTAGCATCAATTTTTAATTAAACAGATGGAGAATGCATTTATCATAGTTTTAAAAAAACTTATTAAGTTATTACTAATCTAGTTTTTGTACAATACAAAAAACATAATAAATATGTGATCAAATAGTAAAGAAAGTGTTGTTGAAATACGAATTGATAAGGTGATTGAACATTTCAACAGTTTGAAGAATTATATATAGTAAAATATAAAGGATATGTAAACGTAGGTGATACAAAAGATTTAATCTTTATTAATCAATAGTCCCTATGGTGGTAGAAACCAGGTAAGCACGAATAGAAATTGAACTACAAGGATTTCGAAGAGATATAGGTACGTATATACATAAGGATATATAATATTTCTAAGAAAATATTTTCATATATTCATTATTCACAACTTAATTATATTGTCTGCTCTAACTTTCATAAGCATAAGTTTTTTAAAATCTAGGATAATCGCTATAGTTTTCCCATAATTTTCTAACCTAATTTTACCAACCCTGTTTTTTCATGATTTTTAGCTCAACAGTTTCAAAAATGAGAGAGGTAGGGCAACGCATTATTTCTACATAATTTTAGAATACCTTTTTAAATTTATGATATGAAGTTATAAATATTTTAACATAAAAAATATTTTAACATTCTCCATGAAAATTTCTTCAAAATAATGTTATACAGGCTGCATATTATTTCAAAAGTGAATTAATTTTTTTTCATGCAGAATATCAATTATTATATAATAAAATAACGATTCTTGAACACAACATCAAAATAGCGGTTTTTCGCCAAATACTGTTATACCGCTGGAATTTTAATTAATTTTTTAATTTGTCATTTCCTTGATTGTCATGTTTATTAGTATTCTATGTGTGCTTCGATATACCGCTGTACATTTTATCATATATTGTTATCACATAACTATAGGGTATTCTAATAAAATAGTTATCAACTTTCTGTGGTGTTAATTTGAAATAAAGTGTAAGCCAAGAAATTACTTAGAGATGTTATACAGTTTCATATACCTATCCATTTATAAATCATAATATCCGAGCTCTTTTAGTTTAATAGAAATTGTGGTGAAATATTACAGAAAATCGTAATTGAATTAGTTGAATGCATAAAAATGAAGAAAACAAATTATTTTATGCAAATCTCATTGAACAAGTACAGCCAAGTGAATTAAAAGGTTTTTTAAAAAATAATCCAAACATCTAGCAATATTATTTTTAGGGCTTTCTCCTTTGAGTGATATACGTATCCAAACGTTTTGTGTTTTGTTTCCCTGACTTTTCAAATACGCATGTAAAATTAAGAAAATATTATGCAAAATTTTTAAATTAACGAGATATACATAACCGACATATGTAATTTGTACTCGTGAAAGATACATAAGATTATATATTTACACATTCAAAATAATATTAATGTTTTTTATAATTTAATAGAAATAATTCGCATCTTTAAATGCTTCAAATTCTTACATACGTGTGTGTATATGTGTGTGTATATATATATATATATATATATATATATATATATATATATATATACAATATTGTCGTAAGAATTGAAAGAATTGGCTTTTTATACTCTCTTTTTTATTATTATATCGATACAAAAACTACATGCTTGCAAAATAATTCCTATCTATTATCTACCAAAATAACACGTGCGATTCAGCACTTCTCACGGTATGAGTTATTCTTAACGACAACAATTAACTGCGTTGCTGATCATACAAAATTCAGCAACAATTTCAACAAGTAATCTGACAAAATAGGCCTGAGCTCAATATGAAACCAAACCAATTAACGAAAAATCACGGTATTATTTAAGCTTAAGGACAACAATCGGTTACACTGTTGACCATACAAAACCCAACGACAATTCCTACAAACGAGCTAACACAGCAGATCGGAGGAGAACGTGACACCGTGACACCGAAACCTACAGCCGTTTCATATACAACTTGAAGAGAGTACATGCCCGCATTCCTTAATTGTACGAACTAGAGTTGAGTTATAATTGTAAATACTCCTGTAAATAAAGTTTATAACACATTTTAAGTAATAATTGTCAGAATTATATTTAAAAAAAATAACTTCCCGTAGAACGCATAACTCGCGGCAGACGTGGTATTGAATTTTCTACTGATTTTGTTTGCATGATGCGCTTATGAAACTAGCGCCATCTAATGCGTTTTCATTGACTGACGATGTAAGTCGACATGTAAAATTTTTAATTGATAAAATATTGTTATTAGACCAATCTAAATATAAAATTTTGCACTCTGTTTATTAATATATTAGATATTGTTGATTTTTTAAGTATAAATGTTGCTCCATGTACCCGATAGCAACTTTATGCATGGCAGTAAAAGTAGGTAAATTTAATATTTTAAAAGCTTATTTAAAATTAGAATCATTTTATTCTAAAAAATATTAAATCCAGGATTCGGACTTAGAATTTTCGATCTCAAACTGTAATAATTTATCGCTGTACCAATAACACTTAGAAATACGTCAAAATAAAGACACACTTATTTCACATATTTTTCAGTTGTTTTAATTTTTTGTGATACACCTAATTTCAAGCTCAACTGGAAGTACGCAAACAAGATGATAACGCGATTATGCAATTATATTCAACATAAAAATAAGGTATGATATAAAACAACTTCATGAATTATTTTAATAATATTTCATAAAATGACGATGAATATAGATATGACAATATCCAAAATCATTGCAATCTATGTATCCACTATAGACTATTCACGATTGCGCGAAATGTCCCAAGAATAATTTCCAACGTGAAAGAAAGATATATGTACAGAAAGTGTTGTTAAAAATAATTGTAATATTATTTCAGAAATTCGAGACGCAAATTGATAAAGAAATATCCGAAATCGTTAAAAATATGTATTAATTATGTGTGTATATATATAAATAAATATATATATATATATATATATATATATATATATATATATATATATATATATATACTCTTTTGCACAAAAAACGGCCGGTTTTCATTTTGTCATATTATTAACAAAATATGATTTATTAAGAGGTTGTATTATTTGTAATTGTTACTGGCAGGTATAGTGAATTCTGGCACATAAAAACGAACGTTCTAAATTTGAAATTTATTATTTTTAAATGAAAATTCTCTTTCATTGGCAAAAACTAATTTTTTCGCCGTAAATGAAATCCAACTCTTGTTAAGTTCTTTTTCATTTGTTACGTTTTTTATTTTAACGAATAAATTTTTATTAAATTTCTGCTGTTTGCTGCATTAGTTCACTTCTGTTTGTTGTTTTCAGTATGGTTGAAAAAAAGGTTAGAGCTAGTAAAATTATTGCGCTGCCTGAAGAAGGCTGTAGCCAATGTTATGTGTCTCAGCAGTATAAAGTGAGCCGTTCCACCGTCCAAAGGTAATCCAGATCAAGAAACGGGCTCCGTCAGTAGAAGGCCCGGTTCTGGAAGAAAACGGTGCACTGAGCGACGGAACGACCGCTTCATAGTCAGTCTAGCGCTACGAAATCGTCAAGTTACGTACGTGGATCTCAAACAGAACCTCGAGGACGTCAGAGGTACACGAGTAAGCCTATGGACAGTCAGAAGGAGACTTCAGGCCGTCGATATACGTAGCTACCGCCCAGCTCAGGGCCCTACATTGCTCCGTGAGCATCGAGTTGCCAGATTGAGATTCGCTCAAAATGTTTTGTCATGGGTGATTTCCTCGAGAAGTATTTTATTCTCCGGAGTAGTGTTTTATTCTCCGATGAAGCTCGTATGTCGATTAGTGGTGAGTATCAACGTCGACGAGTCTTGCGAAGACCTGGAGAACGCGTCGCAAAAGTGTGCTTTGAGGAAATCCCCCCGGTAGAGGCTCCGTAATGTTTTGGGCTGGTATTAACTCAGATAACCGTACCGAGTTAGTTTTTTTTTAAAATGACACACTTAATGCGCAAAGGTACATAACAAAGGTTCTTATTCCTCATGCCCAACCCGCATTAACAGCAATTGGAGGCGAGTCCATCTTTATGGACGACAACGCTCGCGCCCACCGCTCTAGAAACATTGAAGCGTGTATGCAGGAGGCCGGAATACGTCAGTTAGACTAGTCAGCTAGAAGTCCCGACCTCAATCCTATAGAACACACATGGGATAATCTCAAACGACGCATCAGAGCCGTAAATTAAACTCCAGAAAATATTCAGGCCCTTAAAAATGTGATCGTCGCTGAATGGGAACGTATTCCTCAGGAAATGATGAAAAAACGTCGTTGAAAGCATGCCTAACAGATTAAGCGTATTGATTTTAGTTAGAGGAGGCCATACTCGTTACTGAATTTTCAAATTTTATATTAAATTAATAAAAAATATTCAAAAATAAACTTTAGCCATTTTTAAAGTACCAATATGAAACCGCTCGTCTGTGGACTTTACATCGTTTTTTTTTATTTATAGTAGGTAAAAACGATATTTCAATAATAAATAACAATATTCTCATCATATCGCCATATAAAATGCATCAAATAATAATTAAATAACTCTGATATTCTTTATTCCTACAAATGCCCGTTTTTTTGCAAAAGAATATATATATATATATATATATATATATATTTATATATATATATATATACAAATATATGTATATATATATATATATATATATATATATATATATATATATAAAAATATATTAAAAACTATAGTTGCACATAATTGCGCAAAACATCTGCACAAATATTTATAAAACGAAAAGAAGGTGTAAGCATACAAAACACTTTTACAAATAATTCTAATATAATTTTCAGAAACTCGTGGATCCAAAATCTGAGTAAATTTAAAATAAAAGAAATTCTGAGTATTTACTATAGCCAAACATAATTGTTCAAAACTGCCTATAACCATTTCTAGCTTTAAATGAAATTGTATGCATATGAAATACTCTTGTGAATTTTAAATTTGTGAAGAAATTCGAGTAAGAAAATCGATATGACAATTATCCAAAATTACTAAAATCTGTATATGTATCATAGCTTAACATAATTATGCAAAACACGCCATAACATTATCTATTATGCACTAAAAATAGGAGCACAAAAAAGCTGTAATTTACATGTCTTTATATGTACGTAAGATGTAGATCACATCATATTTTCACATAGATATAATATATATATATATATATATATATATATATATATATATATATATGTGTGTGTGTATATATATATATATACACGCACAGATATATATATATATATAATAACCCTTTTTAACTTCAAAAGAATGTGTATGAATGTGGAATACTCTTAAGTAACGTTATTTTAAAATTTCGCAACACACTTTAATAAGGTATTTACTATAAATACAGATAATGGCCATAAGAGTTCAAAACAAATTTAGCAACTAAATTGGGTCGGATAATGTCGGTAGTTATTATAATCTTATTTTCGGATTATTATGTGAGGCCTCTTACTTGAATTTTCCGTTTTATCTTCTTATTAATAAATAAGTAAGTTGATCTAAGTGATCGAGCGTGTTGTGTTTATGACTGTATGTATATATATATATATATTATATCTATGTGAAAATATGGTGTAATCTACATCCTTATGTGTATATAATCATAAGTAAATTACAGCTTTTTTGTGCTACAATTTTTAGTGCATAATAGGTAATGTATAATCACATGGAAATATATTTACACAAGTATCCCCGCGCATGATTGTTTGCTACTTATCCAGGTACTTAACGCGCAGGAACTCTTGACGATGAACTAACTATTCTCACTACGGCCAGTCAAAAAAACGTACTGCTCAAGAAAATATATGTTGTAAGTGGTTTGCATTTATGCCTTGGTTTAGCCTAGTTACAACTGATCGTCAATATAAATTTAAACCTGTCTGAATGAATTATTTTTATATGAATTAATATGCAACACATTAATTGACTTTTAATGCAAGAGATATGAAGAGATGAAAATATGGGATACACAATTTTTATGAAACTTTGCAGTTCATAATAAATTGAAAAAGCATAATCAAATTTTATTCGTATAAAATGATCTACGTTCTCGTATTAAATACAAAATGTTTTATGTTCTTGTTGTCTATGTATTATGTAATGTCTATGTAATATCTATGTATTATAACAATGTTCAAAAAGGTTAAATAAATTTGTAAGTTCCTCAATGTAAAATGTTTTATTTAAATTTTGAAATTAAGAAGAATTTTCACTGGATTTCAGTTTACAGTTTGTTTTTATTTCTTCGTATGTTTTTATTCTAAGTTACCTATTTTTGCTATCCCTGTGTTGTTATATATACACAAACGTAAAATGCGTGCGAACAAAATAATGTAAATTGACTTACGGCAACGTGATATCGCGTTCAATGTTACGTACCGGGACGTCTTATAATTATTGCTAGAAAACGATTGTAATAAGACTTTTGAAAGAAGGAGAAACCTTATACTTTAGAATTACGACGATAGATTATAAAAACTTGCCAGTAAAATCAGTCTAGCCTAGTCTTCTAAACTATATAATGTATAAAACGACTTATTAAATAAACTTTATATACCACGAAGATAACATTAAAAGTTCTCCAAATTGAACTTTACTTCTAAGGAAAATAAACAAATAGCACTGAGAACTGTGTCAAGTCAAGATAAATTTTATTATAGATAATTTTCATTCGATGATTTTGATGACTCCCGCTGTGGTCTTCTTCAATATTATGACTGATTTCAATTGACATTTTGTGATGAAATCCTGTACCTCGTTACTATTTATGACTAATTAAATAAGTTCAAGCGTGGTCATACCAGTATCGATAATGATCTGCGTGAGAGACGTCCTTCAACAGCGACAACTGTAAATAACATGAATGATGCACGGCCTGTATTAAAGACTATCAAGAGAGTAAACTATCAGCAGATTCGAACAAGTTTAGACACTGAAATGAATCAAATAGAGAAAATTCTACATCTACATTTTGGTGGCATGAAGTATTGAGAAAGTGAAAAATACCGTGGCGGTGACAGATGTCACAAAATGTTTAAAAACTTCTTCGCAATTCACTCAGGTTCCATATTTAAAGTCGTCTGCGATGGTGAAAGATACATATACAATTACGGACCCGAAACTAATAGGCAATCTACGCAGTGCATGTTTCCTTCTGAAAAGTGGCCTAAAAGGTGAAGAAATAACGAAGTGCTCCCCTTCTTCAGACGGACGAGTTATTATGCAATGTTTATTTCCTTCCAACGTTTAACTCCTTAATGGATGTTAGTAAATCAAAAGTGAATAAAAATATTTAATCCTAATGCTTCGCAATATAACTACATCGTCAACCAGGTCAGGGTCTAATGATGTGTTTTAGAAATGAACAATGGAACTCCTTAATGGATGGTAGTAAATTAAACTTTATTGAAGATAATCGATAATAGTAGTTGTTATTTTGCAAAATAACTACATTATAGACGATGTCAAAATCTGACGATGCGTTCTGAAGATGAACAATGGAACTCCTTAGCGAATGGTAGTAAATCATACGCAATTCAATATATTTGCTGCTGTTAGTATTTACTTCCCAAAATAATTGGATCGTCGACCAAGTTAGGGTCCGAGGATGAGTTACAAAGATGAATTATGCAACTCCTTGACAAATGATAGTAAATCAATTATGTTTCAATATGGTTAGTTGTTACTTTAATTATTCCTTTGAAAAATCTGATACTAAATTTCGTATATGGAGTACGGAACTCCTCAAGTGGTGGTTTTCACTTTGCAAAATCTGATATTGGGCTTCAGATATGGAGAACGGAACTCCGAGAAAGTTAACAGCTAACAACTGGCGGCTACTACTACCGCTTTAATTATGTGTGTGGTTGACAACCACCTTTAGACAATGAGGACATTATCTATATACAAGCTTTTGCACTTTTAATAGTTATACCATATTCCAAAAAAGAAAATAACTGAATGTTAGTCATAGTGTAATTCTTAATATGTTTGAAACTTAAAAATTCTAAAGTAGGTGTACTAAAAAGTAAAAAAATAATTAACTGAGCATAGCTACCTACTTATTTACAATAAATAACTAAGTTACTTTTTATTGAAGTCGGTACCAGCACCGCCGAGCAACTTGATGAAATGTAAAATTCTATATTATAAATACATCTTTCATGAATATATTTCGTATCGTGAGTACACTAGAGATAAATGTTGCAAATGTAAATCATAAATTAAATTTCTTTAAGTTGGTCGACTGTCCTGGCACCGACTTAAAAAACAAATAACTTAGTTATTTATAGCAAATAAGTAGATAGCTATGCGGAGTTAATTATTTTTTATTTTTTAATACACATAGTTTTTTGGAGTGGGTTTTTAAGATATTTTATTACTAGGTAATGTAGGTGTAAACCCTAAAAAAAGACATTTAAGAAGTTTATTTACATTTCTTTCATTTATCCAACCACTGTAAATTAATACATATGGAACGATAAAAAGGAAAATAGTCACAACAAACATAAAGGCAACGAGTCAAAAAAAGATCAAAATGGATGTAAATTGTCTATTTAGAATAAGTGTCATGCTGAAATATAGGAGCAAGATGTTCCTTCTCCAATCCTTATTTCCATTTATGATATATTATTATTATATATTATATATATATATATATATATATATATATATATATATATACATATATATATATATATATATATATATATACATATATATATATATATATATATATACATATATATATATATATAGATGTATATATATATATATATATATATATATTCTTATTTCCATTTAGGTACATTCTGTTGTAAAATGTTTTCAAATCGCCATAATTTATTCACACTGTACTAGCAGTCCTAATCGTATCTCTTTTTCTTCTAGTATCTTGAACATAGATTTAAATGTGATCAACGGACTGGTAGACTAAAAGAATAAACAAGACCTTACGATCAATCCACCTAAATCATACGTCATTATTATTAACAGTTAAATACTTCTATTAAGAGAATATTATTTTGCTTGAGGAGCTTTAATATTTTTTTGCTATAAAAGGTTTAAGACCTTTTCATTCCTTTATCATTGACTGACTGACGTATCTCTTGGGGAAGTGATACTAGTCGTAAAATTTTATTCAAATATATTTTCTCTAACAGCTATTAGCATTTTTTCTATTTCAAACTATAGCACATATATTTATCAAATTCTACCCGCATGTCTTAAATAACAGTTATTTATTAAATAATTCTACCCAATAACTACGCATAAATGAATGGACTCTAAAGACATTTGTCTTTTACTTCTTTTTGGCTTCAAATAATTTAAACATGTGTCAGAGTATTGTCACGACTGGACGGTAGTTTACACTCGTTGCGTCGAAATTAGCTGTGAGATATGTACTTGTAGGAGGTACTTGGATTTATTACCAGTGAACTAAGCCAGTGAACTAAAACTGGAAAGAAATAACTTGGAATCGCTAAGAATTAATCTAAAAAACATTAAAATGACGTTCAGGTAATTTGAAAATTACCTGAACGCCTTTGTAATTAATTTTCCGATTTGTTTGAATGTTTTGGGAAATAAATCATCTATGATATCAATCATCTATTAATAACTTATGCATATGAATTCAATCATTTTGAAGTTCCAAACAAGAACCCACAAGTATTCTCAAAAGAGTGTTTAAGTATGGGATGGAGGTATGGCATAAATAAGAAACAATTTAAACGTGAATAAGGACTTTGAATTTATTAAATATTCTAGCTTTTCAAATTATAACCTGCAATTTAATTTATTATTAATTATTAAAAACTTTTCAACAGCGACTAGATAAGTTTTCCAAAATATACCTGTGTACGATATACTTGTTTCCTTTACTTAGTAAACGATGACGACACTGGGAACGCTGGAATAAATTTTACATTGTTCCTGATTCTGCAACGGACTCGCTTTCCTTGTTGGGTCTTTTATGTGTAGATACAAAGCCATTACGTGCCTACTTCTTTTAAAGGTAAAGAAATAGATTTAATACTTGAGACTCGAAACAGCTTAGGAAATATTTCGAATTCAAAAAGCTCTCTTCTGAAAATTAAAGAAGAGATTTTTCACAATTTCTTTTTAATGTTTAAAACTTCTTATAATTAGTACATTCCTTCGAAAAATAATTTTAAGTCTTCTCATTTTCATTAAATTGTAATCAATTAAAATTATCGTATGAAGTTTTCAATTTCGTTTATCTCACCATTTAATTTAATTATCGAAATAAATTTTTGAAACAAATTTAATTTTTTTCTTTAATAACCTAGTACAGTTTGTTTTATCTGATGAATTATTTTATCCTTAGTTTTTTTTTATATTATTATCATTTGGTAGTATTTCAATTTGCCTAAATGAATATATTTACTATATGTAAGATTTGCATTACGTTTGCTGACGTCTAATTTACTTGTAATCATGAAGAAAAGAAATATCCAAAAACTTTCCTGGCCATATTTATACGCGTAAATGTACAGACATTATGAAATCATATATTAAATGCTATATAAATGGATTTAGTATAGGAAAAATTATGAATAACATATGCTAGCTATGTATATTGTATATGCGTTGTCATTTTTTAGATTCCGTTGCCCAATTAGGAAACCTTACCCTTGTCCGCCAATTTAGGAACCTTTATTCGCCATATTCTCTCAATTGTCTGTCCATCTGTAAAACTGAAATTTATTCAAGTTTTACATTTTTATGAGACCTCAAAAGTTATAAAAAGAAATTTCTAAAAAAAATATTTTAGGTTACCTCGCCTATATGTAAAATGGGGTGGGGTAGATTTTTGTCCACATAAGCCATATTGAAGAATATCGTTGTATAAGGTAATAATTAGTTTGCAATAGTAATAAATTATCAGAATGTCGTCAAAACTATTTCGATACAAGGATCTAATTACGAAATAACAAGTTTTAAAGTGTTACTTTTCTTAAAGTTACGTGTTCTTGTCCCCTAAATTGACATTTTTGAACATCTAAAAAGTATTCACAACGGTAACAAAATTAAAATTATCACAGCCGAGTGGGCTCTATTAGTCTACAAATGAACGTCAACTAACTTATGACATATTGGATATGTAAAAAATTCGCAGAAGCTCTATACAAACGACTTAAGCCAACTGCAAAAATAACCTTGTATTTTAAAATGTATACTTATTATGTTTTAAAAAATACAAAAGTCAATTTATTTACACATTAAAATGGTGTACTAAAATATTATTTAAATATACACATGTCTTTACCCCTGTGAAGATTTAGTAGGCACATATTTACTTTGTGAAAAATTAATATTTGTAAATAGTTTAATAGAAATAGTATACATAGTCACGTGTTTGTAAGTACCTAAATGTATATAGAATCCTCATAATAGGGGTTCTAATCGTACTTGATAGGTCTTTAAGCATATTATAATTAATGTTCAAACGAAGTATTTCTTTAGAAAGAGAAGCTTAAAAATGTTACCTTGAAAGAATTTATGAATTTTATATTAAGTTAGATAGCTCCGAAAATACAGTACTGTCACTTTTGTGATCAAGTCATTCACTTATTCATTGTGTAATAAAGTACTTACATAACATTGTGTCACTATTATGAAAGTTCAAACAAGACTAAATATATAATTGTCTGAAGGTCAGTATATACATATTTACCTACATGTACCTCTATCCATAAATCAGCCCTTAAACTCAAGCAAAATACCTTTATTGGCATTTACTATCGGTCGCTCATCGTGGAGTTTCAGCGCAAGAGATTCGATGTCAACCCACGTCAGGATACCTTTGTTTCATTACCACACGTTCCCCTTCTCATGTCAATGGGGGAACTAACAGCGAAACAAGGAAGTTAACAAAAAGTTGAATGTTCAACGTGGGTTACTCAACAAGTTTCTAGTTTAAGTCCACTTCGTTTGTATGAGTAGCAATTTGCTTCAAGTAGCCTAATATTATTATCGATCCTAATATATATATATATATACTATTGCACGACATATATCTTAACATGTATTCAAGAAATGTTCACGCGTCCAATGGTGTGCCGAATCTTTACGCAAGAAGGAGTTACTTACATTTCGAATTGCCAATATAAAAAATGTAAGTATTTCACGTCTGCTAGGCATCCCGTAGGCAATTTAATTTTTTTAATTAAATTTTCTGACTTAGAACTACGCCTAAAATTTTTTTTTGATGTTTCGAATTCACAAATAATAAATTTATATAGAGAGAGACAAATTTCCCCTAATTTTGAAGTATTCAGATAAGAAAACAATAATTTAATAATTAATTCAATATTATTAAAATTTCTTTTCCAAGAAAATAACTTACTAGCAGTTAATTTTTCGTAGCGACACTAACCTAGTTGTTTTGATGAATAACGACTACCATCCGTACGAGTGAGGAGGTAGAAGGAAACCTCAAAAGAAAAGCATTGAAACACACTCAACATAATAGTTCCCAATTATAACAAAGAGAGAAAGTGATGTGTTTCCCGAGGGGTTCGACATTTATTATTTTGTATGTGAATATCGAGCAAAGGAAAATGAGGCTGTTGTTTCGCATTAAAAGTGTTCTCAAAATTAATTGTAATCTAAATATGAACAGCTCTTTACTCTCTAATGAAGTACTATATAAAAAAAACAACAAAAACATTTGAGTAGTTTTTCAATGTTTAAGGATTTTTGAATGCAAAATATATAAACGAAAGTCTCTTTTAATATTTGCACCGTTTTATTATTTACATAAATCAAAAAATTCGTTTTAATTATATACTCAAATCCTTTACATTTTTGTTTATCGGAAACCTAAGTGTGTCCTTTAGTTTTTCGCTTTGGTTGAGTAAATATTGTCATATAGAAATTATAAATTACTTCTCATGTCTATTACCATTTTACCAAGTATTTTATTTATTCCTTATTTCTTGTGTGTTGGTTTTTTTACCATAAATATATAAATGCATTTTCATTAAATGCTTTGAAATATTTATATAGAAAACGAAAGTAAATTTTGGTTAAAAATTTTAAATTAGCATCGGGTATTTTTAAAAATTAAATTAATATTTTAAAAATTGTAACTAATGCTAACTTTTCCAATGAAAAATATAATTTTCAGTTTCGTCTAATAAATGAAACTAATGAATGTTTGATACAACTCATATCAATGCCAAGTCATCTATTTTAATTAATATATTATGAGTTTGTTTTAACTCCTTACACCATGAAACTTTTTTAATACGTATTTATTAAATTTTAATGGACGTTAATACATAAGGTAACATATCTCACAGTTGCCTAAATTGGGAATAATATTTAAAAGTAAAAACTTATTGGGAATAAGAGAAAATATTTAATGCACCAAAAAGAAATATGCTAACATTTATATAACGTTTTAGGTAAAGCAATGGAATGAGAGAGGATATGAAAGGAGTCAGACTGTGTGGATTTATTTAGATTGACATTTTTAATGCTATTTGCACACGTATACGAATGGAACGATTCTTCGTACTTAATTCACCTAGAAGCATATACTGTTTGTGAACAGGGTTACAGTATAATAAAATGTTAGAATAATAGAATGTCATATAGAATAAACAGGAACCATTTAGATTAAATCAATCACTGTACAATTATGTCTCAAAGAGGTGCCTCTTAGCATCTCTTTGAGCTATGACTAATTATCGTTTTTTAGTCTTAGCTAAAGTAGCACCCCGCCTTTGAGCTATGACTGGATAACGGTAATTTTCTGGGGCAGTATAAAACATGCAAGGGATGCACAAATTTTAAAGACAATCTAATTTATTTAAGCAATCTTGGTTGAGATATAAGCAAACCGCATTCTTGTAATAAAATGAAGGCAATAAAAGTGTTTGGCAATAATTAAATCGCTATAAATTTTTAATGATTTTAGATTGTATTCGCCGTAAATAAAACGACCGATTTTTATTTTTAAATATTTATTAAAACACATTTGTCGACAGATAAACACACACACAAACGCACGCGCGCGGACACGCACACGCTTATGCACAAACACACGCAGACGCGTAACATTAGTATGATATTATATTCAACACTGTAGTTTTTTTTCACGACTTTATATATTTAAAGCAATAACATGACAAAAAATTTTACACCCCCATCTTTCATGAAAAAAAATAATCAAAGTTTTTTCGAATTTGAAAAAATTAAGTTTACTATTTTAATTAAAAATACAACTTACGCCGTAAAGATTCCTTACAGACTTATTTTTACGTTTATTGTTTGTAAATGTTAGTAATATTTCCTTGCTATGTAAATATATTGGCTAAAACATTTTTCATAACCTGAAGCAAACGTTTGCCTAAATTTTACTAGTTTGTTAATAAAAATTGACGGTTTTTTATTAAAACGCTTACAAAATTTATTGTACATTAATTTATGAATTGGAAAATTTATTTTACACACGTGGCCTTTATACAAAATTTACATTTTTGAATAATGAAAACTACAGATTAATTAAATTGATTACAACAGGCTTAGTAATGAGACAAAAATTCGTGCTCAACATACTATTTAGAAAAGGAAAGTTATTCCCACAAAAAATTTACAAGGTAAAGTCTTCAGTAACTCCGTGGCTATTAAAAAATTTCATATTTAATAACTGATATGAAAATTCCAGAAAATGTTATTAAATTTATTAATATTGCCATGCTTAGCAACCTATGGATTTACTGCCATGAATTGCTAAGTACTAACTTTTATGTTAAGTTATTCGACTAATGGCATTTTAACATTCAATAAAATTTTGAAAGTCAAACATATTTCGAGTATCGCAATCAAGTGAAAAATCAGATCATATTAAAGAACATCAACGAACTAGTAATGGTCTTTAATGAGACTTAGAGAGAAACAGAAATATTAAGTAAAAAATCACTGTTTTATTAGAAAAAGGCTGCAAACTATCCACGTGATGTAAGTTCTATATGTTAAATTTTTTAGAATTTAAATTAAGGTGAGATAAGTTGTTTAAAGTTTAAATTCGAGCAATGAAATTGGAGACTAAAATACAATTTAACAGTAAAATACGATTAAAATTAATTGTATTTCACTTGAAAAGCTGTCATTTTCTGTTATTTTTGAACAATTTTGAATAAGTAAAGTATCCGTCGACTGCCACATAAGCAAATATTTGAATGAAAACGTCACACAGAGGAAGTACTGACTCAAATGTATTTGTATCTTCCTGTCATTAGAAAAAATCCTACATCCAATTGAAACACTTTTTGTTAATCACAATGTGTCTATCGCAAGGTATCAATTTATTCCTAATTATCAAAGCGTCAATGTTACTTTCAGTTCAGTTATTAATAAGATACAAAATTGTATTCGAGGAAAACTTAATCAATGTAATATAAGTCATTACAAAACATCAACTGAAAATTTAATTGTATCAAAGTATACCAAAATTATTCTGCCATTCTGAAAAGTTTTGTCGGAAAGTTAAAGTTTCTAATTTAATTTACAATTTGAATTTTCACTGTTTTTACACTTTAACTATTTTTAATACTTTACAATGAAGCAATACATGACTTTTAATGTGAAAATTTAAGTGTGACTTATGTGTATTTATATATATATATATATATATATATATATATATATATATATATATATATATATATATATATACATACATATATATATATATATATATATATATATATATATATATATATTATATTTTATGTGTATATTATATTATATTTTATGTATATATTTATGTATATATTATATTTTTCATAGAATTATTTGCTTTATATAAATAATCTTAATGATACATGTACGGCAGCAAAAATTAATACGCAAGAAAATGAAATCAATAGAACATGCCATTACATAAAATTTTATTTATTTTTGTATTAACTTTCTATTAAACTTCGTGATATAATTAAGAGAAAAATGAAAAACATGAGCTTTCTGACGAAAAGCAAGAAATATACTGTAAAGCGTTTAATAAAATTTTATTTTGATGTTACTTATATCAAGGTTTAGTTACGTAAATCGTTATTGAACACAAATAATGAACCCGTAGTTTGAATATGGAAAATTTGATTTCAAACTGTTCAAAGCCCTATAAATCTGTCTTCGGCTTGTGGATCTATTTTTTGGTTATTAATTTATTCACAGAAATAAGTAACATAGTGAATGTAAATTTATGTTATAGCTACTACCAAAATGTCATTATGTTTGCAGTAATTTTCGAGTTCTATAGAATGAAGAAGCCTGGTAATTTCGACAAGTCACTGCAATCAATCCTGTACGAATATTTTGCACCGTTTAGCTACTTTACTGCGCATCATTGATCAATGCAGTCATGCGATACACCCATTGTTGTCATGACTTTCGACATTTTCAGAAATATGTTTACAAAATTGCTGGCTAATTCGGTATAGACAACTTGTTATTTGATTCAAATTGTTTTTCTGTCACCTCATCGTCCGAGGTGTAATGATTACCATTGAGGTATCTCTTAAGTAGAAGTAAAAAATGAAAATCGGAAGGCGCAAAATCGGAGGAATAAGAAGGGTGCGGAATCGATCCAAACTTCAGGTTTCGCAGAACCTTTCCAGTTGTGCGCAAGGTCTGTGAACAAGCGTTGTCATGTTGCACATTAATGGAACCATGCTGCCTCTAATGCGGCGAACTCGACGTGGGAGGTATTTTAGAGTCTATATGTACTGAGAAGAATTGTTGTCCGTTGTCCTACCTATTGAGTACTGTTGTCCTTCGTTCCAGAAAATCGGCCACATAAACTCGGCGACCATTTGAAAACATAGGGAAAAAATGTTTTTTGCTGATATTTTGAAATTTTTCGCCTGAGGGGAAACAGATGTTGAAATTTAATACTCTGTCTTTTCTCTTCCGGGTCGTAATAATGAACTCAATATTTAAAAGAAAGTCGTGTCTTTCGTCACGATAGCGCTGCAAAAGTTGCTTTCAACATTCCAAACGATGCTGTTTGTTCTCGTCTATGAGACGGCGTGGTACACATTGTGCCCAACTTTAATGATATCCAAATTGTTTAAGAGTAAAACTTATATGTTCCTTGGATATTCAAATATGGTTTGTGATGTTTTTGAGTGATCTTGTTATTTTAAATGAAATTGGTGGCGAGTTTACGATGATTATCTCCTGTGGTGGTGATCGAACGTCAGCTACTAATTTTCTCAATAATTATTGCTTTTTTAGGCTTGCGATAATTAAATTGTATTATCCCCTGATTTAATATAGACCTGTCATCAGCATATTTACTATAAACAGTGTTTAACGACGACGAATCTCGGCAGAAGTCACTTTTTCAGTCGTGAAAAATTTGATAACAAATGCTGTTTAACTCGCTTTGACATAACAATAGAATACGTCTCTTTACTTCCGCTTCGCAAAATACACTGGATGAACGAAACGACTACATTAGAGAAGCTCGGCTGGGTTCTATTTACTCATCCACCATATTCGCCCGACATTGTGCTCTCTGATTACCATTTGTTCAGGGGTCTAAGTGACCATTTATGGCGATACAGATGGCGATAAGTAGTAGTAGAGAATAATGGTGCATACTCAAATTTAGTGAAAATCTTTCAATAAAAAATGTTAATAGCAACTTGGGCTTAAAAACCTATTAGCCAACTCCAAATATTTATTTGTCTATAGGAGCGTATCGAGTTCTAGCAATAATATGCAAAACAATCCGGTGGTTATAACAATATAGCACTTCACATAATAATCTCTCGATAAAAAGTTGAAAATACGCATATATTGAAATTACATTCATGGTCGATAGTTGTCCTTCACCTAATAAGCACTATGGAAATAAAGCTTTTTGCTATTCAAAATATGCAGTGTCTCACCATTTTTCATGAGTCTTTTAGATGCAGTTTTGATAACAAGTTCAAAGTAGTTACACTTCAATAACCTTTGAACATAATAATTATTGGAAACGTTCAAATGAAATGTATGTAGTAAAAATACTACATACATTCATCCCAAGGGACAAAAAGCAAGAAAAAGAAATTAAAAAACAGTTTTAAAACACGGCTGCTTGCAAAAAGAACTGGCAAAAAAAATAGTAGTTAAAATAGATTTATGAATAAAAATCTAAATACTAGTCTGTTCTTATAAATTTCTGTCATGATATATAAAATTCGTCACAGGAAAATTTATCTCTTTCTGTCAAAATATCACAGTTGGCAAGCCTGTCTGGCCAATATTTTAACTGAGTAAACTGGTCCAAATTCTTAAAGCAAAATATATATTACTCTAAATAAATATTTTTTCATAATTAAATTTTCATAGCGCTTCGCGAGTTTTTGAATGGAGCATCAGGAATTTAAATTTAATAAATGTCTGTGACAGATATTTAAATATATTAAAATCGTATTTGTCAATTTCTCTGAATCTTTCAAGAGATTAATTAGTTTTAATATATACATTCATCGCAATTTATTATGATGTCCAAAGTTCTTGACCTGTTATATTTAAATTTCTTTTGACATGATATATCTTTCATTTCGGTCAGAGGGGGGGAGGGTCACTTGCGAAAACCATATGTAACGAAATATATTAGAGCAGGATCGCTTATAACATTTACCGGTATTATTTTATTCATATAATTTAGAAGACAGAAGCAATTACTCGGAGTACATATGTTGCTTGGGTAAATGGCGCTGCAGTCGCATGCAGCACGACTCATTTGGAACTAAATTTACCATCGCGCGCTGTGTTTAATTAGTGATTACTCAGCAGTACATAGATCGATTCGAGCGGGAATGGTCGCGTTTGACAGAACGCACTAAGTAATAATAAGTGAGAAACATAAAATCATACTCGTGGCCATTAGAAATTGGAGAATTGAAATAAAGATCTGTTTTTTGTAATAATTTTACGACTGCTCTACTATGGTATCAACGCGTGCGGTACGTAACGTACAAAACTGATGTGCAAGAGCAAGAGAGAGAGATTCCGGCATTCGACGACCCGCTTTAACCTGGGCGGAACGTGTTCGTCGGAACGTGTTAGACTACTATATTACACACTCTCCAGTACTCTCGAGACGTTTCACATACTTCACTGTGGCAGCGTTCCTGATACAGTCTACCCGTTTTTGAATATGCGTATATTTTATGGATATATTTATTTAGCAGAAATAATCATTTTATTAAAAGTAAATTTTCATAGCGTGATGAGAATCGCGGAATATCGTTGACGGCATTTTCGGTAATGTTGATTACTTGCTAATTTTATCCGAATTTTGAAATTAATATAACCGATTAGCGTTATTAGTTTTCAAATGCATTAACTAATTATTTCTCAATATCAGCGTTATAGTTAAACCTAAGAAGGAAAAATGTTTTTTTCAAATATTTCATTTTAAATGTATTCTTAAAACGTATTAAGTATTTTTATATTTCATAACTACGAGCTACTTATACTTAAAAATAAGCTAAAGTCGTTTTATTTCGAATTAGTTATTCATAATAAATATTTGAATAAAAATGTAATCTTTGTGTATGATTCTTGTATATTTAGGATATCAATTAATAATACATTATTTACAACTAAAAAGGCCAGATTTTAGTTTTGAATTCATAAATTACTTGGAAATAAAAAATATTTTTTGTCAAGCAAATAAGGGCCTGAGTATCATTTTCACATTCCTTAATTTTGTTTTACCTGGCAAATAAATTTCATGTTTCTGTAGCTGTAATTTAAAGTCTTCTTCATTATTTGCGCTATTTATTTTGTATCATTTTAACTTATTAATACTGAAAAGTGTATTTGTCATATTTTACATTTTTCAGCACGAAATACTTAGACTAAAACAATATTTTAAAATTAGCACAATATTTAAAATAGATAGAATTCAAATTAAATTTTTCTTCTTGTATATCACTAAGAATCTAAGCAAATAACAAATGAAAAATACTAAGAAAGTGTAGGTCACTTAAATACATATTTTCAACGGTTAATTTAATACTTTTTTATTTTATTCTTAACCTAAAAGATCCGAATGTACTTCTATTGTTGGGATAATGCTGTTAAGCTTTCTGTTTGTTCGAAGTTCTTAGCTCCTAAACAGAATATTTTATAGGCTTAATACAAATATCATGTAATTCTTTGACACATTCCAAAAATTGTGTGTAATATTAAAATGGCACACACTGTGCTTTTTATTGTCTATTAAATAAATTATTGTGAAAAAAACTTTAAAATAAAAAAGTTAAAAACAGTTGGGAGCATAAAGAATGGGAAATAATAACCACACAAATGAAGAAGAGCATCAAAAAAGGAACTTTTTGCAGAAAGTTATTAAAACAATTAAGCTAGTTTGCAAAATATTGTGAATATCAGTAAGTGTTTACTTCGATAGAAAATAAATTTAAAAAATACACTGAAATCGGTTAAAAATTACAAGCAATAACGTGTTTTCATACAAAGTTATATATAGACAAACTAATAAAAATGCGTATAAAACAAAAACAAGTTTTTTTTAAACATTCATTTTCGTGTAGAACCTCTCCGAATTTCGAATGAATTAAAAAGTTTTCGATAGATCTCTAACTTCATTTACATATTTTTTTAGTGCTCCTACACTCTTTTGTGAAAAAATATACAGTATTAGCTATTTAATAATTCATGAATTAGTAAAAAAAATATTGATGAAGAAATGCATATTTCATTAGTATTATTCAAATAATTGGTAATAATCGTTGTAATGTAAAAATAGACTTAAAAAATTTAATTTTTTGTTTAATCTCTACTAATAAATCGATATTAATATATCAAATTAAATTTTTTTATGACAACATTAAAATTACGTAGTCTGTCTATACACCAACCGACAAAATGAGTGCTTATTATCTTTGCTATTGATTCTTTGTTTTGTTTCTAACAGGAAAACCACGTTCTAAAGCACAAGTTTCCAACAGACTATCTTGTCGGTATCGAAGTCGGTTCGATTAGTGTGAAATGATCCATGCCATGTCGAACATGTTGTTATGGATATTGCACACTTGTTGCATCGAAAATTGCAACAACTGTACGTTAAAAGACCCTACCCAGGGATAATTTTTGGTCTAGTATTCCTGTTAACATGATAATATGTAGTAACATGATAATAACATGTCAAAATTTATCAGCAGTTAGGGTGATTGCGTATTCTACATGTGATTAACTTACTTATTTGAGTTATGCTTGGTTAATTGATTATTGGTGACAGTTCATGAATATTTAAGATTTGGGGTTAATTATTAACTAGATTTAATTGTCTATGTAAAAATGTTGTGAATTTAGTGACAAAAATATTGAATATATTTGGCGTTAATTTTGTAGAAATGCATTATTCACAATTAAATGAAACTACGTGATGTAGTATTATTTCCACTTTCTTTAAATTTCTTTAACCACGACCTAGGTTTCGTTGTATTACAACATCTTCAGGTGGGATATTGGCAAAGATTAACTCTTAGGAACAACCAACAGTATTTATATGTTACAAACACAATAGTGGAAGCCTGCTTTGTGCGGATTTTTCATTGTTTATGTTAGTAAGTTTATTGCAGGGGCGCAGAGCAGGTTTTATTATATTACCGAGACTTATACAATATACCAGTATTTTAGTGAGGGTAATAAATTCAATTGTTGTTATTATGTGAGGTTATACAATGTAAACTTTACGGTGTATGTAATAAAATTAAATGGAATGGAAAAGCAAGGGTATTTGAAAGTAAGGACAAGGTAATACACTAATTCTACATATCTCCGGTTTTGTGCATTCATATATTTATTTATTTCTTTTAATTTTTTTTTTGTTTTTGTTATATATACTTATATTTATATGTGTATTAGTGCTGAAACAATTTTCAGGGTACTGTAGTATCAATATTGTATATTTATATTATATCTAGAAGATATTAAGAATGGTGATGATATTATATTTAGTTGTTCATTTTGTCTTAGGTTTAGTCATGTTTAAGGTACTATACGTACATGTTATATTATTTATATTTTTATTATTAGTTAAGAGTTTTCCTAATTTGAGTGATGCATTACCTATGTATGGGATAGATTTATAGTAAATATTATTATTATTTGGTACGACCGGGTATATTTCTTGTATTAGTATTTTTCTTAATTTATTATGGTACAGTTTTGTGACAATTGATGGGTTATAATTATTATTTGTTGCGATTTGTTTTATAGTTTTTATTTCTTTACGTAGATTAGGTTTTTCTAGAGGGATGGTCAAAGCTCTGTGAATCATGGAATGGAAGGCTGCTAACTTATGGGACCAAGGGTGTTGAGATTGACCATTAATTATGGAGTCTGTAAATGTGTCTTCTCTAAATATACTAAATTTATGTTTATTATTTTTGCGTTCTATTGTTATATCTAGAAAGTTAAGTTTATTATCGGACTCTACTTCTAAAGTGAATTTGATATTATTGCGTAGGGAGTTAGCAAAGTTAACAAACTGGTCTAACTGTCGCTGTGTACCTTTCCAGCAGATAAGGATGTTATCAACGTATCTATAATAGTATAATATATTGGTCGCTAATTTACTGTTTAAGAGGCTGATTTCTAGATGGTTCATAAATAACTCGGCTAAAAGGGGACTGAGGGGGGAGCCCATTACAAGGCCATTAACTTGTTGAAAAAAAATTTTATCGAATAGGAAATAATTTTGGTCTATGCATACTTTAAAGAGGTCTCTAATTTCCGATGCTTCAATGGGATTTAACTTTTTCTGTTCTAGGATATCTGAAATGATATTTAGGCAATCTTTTGGTGGTATATTAGAAAATAAGTTTACTACGTCGAGTGATACTAATTTACAATTGGGTGTTAGATGTATATTTTTAATTTTATTACAGAGATCAACAGAGTTTTTAATGGTATGTTTAGGTGCAAATCCGGTTTTATTTCGGAAGATCTTATTCAGGTGAAAAGCTAATTTTTTTGTGGGTGCGTTTGTGTGTGAGACAACAGGTCGTATGGGTTTATTTGGTTTATGAATTTTAGGTTGTCCATATAGTATTGGGGGTCTAGGGTTCATTTCTATAACTTTATGTTTCGCGAATTCGTTAGGAAATATGATGTTACAGGTTTTAATTAATTGTTTTACGTTATCTGCAAATGTCGTGATGGGGTCCCTTTGAAGTTTTGTGAAGTCATCTTGTTTAAGGAAATCGTACACTTTATTTTTATATTTTAGATAAAGATAAAAGGTATTTTAGATAAAGATAAAGATAAAGGCAACACTATAGTTATTCTAGACCAAAGTGAATATACTAACATAAACAATGAAAAATCCGCACAAAGCAGGCTTCCGCTATTGTGTTTGTAACATATAAATACTGTTGGTTGTTGCTAAGAGTTAATCTTTACCAATATCCCTTTGCTATTATTTTTTATAACAAAACCTGTTCGAAAAAATTATCTTAACAAATTATTGCTTTCAAAATTAACTATCTTGTAATTATTTATGTTGTCAAAACTCGAGGCTGGCGCGCTAATCTATGACAAAGCAAACGTCCGAAGGGTATTATTGTGTACAATTTTATTACAAGGGGTGCCAGTGCATGGTCAAGGAAATAAAATGTTTCTTTTTAATGAATTGATTATGTGCACTCTTTTTGCTATTTTTGTTTTCTTATATGTGTACATAAGAAAACAAAGAAAAATTATAATACGCGTATTTTTCATTTTTTTCCAGCATCAATAGCTTGACTTTGTTTGTAATTTTATGATACAATTATAAATAAAGAGAAGCTCAAAAAATGTGTTGTGTTGTGAGGTGAAATATTTATTGTGAGAGTAAATTATAATTTCATCGGGGAATACAGCCGCACAGAAGCAAATAGTACGCCCGCTAGAATCATTGGGATATGCTGAAAATTTATTTCGACAGCACCTGCCGGCTAGTCAACGCTCTCAACGTATAAAAAACGAAGGTAATGTGTACACCGATCTTTTTCTCGCTTTAATTCCATTAAATTACAAATAATAAAGTGTTAACACCCTTTTTCAACATCTGTAACGGGATTCTTATCAGTATCCAATGTAATTGTGTGGAAAAATCGAGAATGTCCGCAGTCATTGTTGACTATAGATAATGTACTATAAATATTGCCTATAGATAATGTACAATTAAATGAAACTACGTGATGTAGTATTATTTCTACTTTCTTTAAGTTCTTTACCACGACCTAAGTTTCGTTGTATTACAACATTTTCAGGTGGGCTATTAGCAAAGATCTTTGATCTTAAAATAAAATGATCTTTGAATAATACTACATCACGTTGTTTCATTTAATTGTGAATAATGAATTTCTACAAAATTAACGCCAAATATATTCAATATAGATAATATTTTCAAAATATTACTTGATGTATCCTAACCAGCCTGTAGTAAAGTTAAAAACACGAGGGAAGATAATAAAAGACTATAAATTATTTAAATAATTGTAAATAATTTGTTAGACTTTCTCCTCTTTCCTTATCCGCTAATTAACTCGAAAGGCAACCATGATGATATGTCCCAATTTTACTTTGAATGTAGTTACGATTTTTTAATATCGTTTAAATTTAAGTATCTTTTTTAAATTTTGAATTAAATACCTATATATATCATCTTTTTATATATCTTATTAGACTACATATATTATGAAAATTGTATCACCGTGGAAACTAGCTTTTCAACCGATGCTTCACCTGTGTAAATTTATCTTAATTAGGCTGCTCTAGAGCCACGGTCAATAAACTTCTCCCTTTCGTTAGTCGAACGAGATGGGTCATCGGGATCAGAGGCACGCCAACGAGTATATTCTGTACGATTACTCAATAAATAAATCGTTTTTTTTTCTCTAATTTTCACCGCTTAAGTGGTATTCCCCGGCTTCTGTTACATTTTTAAACACTGCTTTGCCTATATAAATCCAAGTGTGATGATATCAAGCCAATATTTTTCTTCAAAATATGACTATACTAATACAAAGTACAGATTGAACCTATTTGTCATTAATTGTCTTTGTATAAAATATATGTGAATACGGTTATTAGATGGTCACTCACGAACAAAATATCGATATGAGTAACATGTATTTATGTATATATTGTAGGTGATGGAAAATGTGAAAAAAAAACATCACTAGTGAGTTTTCAAAGATCAATATTTTAAATGAATCGAGTGGTAATTTATTTTAACATGTATTTACTATATATAATTAAAATTTATCTAGTTTATTTTAGAATATTAATGGAAAATGCAATTAAGTCAATATTTTCTGATGAAAATCATAAAATATCACTTACCTAGGAAATTTCAGTCGTGTATTTTTGTGTGATATTGCTGCCCAACGATTTTTAGAGTCAATTATTAGTGATTGTTATAGTTTTAAAATGAATGAATTATATTTGGAATATCAAAATAATTTACTTTAGTAAACTTTATAGTAATGATTATAAATTAGAGCATTTGAAACCAACTGATGACACGAACATCGTTATTATGGCTTCATAGTTTTGATAGACAATCTCTACAACACGCTATTTGTTCCTTTCTGGTAAACGCATACTGACTTAGGATGAAATGGGTACGACTTTGACTAAATTGTTCCTTTTTATATATAATTTCTAGGTTTGTGCTTGTTGGTCCTGACTAAAATGGTAGCAGCCGCTGTAGTGTTCACGTCGCGCATGCGGATGAGTCGGGCAGGTAGATGAGATGGAGAAGTCCATTTTTATATAATATACCCGGAGATTTATTATAGTGTATACCACAAAGCGATGATGTGAAATCATATACATAAAATTTTTTCCAAGTAAAAGAACACTAACCAAAGTTATTATTCTTCAACTGATGTGTTTAGCAGAATAGAATCTGTTAATTTGTGAATTGTTTAATTTTTATTCCATATTGAGCCACCATCTTCGACATTATAAATAAGGATCTTATTTCAACAGGTTAATGAACTAGTAACTTGGATCTATTATTTAACATAAACATATTCTTTATCGACTAACATTGCTCATAAAAATCTAGCCGTCAAATTATTGGAGCTAGGTTTTCATATTCATTCCGAATGTTAAGGTCCTGGATTTTTACATCTCATTTTGTGACCTCATCTATCCCACATCGACTATTGTATTTTATCATGATACCCTTTTTTAAGGTTACAAAATTTTTATCGAATAAAATACGATCCATTTTGACTTTAATTTAGTATGGAGATATAAGCTATCCCGGTCCCAAGTAGGATGTATCCAAGATGTTATTTATTCTAAAGCTTCAAAAAGTGTGATCACTTTTTTCAATACCATGCAAGCCTCAAATGGTTGAGAATAAATGCCATGAGTGCAAATAACGCCATTACCTAACACTAGAAAAGGTACGTTCTTAGTCTTGGATTATACTCTGAAAACTTAAGTTATCTTCCTATTTTGAGAGATGACTTTTAGTCTAGGGAGAGCCATAGACGAAAAGTTTTTACTACTCAAACTTTTAACTAAATTAACTTTTTTAATCTATAATCTACATTTCGACAAATATCTTAAAAGGTATCCTGAAAAAATTATCCATTGCAACCTCTAGTCCTCTTTCATACACGGCCTAACTTAGCGTTAGCATCATCTATGTAATCGGGAGGAGATTTAAAATAGCTAGAAATTGAGATTCTTTAATATAAATAAGTTAATTTTTGACAAAATAAATAAATGAAAATGAAAATATTATGAAAATATGTATTCCAGTAGAAGTTTAAAGCAATTAAAGGTAGTTTCTTGCTAATATTTTTCTTCATTCATTAACGTATTGCATTTACATAGGTGTGTACTAAAATGTTCATTATAAATTGGTCAGTATTTTTTGTGGAAGAAAACAGAGAAAACGTTTCTAAAATAGCATTGAAATAGACGGTTTCATTTTAATTCTTACACACAAATAATGTAATACTGAAATCTCAAATTACACAACTTTGAAAACACCTGTTTAGTAATGTTTCATGACATACGTATAAACAAACAGACCAGAAAACCTTTTCGTATTTTTTGTCTCTTTATTTGTAATTTCCTAAATTATTTAATTCCATTTCCAAAATATTTTAACCTTTACTTTCTCATTATGAATATAAATTTATATTACATTTTAAGAATTTAATTCAGTGGAAATTAAAAAAATAAGCATAGAAACAATTAAAAATAAATCTGCAGGCATAATATAAATTTGTTTTTAATAAAATCCATAAAATTAATCTAACGTACAAAGTAATCAAGAATTCTTAATTTTAAATATAATAAAATCTTTGAAAGTATAGATCAAATTATTCATCATATTTCATCGAATAAAATACAAATACAATTATTGAAAATTAATTGTTGCAGAATACGTATATGACCATTTTATTCAGAATATCTAACGAATTGTGTCTTGAAATATTTGCATCATTTTAAGGCTCGACATGTTCTTGTAAATATGTCTGTAAAGAAATATAAATAATATCTGATTTATTTTTAAAAATTTACGTAAACTTGAAGTTACGGCGAGTATATCGCCTAAAAATTCTTTGAATGACGAAAAACAAGTCTAAGATTAACAATTTTAAAAATCCCATTACTCTAAAATATTTGGTTTTTTCCAAGAATAACACTTAAAAGATCTCAGAAAATGTTAATAGAAATCGAACATTTTTTCCCTTACATTTCATAATCTTTGCAAAATTCAGTTCAAAATTATCGCCTGGATGTAGATATTCCTATTGCAGACTTCATTTACATATTATCACATTTATGTTAGTAATCAATAACGATTTTATACTTTATTTTTGCGAATTATTATTCAGAACACAAAATTTAATTTGTGGTTCGTATGGAATATCAAAAAATAGTGAATTTTCTTCAATATGTGTCAACATTTTTAACTTGAATGTAGACTTCTTTCTGCCATACTGTTTTTATTTTGCATTCAATTATTTTGTATTTCTAACGATCAACGGAATGTGGAAATTCCATTGTTTATTGCAAGTTTGAAATATATCTATCTGTTTCTATACTAACATGGATCTTCAGCCAAAATATATTCCATTTAGAAATAGCAATTAATAAATTGAAGTAAATTTTTATTATGTTGCCATAATCAAATGTCCAGTAACTAATAGAATATGATTTCACACCGTGACACAAAATACAACAATTAATAAACTACATCCTTATGCACTGCTGGTTTTAATATTATTTCAGGTACAAAACAAATACGATTACTTTTTGTTGACTTTAACTATTATATTCGTTTGTTGTTGTCTTTTGGGGCTTTTTTGTGAGAGAAAATTACTGGGAAGAGAAAAGTACTTTCCTCGCAAACATTTTTGTATAACAAGAGTAGACATAAATATTTAGATGTATGGATAAATGTGAAATATATTGCACTACCAGTTGAAAAAAGAAAGAAAAGGAATGGTATATGACAGGAAAGGAAAAAGCAAAGTGTTATGGTCTATTGTAAAATAATTATTTTTGAGATGGGCGTTTTATATGGTAAGAACCACGGTAGCTTTATTCTACTTTCTTAGTAGTATTATTTCTACTTATGTAGTATTATTTCTACTTTCTTTAATTTCTTTACCACGACCTAGGTTTCGTTGTATTACAACATACAAAGATGCAATCTTTGCTAATATCCCACCTGAAGATGTTGTAATACAACGAAACCTAGGTCGTGGTAAAGAAATTAAAGAAAGTAGAAATAATACTACATCACGTAGTGTCATTTACTTGTGAATAATGAATTTCTACAAAATTAACGCCAAACATATTCAATATTTAAAAAAGATAATGTAATTAGGTCGACATCTCCTACCTTGGAACCTATTGTAAAAATATACTTGGTAAAAGTTTAAATACATGACAATCCTTTAAATCAAGTCGGAAAGGTATCAAAAATAAGAATGTCTAAAGATGGTTAGATCATGATTATTCATTAATATTTTGACACATGATCGATTCCTTACTATACTACCGGTATTGCGATGATACGAATATTGTGGCATCTGCTGGAATTGTGACGACTTGTTGATGAAAGTGTCTTTATTATTAACAGAGTGTTCGTTCGATAATATATTTTGATATACCCATACAAAACTTAAACTTTGCAAAAGTTACAAATAAAGAGACTTTCCAAGTCTTCTTCTATATAATGCTCACCAATTAGAAAATGATTAAAATATTATAGTATATGGATTGATTGACACTCATATCAAAATAACAGTTTACTTTCAATGTTCGTGCTCATTTTATACAATTAACGCATTTTATTATTCATAGTTGAATACAAAAAAATAAAAGGTCTAAAGATAAAACTGTAAATACGGCAGGAATTTAAATGCGTCATGACAGTTACTGTACACAATCATTTTCTTCCCTATGTTATTAATAATCCTTTCACCTTAAAATATACGTAATTTCGGTTTTTTTCATATTTATTTCAGGTATTTTTAGTTTATACCGTTAATACTTTTCTCTGCCTCGTTTTATTTGGTATTCTGAGTAATTCGGTTTGCTCAATTACAATAAATGAAAACTAAAGAAAGGAGAATCCAAGGAATAGTCGCCATATTATGGTCAAACAAAGCTTGGAGAGAATTAATTGAAAACGAAATCGAACCTTGTGCTTATTTCAGGTAGAGTTACAAAGCAGCAATTTGAATATACTGAAATATACCAGCTATGATCGGTGGCTGAAAAATGCTTTTATGAAACGACTAATTACTATGGGTCATGTGTTTTGAATGACCAATTTTCCGAGAAGATATAATTGTGGAATACGAGAATATAATATTTACGAACATATCTATTTCTGTAAAAACAATTGATGAAGAGTATATTATTAGAAAATCTTGCTTCTTATGTCTGTTCATATTTTTCATTAACATAGCAAAATTTTTCAAGTTTTCTAATTATATTTGGACGTATGTAAAACTGCTTCGATAGTTCAAATTGTATAAATGATATTTTTATGATTTTACAACCTTAGCAATTTAGCATTCCACGAAAACATGGCTGGAAAATACATATTCGTGTTAAAAAATTTTACGCTGGACGGTTTGCTTTGAATTTTGCACTAATAGATTTGTTAATAATCACCGATGACAAATTTAGACCCGGAGCTTTTTAGCTTATAAATTTTACAGGTATTCTGCAAATTGCGAAATCTAACTATTTTCTACAAATATGCTAATAAACTTAATTCTCGGGACTTTAACAAAATACTACTTCTGTTAATACTCTAAATAAACTTGTTCATAAAACAAATTTAATTTTTTAACTCAAACTTTTAAACATTTTTCAGATTTAGTTATATAAACAATCTGGTGATTTGTTGCTTTCAAGAGATATTCCTTTTTATCTGTATTAATCAAAGTTTTAGATATACATCTAATTTGTAATATACTGTAAGAAAATTATACCTTATAATTTAAATAAACCAAATTCATTATTTTTGCTTAAATATTTTACTGTCACAATTTTGTATACGCCACAGTGGTGCCTTATTGTTAAATAAATATTTGGAATAAGAAATTCATCAGAGTTTTAATATAATAGCATTTATAATACGTTTTGTTTTAATCTTTATATGTAACTTGGTCATGCATCCCTATCTTTGCCCTATCTTAGGACAGTTATTACAGAGAACTGAACAAATTTTTTACTTCTTTTGTTTCTTTTAAATAATTTAATATTAGCTGAAAAAAAACACTTTCTTGAAAATGTAATGATGAAATCCGTTATCTGTTATCTATTGAACAAATTTTAATAGTTATGTTAGTAAACATGATAGCAAACATTACTTATACACTCATATGAGTCGACTGATAGATGACGTTGAGATAGGGTTATAATTAATAAAAACTGTAAAATTATTCCCCACCATTTCATTTATAAATAGGAAAAATTTCACTAAAAAAAATTAATCCTCAGTTTATTACATCATAATCTCCGTTTTTACGTCATTTCGATGTAGTAACACCGAAATAGACATTATGTTCATAAACATATGTTTGAAAAAGCCACATAAAGTTATTTATGATTGATTATCTGTGGCGTCTTGAATAGTGAATTATCAGTTCATTTTCGTACAATAAACCACATATGCAACATTTTATTCATTGGCTGGCTTGAATGATTGATATTTATTTACTAAATTAAAATACTAATGAAAATTTGAAATCTTCAAATTAATTTACCTAATTAGTATAAAAAATAAAACAATTATACTAAATGCCAATATTTCATTCATTACGCACTTCTAATATTTTTATATTACTTCATAAAAAAGTCGTCGCCGTGGTGTGTTGGATTGATCACAAGGCATAGGGCCTTTGACGGCATACCGCGGGTAGTCGGGTGTGATTCCCGGCCACTCGTCGCGCAGAGCTGGACTGATGTTTTCCTTGACTGTAAGGTTGCTCTAGCATCCATAATTTCGTGATATTTATTAGATACGTACATTAAAAAACATAAATAAAAACTGTATTTATAATAATGTCCATCAATAATTAATGTCCTGGATGGTGATGAAAAATTAACTTTTTAAATGTTTAAGCGTCGAAAGGTTTAATAGTATTTTGAACTTACATTAAATTATATTTTGAATATATGATAAAATCATTGAATAATGCAGAAACATTGTTTGCAATAACGATCGTATAATATTTCCAGCATTAAAATATTAGAAAAATTGTCGCTATAAAGCGTTGTTTGCAAATATTGACATAAAAATATTAGCTTAAAAAAGTAACGGTAACTACTTTTCTATCAAATTCAAATCAGTTTTTACGGTGTAGTAGGATTCTAATATATTTATTTCCCGATATATTAATAGTATTTGTACCATCATAATAAAAATCACCCACATTAGAAGCTAAATATTTCGATGGTGACATTAAGATATTGAAAAACTTAAAATTAAGATATTGAAAAATAATGACTTGTAAGTGCGTATATAAATAACTATACGTACAAAAACTATAATTTGCAATGCATTTTATTCCACGGACAAATATTTTTCTTTCCTTTTGAAATATACATCCTTAATATAAAACATTTTTATAAAAATATTAGAAGGCATAGGAAACTCTGAGAAATGTAAAATAATGAAAATAAAAATATACAGTTGGAATTTTTGGGGTAAAATATCGATTTTAGTAAAATATCGATAAAATTTAGGTAAAATATCGATTTATTAATAGAGATTTTTTTAATCAGTGCCAAGTATCTCTAACATTCATTTTCACACACAGGTGAGTCCAACGTTTCACTTTCCACTGACTCGAAAAATCTCCAGCTGTAGCAGTATTTTGCAAATTTAATTAGGTTTAGAAACAATATTGAACCATAAAAATTCCAATTGAGTACTCGCATTTTCATTATTTCATTATTTTCAGTGCGTTTTTTATTCAGAGGTTATTTGAAATTGGTCCAAATTTCTCTAAAAATGTTTTATTTTTCCTTTTTTTTACCTATAATGTGTAATATTTTTCAGAATTTCAGAAACTTATGATGAATTCAATATCAATTATATGTCATTTGCATAAATAGGAACAGACATTTGAAGCATTTAATCATAACCTAATATCATATATGTACTTATGTTTACACACATCCAAATACCCATATAAGGACATATAAATCAAATTCTCAGTTTTAGATTCACCGCAGTCAGTGATTAAAGCCTGTATATATATGGCTTTACACACTAAATATCTACCATATTAAATACTACTATCTACTAATATTCTGGTGGCTTCGCGTCTTTGTCTGTAACTTTATATACTTACCTACATCTATTATTTTATGTTGTACTTTCAATTTCCACAGTTAATTTTAAATTAAAAACAGCAGATCCTCACGTATCATGATTTAAGTAGGCAGTACCTCTACATCGTCAAAACTTAGGATTTGAACCCAAAATTTATTGGTAGTCTCTACTTCAGAACCAAAATACTAATTTACGACAAAATTCTAATTAAAAACAGGAGATCCTCCAGATTTAGGCACCAAAAATTACGCTGCTTAGACTTGCTAATATAGTAGACATACATTGAAGACATATAGTACTAGTAAAACGTCGTTCGTTTATCACTTTACAGTGCAGTGTCAATAAAGAACATCACGTTTTTAAATTGAAAAATACATTTCTATCCCATGAAAATATATGTGAGTGAATATAATATACGAAACACTCACGGGTTGAGCTTAATTTGCAGTCGATTTATTCAGGATACTCTATAAATGGCTTTACTTTTACCATTTAATGAGGAATTTCACCGCAATACCAAATTATCTACTCGCCATTCCTCTAATTTGACTAACACCACAACTTAAGTTTCTATTTCACGCTGATTCATTCTAATGTGAAAATTGAAAATAAAATATTATTTTAAGCATATTCTCTCTCTCGTGATACTTTTAACTGAAAAGTTGGTTACATATTACAAAATCCACATATGGTACAATTCATAGTGTTACAAGAAATTATGATGAAATTTCAATCAGTTTTTAAAAACTATTTTAAGTACACAACATCATCTCATAAAAATGGTTAATTTAATATTTTGCAAAACTGGAAAACACGAGAAATTGAATAAATATGAAGTTTAGTATTTTAATATATATGATGCAACAAGTAATATTGATAAATTTATTTATTCGCCAATTTAAAACCGAAATTTAAAAAAATCGAGTTCAACTTTTTTCTAAGACGCGCACACTTTTCAGAACATCCCACTTGAATAACATACAAACCGCATGAACTTAATATGATTTGTTGCAAATGATTCAATTAACATCAGCTACGGCCGGTGGTGAGAATATTGTGAGTTAGTACAAATCATTGAACAGTTTTCAACATCTTGGACGGTACTCTTTTGTTAAATTAAATCATACCGAACGGAATTTTTTTTCATTTATTCAAAACGTTAAATTATTTTATTTCTCCAACTATGCCATTCAGATTAGCTTATCCGTATCCATCAGTATGTGAATTTTTCACATATGTGAAAAATTCACATACATATGACGGATACGGATAAGAATGTGCAGAATTTTTCTATTGAATCTATTTAATTTTTCAATTAGTTAAATAAATACGTGTATAAAATTTTAATGAATATATGTTAACTACGTTTTCCAATTTAACTTTGATGTACTTTGAGTGTTTCTCATTATTTAAACAAAAGTAGTTATGTTCAATAAATTATGTTAAATTAATTGGTTTCGTCTACACGTTTATTGCAACGTAGCAATAAAATTTAGATGGGTAGATCGAATATCAATAAAATTAAATTAAAACGACGTTTGAGAGATTTTGAATATAAGTATAGGTAACTATTTGGGGATAACATTAAAGGAATAGGACACAGAAAAAAACCTTTAATTAGGACAACAAGATCTCTGTTGAACTACTTTTAAAACACCAATATACTTTAATTAATTGGAAATTGTTTATAATGTATCACATTGGACATACGAAGAGAAAGTAACGCTTTCTTTGCGTTTTTTTCTACTAATTGTTTACCTGTGACATCCATGAAAAAAATATCATATTAATATAAAAAATCTGTAAAATTGTAAATTATAATTGGAATTTAATTTATCTTTTTTTTTCAGTGAACGTCAGGAAAACTTCGAGTGACAGTTCATTCATCATTTTGACTTTAGCAGTTTTAAAGATGAGAGGGTGGGGATTATATTTTTTTGAACATATTTGACAATATCTCATGTATAATCTAGCAAAAAAATCCGAAGAAAATAATGTTGGAATACGGAAATTTCAATTTAATATATATACGGTTTAATATATTTTATGACCATATCAACAATACAAGTTCAGTAATTCAGACTAAAATGAGATGATTTCAGAAGAATTTGCTACCATCTCCAATCAAGTATGAAAGTGAAGGAGACCTATGACAGGGAAAACAATGACGTCTTTGCTGTTAAATGCAATAAAAAATATGTAACAAATATGTAGTATGAAACGCACTTTTAATTAATTTTATTAATTTACTTTTATTTTATTTATTTATATCCACAGAATTGGCCAGTAAATGTAAAACAAAAATTACATTCATTCACAAGTGAAAGGAAAGTACAAAATAGCTACTGAATAAATAAGCCACAAAGTTTCACCCTTCGCCCCTAACGATCAACAAACTTTGCTTATTCACAGCCGCCAAATACAATTCTCTCTGACGAAAACTTGGCATCCCTAAAAGTTAATAAACTCGCGCATAGTTTTGATAGCTAAAATAGAAGTGTGGCTGTAAAATTATACAAACCCGTCGTTTGCAATTATTCCAAAGAAAATATGTACGAATTTGTTAAATGTTTTTGGAAAGAAATTAATCAATAATGCGAATCAAAACTTTTTTGAAGCGTTATTATAAATTGGTAATACATTAGAGTACTAATAATGTTTAAAAGCTCCTTTTGAATATTTATCTATGAATACTTATTTTATTTGTTTACTATATACTAGATATAGAAAAGTCAGTAAAAAATAACACTTTCCTAAGCGAATGAAAATATAATTAAATCGTATGAAAACTAAGTGCTCATTTATGTTTCCACCAACAAAACAAAGTAAGAATTTTATTCACTTTTATTAACTCCGTGTTATACAGACTTTTTAATAATAGTTATTGTAATTTACTTAAACCGCCTGATGTACATTAACAATGTGATACGCTCTAATGACACACATTGTGATACGTATGAATAGACGTGCTAATGATGTATAATCTGACGTCACATGCATCACAGTATGATACACGAGTGTGCCAATTTGATAATCCATCGTTTCGTGACGGACTAAGATGTATTTGTAATAAAAGTGCCTTTAAAATTATTCCTTTGCTGAAGAATAATTTAGAAAAATTAAATCTGAAATTTGTAAATAAAAATGTTGTGAAAAAAAAAACCAAGCACATCTTAGACGTGAAATGTCTTCATTGTTAATTTAGCACTAATTTGCTTTCCAAATTTATACATATACGCAAAGAAAACTAAAAATATATTTCTACATAGGCATATGGGATATCATTGAGTGATATACAGCACATTATTAAAATTTCTTTATACATAAACATTACTAACTACTTTGCTACCAGCTCCTCCCCTCCCTTCACTACCTATAATAGTTTAAAATAAATTTGCGTAATTTTATAACTTATATAATTTATGATATTTTTTTAATTTAAATTTTAATTACTACAAAATGTAAATTTTAGTCACTACCTAAATTAAAAATCGCATGTCTATTGCCACATCAAAATACGACCTCTTGAAATAATGTAGGTATGGAACCAAGCGCAACTTGCACTCGGTCGGTTAATTTAAAATACTACAAAACGGGGTTTACTTTACACAACATCGTAACAAAAAAATTGTTTCAATACCAACCTATCTATATATTCTCACTATTTCTTTAAATTTACTTAGTTCCCTGCTTACATTTCAGTTTTAAATTCTCTCTTATAACGTTAGAGAATCATTATATTTTATTTCCAACTTTTAATAGAGGTATTTGACGTAAAACGTGGAAATAAATTATAATTTTAGGCTCATTCTCTGCCTCTTTATACATTTAAGAGAAAAGTTGGTAGCACGTTGTGACTCGCACAGGTGGCACATTACCTAGTTTTGAAAAGAATTATGGTGAAACTTAAAGCTGTTATTCAAAAATTACTTTAGTCGCAAAAATATCTCATAAAAACATTTGACTTAATATGTCAGAAAAATGACTCACGTATGAAACAATGAATACGAACGCTATGTATTTAAACATATATGACATAAAAAAATTTAAAGTTTAAAGTAATACTTGAATGATAACTAAAACACCTAACACAAAGGTACTCGAAATACAGTTTCACTACATCCCAGTCGAATTAATTACAAGCCGCATGAAATTATGAATTCGAATTGTTACCGCATGTTGCAATGGTTTTCAACAAGCGAGACAAACTAGCCGAGATATATTTCTGAAATACTTTCGCCGCTTATGAGAAGGGTTCATTTAATAAGAACTACGGTCGTTGTTGGGAGTAACGTGAAATATTTTAAATTAATAAATAGTCTTCAACGACTTGCAGTGAACTATTTTGTTAGACTCGATATTGCTGTATATGTTTTTCCACGGATAGAATATTTGAAATTATTTCATTACTCTGGCTACCAAAACCATATTGGCTTATCGCTATTTATTTGTATATTGGGATTTTAACCAGTGTGCCTTCATAATTATGATTCTGTGACCATGTAAACCACATTATTACATCAAATACTCCAGACGTCAATTTTTTAAAGTGCTCTACTTTTTTCGAAAACAGCAAACATGAAAATATGTAATTTAAATAGATATAAGCTAACCATTATGACCAAAAAAATATTTTATAGCATAACTTTGAAATTTTTCATGTTTCCTTTCCGTTTAAAAAAGAATATCCGACGTTCACGATTCGAAATTTTTGTTTAAATTATTAGATTTATATTGCCTTTTTTTTGCAACCCAGGAGTAAAATAAGATTAAATATAAATATAAAATATCAAATAGTTAGGTCGTCTATCAAAAAATTAAATAAAAAAAACTGTAAACAGAGTTAACCCTTACGGCATAATTTTAATAGAATACTAACAGAATAGGGTACAAAAAGAAATATTTAATTTTATTAGTACCAGAATAAAAATAAAAATTATTAAAATTTTGGTTCAATTATTTTTAAAACAACAAATTTTTAAATGACCTGTAAATTGTAAATATCGCACTCTACTAAACCTACGAGCAGATATTATCACTTTATTCTAATTTTTTAAATTAATTACTTACTGCATTATTCAAACATAAATGAGAATATTTTATGGGCATATAAAAATTATTAAACAATTTTTAATTTTTGCTAGGCATATTGGAGTATTATTATTAGAATATAATGTTATGGATGTTATTATAGGAGTTTAATGAACATTCGGCCCCAAACTTTTAATTGGAAGCTCCCCACTAGAAAAACTAGATTTAAAAAAAAAATTGTTTTTTTTTAATTCAACTGTCATAAACTGAATAAAAGACCGAATAAGATGTTGAATGTGCCAGAATATTTTTGAAATATGATAAACTTCTCTCTTTAAATAATTAAAGTAAAGTCAATGTACAAATTTTACTAGTGTAAATCATTTATAGTTTTAATTCAAATTAATGGTTTATTAAGCTTTGGAAATGAGTAATTTCAGAATTTATTAGGATAGGCATTTAACTTAAATAACCTAGCTTTTCTTACTACGCTCTTGTTTATTTACTTTATATCAAAGAAGACACTACACGTTTTCGACATATAAAGTATATTAGTAAAAAAACCTGTCAAGTGCGATATGAACTCACACATCCAGGGATCCATCACATACATCAACATTAACGTGTGCAAAGTATAATGTCTCTATTAAATTATTCACAAAATGAAAATGTACATATATACTAACTTTAAAACGGGATATATTTATGTTTGCCAAAGATAAAGATCTTTCCCAAACATAATAATATCATGATTTTTTCAGAAACTTAAGTTTTACAATAATCGCTGTAGTCATCCAGAAAACGTTAGGTAAACTTCTTGTTAACTTAAAGTTTACTGGATATTTTCATATCTTAAGCTTTACTAGTTTTGAAGAAAGGGGCGGTAATATTATTTGTCAATATTTATAAAGCGTACTGCATAAAATGTTAAAGAAAATTGTTTCGAAGTCCTTATAACTTGGACTTTGTCCTTATAAGTTGCAATATATGTACCACACGGTACAGGAGAGTAAAAAAATCGGATATATAATTTGCCGTCTCTCAAATTTTCATATAAATATTTTTCTTTGTCAATCATTAAGAAACATGCAGGTTAATATGCTTTATTACTATGTCAAATATCAAGTTTCTGCCTCAAACAGTTTCTGAGAAAATGACAACATGAGTGTTCTTATAAAGGATCTTTATTTTCTTTTAACGGAACTGAATTTCAAAAGCTTCAATCCAATTTATTCAACATAAACATGTCATGCTCAGTTATTGCAGTAAGGAAAAAGTTCAAAATGAATATCAGAGAGCTTAAATTCCTTCAATGTTATATAGTTTGAGAGAACAGAAATCCTTTCTGCGTGACCATAACTATACACATTTTCAAATTTTTTTATGGTTCACCTAAAATATAACATGAGTATTGTTAAAGAAAATGTTTACTTATTTTTGAACTGAACTATTTTACCCTTCATGTAATAATTTTTATATACGACGGACTTTTTACTACAAAAGCAATGTCTTCCAGTCAACCATAGATAAGAAATTGAAGCAACTTCTTTCATTGATTTACTACTATTGTTTATTCTCTCACGCACTACCTTAAATATGTTACTTATTAAAACCAATTTCACTCTTAGAGCTTTTCCAACTATATTATTTTCTTCCTATCACATAATCTATAAAATTCGGAGACCTCGATTTTCAATTTGATTTTTATTTATTTTAATTTCAAACCAAAATGGGATCATTTCAGAAGAATTTGTTATTATTTCCACTCAAGTGTGAAAGTGAATGACTACTTGATAAATACCGATTGATTAGTAGCATCGATTATTTTGTACGTATATATAGACTTGTTACACCAAAAACGTGTAGGAAATGTATACATTAATCAGTCACAATAACATCTTGGAACGATCGCTAATATTTCATTGAAAATCCATAAAGTATTTTAAATACATCTAAGACAGAAAAACAATTGTGTTTTTACTGCTGGATGCAATAAATATAACAAATAAATCGTATGAATAGCACAGTTAATATATATATATATATGTATATATATATATATATATATATATATATATATATATATTAATACATTGTGCTTTGTACCTCTTTACAAGTGTTACAAATACATTGAAAGAATAATTCCTTACCTTCATATTGCCAAGGTCACACATAAGTCTTTGGGTCAAATAGTCACACAAAATAGAAATTTCGCCAAAGAATTTTAAAATGTCAGATTGACTGGAAGAGTGAGTTTTATGTTCTTTTTCAACAGCCTGTGGAGTGTATGCTAAATTCAAAAAGCGTTTATTTTATATTTTGTGTAATATATTTTTATATATTAGTGAAATACAGATTGTTTAATATACGTACGTTGCCAATGAAAAAATCTGCAAGCTTGTTTAATATTCACCTGTTGTAAAAGGAAACTTTTATAGCAGCAATCTGAATTGACTTATTCTCTGTAATATGTAATTAGTGTTTTCAACAAAGTGATTTAACTAAATTAACAATTAGACCTATGAATGCCAAGTCTCATTATTATTAACGTTTATTTGATTCGGTAATATATAAATACTGTCGTGTTTTCAGATACTCTCTGCTGACATAATAAAACAAAATTAAAAAATATATATGCAATAATGAATGTACTATTTGACAAAAATTTATTGAACTTTCAAGATTTAAATTTTAATGAATTATGGTCAAATTTCGACCACTGGGCGACCACTAGTCTTTATAATCGGCAAGTAAATTAAAACAGAATAATGTAATTTTTCACAAGTGAAACGAAAGTAAAAGTAGCTACTGAATAAATAGGCTACAAACTTTCATCCCTCGCCCTAACAATTGGTAAACTTTACTTATTCACCACCGTCAAATACAATTTTCTCTTAGAAAATTTAGCATCTCTACAAGTTAATAAACTAACGCATAGTTTCGATAACCGAAGAAGTTTGGATGTAAAATTATACACACTCATCGTTTGCCCTTATTCCAAAAAAAAATACATACGAACTTGCCATAATTTTGGAAAATTTTACAATAATACAATCCAAATATTTTTTTATACATTATTTTGATATGGTAGAATAATCATGTTAAACTAAAACTATTAACACTTTAAGGCTCGTGTGAGTATTTATTTACTAATATTTGTTATCTTAAAGTTAGTACAAGTAACACCTTCCACAAAAATAAAACAGACTATAACATTAAAATAAAGAATAATTATATACTTAACGAATGATAATAAAATGTGATTGTATAGCGACTAAATACTCATTTACGTTTTCACCAGCAAATAATTAACTTTTATAAATTCGAATCAGCAAAAAATTAAAAAACTGAACAACTCCCGCACCCATCGCTATATCAGGTTTTGATTATATTCACAATAAGCCGGCACCCAAATTAATTAACAAAAACTCTGGCCGGCACGTTTTGAACCATGCTACGGTTTGACTAAATACGGTTGGGTAGTGATACAGAATATCGCCACTATATGAAAAGCGCATCTAAATAAAGAGAAGTGTAAAGTTTGAAGTATGTGTCTAAATGCATGTCGACATTATGTTCAACTTATTGACGAGAAGAAATCAAGATATCTCATCCAGTAGCAGCTTAGAGAAAAATTCACGTATTTATGATAGAGTCCAAATACATGTTAATAATGTATAACAATGTGTTTTTAGAAAAAAAAATAAGAATTTGGTGTATTTATGAAAGAAAATAATATTTAAGTCGAAAACGTGTAAATATAAGCTTGTGTAAACTTTGTAAATGTGCCTTAGTTCAATTCAATATAAAATGCAAGGTATATTTGCCGTATGTTCTGAAACCTCTTTTATTTTATATTAAGAAAAATGTGTAAGTCTCAAATTTGGAACCGGCTATGGTACACTATTGCAGTCATGGTTATATATTTCCCAATTTATGATTCCAAAATTTTTTTTATTTCCCAGTTGGATGAAAATTTAACCTCTGACGCCTACGAGTGCGATTCACATTCATAATACTATTTTCATCACCAATAATTAAGTGTTTCGAGTAGATGAACCAACATTGTAAAGACAAAAGTTATTTACATATATCTGCACAAATTAAAGTGTTCCTCACCTAACTCATGTGGTATTTAGAATTACTCGTATATTTGTAGACTTTCAAGTCGTGTTGCCAAACCCACATTGCAGATCTTGTAACTTTTAGGGTATTGAAATTAATTTGTCTATAACAAAATCAATAAAGCGGCTCAATCTGGGACCATTAACATATAATCACCGATCCAAAATCTCTGGAATAATCCTCTTGCAGTTACTTTTAGGAGTTACTCTCTAACATACCGTGCATGTTGCTTCTAGTGCAGAATAATCAAACTGAAATTCATTGAACAAGTAGTAACACATATAGATTTAAACGTCGTCCATATTTTTTAAATATTGGCTTGATAATTGCAAAAGATAAATTTGTTGAAAACGTGGTGGTTTCTTTATATTCGTATATGCTGGACCTTAAAATATTCTCAAAATTTCTCAAAAGTTATAGATATTTTAAAAATTCTTGGAAAATTTATATTATTAATATGTGCGTACAGTATAACATGACATTTTTACAAAATATTTTTCCAAAATTCTCTCAAGTTACAAACAATCACAATTCACACATTATTTTAAAAAGAATCACAAATAACAAACGTGTCGCCTTAAGAAGACAATTTTTAATTTTGAATGAGCAATGTAAAATGGTCATACTTCAAATATAGTAAATAATCTTAAATAATTATTTGTGTTTATAAACTCATGTTAGGATAATAAAACTGTTGAATTATCCTGTCTTTACATTGAATATATTTACTAAAAAAGTATTTAGAATAGCATAATAAATGTAACATAATACCAAATATCGTTTTTGAAATATGTGAAATCCTATTTATTTATTTATTTTTTCACGCACCACGCTAAAGTAACCATAAAATTGCTATGAAAATTTTACTGGTGGCTTCTGTTGGCTCTGAGATAACATATAGGGTTTGTTTTGTCAAAATCGACCACCTAAAATGAGGATATGGAAATTTCACGTTTCAATACAAATTAGGCTACTTGAAGAAAGTTTGCTTTTATAATTGTTATGATAGGTTTAGATAGATAATTGTAATAACATCAGCTACGATAGAATTTTTATGGCAGGTTGATTTTTATGATAGGCATTACGTGTGTTAATCTAAAAATTAATAATATTTCCTAAAGAGGGCAAGGATAGTTATAAAATAAATCGTTAACCATATTGTTTTGTTTACAGATCATTAATTTTAAAGATTCGCGACTCTTAACTACACCTATGAGCTATCCAAAGGTATATAAATATTTTATTGTAGGTGTTGTTATTTAAGGCTAAATACTAAAGTACAATGATATTTTCTAACAATTTATATGCGATGCCTTATTATTTGAAAAGAGAGTCGGGAGGTGACTTTGACGATATTAACCATGAATGAAAGCCCCAAATGTCGTATTTATCGCCCATACAATATTGGTTTACTGAGACAGTTTGTCACGATTCATTAAAAGGACATAGTTTCATTCCAGGACATGTTAGTTTACAACAGGCTGGTCGTAATATTAATGGACCCTTAATGGTCATGTAAATCATTGAAACTCAATTCAATTATTTATTTTAAAAAGATCCTAAATCGTTTACTTCTAAAGTACACGCATTTTAGGAAAGACGGAGGAATCAAGTGCTTTAGAAAGTATTTAAAAAATCCCTTTTTTTTATTTTTATTTTTATTAACGTAAGATTATGACATATAGTGCTTATTTTTTAAGCCCTGTTTTTAATTTAGAGGCAAATACCTTGTAATTGGACAAAGCAAAGCGCAGGAAATAGTAAACTCAAATTATTAGTCATAATTTATAGCTACCTCGATAAAACCGAATATGGAAAATAAAATTATTGTATACAGCCACTCTGGTTATCTGATCTGACCAGTGGATGAAATTATAATTAATACTGTGATAATACTAATATCTCTTATTGTTGTATCGACGTAATTTTAATAATATAAAATAAATAAAACTGGTCACCACAACAAACATTGAAAATATATTTTCATTTCAATTATAATGTCGGTGATCAAGATAATGTAATAGACCATAAATTTGTTACGCCCCACAAGCTTTTGTAGCTACGTGTGATTAGTAATTTTACGACTAGTGAATATCCCTCTTTCTTTAAAATTGGACAGAAAAATAATTTAGATAAATTAAATCTGGTATTTAGAATTGGAAAATGTTGATAATGAAAAGAATCATTAAGGATCATAACTCAGTAAAGTTAAAGAATTTATTGAGAAATGTGGATTAAATCTAAGTTATTTAACTACACTCATCTAATTAGTCTAAAGGAGCGCATCCTACACGCGAAACTTCTTCATTGTTAATTTAACACTAATCAACTTCTTCAAATTTATACATATCGTTTAGTTATCAAAAACCTTATTAAAAATCGTGTCTGAAACTAAGTACAATTTTATTTCAAGGAAATATCTATATAGGCAAGTAAACCTAAAAATTATTTCTACATAGACATGTGGGATAACGTTGAATGAGATACAACATATTATTAAAATTTCTTTAAAAATGAACACACTATACTACTTCTTTACCAGGTCTATCTTGACTATCTATGACAGTTTACAATAGTCTATATATAGATAGTCTATATATGACAGTTTACAATAGTTATTAATCAAGCTATTAATAATTTTTCATTATTCTTCATATTTGTTATTTTAAACTTTAGTTACAACAGTTATTTACGGTATTGGGTGATACGGTAAATAGCCGTAGTAACCTGGATGGCATTGTATTGTAGTATATTATAAATGTACATAATAGTCAACATTCTTTTAAATTGAAAAATTGATGTATATTTTATTAAAATACTTGAAATAATGTAGGTATGGAACTCTTGGAAGGCAAATCCAACTTGCTTGGTTCATTTAGAATACTACAAAACGGGATTTACTTTCTACTACATGATAAAAAAATTGTTTCAATACCAACCTATATGTGTATTCGCGCCATTTGTCTAAAAGGGCTATGTTCCCCGCTTACATTTCAGTTTCAAAATATTTTTTATAATTTCTTTTATCTTGTAACATTATAGAAACGTAATTTTCATTGCTTACCTCCTTTTGACGTAAACATTGAACACATAGTAAAATTTTAAACTAATTATCTCCCTCTTTACACATTTAAAGGAAAAAATGGTAGCACATTATGACCCACATAGGTGGCACATTACGTAGTGGTAAAAATAATTATGGTAAATCTTAAATTTGCTATTCAAAAACTATTTTAACTACACAACATCATTTCATAAAAATGTTTCTTTTAATATTTGAATAAAAATTTAATTTCAGTAAAAACAGGTAAAACAATAAACACGAACGCGAAGTATTTAACAACATATCACACAAAAAAATACTAACATATTTATTTATTCGCCGGTATAAAGGCAAACTTGAATGTAAACTAAAGTACCTCACACAAATTTGCTCGAAACACACTTCTTAGTATATTCTAGTCGAACAAAGTACAAACTGCACGAACTGAAACAGATGGTGATGGCACGATACGATGGTTTTCAACAAGGGAGATGAACTAACAGAGAGACATTTCTGAAATACTTTTGCCGTTTGTGAAACGGTTCAATTAACATCAGCTACGATCGTTATTGAGAGTAATGCGAGTACAAATTACTGAACGGTTTTCAACAACTTGCTCCGTATTGTTCTGTTGGATTTAATTTTAGCGAACGGAGTCTTTTTTTTTCATTTATATACAATGTTAAATTATATAATTACTCTAGCTACGATGTCCTTATTGGCTTCTCCGTACTCATCTGTATGCAGTGATTTTTTCTAGTTTGCCTAGGGAAAGTCCTTACATTTATATAATAATGCGATTTTGGTAGCAATACCAAAATCACATTATTATATAAATTAAAAAAAAACGTAAATTTTTCAAATTACTCCAATTTACGTCAAAAATTGTAAAGATAAAAACAATTTTAAATTTAAAAAAGAATATTTAAATTTTAGGGAAATCAATAGAAATTTTAAATTTTAATGTGGACCAAGAAAATATTTTCTAGATTTACCTTCATTTTTTTATGTTTTCCCTCCGTTTAAACAATTTCTTTCAAAAAAATTTTTCCGTCGTTCACGATTTAGAGTTTTTGGTTAAATTTATAGGTTCATATTGCGTTATGTTGGAATGCAGGAGTAAAGTAACGTTGAATGTAAAAGTGAAATATGTAAATAGTTCCATCGCCTATCAAAAAATTAATTTAAAAAAAAACCTTTGGGTTGTAAAAGCAGGTATCTTTTATGGCACATTACTAATGGAATAAGATGCAGAAGGAAACGTTTAATTTTGTTATTTCCAGAGTAAGAAAAACGATGCTTTAATTATGGTTAAATTATTTTTAAAACGCCAAATTTTTAAATTAAATGCAAATTGTAAATAACTTATCGCTTTCCCCACTTGAAAAACTAGATTTAAAAAAAATTATTAAAATATTTAACTCCTAAATAAGTTGTTTTTAAATTCAACTGTCATAAACTGAATTAAGAAATGAATAAAATTTTAAATAAAATGTGCCAGTATATTGCACATTTTCGAAATATGTGTGAATAAAACATTTTAGGTATCAAAGAATAAAAGTTCCTTCCATCTGATTATTTTTTTACACTCATTGCACTTGCAGCAACCTCTTTTTGCCATACGCAGATAAGAAATTGAAGCAATTTATATTAGCTACTCTACTACTATCTATTATGCTATCACATCCTCTCCTAAATATGTTACTTATTAAAACCAATACGACTCTTAGAATTTTTCCAACTATATTCTTGTCTTGCTATCACATAATCTATAACGGGAACTTACATTTACAATTTTATTAATACCTTTTTCATATATATATATATATATATATAGATATATATATATATATACATACATATGTGTGTGTGTCTATGTGTGTGTACCTACTTCTCATACTAAAAATGAACTAATCTTTACAATAACATTTTAGAAATATGTTAATATTTCACTGAAATTGATTGAAGCAATTGTGGAAGCAAACATGATAACGGAATCAATTGTTCTTTCCGGTTCATGCGATTGATAATTTTTTTGTTAAAAAGAAATAATATTAAATACATTTTTGTTCGTTTAAATAAATACAAAGTTAGAAAGTGAATAAAAAGCAAACAATAAATTCATAACTTATAGCATGTCAATAAATAAGCCACAAACTTTCATCCCTTGCCCCTAGACATCAACAAAATATCACCTATTCACCAATGCATACATTCTGCATGTATGCAATGCATTACAACAACACATTCTTGGCGTTCTAAAAGTTACTAAACTTGTGCATAATTTCGATAACTAAAAGAAAATTTGGATATAAAACGATATAAAGTAGTTGTTCGCCCGTATCGTAAAGAAAATATGTGCAAACTAGCCAAGTTTTTGGAAAATCTTAAATAAAGTACACTTTGGGTAGTTATTTTGAGGCAGACGTAGTTGGTAGAAGCAGTAGTTCATGTGAAGTTATAGCTAATAATGTTTTAAAACTCCTTTTCAATATTGATTTAGTATTGTTGTTTCGTGTAATAGAAGCAGCATAATTAACATTTTCGACTGAAATTTACAATGGTACAATATTACATTTTAAAATAATTTTAGACACGACGAATAACATTAAAATGAGAGTTTATAAAACAACTCAATACTCATTTACATTTGTATGAGTTCACAAAGAAAAACCGATATTTACCTTCATAAACTGGATTCAACAAAAATACTCGACGCTAAAAACCTGCCACACTCATCGCCGTATCAAGTTTTAATTATACTGTAAGCTGGCAGCCATATTAATTAACAAAATATTTGGTCAGCACGTTTTTAAATACACCTCTCTAACTAAATACAGATGAGAAGTAATATAGTATATCGCCACAATATGAAGAGCGTATGTATATACTTTGTCAATTTTTTTTTCTGCTATCTCTTGCTGTGTAAGCTTTACATATCTAAATATATAATTTGCCTTTGAAAATTACTCTTTATTTCTATTCATCATGAAAAGTTTTAAGAAATTTAATGAATAATACGTAATTAAATTAATTAAGGCGAATATTAAGCTTTCAAGTAAACTTTATAAAATAAAATCCTATATGATTACGTTTTCTTGGAATGGATTTTGATGTCAGATCTCTATTACGCCTTTGCAATTTAAAAATAATTATTTTTATTTTTGATATAACAGCTGTCCAAATGGCTTTAAATTTCTATAATTAACTAGTGATGTTCGAGGACGCACCATGTTACGGGAAAATTTTTTGCAACCTTATAAATTTGAAGACTGAATAAAAACTGAATATTTCAACAATATTTGCCCTAAAAATATCTTCAGAAATTAAATAAATTTTCTTCTTGATTAATGTTGAAATGAAAATTATAAAAGTCGAAAAATCTTTATTTCACGATATACTTATTTTATCCATTATTTCCAAGGTATAAAAATAGTGAGTGCATCGAGAAGTTTATCCGATATTTCACAACTACAGTATACCAGGTCAACATGGCTTTGTCAGTGGTAGAGTTACCACTGCTAACCTATTAATTTACTCTCGCCATTTGTTTGGTTCATTTGATTCCGGACAGCACGTCATCGTGATATGTATAGATTTCAAGAAAGCATTTGACAAGGTTGACCGTTTGATAGTGATTTGAAACTTGCATTCAACCGTATCAATAACAATTCGCTTCAGTGGGTTATGTCATACTTAACTAATAGGCAGCAAGAAATTAAATTAAATGGGTTTTTATCTTTATACATTCTATACAATTCTGGTGTACAACAGGAATATTTATTAGATGCTTTCTTATTTATTTCACACTTTACCTACGTCATCACCTGCTTCAGAAATAATAAGTTTCTAATATATGCAGATGATTTAGAATAAAACTTGAAACATTAACTATAGTAAAGGCAAAAGATTTAACGTGGTTTATATATCCGTATGTACATACGTATGTGTGTGTGTGTTGTGTTTAAAATAATAAGAAACTGTTTTGAAATAGACATGCGACAATCAATTACCAAAAAATATTCTGAAAAGAAAACCTAACAATTAAATAATAAGAACAATTCTGCATCAAAACGCACTATGCGACACCTACCTCCGAATGGCTGTTATGAACCACATGGCGCCATCTAGCCGCGCAAGTACGGAACTCCAGAAATTCAACTCCTCTCGGCGGCGAAAAGAGCGTAGCTGCTAGGTTTATTAATAGACACGCTCTCGCGTGTCGCGGCTACGCACAGACCCCATACCGACCGACTGCTATGTTCTGTCTCCTTTATTGTATGCGTATCTCCATGCTTATGTTTTACCTCTTTTAATGTATTATCCTCAACTTTTGGCAAATCCTTGTTTGTGTAGAAAAGAGCGTGTTAAGGCAAAATAAATTCATCCCAGTTACTCAACTTCTACACGTGAACTAGTGTTCTTATTTAACGGAGTACAGTAAAATACACAATTCATAAACACGTACAGTATTATGTAAATCTACTTATATTCAGAAACAATTTTGTACTGCAAAAGTTTAGCTAAGTGCTCATATTTTCATTATTTTATAATTTTCAGTTTGGGTGGTTATTTAAAGATGGTTCAATTGTTTATATATAATAATGTCTTTCAAATTTAGATACTGAATAGAAGAATATATATTTTTATTATAAAAAAATTAACAAGTCCGTATTTGTCAAAATTGTGCATATTATTGCTATGAATATATATATATATATATATATATATATATATATATATATATATATATACATATATATATATATATATATATATATATATATATATATATATATATGCGAACAGTTTTCTGATGAAATTTTTAAATAGACAAGACATTATAAGAAAAACTGAGCGATAAACAAAATATTTTTAAATTGTCAAAAATCAGTACTAAATCATATTAAAAATAGATCAAGTAGAGACAATCAAATGGAAAAAAATTTATGGGTGTATCCGTAACGCATTCTATGAATTATTTCATTATTCCATGAAAAATGTCTATATTGTTTACAATACGCACTAATATATAAAACTTATAACATACCAGTAAAAAACTAGGATAACTAAAGTGCACGTGAAGCAAAAGGAAAAAAAGTGTAAGATTACGAAAATATAAAGATTTAAATAAAAGTCTTTTTCAAGAAAACTGTAGTATGAAGGTCATTCAACGATGTTAGCGATAAATTTTCCTTAAATAAAACTAGCACTTTGTATTTATTCCATTCTCTAAAACATTACACGAATTCAAAATATAGATAAAATATGAATTGTGTTTTGCCTGTTATTAACAACGTAATTGAATATTAACGCTTAACAGGGTATATTATATACCTCTTTTTTGTGTTATTCGCTATAAATCAAATAAAAAAAATATTTCCGGTCTTTCTCGTTAGCGTTTTGTCAATTTATGTATTCATGTAAAGCAGTAAAATATACGTTGAAAAATTGTAAAATTGCATTAAACACAATAAAGTGTAAATAAATGAAACTTCTAAATATGCTAACTTGATTTTGTAATTAAATTTTTATTCCTCTAATTGCTAATACTAGATAATTTTTGCCGATTTAGGTATTTAGAGTATTTATATATATATATATATATATACATATATATATATATATATATATATATATAGATATATATACATATATATATATATATATATATATATGTATATATAGGCATGTATTAACATAACTGCTTTAATTATGAAATAGCACTGAGTTGGAAGTTTCGTCACTAATTTATTTTAAAATGTGTACCAGGAATTTAATTGTTTTATGAGAAAAAGAGACAAGGAAGACGTCTATTTTAAACATTTGTTTTATTTCAATTCAATTACGCGCTTCTGTCTCTATAAATTAAATCCCTTCAATTCATGCCCCGTGTAACACAATACTCAAACCGCTAATTATCCAATTTTGAAGTCACAATATATTGACATTTGCATGATGTATGTACAAAGAAACAAAGAGACACGCAAACACTTCAAAACTCATAAATTCAGATTTATAATGCATCTTTATCGTTACTTTCTCGTTACATGTATTGGTTTATATAAAATATAAAGTGTTATAATAGTAGTTAATATTGTGTGAAGTTTTATTTTTTTAACGAAATTAATCGAACGTATAAATTAATCAGGAATTTTTAAACTTAAATGGGAGAACTATTTAAAACTATTGTTAATAAAATTAAAATTCATTTTATTTTCGTAGACTTACGTACGAATAAAATTAATTGATAATGAACTGTTTAAAAATATTTCGATATCTGTTTTATTAAGATTAACTAATGATCGGCGTTTTAAAATATTTGCACCATTTTAAAACTCGACCTACGACAGCGAATATATTTTTAAGGAAATAAATGTAATACGTTAAATGTTTAAATAAAATAAACCTAATGTGATGAAAATACACACAAATGCATTCAATTAAAATAAATAACGTTAAAATATATCCTCTTAAAAATATATTCTTTTAAACCATTCGTCATTCTCTTTCAAGCGACTTGAAATTTTAAAGGAGGAACTGAATACTATTGCCCTTAAATTTTGTTTTGATACTTTTAAAAATAAAATCAGAATGCATGCAAGTATAATCCTATTATAATAACTGTGCCATCATATCTATATTAAAAAATGTGTTATTGATAATTATTATTGAGGTCGATTCCATGATATCCTGAAAGCTTTGAAAATACCGGTTAAACCGGTTAAATCTGGATATTCTTTTATTCATTTCATTTTAAAATTTTGCTTTGGTTCTCAACATGGACGATACTTTATTTCCCCTATCGTATTATAAAATGCTTTTTATATTAACCAAATCATCAGATCTATACGCACACACACAAACACACACACACACACACACATATATATATATATACATATATATGTGTGTGTGTGTGTGTGTGTATATATATATATATATATATATATATATATATATAATTTAAGAAATCACATTCTGTTATGATAGCGATAAGTTTACTGAGTAGTTCAAAACCGGGGAAAATAGAAGAGTTTCGTTATAATTCGATTATGGCGAGTGAGACAGCAAATATTTGGTGATTGCGTATACGCCAGAAATTATCGTGTATCAAGAATGAAAATATACTCAATCATTTTTTCTCTTATCAGTTGAAAGATAAATTTCACAAGCGCAATTAAGAGTTACTTTCAATGTTAAAATAACGAAAAATCAGTAGAAAAAAAAGAAAAATAACCGACTCTTTCATGAACAGATATCACAGGAACTTTTTTTGATATGCATCCTATCATTAAACTGTGCATAGCTTTTCAACTCCATCATTTGGTCTAATTTCTTCTGTATATACAAAATAGTGCTCAACAATTAATTGCTTGCATATGCTTTTCTATTATTACGTACATACTTATAGGCAATTACATTTTTAGAAGGATACAAAAACATTAATAATTAATATGAAATAAATTAAAAATAAACATTTTAACAAAATTTATGAAACATCGTTTCCAACAAATAAAATCTTGGTCTTAGCATTAATCTACGGAATTTATAAATCTTAAGCGCATTTTGACATTCATTTCAATAAAACAACGCCATAAGAGCAGACAAACACACATTATAAGTTGTAAATTCATGCTAAATGACAGCTAAGTGAAAACTTTTTCTTTCCAAGGGCAAAAAACGTTTTCACTCAGATGGGATTTAGTATGAATTTATAACTTTTAACTGTTAAAACAGGTCTATTTTATAAAATATCATAATCAATATGTCCGTATTAATTTCAATGGTTAGGCGTGATTTCAAAAGAACCACGGAATATATTATTCAAACTACATGAACAAGTTGAATATATTTTTATTTACCCAAAAAAACCTAAAGCTCGTAAAAGCTACATTAGAGATACAGCAATTTTGAAAAGTTCTTCATATATAATACTTGCTAATTAGAACATCGATTCCAAATAGAACTTGGATGCGACGTTTTATATTCTTTCTATCTTCGTGCTCCCTCTGTATTGGACACATTTTATTATTTATACTTAATCATTCAAATGCAAACAATATTCTAAAACACAGAAGTTGACGCTGAAAATGTAGCTTCGTTTTTTTAAATACCACTTAGTTCTCAACATGACAGGAATTAAATCGCTTTATGACGGTTATCGCAAATAATCTTTTCCTTCAATGATCTTTTCATTCTAAATTATAAGTTATTAATTTTTTTATTTACATTTCAGATATATATTATTTACATAATAATACTCTACTCTGTCTCAATTAATCTGATATTATGATTAATTCAGTATTTCCAATCATGATCCACGCAAAACCGCTATAAAGGGAAATCGAACAAATAGTCGTCATATTACGGTCGAACAAAGCTCAAAGAGAATTGATTGATAACGAGCTGATTTTAAACGTAGCCATTATTTCATGTAGAGTATCACATAGCAATTCGAATATGTTGCAATATATGCACCGTGTAAGCGGTGATTTGAGGATGAGCAATATTTTACAGGAACGCATAAATAACATGTGTGTGTCACGTGTTTATAACTATTAATTTTCCAAGTGATATCACCTCGAATTATGAAATATGAGAATATGAATAAATAAATAAATGTATATATATATATATATATACACTAACATATCTATTCCAGTTCCAGGAACCAGACAAATTGTTTATATTTCTCTTAATTTTAATATTTTATTTAGCATTACTTAACATTGCTTTGATAATGTATATTTTGTAAAAGAAACAATTATTTATTTTTATATTCAATTACATTAGCAATTTTGCATACCATGAAAATGATGCTTCCAAATATATATTCCTAAGGATGTGTATTTTCAAGGTTTAGACCAAGAGATTTTGAGCTTATAAATGTTGCAGGTATTCGGTAAATTTCTAAGTCTACCTCTGTTCTATGATATGCTAATAAACTAAATTACCTAGACTTTCGCGAAACTCTAACTCTATGGATTCATCTAAGTACCTTGTTCGGAATATAAATTTAGTTTTGCTAAACATAAACTTTAAATGTTATGTAAACCGTAGTCTGTTACGTTCTTAATTTATAGTAGACATTTAGCAATGCGCATAAGTGATAATATACTATGAGAATTTTCAACTAAAATTTATATGAAGAAGGTTGATTTTTTCCCTTTCAATATTTGTCTTTAAATAATTTCATGGCAACTGAATGAAACAACATTGGGTACGATAGTTCATTGGTTGTAAAATAGGTTGGGATAATAGATTCGAATTTTTGGGTGTTTATACCATATTTCTATTTAATGTTACCCAAACATGATCATACGTTCATATGTTTAATCTATCTCAGAGAATTTATTACAGAGACTCTCACAAAGTCATTAACTTCTTAAGTTAATTGAATTATTCGTTAGTTTGATGTTTCTTACGATAATCTTATTGCATCTTTTGCCCAATATATACTTCGCCCAACGCATAGAATTAGCATTATTTTTAGTCCAAAATTCAATTTCGCACCACATCTCAAAGACAGGATAAACTACGGGAATTTATATTGCTCTCGCTAATGTTCCCTTGTACACATACTTGTGTAAAAATAATTTTAATGATGTTGATTTATCATTATTATATTTAATCTATTTAAAACTAATTAGAACTAAAATTTAAGTTATAACAATGGGGAATCACGGCATCTGCGATTTACAGTTTAAATTTTAAAATCCGTGTCAATAAATATAACAGAAAACATTTTAGACGAGCTTATGTAAACCAAGAGATAAATGGCGTCATAGCCAGTAAAACATTATGAAATTTCTCCTCAGGGTTTAATCTATAAGTAGGGTAAATTCCACAAATAGAAATTAAAAAAATAAAATCTACGTTTGATTATATCATAATCGTGGCCGTTGTAAAGAGACTGACATTACACTCGTAAAAATAAAAATATTGTACGTACATATTAATTTAGTAGGCTAAATTTTGAAAATAACTTTTTATGTTTTTTTTCTCTACACTGACCTACATAGTTGCTACATTGAAATTATTAACATATACTGGCTTTACTAATATATATATGTATATATATATATATATATATATACATATATATATATATACATTATATAGTCAAGTAACATGCGTGGGCATTTAGTTTAGTACGACTAAATTATGTCCTTGAAGGTAATGCAAAAATTAACTTTTGAAATGTCTAAGCAATGGAGAGTTTAATAACATTTTGGGCTTATCCCATTGATGAATACCTAAGTACGTATATATATTGTAATAGTTATCATTTTCTGGAGTTTATTGCACAAGTTTATTTACAAGTATAATTACAATATATTTATATTGGCTTAGGATTAATTGGGTAAGTAACAATGATGGAATATCGTAACCCCTATATTGACATATTTTTTTTCTATTTCATTTTAAAAATTATTACACAGTATGTTCAGCTCCAGCTTCCAACATTTCATATTCTTTCATTCCAAGTATTCTCAGAACTTATTTATGTTTGTACTTACCTGTCTCCTAATTTTCTAATTGCTATATCACTTTGTATATATTTACTGATCTACCTACCTACGTACTAATATTTAGTTATTTCATGCATTTGTTTATACTTATACTAACTTACTTATCTATCTACCAACTAATACCTAAGCCTCTTCATGCTATTAAGGACATATAAATCACGTTCCCTCTTTTGGTTTCAATATAGCCGATGCTTCAAGCCGGTATATACCTGTACATACTATATTCTGCCTACCAATATCCTGTTTATCTCATGAATATGTCTACACCGGTTAGACCGGTATATACCTACTTACTTATCTAGCTACTAATACTCTTATATGTATATGTGTATCTTCACCTAACTATTTATTTTTTAAATTTTCTTGATTAGGCACATTATTATTAGATTATCATTATACATAAATCATCCAAATTCAATAACTACATTTATATTTTTCATTTTTTAGGAATTCTATGACATAACTTTAATTTCGATGATCAAATTTAACCAATTGTTTTTACAATACTACGCTGGGGTCACTTAAACAAAGTAAATCTTGCAGATTGGTAGATTAATGCCAAAAATATGAGTTAAACAACACAAAACACGCCGTATCACTGCCGCACTAGGCTGAAAAATTGGAATCGGGAATTCAGTGACAGATCTCTGCTCAAAACTCGCAATATAAACTTAAAAACAACGCTTTTTTAAGCATCTCGATTTAAGTAGGCAGTACCACCGCAGTGTTAACACTAAAGAGTTGGATTTCATAATACATACTCTACTTGAGACTTAAAATATCAATTTCAAAACAGCAGGTCTTCATGTTCCACAGTTCAGCCTTAGAATTACAGCAGCATCAAAACTAAAGAGTTTTAATCAGGAGATTAACATCAGAGTTTTTGCTTCACACTCACAAATCTAATTTAGAACAGCTGACCCCCAAGTCCCATAATTTAAGCAGGCTCCCTATAGCTGACTGAGACGTTGGAATTCCACTTCAGTGGTAAAGTCTCTGCTTAAAACACAAGTTATTAATGTAAAACAGTAGATCCCCAAGTCTGACGGTTTAGGAAGGTAGTATTCCTAAAGCAAGAGGACTGAGGATTTAGAAACTGAATTCAGCAAGAACTCAAGTTCAGGTTTTAGGTAAACTGTACTCCATCAGCACAGCACTGGGGATTTGAAACCCAAAATTCAGTAACAGAATCTTTCCATGAGATTCAAAATACTATTATAAAACAAGCACTTCCTTAAGGAACTTAAGGACTGAGGAATTGCAACCTAATATCAAGGACGAAGTCTCTGATCTATCTTGAGTCTCGCTACACTATTTTAAATGCACGAGACCCTAAAATCTCATAGTTTAAAAGTTTTAGGCCATATCTTTGCAGCATCCGGATTGAAGAGTTGGAACCCAAATTTTAATGACAGAGTCGATGTTTGAGACCCGCGGCATCAAATTAAAAACAATAGATATTCAAGTCTTAGGGTTCAGGCGGGAATTGCACCAGCTGCATCAGAATTTATGGATTAATGGTTGAAATCGTATTGTTTATATCTTTATGCACTTATCTTTATGTATTTACTTTATTATATCCTTGCTACGTCAAGACAAATTAAACGAGCCTAAGCTAGATGAGTTTACTCTACATCAACGAAGAAATTCCTTCAACAACTTCTAGCTTCAACGTTGAACGCTGATTTTGCTAGACACACTTAGTCGTATCTTATGAAATTATTATTAGACCTATATGTTCCAGATTTAATCAAAGCACCTCGACTGTTCAATATTGAGGAATTCTATGGTATATTTTCAATTTTGTCCAGTCAGATTCAAACCAAATTTTCATGAACCTGCAAGTTTACCCTTAAAAATAAAAAGAAAGCAGTCAAATTGATTAAACTTTTATTATCAAAACTTGATATGTTGAGGAATTCTATTATATATCTTCAATTTCCATGGAAGGATTACAACCAAACCAAACTAAACTGGGTATTTACCCTGCCAAACAAAAAATAATCACTAATAATCACCAAAATTGTTTGAAAAATATCGGCGATATTAGGTAACATACCCAAAAAATACAGTCGAGAAGTTATAATTTCGTCCTCCTTTTTTGAAGTGGATCAAAAAAGAACTTACTTAATAGATACGTTAAGTAATAAAAATAAAGCTTGGTATTTCTGTTTTAATATAAATATATAATCGTACCATTCATAAAATTGATTCAGTGCACGCAAATCGTTAGCAGTTTTTTATACATATGTTCACATGTCCAAACTTTGAAAGTGGGTTATCCAACCACTATGATATAACTCGGAAGTCAGAAGTATGGCGATGAAATACTTATGAAAAAGAGACCACACTTTTTCGTAAATTTATCAATTATTACACTCTTACACTCATTACGACAGAAGCCGAGGGATACGTACTCGTGGAAGTCAATTATCTTTTTGTTTAGACCACTTATATGTACCTATAAGCGTTAGAAGCGTTAACTCTATAATTTAAGATGCATATTTGTATTGTAGACGAAAGTATATAGCCCGATTTCTATTTTATCTATGTATCAAGTATCAGGTATCGTTTTTAATATTAAGAAAGGAACCATTATAATTTCATGACTATTTGTCACAGCCTCACAATTTCCACAGTTTTGAACCTCTATGGATAAAATTATGGAACTCTTTATAATTCACGTACTTTATATATTTAAAAACATTTTAAAAATGTTAAAAAAATTATTTTTTGTCTTACATGCCCATACACATGAAATTAGGACCAAAATTTGCTTTCCCCTCTTTCCATTAAGTTAAATATCATTAAGTAAATCTTGCAAAGAAAAAAATTGAGGTTAAATGTACCATTTATTATATTCAAATTTACGAAAAGGTTACGAAAAATCTAGTAAAATATTCAGATACTAGCATTTGATTTAGAACTTTCATCCAAATTATTGTTATTAAACTCTAGAGAACCCTTTTTGGTGAGTGTTCCGATACACGTTTGGTAGGTTTTAATTTATTTTTCATTTTACCTTGAAAAAACGTAAAGCTAGAGACAAAACCAGACTATGTAACGTTTTATCTGCTTTATATAGACGCGTAAACATTTTTCTTGAGATTCGCTTAGATAGACAAACAACGAAAATTGGTCAAAGATTTTCACATCGACATTTATTCATCTGCCGTGACCTAAGTTCTTGGAAACCATCCAAATTTTGAATAATTATTGTTAATAATTATATGCTATCCGTGGAAAAATGACAATTTGCTGTTTTCATGGTAGTTTCAGGGGATGGTATAAAATAAGTCTGCTATATTGACGCCAAATATGTAAATGCACAGGGAGGTCTGACCTATACCTGGTTTCATCGAGTAGTCAATTTAAATCTTATGATTATTATTTATTTATAATCCATTATCTACTATTAGGACTTTGTAAAATTAATATAATATAAGATTACAATTCGCAGTAGTAAATTGTAGAGAAATAGGAAACTAAGTTGTTGGAGGATTCTATAGAGTGACCATGTTATGGCAAACTCACGATCACTGTACCCTAAGGTAACGCATATCCGATGCTCACTTGGTGGGTTTTTTAAATCTCTATCTTTCAAAAGAATTTAAAATAATTTTTATACCATTATCATTTCAAACAATTGTTTATAAAATTTTGATATTTTTATCCCTCTAATACAATTTTATTAAGTAGAACATTTACCAAAACCAGATGTAATTTTTCTAAGTAAACAAATATTACAACTAAAATACTGGAACGTAATCTGAAAGAAAATTCAGAATTTGTCCCTATGTCATTTGATTTATGTCATTTGGTTCGTCCCTAAAGCCTTATCAAATCCCTCTGGGTATACTTTTTTGATAGACGCTAAGCGTTACAAGCCAGCTGTTTCTCATTGTCCTTAGAGATCCAATTCAATACAAATTTTGTATTACATGCGATACAAAGAAAATGTTGGCTTGTATTAGATACATGGTTTCACAATAAAAGCCTTTTACACGTTTATTAATTATGTAACATTATATCTCATAGTGATTTTTGCATTACTTCTTGCAAGCATGTTGTATCAGTTAAAATTTTAATGTAGTTTTACATGAAATCTTATGTATGTAAAATTCTAGAAGGTTCATAGTTTATTCTTTGCAATACTTAAAAATATTTCAAATTTTCTACACCTTTCATTTCGAACATTTGTACTAAACTTATACAAGTAATTTTTCACGTTTCTTCTGTTTTCATTTGAGTTTTTCGTTAGGCTCCTTAATCATTTTCGGAAAAAGCAAAGAAATAAACAATGGATAATTTATAATAAAACATAAGTACTTAAAATAATAAACCAATTGGGCTCACTTTCGTAAATATAGTTTATTTTTATTTTTCTTGATTCAACAGTTTTATGTATTAGGTTTCAAATCAAGTACTAAATATTTCATTTTAATTGTGATGAAACTGAACAGACACCAGCAGTTTTTTCTTAATAAATGGTTAAAGGAATATGAAATTTAAATTAAAGACGTAGAACCAAGCTATTTAAAGAAGTTTTTTCGAAAAAAATATAAAAAAGCAAAACAATATCTATTATAGCCGGTGTCAACGATGATTTCAGTAATTGAATTTTCTAACGGAAATTCGGCCTAAGAAATATTTAACGAAAAAGTCACCGGGAAAATTATGACTTCATTCCGTTTAATTTTTCTTTTCATTGTGCTTTATTATTATCTTCTCCTTTATTCCTACGGTTTTCCTTATGGTATATAATTAAAATCATTGCCAAAAAATTATTGTCTCCTAAATTATTGTCGATCATGAATTATGTTGTTACTAATTTCCACCCGTAGTTTTTTTTTGTTTAAAGTAATGTTATGCAGACACTGAATTTCGGTTCTCAAGGCAGAGTAACTTATATATCAGGTCGAATCATAAATTAGATCCGTACAATCTTTCATTAAAATATGTCTACCAGCTTAATCACAATCGGATAACAAACTTACAAAAACACTTTGTGCTCTATGCGTGCGAAGTCGCAGTATGTGCTAATTCGCCACATACTACGGTTTCAGGAGTTTTTCAGTTCAGGTTATAATCACTGATTATCTATTAATAAAAACTACAAATATATCAAGATCGACTTGGCTTTACAAAATTAAATCTCTTTTATTTCTTTAGGCACGAATTGAGAAATGAGCTTTCGTAAAATGTTTAAAAGCCTCTAGTAGCGATGTGCCCCCCCAGACATATTTATAACTTAATCTCAATTACCAGGTTTTATCCAAATTAGTCTCTTAATCATCTACATTATCTACAAAGTAGAGAGCACGTCATACACACACACGCATATACATTTCGTAATTTCAAATAATATAGTCAATTTTCATCAAACCCCTGAGTTAGGCTGTAATAAAATTTTCTTCAGTTCTTAGGACGCCTGATAATAAAAATTAATCTTTGTAACAAAAGGCGATTTCAAAATTAATTTCCATAAATTTTCAGTAAGGCTTTAATATTTTAAAACTACGTATCAAAAATTTAATTTCGAGAAAATTTAAAAACTTAACTACTTTTTACATATAAATATTTTATCCATTCTTTCTGAATGGAACGCATATGCTATAAATTAGATAAAATGAAAGTTTCAACTTGAAACTTCTGCTCGGTATAATTTTTACCAAAAATATTTAAACAGTGGACGTTGAAGAAGTACTAGTGAAAAGAGAAACACTTTATCAAGTGACCTGGGTTTTATTACACGAGAAAGTGGCAATTGTTGTCTGTTGCGGAGAAATCAGATCGAAATTTATAAAGCAAGAAGGAATGCAATGGATTTTAATGCCGTTCATATTTTTCTCGACATTGATTCATCAATAGTCAAACTGTAAATGACGTTGAATAATGCACACAAACACACGTACACACGCATACACGGGCGCGTGCGTGAACACGCATAAGCACGCTCATAGGCACAAGTACATGCACAGAAAAATGCATACGCGCACACACACACACGCGCGTATGCGTGTATACAAGAATTCAGAGTGTTCGGGAAATTTGTCAAAAATTATACATATTTTTTGAAAACGCTAATTACTTATTAACAAATTATTAATCAACATGATATACAATTCACAATTAAATGAAATTACGTATGCAAAGCTCTTTTCTAATAGCCCACCTGAAGATGTAATACAACAAAACCTAGGTCATGGTAAAGAAATTAAAGAAAGTAGAAATAATACTACATCATGGTAGTTTCATTTAATTGTGAATAATGAATTTCTACAAAATTAACGCCAAATATATTCAACGTGATGTAATTATTACACAGGAGAGACAATGAATTTTATTTTCTTTTTATCAAGTGAGATAGCACATCCTCACGAATTTTCACTGGTTTTTTATCTATTTAAATTTACCTAATCTTGATGCCATCTTAATATTGTCTCAAGTTTTGTCAACATTATTTCATTCATAATTAAGAAAGTAGGCACAGCATGGACAATCAAAATTCACTTGTTATATTTAAAAAATTTAAAAATTTTAAATTTTGTGTGATGAATGTAAATATCGATTATATTAAAAGTAGTAACGTAGAATTATGAGGATTAATATTAAGATACTCGTACTACTTACGCGTTTGGGGTAAATATAAAAGATAACTTTAAAAGTTAAAATTAAGATATAACAATCACGGCGCGTATGTAACCAAATTACAAAATTTACATCTATAACGAAACTCAACACACATAAACAGTTGATGACTCTATCATGACAGACCCAATTTGTTAAACCCAGCAGGTTAGATGGGTGGTACTAAGATCGCAGCATGCGCCGCTACTGGCGCTGACCAAAGCTTGTAGAACCTGCTCAACGGATGTGTTGCCGGTTTTGACGGGTCTCTTGCCTACCGACCTCGCGATTCCAGAACGCGCGGCGAATTTCATCTAAGCACGAGGTAAGAGTTTTGTTGCGAGTCCATTAAACTTTGAGTTCCTGACTAATAAATCCCTAGTTACTAGAGAGATACGTATTTTAGAGACCATCGTTTTTCATTGGCAGCCCAGGTGATCCTCCCCCGATTCCAAGGGGGAAACGACCAGGTTGTTTTTACCCGATGTGTCTGAGCGGCTGAGTAAAAATTGGCTCGTCTCTGAGTATTATACTTCACAATTCTTAATGGGGCATAGCGCATTTCGTGTATTTAATTTTGCTCTTCGAGATAGCGTGGCGTGTACCTACGGATTTGAGACGCAGGAATGGGTCATGTTTTATTTCACGGCAGAGAGCACGATAATGCGGGTAGAATTTTGCTAGAGAGCATGCGTCTAAATATTAACGAAGAATCACGCGAAGATTTAGAACGCGGTATCTTTAGTCACCGAGACTTGGTTGGGAATGGACCGATCTTTGAGTCATTTAGAGCGTTCGCAAAATGCTTTCTTGAAAAAATGGAGATCCTAAATGACTCATTGAGAAGGGGCAGACTCTAACCATGTTGGGTGGAAGCGCTGAGACTGTAGATACGGGACACTATTAGGGGACTCTTGAAGGGCCTCTTTATTGTATAAGATGGGTCGTTACGGGTCCCAGGAGGCGCCTTGAGACAACCCGGGTGGAAGGATTTGGAATAAACCCAATTTGTTCTTCGTCTAGAATATCTCAAATATTCTCCAAATTGCAACGCTCCAACTCAACGCAACGCTACAACTCTCCAATTGCTCGCGAATGATATTCGACGTTTTTTTTTCTAATTTAGATTTTAAAACTTAATTAGGATTTTTAAAAATAAATGGTAATAACAAGTTCAATTTGCGATAAAAGCAATAATAAGCAAATTATATATAAATAAAACTCAAAGGTAAACATTTGCATATAACATTTTGCATTTTTAACCAACTTCATATAGAATGTGCTTTATATTTATCCATACAAACAAACACACAAACAACCGTGCGCGCGCACACACACCACATGCGTACGCACACTCGCACTCGCAGGCACACGCGCAAGCACACGCGCTAGCACGCGCATCGCGCTCCCTCGCACACTCACGAACGCACGCACTCATGCATGAACACACGCCCGCACGCGCGCACGGACGCTTTCAGGCACGTACACAAAAAATAGTAAAAATAAAACATTTTTACAAACAAATTTAACCGAATTGATATATCCACCGAAAAATATGCACAAAATAAAGCGCTGGGAAAGCATAAAATAATAAAAATAAAAGTACTTAGTTGAAACTAATGCCCGGAATAAATAATAAAAAGCCCGAAATGCATATACACCTAGCCTGAGAAATTCATAACGTTATATACCATAGAATACCGTCCAAATCGTAACGAATCTAAGGACTTTTTAATCTTCTTTTAAAGATATTGCCAATGAACCATTTATCCGTAATAGACAATGATAAATTATGTTATTACTAATTTTCACCCGTGATATTTTGTTTAAAATTATGTTAAATAGAATCACAAGGCGAAGTAATTTATACATCAGGTCTAATCATAAATGAGGTCTGTACAAATTTTAATCAAAATCTGTTTACCAGTTTCAACCCAATCGGGTATCAACACTTTGTGTTCCATGCGTGCAAAGTCGCGACACATGTTATTTCGCCACATTCTAAGGTGACAGGAGCTTTTATATTTCAAGTTATAATCACTGATTATATATTAAAAAAGCTTCAAACATATAGATATCCAGTTGCCTTTGTGCAATTAAAACTATTTTATCTTTTGCTTAGACACGAATCGAGAAATGAGCCCTCGTAAAATGTTAGAAGGTCTTTAGTAGCGAAATCCCCCTCCAGACATATTTATGACATAATCTCATTTACAAGATTCTCAATTAGTCTATAAGTCATCTACAATATCTGCGAAGATACATGATATACACACACGCATATACATTTCGTAATTTCAAATAATATAGTACATTTTCATCAAACATTTAAGTTTCAGTTTCTGGGCTGCAATGAAATTTTCTTCAACCTTTAGGACGCCTGATAATAAAAATTAATCTTTGCAACAAAATAATGATTCTGAAATTGATTTCCGTAAAATTCCAGTAAAGCTTTAAAATTTTAAAACTATCAAAAAAAATTAATTTCTAAAAAAATTAAAAAAGCGAACGATTTATGTTCATAAATATTGTATCCATTCCTGCTGAATAGAAAATACATGTGCTATACATAAGATAAAATGAAATTTACAAATTCAAAATTTTGGTTGGTAATATTTTTGCAAAAAGTATTTTAAAGAGTGTACGTTATAGAGCACTAGTGAAAAGAGAAACACTTTGCCGGGTGACATAGGTTTTATTATGCGCGAAAGTGAGAATTGTTGTCTGCATTTCCGAAAAAAAATTTATGTAGAAAGAGCTTTATCTAACCCATATCACAATATATCCCTTTTAGGAGCTTTCTCATGTTATAAATTTTATTTAGGCAGGTAGAAATAAATGTTTTTATTTATCTTCTAATAAAGTTAACTTAATCTATATGTTGAGCAACTTTATGTGGGTTTTATGTCAAAGTAGAGGTGTTTTAATAAATCAAACGTACTAAATGCGTCTTACCATTGAGGTGATGCCATTAAAAGCTGAATATCACTATATCTTAGGCAGTAGCAAATTGCATTCATTGGCATAAATATGACATTTGGTGTACATATTTTTAAAAACCTAAAATGTTATATACTGCAAACAAGATAAATATATAAGAGCTATTATCGTATTTATTAAATCAAAATTACGTAAATGTAAGCTAGTGCAAAATATTTAAATGTGTACCACTGTAATAAAGATTAAACCCATTTGTTATTAAATACAAGATATTTCTGCTGTATATTCTGAATATTCATTTATTCAAATTACAATACAATTTTAAAATCTCACCTTTTGAAGCTGACTGAAATTATATCCCACTCTATGATATCATGAATATCCCACAAAACATCTTTTTGTAATAGGGTTCCTTACTTTGGCATCAATCTTGATTCTACCACTGGCGCAAACGGATATTATTCGCATACATAACCTACTTTGCACCACATTGACAAGGTAATTTGTCTAGTTGAATGTACACTGAAATGATGAAAGTTATTTAAATGCACGATAAATTAAGTTGAATCTGTATCATCTCGTGGAATATCTGAAGTCATATTATTAAACTTTCATATTGTGTGGCCAAACCCTCGAATCTTCTTCGATTAATGATATACATTCGATTTATTGGCCCGACCTGGACCCTAAAATCCTGGAGTGACCGGATGCAAAAACCTGAGATACAAAAGATGCTCCCGACAAAATAATACATTTGCTCTGAAATTTGGTATTCAATTTTATTGATATTTTTTTCATATTTAAAAAGTATATTTATAAAATATTCGAAATATTTTCACTACATTTATGCTGTTATGAGTGTAAAAAATAATGACATAAATAAAAAAGAAAATTTACCCATTTCCGGAGGGAAAGAAACTAATAAATGGAAATTCTTTATGAAATACAATTTGCGTTATTACTATAAAAACTGTAAACAACAACCAAATGTGAATAAAGAAAATCACTCATTCTAATAAAAAATTTTATCATTGTTAAATTTTTGGTGTGACATCTCAATATTATCGGCAAGATACTATAATTATAGCAACAAACAAAAGAAGCCACAGTTAACATAAGCAATGCTATAAAATAATCAATTAACTTTCATAATAATTTTGAGTACTTTATAAAATTAGGGATAATAAAAAAATAATGATACTACATATTTTAAATACTTACAACTTTTCAAATGAAATGACTTAGAAAAAGTAGAAATAAATACAGATTCTGAAATTACTCGTTTTGCTTATTTATAAAAAAAAATATAATAAAAACATTATACACTACTATAAACTAGCACACAATGACGTTTCCGTCCGAAATAAAAAATAAGTAGTGTGCAAAGAAGAAATAAATAAAGTAACAAATCTAAAATGACTAAAATTTTATTGATAATGGCGGCAAAATTTTGCATGCGCCAAATTAATATACAAAAGTACATATAATTACTGCCACAAATTCTAAGTAAATTATTTTTCATCTTTGTAATGAATTCTTTTATTCAAATAAACACAACGCAATTACTCCCGCACCCCATAATAAACTTTCCAGTTTTTAAGAAAAAATATTGTTCATTATAAAAATAAGCTATTGAACACAAAATCGATATAACAACAATAATAACTACGCACCAAATAATAAATATACACCACATATTTACAAACACTAAATTAAAAAAAAGAAAAACAATCACCCAAAGTTTCCAAAAAAATGTCAGGGTTAAAAATAATTTGCTGCAAACGATTCTATTACTGTTCTATTCGACATTTCGCCCTTTTCACTATGATGCATATTTGTCTATTGCGTATTTGTCCGATGCGTACTTGTTTATTTCATTTTAACTTGATTATTAGCGTTCCTCGTTAGTCGCAAGCGACCTTGATATGGGCCAGGGATACCCAAGGAGTTAACATATAATCACCACTTCGGAATCGCTGAAACTGTCGTCTTGCAGTAAATTCAGAAACGACCTGAGTAGCTTCTCTCAAATATATGATACGTATTATTTCTGTTGCAGAATAATCAGATTAAAATTTATGAAGCGAGAAGGACTGCATAGGGATTCCAATGCCGTTCATATTTTTCTCGATATTGACTCATCAATAATCATATTGTAAATGAGTTTGAATAACAGGGCGAGCTCTACATTTGTATATATATATAAACACGCGCGCACGCACACACACACAAACAAAGGCGCACGCGCGCGCGTGTGTGCGCGCTTGTGCGTGTTTGTGAATACAAAAACTTAGAATCTTCGCGAAATTTCTCAAAAAGTATAGATATATTTTAAAAAGGCTAATTACTCATTGACAAATAATTAATCGATGTGATATAATTATTATACAGGAGCGACGACCAATTCTCTTCACCAAGCGGGATAAAACGTCCTCACAAATTTGAATACTTTTTTACACATTTAAATTTATCTAATCTTGTTGCCATCTTAACAAAGTGTTGTCTCAAGTTTTGTAAAAAATATTTCACTCATACTTAAGAACGTATGCACAGACAAAATTTGCGTGTCATCTCAAAAAAGTGTTGAAACATATTTAATTTGAAGTGGTCAATATAGATATTAATTTCCTTTAAAGCAGTAACGCAGAATTACGATTATTAACATTAAGATGTGCGGGGGTATTATATGCACGTGTGCGGGGAATATATAAAAAATTTCAAAAATTAAAATAATTTATAACAGTATAATATATTTACAAGACAACCGTATCGCACGTTTGATATAACAATTACGGCGCTAACTGCGTATGTAACCAAACTGCAAAATTTTCATCTACTACGAAACCCAACACGCACAAACACTTGATCAATGTATATTGACAGCCCGAATGTGATTTTCGTCTAGACTGTCTGAAATATTCTCCGAATCGCAATCTTAAACTTTCGGCTCGCTTGTAATACTCAACGTTTTATTTCCAATTTCAATTTGAAAACTGAATTATGACTTATAAATAAAATATAATACAAAAGCAGGGTATCTAGTAGTTTTTTTTCAACTTTACTTATATATTCATGTATAACTGAAACTTGAAGGCAAAAATTTGCATTAATACTTTACATTTTTAGCCAACTTCAGAACAGGAGGAGGTTCTCAATTCGTTTGAGATTTTTTTCTTTATGTCATCTCATTTCTCTTGTATTCATGAAATAATTTCAATAACTATTTTTATCTGAAAAGGTATACGAACACTATCAATATGGTTCCATGAAAATTTTTCGTAGAAATTCACTGGACAGCACAGGACCGTAATGCAATTTGTATGCCACATGTCCAATAATAGTTTAATAAGTACGACTAAGGGCGATATAACTTGTTTTTAGCAAATTCAGGATACAATAACGGAGATGGAATGTGATGGCAGGAACTTTTCAGTGAAGACGATTAAATTTTTTGAACTTTGGCTGGTTAGACTTGCCTTAAAGTAAAAAAAAATAACGTTAATAGGTAGATAAATATTACACGAATACGTAAAAAGGCATGAAGTCACGTTATTAAATGGGTTTATTTAGTTTCACGTTTTTTATGTTGTTTTTGTTGTAAGAAGCTTTTTACTGTTGAGGAGTAAACTCATCGCGCTTGTGCTCTTTTCATTTATATTGACGTAAACGGGAAAATAAGAAAACAAAAATATGTAAGTATGTATACACAGGCATGAAGGCATGCCCGTTTTTTGCAAGAGTATATATATATATATATATATACTCTTGCAAAAAACGTGCATTTATAATAATAAACCATATCAGAGTTATTTTATAATAATTTGATGCATTTTATATAGCGATATGATGAGAATATTGTTATTTATTATTGAGATATCGTTTTTATTTACTTCAGTTGTTAAAAATGCGAATAAATAAAAAAAAGGATGTAAAGTCCACAGACGAGCGTTTTCATACTGCTACATTAAAAATGGCAAAAGTATATTTTTTATTAAGTTAACATAAACTTTAAAAATTTAGTAACGAGTATGGCCTCCTCTAGCTAAAATCAATGCGCTTAATCTGCTAGGCATGCTTTCGACGACGTTTTTTATCATTTCCTGAAAAATACGTTCCTATTCAGCGACGATCATATTTTTAAGGGCCTGAATGTTTTCTGGAGCTGGTTTTACGGCTCTGACGAGTCGTTTGAGATTATCCTATGTGTTCTATCGGATTGAGGTCGAGACTTCTAGCTGGCCAGTCTAAACGACGAATTCCGGCCTCCTGCAAACACGCACCAACGTCTCTAGAGTTTCCTCAAAGCACACTTCTGCGAAGCGTTCTCCAGGTCTTCGTAAAACTCGTCGACGTTGATTCTCACCACTAATCGATAGACGAGCTTCATCTGAGAATAAAACACTCCAGTCTTGTTGAGTCCATGACGAAAAATGTTGAGCGAATCTCAATCTGGCAACTCGATGATCACGGAGCAATGTAGGGCGCCGAGCTGGGCGATAGCTACGTATATTGACGGCCTGCTGCTGTCTCCTTCTGACTCTCCATAGGCTTACTCGTGTACCTCTGACATCCTCGAGGTTCTGTTTGAGATTCACATACATAACTTGACGATTTCGTAGCGCTTAACTGACTATGAAGCGATCGTCCCGTGGCTCAGTGCACCGTTTTCTTCCAGAACCGGGCCTTCTACTGACGGAGCCCCATTAATTGATATCGTTGCCAGGTCCTTTGGATGGCGGAACGGCTCACATTATACTGCTGAGACACATAACATTGGCTACAGCCTTCTTCAAGCAGCGCAATAATTTTACTAGCTCTTATTATTTTTTCAACCATACTCAGAACAACAAACTGAAGTAAACATCACTGCAGCAAACATCAGAAAAAAAAAATTATTCGTTAAAATAAAAAACGTAACAAATGAAAAATAACCTAATATGAGCTGAATTTCATTTACCGCCAAAAAATATGTTTTTGTCAGTGAAATAGAATTTTCATTCAAAAAGAATAAATTTCAAATTTAGAACGTTCGTTGTTCATGTGCCAGAATACACTATACCTGCCAGTAACAATTACAATTGATACAACGTCTTAATAAATAATATTTTTTTTAATAATATGACAAAATCAAAACCGCCCGTTTTTTATGCAAGAGTGTGTGTATATATATATATATATATATATATATATATATATATATATATATATATATATATGTATGTATGTATATATATATATATATATATATATAATATATATATATATATATATATATATATATATGTATTCTTCTGTGCGTCTGTGTTTGTAGATGTATTTGAATAAGTAACATGTTTTTGCCATTCCGTAGCATAAAATACCATAAGTACTAAAAATATAAAAGAAAACAATTTTTACAAACAAATTTATCGCTTTGAAATAACCACCGAAAAATAAATATAAAATAGTAATATAAAATAAGACACTAAGTATAAAATAATAAAAATACGAGTGTTTAGTTAGAACTTTTGAGGTAAAAACCGTTTCCAGATGTATTTACAATTAAACTTACAAAATAACGCCATTGCAAGTCCTCGAGGAAGGAGAGAAATGTACTATTTACTATTGTTAGCAAAACCTTCCCAATTGTTAAACATACATCTATTTTATAAAAAATACGCGGCTTAATATAGCGCACATATAAAACTCTTCAATGGCAACTTCAATTTGCGCTCGGTCGGTTTACTTGGGATGCTAGAAAAAGGGGCTTACTTCCTGCAATACAACAAACAAATATACTTCAATTCCAGCCTATCTGTATTTTCGGGCCATTTCTACAAAATAACTAAGTTTGCAGCTTCTTTCTCTTTCAAGAATTTGTGCCCTCTTATAGACTGTCTGATTTCGTAACATTTAAGAAATTTAGTATTTATCACCTATCTCGTTTCGATATGATATTTGAAAATAAAGTATCATTGTAACACTCTCTTGATACACATAAATGAAAAGTTGGTAGCACGTTTGGCCGGCACATATGGGGCGTAAATTGTGTTAAAAGCAATTATATGATAAATACTTAATTTTTTTTCAAGTACTATTTAAACTTCATAACAACATCCCACAAAAATGCCACATTTAATATTTTATAAAATTGATAAACATGTGAAACGATAAACCTTACATTAATTTATTCGTTGGTTTATAAAGAAACTTAAAATAATTAAGGCACCTCAAAACAAAAATTTAAATCGAAATTAAGTTTTCAGAATATCTCAGTCAAATAAATTACAAGCATGTATTCTGCGATGGTTTCCAGCCAGACGAAGCAAACTAGGAGAGAGAAATTCCAGGAATACTTTTGCCGCTTATGAAACTGTTTAATTAACATGAGGGTAGTGAGAGCAATGTGAGTAGGTACAAATTGTTGAAAGATTTTCAACAATTTGCAGTGTACCGTTTTGTTGAACTCATAGATGTACAACCGTCTCGCCGACGCACTTTAGGCTTACCGGACACTTATCTATAATAATTTATACGACCACCACAATCAGAATTCAAAGGTGAAACGATGTTAGTAGAGAGCAAAAAATAATCACGTATTTTGCTCTTAATCATTATATTTGTGTGTGCGTGAATAAGAGATAAACTGACGGAAGTATACTTTGAATTTCGAATTATCTCCATTTGGTATGGCGGTATGATAAAAGTATCACATTTATTATAATATTTTTTATTTGTGAATGTTAAATTATTTCATTACTCTAGCTAAGAAATCCATATTGGCTTACTTATACTCATTTGTACACAGGGATTGTTCCCAAAATCACATTACGATAAGAATTTCTCAAGACATAAATTTTATAAATAGCTCTAATTTGTTTCAAAAATAGTCAAGAGTTTAATGAATATATGTTGACTATTTAGACCAAGCACAATATTTTCTGACGTAACTTTCACATTTTTTAAAAATTGTACGTCAATTTAAAAATAAAATCTTTAAAAAAAAAGTGTATATTTAGGAGTTCTATATTACGTTTTCATTATTTTTAAGTTATACTTAAGGATAAAGTAATGCCGAATAAAAATGGAAAATATGTAAATAGTTAAGTCGACTATAAATAACATTAAACTAAGAATTCTTTTAGGTATAATGGATAAACCTAATGGGATAGTACTAATGAAATAGGGTACAGAATGTAACGGTTAAGTACGTCAGTACCTGAATAAGAAAAACAGTGATCCAATTATAATCAAATTATATTTAAAACTATAACATTTCTGAATTAAATACAAATTTAGTACATTGCGCTCCCTCCCCAGCCTACGGTCACAATATATCGTCTTATCAATTTTATTTATATTAAATATATACTGTGTAGCTTCCGTAAATAAAACTATGACATATGTGTATTAAACTATGACACGTGTGTATGTGTAAATGAGTAAATAATTACCAGAAATATTAGGGAATATTTATTAGAATAAAGCATTATGAATGTAATTATGGAAAAATTTTTACTAATACTAATAAAACTTAACAAGGTAGATAAGATAAATTATTATAACTTAAATATTTAAGACCTAATTAAGTACTATCTTAATTCACCTGTTGCAAACTTGATAAAGAAAGGAATGAATTGTTCTGTAAAATGTACCATATTATTGAACAGTGTGGAAAAATATTTTCAAACAATCGTGAATAACCTTTTTCCTTGGGTCATTTCGGAGAAGAGCCCATTTATAAATTTCGGTCGTTAAACTATTTGAACGTATAAATAAAATGAATGGATGAATCGATTTAGCTTAGTAACTTTAGAAATAAGATACGGGTTAAATAGGATACGGGCTTGACAAAATAGATCTTGATTTATTTTGCAATTGGCTTAACTAAAATTGTTACCTATTATTATTATGTCCTTAGTTATTTGCAGAATTATTACTAAAAATTGGATGAAGAAATTTATTTGGTTATTTATTACATATTGGCGATACATTACGGGTTCTTAAAGCTTAAAATACACAGGAGATATAATGCATTTGATAAAAAATCTGCCAAGTACAAATAGAACTCCCAATTTAAATATTTTACACCCATAGGTATATAAACATTGACTGGTACCCATTCTATTCACAAAAATTGATAACATTTTTCACGGTAAAAATAATCATCACATGTCATCACGTGTACGTCTGGTAAAAATACACAGGAAAACTACAGTGATTTTCCAAAAATGTTTAAGTTTTATAATGATGTCCATAGTTATACAGTAAACATGTATATAAACTTATAGTTAATTATTAATAAAAATTCCTTTTTTTCATAATTTTGACTTTGCCAGTTTTGGAGATATGGGACGGTAACATTTGTGTAAATATCTCCATAATATCCTTAGAATCATTCTATATAAAATTTTATACAAATTTGTGCTAATTTAAGATAAGATAGGGGACGGAACATCTACATAAAATCCTTAGAATCACTTTACATAAAATTTTATAAAAATTTTGTTTCGGGGTCCTTAGATGGTAGCGAAAATAATTTTTTTTTTGTTCTAAGATATGATTCATAAAGATTTTATAATAAAAACATCATACGAAATTCATTTTTATTTTTGTATAATTACGAGACTGGCCAGGAAATAATGAAACCATTCATAAATAATAAAAGCTTATACTGAATAAATAAACTGAATATACTGAAAAAATATATAACTGAATAAAGATACTGAATAAATAAACCAAGAACATCTGCGCCTCACCCCTGGAGATCAACAAAAGATTATTTATTCACCGCCACTAACATATTAATTTCTAGCAAAAATTTGGCATGTTTGTGAGTTAGTAAACTAAGCATAATTTAAAAAGCTAAAAGATAAGGGACAGTGTCGTTTGATTGTATTCTAATGAAAATATGTATTTATTTGTCTTTTCAAATTTAACGACAGAGAAAATAGAACATTTTTGTCATCGAATTGTTAATTTGAGCATTGTTAATTGAATCATATGGAATTATAACTAATAATGTTTTGGGGAGTCACCCTTTGATTTATATTTATGTTTTAATAATCTAGTATGTAGTAGAATGGATATAAATAATATTTTCAACTAAAAATAACACCGCTATTGGGTTAAAATTTAAAATAAAGTTGAACGTAAAGAATAACAATAATGTCATATGGAATAAAAAATTAAATACTCATTTATCTCTGTACCAGCAAAGAAAGGCAATCACAATTAAATGAAACTACGTGATGTAGTATTATTTTTACATTCTTTAATGTCTTTACCACGACCTAGGTTTCATTTAATTGTGAATAATGAATTTCTACAAAATTAACGCCAAATATAATCAATAAAGGTAATCATATTTACCTTTATGGATTGGATTCAACACAAACCCCCAAAGTTAAAAAACTCCCGAACTCAACGCCATATCAAGTTTTAATTATATTCACAGCAAGCTGTTATTCAACTTTATTGACAGATACTCCGGGCATTTTGAAATATGATACCTCTCGACTAAATACAAATAGGAAATACTACAACAACCTATCGCCACTATATGAAGACGCACCTAGATACTTTATCGAACTATCGTTAAGCTACCACTTGCTTTATAAATAAACTTGCCTTTAAATATTAATCACTGTTTTTATTTATATCATGCATAGTTCCTATAAATGGGATAAATAACAGATATATGTTATAGAGTAGTAACTAATATTTAGCTTCTTATATGCTTTAAATAAACTATGTAAAATCAAATCAGATTAGAAAGGCACATCTTCTTAGATTAGATACTGATGTATAATCTCCTTTACATACACACAATCTCAACTTTTTTTACGTTTTTCATTTATAAGCTACCCGAATAGCTTTACTTATTTCCACTTGATTTCACTCTATTTATTTACACTTCACTTTTTGTAGGATACTTCATGTTACCGCAATATTTTTGCAAGAATGTGACTTTTAAAGCATAAATGCAAACTGAGCATTTCAAAAATCTTTATCCTACAAATATCTTACAAAGTAAAAGTAATTTATTTTTATTCGCTTTGACGTGGTATATCATGTACACGGAGTTACTTTGAAAATATCTGTGTATTGTTTATATGTTTGAAGATTGTGCTGTATTTTTATAGCGTAAATTAATTGTAAATAATGTCTTTAGGTTATTGTTAATTGAAAAGAACTCCTTGTGAAATATGTTGATATAACTATGAAACTTTAATGGAATATAGTTCCTTAACTTGTGTTCATTATGGTGTACAATATTGTGTATCTAAGACAATAATTAAAAATAGTGTATCTTTTTGTTAACGATATTATTAGCGCTGTGTTTCTTCAAAACATCATTAACCTTAATATATTTTTTCTGTCTTAACTATTAATGTTAATTGTAGGCAACATAATCACATATATAGTGTCTTTTTTTTAAATGGCAAACTTTTTGTTCACTATTACATCTTTCATTTTATAGTTTTATTGAATATGAAAAATATGTTCTATAGGTGTCCATATTTGCATAAACAACAAAAATGAACAAATTTAATTAAATCCACAAATGTAACAAACGTTTCATAAAAACTATGGAAATGAAAAGAAAAATAGGGAAATTGAAATTTTAAAAGGGCCGTTACCACTTCGTGTCTGTTCCATTTTTTTTGCTTCCCGATTTTATTTTTCGAGTCCTTTTTATATCAGATGGGCAAAAAAAAATTGGTCCACTTCACATTCATGGAAAGGATGGATTAAAAATTATTTTAGTTTTGGGTAATTCGTCGATGACCGCTTATCCGCAAGCCTTGACCTTGCTACAATAAGTGACGGGTTTTCATCGTGCTCGATGGATATCAAAAACAATTTATTGCTTTAAGTTTTTCATATTTAAAGACCAGTTTAAAGTAACAAAAAGGGAACTTAAAGCAATTACTGAAATTTGCGTTTTCATTGTTAAAATTTATGTAAGATGTTGCTTTCAAACTTCTGTTGCAACTTCGGCACCAAGGAACGAATTATAGCTGCTAAAAATCTTAAAATTTTTGAGAATATATACAAAGCAATGTCCAAAAAATTCTAACGAAATTCAAATGAAAAAAATGTCGAGAATTTCATGTCCAGCAACACCTTGAGGTTTTTAGAGTCCATGGTATTCCAACCTTATTTTTGTAAAATGAACTTAGTCTTTGGGAAGAAGATGAAGATTACAATTCTTCGTAAATGACATTGCAGAACGAGGCGTTGTATTGATTTAAGAATACAATAAATTAATTACTACCAACAAAGAACTAATTTGTTCTTTTGTTTGTGGAAAATTTCAGGCAAAAGTATCCAAATACAAATAAAACCGCGTTATTAGCATAGGTTGTTTATTTTTTTCTTAATTGTATAGAATTGGTGTATGATTAAATGAATAAGAAAAATCTAAAATATATGTTTTTTTCATTTTCATTCGCTAGTAGGGACCCCTAAATATTAATTTAAAAAGGTGTAAAATTAATGTGTTTTATGTCTTAGAACAAAATAAAAAGATGACATTCGATATATTAAAAAAAATTTTTTTTGAATGAATTAAGAAGCACCCTAACATACATACATTCAGAGTATTTTATATTTATAACCTTATATACGCTAGGACATTCTGTGGATCAAGATAAATCTAAGAACGATTCGTTTTTTGGAATCACGTTAGAAGTTTAGTCTGTAAGAAGGAACAAACTAACTCACATACAAACATACATAACACGTTACCTTCCGTAGTTAAGTAAACAAAACAGCTAGTTTCATCTTGCAGGAATGATGTAATTTCTCTGCTTAAAAGAGAACTATTGGTCATTTTGGAGCAAGAACTTTCTACATTCACTTTTTTCTATAGACATATGTAGTGTTATTCAACCGTAGTTGAGTAACAAACATTCAAACATACTTGTGTTCTATTAGAATTCCAAGGATCCGAAACCGTGTATAGTAGGCTATGTATTCTTTACTTATATAATACATATGGGTGCCAAATTTAATAATCATCAGCTATATATATGGCTGCAGAGTTATTAGATAACAAGCATTCAAACTTTCGAAACTGATATATTAATTGCTAACATTATTAATGAGTCTATAAACTTTTTTAAAAAAGGTTGTTTTTTCTTCCACTCAGGGAGATGTAATAATAGTTTATTCAATATTTTGCAGCACAGAAATTTATATTCCTGTCTGCAAAATGTACGAGTCTAAATCAGTAGCAACTGTAAGGCGACAGACGAACATACGAATGGACGGACACCAATACGTTCTACGGGATAAAAAATATTTATTCTAAATACACGAACACTAAAATTAATTTTAAAAACTTCTTAGGTCGCTACTATGTTTTGCGTGTCTATTCATTTGTCAAATATAGTTGTCTTCTAGACTTTTTGAAATACATTTATTACAGTTAGAAAATAAAAAGGCATTTTATATATTAGGATATATTAGGTAGGATATGGAAACGGGACAACATAGTACGAAAAAAATGACAGGAATTACGGGCTTAACTATGCCAAAAAATCACCCATATTTCATCTACAAATCAAAATGAACAAATTAACGTTTAACATTGCAATTTTTCTAACATAAAAGTCTCATAAATCACATCATATTTGAATTTAACCTGCCAGACTAAAAGTTGTAAGGTTTATGATAATTTATTACCAGCTTAAGCACAGTTTCACAAAGCGACTAAGTATTCTGAAACTATCGCTCGCTTTCAAGTACATTGAGAGAGTAGAGTTTGATAAGTAATAGTTAATGTCCATATTTTCTTTGCTACTAATAAATGAGTAGGTTAAAACTTTTCAAATCGTTTATGTCATCAATTTAATAGATATTCTGGAAATACGTATATAAAACGTGTATCGAAGTGTTTTATGTTTCAAATCCTTTTTATTCTTCCGGCTTTGGAATTGTGAACGCTATGAACGCTAGATAGGTTATTTGTATGATTATGGTAATTTTAAAGTTTTTTTTTTCTAGATAACTAGTGAGACAGTTGAAGATATTTTTTTTCATACGCCTGTTTTTTCTTATAACTCTTTCTTCTTATCTCATGATTTATTCATAAAAAAAAATTATAAAAAATTAAGTAAAACTTTTTTAGTCATTTTTATAAGAAAAAAAAAGCTAACATATGAAATTATGGTAGAAGAATTAGACAGATGTTCTACCCTCTCCCTAACCCTAGATTACGAACCTTTATTTAATCCATTACAGGGATTTTGAAAATCTATCGGCTACATTATATTATGGTACTTAAGCTTATACTTAAACGCTCGGCTAATATCAGTCGATGCTTGTTCCCATAATGATTGACTGACAGCATTGTTATCACTCCATATACGTTGTATTACCAACAATAGCTCCTTGGATCGACGAAGGTTAGTACCAAAATAACTACATTTCGAAGTTAATTATTTCGTTTATTTTTTCCAATTTATTTAAATCTATTTCCTTTACCATTACGTACTTTATTTTTATTTTAAGTTAAATTTTTCGATTATTGAAAGTGACTTGAAACGAACTTCTGGAATTAAATTAGACTAAATTTTGAGGTTTATCGTTGTAACCGACACGGAAAAGGAAGTTTTTTGGTAAAACAACAACTATGAATTTTTATTTCAAACAAAAACATAAATAATAGATAAAAAAGGTCACCAACAAAAAAAAAGGAAAATATCTGCGTTTTGCTCTCCATACACTGTAGGACGATAAAAACGTATTGTATCAAATATCGTAGATCCTAGTGTGCTGAGCTAAAAAAGAAATTATTGCAATCGTATGAACTGTAAAAAAGTAAGTAAATTTTATGTTTTAGTTTCTAATTTGTTTCTTTATTGATAAAATTTAGAATTTCATGTAAATTTTTATCCCAATTAATAGGATAATAGGCAACTGGCACTTAGTTTTACGTATCTAATATAAATAAAATAATTTCGAAATAACTAGAAATACAAAATATTTTACAACATTTTTAATAAACTTTTCGATAAATTTTGCCAATAAATTTTTATGAGTTTATACATATTTATAGTTTAAACTTGTAATCTTATATTTTAAACATAAAGTTGTGAGAATTCGACTTTGTTTCTTAAGAAGCATTGATATAATAATATAAATAATATAGAATTAAAATTAGGGTTTTAAAATATATATACATACAAATTTGGAGCTTTATCAAACAAATTTTACTAATAAATTTTTATGATTTGATACGTATTTCAATTTTTATCTTGTAATATTTATTTTAAATATACAATTGCGTTAATTGGCCAATGTTTTGTAATAAGCGTTGAAGAATTTTAGCCTCTGATTACCAAATTTATTAAGCTTAGTCATCATGAGTTAAAATTCGCTTCAACCATATTTGGAGTTTTATCAAGGAAATTATACCAATAAATACTTATGAATCGATATGTATTTCAATTTTGAATTCATATCCATATATTTTAAACATAAAATTATGTTAATTCTACTAAAATTTAAAATAAGCTTATACGTAATAAGGTTAGTAATCTGGGGTTAAAATCCTGTTCAACCATATATTTCAATTTTGGAGTTGTATTAGGCATATTTAACTAAGGAGTTTATCTGATTGAGGAGTTTTTGAATTCTGAACTTTTAACTTTGTGTTTTAAACATAAAGTTCTGTTAAAAACACAGCTCTATACAAACGCTAATAAAACATAAGTGATTACCTAACAACGACACTCTACATTCTGTACATACACCATACAGTAATGAAACTGTCTTTACTATATGGTTTATAATTTCTTTTATTCTACACTCATTTATTCTAAGAAACAATATTTAAATCAACAGTAAAGAAGTTAAAGGAGAAAATGGCAAATATGAGTAAAAGGAAAGAAAGTGGAAATAGGTACATATTGTAAGTAAAAATAAATTCTGGTATTAATGCGACATCTTTTTTTACATAAAGCTTAGAAACTAATACAATTGCGATATATAAAAAAAATTATTTTGAAAAAATCAAGTATAGAAAAACAAAATTAATATTCGGATAAAATATATAACTCCCAATATTTAAAACAAAACGTACATGAGCACGGAAAAAATCAGTTTTACAATAATTTTAATAAAAGTAATGCTTATAGTAAACAGCGTGGTCTGTGATTTACATTTTACATATTAATACTAATTTTATTAAACTGCATACACTGTTGATAGCAACAACATGCACTGTTGATAGCAACAACATGCTACTGTTGATAGCAACTACAAAAATAACTGACGTAACTTATATGTCATGACAACAATATGAGTCCATAAATGTTTCTTCATCAATTGCAAAATGTATTTATTCCATAAAACAAAAGTAAAATACGTGTCTAATTAACCGATTTTCGAAGTTTAGCAAATTAAATATATTATTAAGGTAAATTTTTGTGACAAAAATTTTGGCAAAATTAATTATTACGGTTGCTTCTACAATGAATTTTTTTCCCCAAATTACATTGAACTTCATCATTTGTGATTTCTAGTTTACATGTTAACAATATTTTTAACAAACTGAACAGGTAGCACTATAAAAATTGTAATGAAACTTATTTATTTATTTGTTATTGGCACACAAACAGTAATGTCACAAATTTAACAATTTAATTCAAGAAGACATATTTAGTGTATGTATATGTGTGTGTGTATAATTTTCTTTTGACAACACCAAAATCAGTTGGCATGGCGTCATTAATTTGGCGTTACCAATTAATTTTAATAAATGATCAACATTAAAGTTTGTCAATAAAATGCATAGTCAAATTTCAAATTTATTATAGTGAATTAAGGCAACAATCAATAAAGGAATTAAACAATAAAAACCATAGTTAAATAAATTTAGAACATAGAATTGAAGTTAGAAATGAATTAAATTGAATTATTATAAATATAAGCGTAATAATACACTAAACATAACCTTACTAACAAGTCGAAGTAACCGCCTGTTTCTGTCCATTTTTGAATTAGTTTATTTTTAAATGATGTATTCTGTTTACAGGAGCAAAATATTCTAAATATATGCGACACTTTTAAGGTAAATTTTCCTAGCAAATATTTTTAGCAAGAATAATTATTTCAATCAGTTCTATGATAGAAATATTTGTCTTGAAAATTGTTAGTAACTTTTTCTGTGATTCATAGTTTATATGTTAACAATAATTTGGATAAATTGCACAGATAGCACTAAAACAATAAATAATGTAGAATAAATTTCAGTAAATAAATGCAATTCAACCAATGTCTGTATTCTATTTCAAGTATTAAAAATCGTAATCGTTTCTGGGTGTAAATTTTTTCTAAATTTTTTTAAAAAATGTAGTCAATAATAATAAATGTAAAACACAGATCACTTTATATGAATTCCAATGTTTAGTACAGAAAGTACATTATTAACCTAGTTTCCTGGTAATAATTTTTAAATAGAATAATTTGTAATTTGTAATTTATATATTTCAATAATTTTAATTAATTGCATATATGAAACAATATAATATAACAATAATATAACTGATTCTCATTAAATAAATTCAAGTCAAACAATATTTTCTTTCTATTGAAAATATTAATATTTTGTCCCGAAATAATTAAACAGTACAATTAGCGGTTTGAAGTTTACATGTTAAAACTAATTTTAATATACTGAACAGTTGGCGCTATATAAATCAATAATGTGACTAATATTTAACTAAATTAATGTATTTACCAACTTATGCCTATTCATTAAACAGTCGTAATTTGTTTTACGTGTAGAACTATTACAGCAAAGATACTCACCGTCATTACATACGTAGTTTGTAATTATATACAGATGGAGATAAAAAAATGCACATAATTTTTTGAATTATATATTAACTTCTCAATAATAAGAATGTTCTGAATTTAAAAATTTTAGAATTTCAGTATATATACATTGAGCAGCTTCCTACAATCACAAGATACTAAAATTTACTCGAATAAAAAATATCAATGCTGAACCCATTTCCAAAATGAGTTCTTCCGATTTTTTTTCCGGCACAACTATTCTTTCTTTCATATTTATCTGGTTATTAATTTTGATATTCATTATTAACTATTTCATATCAAAATGAATTAAACACGTTATTTTGCCTCTTAACGCCGATACTCTCTCATGGTAGGTAGGTGTCAATTTCGTGAAATAGAACATAGTTTAATAATAGTTTTACCAATGCTATTGGGTACTATTTAGTACGAATTTAATGCCACTTTATCTACTAATAAATATTTTCTTTTATAAAAAAAACTCCCAAAGCTCGGCCTCCGTATCGGATAGACAGAGCAATGTATTCAATAACATGTTCCCTGGAAATGTAAAATGATTTCTACCTACAAAAGCAGTTTCAATTTATCTTTGCCTGGAATTTCTTTATTTTTATTTTAGAGCACCGTAAGGAGAAATATAATCTCTAAAGAATCAAAGTTGAAGTTATAATAAGAATCAATACTAAATCACTAACAATAGGAAAAATTTTAAATTAAATGTACGTGTTTGTACGTTTTTTTATTCTTTGTGTTTTCAAATTCATGCTCAATGATTTCCTGCAAACTAATCACATTATCAGTAATAAGCCAAATAATATGCTGTGCTCGTTTTCTTGGAACAAAATCTGATTTGGGTTCCTAACACGCAAAACTTATATATTAACACTTAACACTAGAAAGACTAATACCATCAATTTAGCAATTGCGCGAAGTTAAATGACCATATTTTAGAGGTTACGCTTTGGTTGCATTTGATATTCTGGATGTGGAGGAGGACGGGCTAGGCGTTATGAACATTATCAACCGGCACTTTCTGCAGTAGGTAAAACCTTTATTGCAAGTGATGGAACCAAATGGACCTGTATAGCACATACCCTATGTGTGATCCAGACAAGTTTGCGAAGTAATCAAAACGTACTTCGAGAAGTTCCAGGTTCAACTCGTTACTCAAAGCGATTCATTTAGGATGATAAGGTGAATGCTGCCTGGAGCTTATTCTTCGACAAAGCAATTCGTCGACACATAAAATTTTATACGGAAATAGAAGATCGCCTATGAACTATAATGTTGAATGATAAAACTTGGTGTATTTCTTGGTCCATTTATTGCATTACTGCATGCTCGCCTTGCTTATAATGCTAGCCAACTAAATTCAGATCTGATGTAATTGAAACATTTTTTGGGAGCCACATGTAATCATTAAAACATTAAGCAAAAGCAAATTGAAAGAAATTATGAGATATGTACATATTATATATGTATATCTACATATATATATATATATATATATATATATATATATATATATATATATATATATATATATATGTGTGTGAGTGCATATGTACTTTTTCCTTTGTGTTATTATCAGGTTTTCGGAATAAACTTATTGAAAATATTCAATTACGCTACGTAATTTTCTTTAATAGGTGGTGACCAGTTATTTTCATCTAAAATTCGACGTTGCTTTAAATTATAAATAGCAAACTAACCTGACAAGTCTGGTATGAAGGTTTGAATTTTGGATGGATTTTCATACTTATGTATCAGGTCAAATGAAATCTTATAAGTGAGTCAATATCAGAACACGTGATTTTGAAACTGTTTCAATTCTATCTGAAAAAAGGACATAGATAATTTTTTCACTTCTATGAAACTGACAGATAAACTGAGAGCTGAGCAAACTAGCGTTGTGGGTACAATAAAGCGTGCAGGAAAAGATACCAGCGGTCTGCGAAACATTTTATAAACCATGTTATGATTCTTTTATTTGAAAATCGAATTCGATATTACCCTTACTATATATCAAGGCAAACTAGGAAAAAATGTTATGATTCTCAATACTTTACATCCAAATATTAAAATTAGCACTGACCAGAAGAAAATTTCATAAACAATTGAATTTTGTAATGTAATAAAATATTGTATCGATACTTTTGATCAAATGGTACGGAAATACTCCGTAAGAGCTGGCGTTACCATGGTCTATACATGTGTTCTATAATATTGAAACGCAGCTAAAATAATTTCATAAGTCGTTTACAGAAAAAATACTATTTCCAATATTTCCCAACACCATATTTTACTCCAATTCTTATGTGAATTACGAGAAGAACATTAAAAAAATCGTTCTGGCCCGTCTCGTTTACTTTATGATCCCAAAAGTGTAAATGAATTGGAAGAGGCGAGGTCAAACAAAAGACGTAATTTGCAAGTAAATAAAAACTGTAAGAAAAATTATGCATCTAATTTTTGTGATACTTGCAAGAAACCCATTTATGGAAAATATATAACATATACGAAAAAAAACAATACTTGCACTATATATGTCTCTGAATAAAATAGATGTAGGTTATATTAAGTTATTTCGTATTTTTTTTATTTATTACATTATGAGTTTCAAATTATATTACACCATCGCCAAAATGACGGCAACAGTGTTCTTGGGTAGGATTTGAATGCCAATCTTTATCATGGTAATATTCTAAGTAGTTGTACCTCAAATTCTTAAAAAAAACAAACCGTAACTGTTTTTTTCTGATGTTTTTTCTTTAAATTCTGTTAGTTTTTAATGACAACCCATGTTTCGAATAAAAAATCTTTTTCGTTCAAATTTTTTAGAGAACAGAGAGAAGCTTTGCATAATTTTCTTTGTTTAGTCGGTATGCATTTCCCGGGAATAAAGCCAACGCATGTGTTACTCTGAAATATATCAATTGTGTTACTCTGAAATATGTCAAGAACGTTTTAAAAATATTTGTACTAATCATTCTGCTCATGTAAAAATACAATATGTAGTAAATGATGAAAGAATGAAGCTTGACTGGTAGTACGAAACGAAATAAATATACCCATTTACAAAAAAATTTAAATATTTTTAATATGAATAAGTTTTCAAATTTATTTTCACGACTGATTTTTGGTTATCGAAATAGGTAATAAAAAATTAAGCGTATTTTTGTTTGCAGCGTGGAAATATAATTTTTGTATTGTTAATTTTAATAAACATTTTATTATTAAAAGGACCTTTATCTCCCATATGTATATACGTGCAGGCTTGAAACAGCGAATAATGTTAAGGATTAAAAAAAATACGCTAGCATGCAAAACTTTTGGTTTAGTACCGCTACTTTGACTATAGAATTATAAGTCCAGCAATACAAATACCTACTAAGTTCAAAAATAAATTATAAAAACCTCTTAAAGATTAATAAAACTCACGCTACAGAGGTTGCGTATATGTTATTTACGTACATATTTTTATTAAATTATTTTTAATTATTGCTTTAACTTTTTACTATGCCAATATATTAACTTATTTATCTCTCACGGGCGTAAGAGAGATAAATTAGTTACCTTATCTCTTTGATTTATTAATAAAAGTTCATAAAAACTCTTTTCCCTGAAATCAAGTATTGTGTAAAATACGTTACTATATTTTTTTTCAAATTTTTGACATTGTTATTAAAACTTTAAACGATGACTGATGACTACATACAGTACAACACATTGGAAACTCCTATCTTAAGATAGAGATTTTGTCCAAGAAATGTTCCAAGACATGTTTGATTGCATTTTAAAAGATGTATTTAATGATATCGCGCAGAAAAAAAATTATAAACCTTTTCCCTACATAATATATACTCCCAAAATTTCACTACGATCGGTCTTAAAGTATAAACTATATGGTATGAACATTCAGATGAACATTATAAAATTTCCATTTGGCTACGGACCTTAAAAGATATTATTGCAATGCCATCAAAACGTACATTCTAAAAAATTCGGTCATATGCGCTTCGTAGTATATTTATCTTATTTTGAACTACATTTAACCAGTTTTCAGTTTCAAATCCCATGAACTTAGCTTAAAGATATCCTGAAACATGAACTCAAAAAGCATTTTTTTCAAATTAACGGTCTTACTGACTTACTGACGTTTTCAAAATTTGGCGAAACTATACTATGTGAAGATTTATTCGTACATTTATGATAAAAAAGTAATTTTAGCTAGCGAAAAGAGGTGAAATCGAAATCACTGTCAATTTTTATGAGCAATTAGAATGAAGTTGAAATATAAAAGGTGTACATAATTTTTTTAAGTACTTGGCCTAATTTTGTATTTGAACATTGTAAATTTTTATTCGTGCAATAGCTTTTGATTGATTTTAAAAATTTTCTTGCCGAAAGTTTCGTGACGGCTGTTTTACAATATATAATCCTTTCATCAATTATTGATTCTAAAACACACAATTCCAATTTTTTTAAGTATCCGATTTTTGTTATTTATAGTACTAAACCTTCCTCTGTCTTAATTAATCTGGTAAAATGAATAATTCCGTATGTCCAAGTACGATTAACACAAAACCATTATAACCAAAATTACGTATAGTCATCATATTACGATCGAACAAAGCACAGAAAAAAGTGATTGAATTCGGAATGTTGCGATTATTTTACGTAGAGTATCACAAATTAACAATTTTGAATATTCTGAAATATATGGGTCACGTAAGCTATCCTTCGTAGCTAATCGATGCTTTTATGAAACCAATAAATATAAACTGTCGCATGTATTGAACGATAATTTGGCTGAGAAATTTAATTGTAGAATACAGAATATTAATTTAAACGATAACAACCGTTGAAAAATAATTTATCAATTCAAGTTTTGTTTACATCTGTTCATGTTTCGCTGTAATATGGCAGAATTTCTTGAATTCTCATATTTTATTTGGAAATATTCAAAACTGCCTTGATAACGTAAATTATGTTTACTTTACATATAAACAATTATTTGTTTTTCATTTTATTAAATATTTCTTTTTTTTTGTTTTAATTTTTACAAAATTATAACTGTGAAACACTTACTTTTAATATGAAATTTTACTCCTCATATTATGTCTACCGACTCACATTTAGTCATGGACCACAAATTTAGGTCAAGAAACTTTTTAGCTTATAAATGTCGCAGGCATTCTGTAAATGGTAAAGTGTTTCTTGCTCTACGATATGTTAATGAATTAGATTCTCTGGATTATCAGGAAACTATAATTATTTACATCCTATAATATACTTGTTAATAATATAACTTGAGTAATCTCAAGTTTTAAGCGCGTTAGGCATTTCATTCTACAAACAAAAAAACTGCAACTTTCATAGTTTTGAAGAGATTTTCTTATGTCATGTCATATATACATTAATCCAAAATTTAGCAATATATCTATTAATAATAATTATCAGGCAATATAGAATTGAAGGTGTGACTGTAAATATAACATTTAAATAATTTATTTTCTAGCCATTAGATGGCGCCGCTATAATAAAAAAAGAAAGTAGTGTCTATGATGTAAAAATGTGTTGACTTTGTGACTAAATAAAACTAAATTTATAAGCAATTCTTATCGAATTTTATTTTTTCATTGCCTAAAATGTAATTGGTTACAGATACAGAACACAAGAAGTATTGATTGTTTTGTAAAATTTAATAAAGATCAAATATATTGACCGTGGCATGCTTCCGTGGCACGTGCCTCAAAAACTGAACCTCACCTTAACATGAAAATCACAAATTCGATGAAGATTGAAAAGTTACCTTGACGGCAGAAATTTAGCAGTGGAAATTTCAACTCTAATGTGCTTTGAGATCGAAAGGTTTGAATTATATACTCCAAAACCTACACAAAATGAGCACTAGTACAATGAAACAAGGACGACGAAATGGCTATGTTTATTTTGACATCATCAGTGGATCTCAACCAGATTTCTCTAGTAGAAAATTGTGTTACTGCGAAAGATGTATTGAGTAAATTAGAAGCTATGTATGAACAGAAATCGGAATTCAATAAGATGATCGTGCAATTCTACCAGTATGCATATCGTTCAATCATTCAAGTGACAATGGCGCAGCATGTTGCAAAAGTAGACATTTTGGCGAAGCAGCTCATAGAATGCGATGAAGAATTGAGTGATACGGCAGTGGTTACAAGAATATTGTGCTCATTTCCCCCACAGAATGGTTATAGTTTCACCCAAATAATCAGACTATCCAAAATTAAGTAAGTCAAGACATCGATTTGTATGCTATAATTCTAACAAAAGGGGTCATTTCACAAGGGACTGCAGAGCGACCAAGAAATCTGTTCGTGAAAGCCAAGAGCAGCAAAATATGTTCGCGTTCAGTGCAGAAAAGGGTTTATCATGTCTGAATTAAGATAATACTTGGATATTGGACAGCAGAGCGTCAGTATACATAACGTAGAAGCATGAATTCTTCTATGAATATAAAGTGTATAATGGCTATGATAAGAACAGAACTGTCAAACTAGGAAACAGAAAAGTTCTTGGTGAGGGATCGATATTAAATGGAAGAAAGGTAAAATTTGAGTAGATAGTATATTGGAAGTGTACTTAATGTGGCTTAATTACATAGAAATTTATTCTCTGAAGAAGCAGCAACAAGAAGAGGTTACATGATAATGAAAATCTGAATATAACTTTATTTACATTGCAATAAAGATTTCAAATCTCTGTAAGTGTATTATTAAAATATGTCTCCCAATATATAATTCCAAACGTTTCCCAATTTCTCTCTTTGATCCAACCGCTGACTCTTGCTTCATTCCTAGTGTTATTAAGGTGGTTAGACTAATTGAAAGTTGGCTGAAAAGGTAAAAGTTATACACATGTATTTACAAACTAAATGAGGTGATTATGCTTCAACTCATGTAGTATAAAAATCTATCTTTGCAGACTTTCAAGTTGCATAGCCAAACCCCGCGTTAAAAGATTGAGATATAATTTAGGTAGTGATAGTAAATCATCGATATCAAAAATCAACCGATTACCCTGATCAAGGACTTTTAACATGTCTCGTAGTGCCTTCAGAAACGGCATCTAAAGTTACTATCTGACATTTTTTAACTATTATTTCAACTGCAGAATGACCACATTGAAATTCATGAGCAAGCAGTAACTCGCATCGTTTTAATGTCGTCCAGATTTCTCTCAACGTTTACTCGTCGACCTTAGGATGCTCTCAAAGTTGCTCAAAAGTTACAGATATTTTTAGAAATGCTCAATGCTTGTTAGCCAACCTGATTATATCACTATGCATTTACAATACAAAATATTATTTTAATAAAGAATTTTTCCAATTACGTCAAAATTTTCTCTTTTGTGTTCGAGAGGGCGATTTTGTAAAGAACCATAGATTTTTATATTTGAATAAGCAATGTAAATATTTATTCCTTCAAAATTAGTAACAAACTATTTTTAATGTTAAGAGACTCATATTATTTGCCCTTTTGCGATGACTGTTTTAACGACTTGCAAATATATTTATACAAAAGTGGCGTAATGTTGATTAGGATTACAAAATTTTGTATCTACAATGAAACAGGACACGCGTAACAGACACCTGATTAAAATTAGGTGTAATAGTAGACCGAGTTTGTTCCCGGTCTATACTGTTTCAAATATTCTCCGAAACTCAATTTTAAAATTTAAACTTTGTTACGTCACTCGACGTTCTAATAATACACTCAAGACACTCGACTTTGTTGTCTGGTTACATTGTGTTCTCGTTATTTTTCCCCTTTTTAAACTTTCCTTAAAAGTTAATTAATACTCTACTTGTTTTATGAACCTTACAACGATTTAATAAAGTAAACTATATTTTGGCACCGAAAATATATTATGGAATATTTTGTTCTTACTCTATAATATATACATTGATGTAAAGTGTACATACAAGTACATGAGAATAATTACCATAAATAAATTACCCCTGAGTATGTATTTAAATATCTATCTACATATAACATTTCTTATACCTTCTTTATTACCTATCTAATTTACGCACTGTTATATTTTATATATTAATTTCAGCTGAAGTTTCTCCAATGCTAAGCAAATTTTATTACAAATAAATTTTTTTTCACTCCTCGACCCTGTACCGGACAGATTATGATTTCATTCTTGATTCGTTCCAACATAGTCGCCTTCATTTCATAAAATCTTTAAATTTGTAGATAAAACTTTAATATACACTGCTTAATTAGTAGACGAATCGTTTGATACTTATACCACTGCCTTGAGTTAAAAGTGATTGCAACGCAGTTTTTAGCTCCTTATTGTTCTAATGATGCGGGGATTAGGTTGAAATAAATAATTTCACTCATTACGTCACATAATTCTGAAAATTATATCTATTTTATTTGGAAATATAATATCTGTAAAAAATCAACTATTTATATTTCATTTATAATTGTTTGTAAGTTAATGCCTCTGCGTGTGCGTTTAATGTCTCTACAGTCCCGAAAATATGCAGCTACGACGAACGGCCAGCGTGTTCCAACTTAAATTTTGCCTCTTTTACTTTATTCAGTGTAAATAAATATAACTATGACATTTTATAAATATCGCTAGTCAAAAGATTATAAAATACTATTAGTTTTACCCTGGATGAAGATGAAACAAAAATATTTTTTTTAACATTGGACATCATCGAATTCAAATAGCCTACAGTGACTGAATAATGCGACAGGACGTTCTAATAATACATAGTATGATGCACGGACGTACTAATAACACAGACTAATGCACGTAATGATTATGATGGACATCCTAATAACACTCGATTTACTTAAATTGCATGATGGACGGACGTACAATACAACACGTAGTAACATACAGTGTGATGTCCCATGTATTACAGTGTGTATACGGTCATGATTAATATCTTTGGTTTCGTGACAGATCAAGATATTTTTGGAATCAAATTTTCTTCAAAATTAGACAGAGGAAAAATTTAAATAAATTAAGTCTAAAATTTAGATATAAAAAGTTTTAATAATGGAAATAATAATTAAAAATCGCCACTCGGTAAAATTAAAGAATTTCTTAAAAATTGTGGATTCAACCCAACTAATTTAACTTCACCAATCTAATCAGCCTAAAGAAGCGCATGAAACACGCGAAACGTCTTCTTGTTAGTTTAACACTAATCAATTTCTTCAAATCAATACGTATTGTGTAATTACTTTTAACCAAAAACCAGTTTGAAATTAAGAACAATTTTATTTCAAGGATGTATTCATAGATGCAAGGAAAGGTAAAAAATATTTCTACATAGGCATGTGGAATATAGTTGAGCAAAATAAAACAAATTATTGAAATTTATTTACGTAAAAACTTATTTTACTATTTTGTTACTAACTCTACAAGATTAAACAAGATGAAAAAGAATATTTCAGTACCAACCTTCGACAACAACAACAAATAATTCGCATTATTTCTTTAAAATGAGTAAGTTGCTCGCTTATATTTATGTTCCAAAATATTTCATATATTCTTTCTTAAATATTATCTCTTAAGTTATAGAAACATAGTTACAATTGTCTACCTCGTTTTAACGTAAAACATTAAAATAAAATAATTTATTTCCAACACATTCTCTCCCTCTTTATAGATTACATAGTGTTAAAAATAATTAGGGTGAAATTGAAACTCATTTTTCACTACTTTAACTACATAAAATCATCTTATAAAAATATTTCAGAAAACTGAAAACATACGAAAATTAATCATAAACGCTAAGTATTTACACTCCATTCAGTTTCAAAAGAGAATGTTTATAAACACACGAATTTGACAATTAAAATATGGTTGCACAAATATAATATTCAATCAGCTGACAACTAGCCGAGCCGAACTAAGGCGAGGATTATTAAAGAATATACATGAATAAAATATTAACTTCAGAAAGCTTAACTATAAAAAGTTATAAATACAAGTATTACACCATTATTTTACACTGTAAAAATGAACAACTCTTAATTTTTTTGCAAAATTACCAGGCACAGCAAACATTTCGTGAAAATAATCGAAATATTTACGCTGAAAAAACCCAAATAGTTAGAGTGAGATAGCGACAATGTCAGCTTACGTTGCTATATTTCTAGATTTGAATACATTATATACAGATATACTTATGTTATATTTGGCGTTTAGATAAATAAACAAACATTGTGAAATGTTATTTTCTTTTCAAATGAATATTGGTTAAATACGTAAACAAATTATATATGTACTTTAGGATAATTTTTTTCGTAAAAATTAAGCTTTTACTATTATTTCGATATATTTTTTTGTTGATTGCTCTTAATATTAGAATTATTTATTTCAAAAACATCAAAAAAACTGTAATGTTAATATCTGCTATAAGTTGACCTCTCATGTAAGGATAAGATTTCCATTTAATTTCTGGGTTATTTTTCCTCTCCCTTTGCCTTTTTCATTATTTTTTCCTTTTTTTTTTCTACTTTCTTCATTTTCTTGCCACAATTTTTGCAAAAGTTGTTGAACGGAGTGCAATTTTCATGCAGCCATAATTTACAAACAATACATTGCAGCTAATCTATTTTTTTCAGTGTCGTATTAATTTTCGCCACATCCCACGCAATAATATATATAATCTTCGTTATCGGAATTTCCTCTGGCTAATGCTATCGTTTCTTCTTCCTCGGAACTTCAATCTAATTTAATTTTTTTGTTTTTTAATTTTAAGTTTTTTCTTCAGAATCTTGCCATTTTTATTTTCCTGTTCCTTTTTTTTTACTTATATAATCCAGAGATGTAATTAACTTTTTACTGCTTTCTTGAACCGTTTCCAAACACTCGTAATTCTACAATTGTACAAACAATTCTACAATTGGGCACGTGTCTTTCAGGTACTTTGAAGAAGTGTCGTTTTGCGGTGTCATTTTGTGAGCATCGTTGTTAGATATTGATGTTGATGGCCCTGTTGGTGGTAGTTCTTCTTGAACCCGTACAGATGTAGGGTTCTCAAGCATCATTGAAACCTCTTCAATAACTATGTCATTGTTAAAATTATCAAGTATGTAAGTATAATCTGAAATCTAAATTTGGCGCTACTTATGGATTTGTTACCAACAGGTTATTGTATTCAACGAAAAAATAATAAAAACATAATAAATATTAACACTTATTGAAACATTGAAGTTAAAGAATATTTACGTTTTAATTTTTTTCAATAAAACAACGTACACGTCAGAATAGCAGTAACGTACGTACACGTTAGAGTAGCAATCGCTCGTCAATGTTGGCTCACGACAGCTAGAGCAAAGATAGTAAAATTTATCGGTTGGCCGGTTTATCGGACAGCCCATATTGAATTACCCTACGCTAATTGCCCCGGATGCCGAGAGGAGGCTGGGGGCCGAAACGCAGCCTTGATTGTATTTATATGTATTATAGTGCATTCACAGGGATTCGTTATTTGTAATTTATATGTATTATAGTGCATTCACAGGGATTCGTTATGACGCATTTTAATATTCTTGCAAATAAAATGCATTATGAGGGGTATAGGGTATTAAACGGAAATATATGTAATAATTGTGGTATTATTCTAAAAAAAACATACATCTACGTTTGTAAATTTCGTACAAGTAGTTTGAAAAGTTATATTTGTATTTTCAATGACTGTGGGAAACGTTATGTTTCGTAACGTAATCTCAAAATCTTCTGCTTATAATTAAATATTTATTTCAAACTAACATATCTATATAAATTTTTACACTATTTAATAATCAGAAAAACATTTGAACAGATATTAGAAAGAGAAGAAATGTAATGCCCATTTTGAGGGTTAATAGTACACTTTGAGGCTTAGTTAATAATATTAATTTAAAACCATACTTTCGTCCCGACTTTCATAAATCATTAGTTTATCAGATAAAAATTCCGATTGGTGCTTATAAATTTTGCCGGGCAATAAACTTTTATTCTCCATTTGGATATGTCTGTTTGGTAAACTTAAATTATTAATTTTTGTTTTGAGGACAAGTAATGTGGTTTCATACGATTATCTATCTGTCTGCTTGTTGCACAAACACAAAACCTAACAATTGTATTAAAATGATATAAATAAATATATAAATAAATATATATATATATATATACATATATATATATATATATATATATATATATATATATATATATATATATATATATATATATATATATTTAAATTAATTCGAGCCCACAGCTATCATAATTACTTGCAACATTTATTATTCATATGTTCACAAGGGTCACTTGTCCAAAGCTATATAGATTAAGAGGCCAATTATATTTTTTTATTGTGTGACCACGTATGGCAACTTACAAATCTATAACACGGATATACAATGCTTACTTGTCACGCTTATCAGCGTAAGGGCGATTAATCCGCAAAGCACACTGACTTGTAATTTTTCAATATGGCTCTCTAAATTTTTGTTATTCCACTAAAATTATTTTGTATTATATTAAGTTTATTATATTATTATGCGTTTTCTAATGTTAGGTTCGTTATGTCAAATGTTTAATATTTTTAAATATGACTGCAATTAAAATGGCGAATGTTCCAAACACAATACCTATATGCTGTTCGAGAATACGATGCAGTCATCGTACTATAAAATAAACACAATTAAAACGATTTAGGCACAAATAAATGATATGTGGCGAAAGAAAACACTTCTTTTAATTGTCAAATGTTTCTACTTGAAGCATGACATTTAATATGCCCGCGGAATGGCTGAACAATCATTATTAATATTGATAAACGATGTATAATAACATAGTCTAACTAAGACATATGATGAATATGTTCTGCGAATATGTTCTGTAATAGATATGATATATTCTGTAATACAATTTCCCAGTGATGTGGGCAAAAGGTTGGCCTCACCGGTGCTAGCATTCCAACATCTTTGGATATCAGTATCCATTGTGCATGTATGCAGTGTATTTTCTGTAAAATATTGTATTTCGTGTATTTTTATACATTAGTTCGTTTTTAAAAAAAATATTTTAATGATTACTCAAATTAAAATATTGGTGATAACTTTTTAATAATTTTCTACATAACTTAACAATTAAACTAGTATTTCTATCGAAATTGGTATTGTTTCTTTATACACAGAAATAAATATAAATTGTTTGAACGCTTCATCATCCTTATCTAAATTTCTCCTAATTATAAAATATAACTATATATCTAAGTTTTGTCTTTATCATTGTTAATATGTGTATTCAAAAAAATATATTTTTAATCACACACACCAACTCAAGATACATTAAGTTACATACGTGAATGTAAGAAACAATTTATTATACCTAAACTGTCAATCTGATGGTTTATAAACATTCTCTTTTCAAAATGAATAGAGTACATATATATATATAATTATATATATATATATATATATATATATATATATATATATATATATATATATATATATAATATATATATATATATATACAATTATATTAAAAATTTATTTATTTATTCGCTGGTTTGAAATAAAACTTTAATGAAAACTAAAATACCCCAAATGAATGTACTCGAAATATACTTCTTAACATATCTCAGTCGATCAAAGTACAAGCTGCACGAAATAGAAACGAATTGTGATGTCACGTTGTGATGGTTTTCAACAAGCGGGACGAACTAGCAGAGAAATATTTTTGAAATACTTTGGCCGCTTGTGAAACGTTTCATTTAACAAGAACTACGGTCGTTGTTGGGAATAACACGAGTACAAATTATTGAACAGTTTCCAATAACTTGCACTGTATTGTATTGTTGGATATAATTTTACTGAACGTAGTTTTTTTTTCGTTTTTTAACAAAGTTAAATTTAATCATTACTCTAGCTACGACATTCATATTGGCTTCCAGTACTCTATTATATGCAGTAATTTTTTCCAGTACGCTTGAATTATCGTGATTTCTGTGGCTACTAAAATCACATGAATATATGAATTCCTCGAGACGTAATTTTTTCAAATTACACTAATTTATGTCGAAAAGAGTAAATATGGAAACATATACGAAATTTTAAGGAATATATGTTGACTGTATAGACAAAGAAAATATTTTCTAGATTAACTGATATTTTTCCTGTTTTATCCCCGTTTACTACAAATTTTGTCAAAAAAAATTATGTAGCTTTTTATCTAGATTTGGAGTTAAATTCATAAGTTCTATATCGTGTTTTGTTCTATAACGCAGGAGTAAAGTAGGTTGAATATAAACGTAAAATATATAAAAAGTCGAATAAAAATGTTTTTTTAAAAACCTTTAGATTATAAACATAGATATCTCTCATGGGATAGTAATAATGGAGTAGAGACACAAAGAGACGTTTAATTTTGTTGGTTCCAGAATAAAACAAAAGTGGTTCGATAACGGTTAAATTATTTTCAAAACACCAAATGGTTCAATGATAAAAAACATTCTGAAAAATTATTATTGGAGTTTAATGAACATTTAGGTTCAAACTTCTAATTCAAATCTCTCCATATGAAAAACTGAATTAGAAATATTTTTTCTTTAATATTTTAAGTCCTAAATAAGTTCTTTTTAATTCAGCTGTCATAAACTGAATAAAGAAATAAATAAAATATTAAACGAAATGAGCTGGATTATTGCACGTTTTTCATATTAAAATAAGCTTTTCTTCTTAAGTAATTGAAGAGAAAATTCCATTTACAAATTTTAGTTTTGTAAACGACATATAATTAAATTCAAGTCAATGGTTTATTAAGTTTTGGAAGTGAGAGATTTCACAATTTAATAAGATACGGCTTGATTTATTGTGCACTTAGGTTAACTGAAATTATGAGCTTTTATTAATACGTCCTCATCTATTTGCACTTCATACGTCTTGTACTACAGAAAGCTATATGAAAAAATCCATTTATTTGTCTTTTGCTACATATGGTACCACACATTACAAGTTTCAAATATAGTGCATTCAAAATATAATAAAATTAACAAGAAACCTGTCAACTCGAACTTTCATGATTTCATACACATATGTTAACATTGACGGATATGTATTTTTATGTTTCTATTAAATATTGACGAAGTGAATATTATTTTTACCAAGTAAACATATTGTTCGAAGATTTATATACAAAAATATTGCAATTTTTCAGAAACTTTTCTTAAATTTTGTAATGATTGCTATAATTATCCATTAAACGTTAGGTAAAGCCAAAATACACAAATATGGTTATCTAGTAAGTTTTGAAGATAGAAGATAATATTTTTTGACAACATCTCGAAAATAATTCTAAAACGTACTGCATTAAACTTTAAAAGAAAATTGTATAGAAGTTTTTGTCATTTGTACTTTGTCCTTATAAGTTGTAATGTATATACCACATGTTATAGAAAAACAAAAAAAAAAGAATCGGATATATTATTTGCCTTCTTTAAAATATTTTTCAGTGTCAACCATTTAGATATGTGTGAGTCGAAATGGTTTATCACTATGTCAAATTTTAGTTTCTACTTTATACAGTTTCCGAGAAAACGACTGCGACACACGACAGACAGACGAACACATGAGTGTCCTCAAAAAGTTCCGTTTTTTTATCTTTTAACGAACGGAATACTTAAACTTTCATTACAATTTCATTCACAGTAAACATGTAATGTTGAATTAATGTTATGAGGAAAAATTAGAATAAACATATGACAGAGATTAAATCACTTCGATATTAGGTACCGAAGAAAAGTTCCTTTCCGTGTAGCTATGACTACGTATGTTCTCCAAATTTTCGTAAGGTATACATAAAGTATAATATAAATCTCCGTGAAAAAGATATTTATTTTTGAACTTAACTATTTTACCTTCCGTCTAACCAATTTTATCTATGGCAGACTTATGTCCACAAGAGCAATATCTTCTAGTCAACCGTAGCTAAAAAATTAAAGCAATTTATTTTCAATGTAGGCTTTTCTAATATGAGTACTATAGATTATACTATCACATCCTCTTCTAAATATGTAACTTATTAAAAACTATTTACACTCTTAGAATTGTTTCAGCTATGACTCTGTCTTCCTCTCGCATAATTATAAAATTCAGGAACCGCGATTTTCAATTTCATTAATATCTCTTTTTATTCTAGGCCAAAATCAGATAATTTAAAAGTAATTTGCTATTTCCATCCAAATGCAGTAAGGAGGCCAGTGCCATGCAATTGCGTCCATTATTTTGTACCTATGCATAGACTTCTCATACGCAAAATGAATTAATCATTTAAAATAACGTTTTAGAAAACTAGTAATACTTCAATGAAATTGAATGAAGTATTTGTTTGGAAGCATGTATGATAGCGGAAACTGTTGTTTTTTTGCCGTTACCATCCATGCCTATTTTTATCCATATGCAGTAAGGGGGCTAGTGCCATGCAATTGCGTCCATTATTCTGTACCTATGCATAGACTTCTCATACGCAAAATGAATTAATCATTTAAAATAACATTTTAGAAAACTATTAATATTTCACTGAAATTGAATGAAGTATTTTTTGGAAGCATGTATGATAGCGGAAACTGTAGTTTTTTTGCCGTTATCATCCATGCCTATTTTTATCCATATGCAGTAAGGGGGCTAGTGCCATGCAATTGCGTCCATTATTCTGTACCTATGCATAGACTTCTCATACGCGAAATGAATTAATCATTTAAAATAACATTTTAGAAAACTATTAATATTTCACTGAAATTGAATGAAGTATTTTTTTGGAAGCATATATGATAGCGGAAACTATTGTTTTTTGTCGTTACATGCGATTGAAAAAAATGTCGTTACAAGGAAATAAAATGTATATTTTGTTCTTTGAGTAAACACAAAATTAACAAGTAAATAAAAAGCAAACAAAATGATTCATAAGTTACAGCAATTAAATAAATAAGCCACGAACTTTCATCCCTTGCCTTGCCTAGAGATAAAAGAAACATCACTTATTCACCTCATATTTCTCTCTATCAAAAAGTTAGCATGGCGAAAAGTTACTAGTTTGCGTGTAAAACGATATAAACACGTCGTTTACCCGTAACGTTATGAAAACATGTACAAAGTTGCCAAGTTTTTGGAAATTTTAAAGACAGTAAAAATAAAATATTTTTGAATGGTTGTTTTGAAGTAAGGGTATATTCATGTAAATGTTTTGAAGCTCCTTTTTGATGTTGCTTTGATATTATTGTGTATTCAAATGCGTAATAGAATTAGTATAAATAATACTTTTAACTAAAAATAATCACTGTTGTAACATTACATTTCAAAACAATTTTAAACATAGCAAACAACATTAAAATTAAATTGTACAAAGATTTAATTCTCATTTATATTCGTACCAGCAAACTAAGAAAAATTAATGGTTAGCTTTATAAATGGCATTCAAAATAAATTCTTGAACATAGGTTTTAGGCGGTAGATTTTTAGCTTCGAGAATTTTTGTTGAACTCAAATTTTAATTACACCGTAAACTGGCAGCCATATTAATTAAAAAAAACTCTAGTCAGGGTGTTTTTAAATATAATAACTTTTAACTAAACACAAATGGGAAGTAATACACTATATTGCCACAATGTGCAGATTGCATATAAATAATTTATCTAGTTTTTTTTAGCTACCACATGATGTGTAAGCTTTACATATGTAAATATGTGTCTTGCATCAGAAAATTACTCTTTATTTTTTTATGTCATGAAAAGTTTTAACAAATTGAGTAAATGATAGTCAGATATAATTTAATTAGCTATAACGAATATTGATCTTTTAAATAAACTTTATTAAATCCAAGATAATAAGGTTTCTTAGATTAGATTGTGATGTTAGTTCTTTATTACGTCTTTGTAATCTAAAAATATTTATTGTCTTTGATATACAAACTATGTAATGACTTTATTTCGTTATATCTAATTATGTAATAATAATTTTGCAGGACGCGCCATGTTGCGGGAGTATTTTCTGCAACCTTAAAGCATGAATGCAAACTGAAAATCTCAAAGAATATATGTGCTACAAATATCTCGCGCATTTTAAGAAAATTTGTTTCTTGATTAATGTTGAAATTAAAACTACCATCGAAAAATCTTTGTTTTGTGATCTATTTATTTTATCCGTTATTCCCCAACTTTAAAATAATTGGTGCATTGAGGGGTTTATTCGATTCTTCATGACTAAAGTATACCTGGTCAGCATGGCTTTGCCCGTAGTAAATCTACCACTGCTAACCTATTAATTTACACTCGTCATTTGTTTGGTTCATTCAATTCCTGGCAGCAAGTCATCGTGATATATTTGGAATTCAAGAAAGTATTTGACAAGGTTGGCCATATGATTCTGATTTAAAAACTAGCATTCAATCGTATCAATGGCAATCTGGTTATATTTTTTATTTCATAATTAAGTAATAGGCAGGAAAAAACTCAAGTAAATGGATTTTTATCAGCGTACGTCCATTCTGGCGTGCCACAGGAATTTTTGTTAAGCCATTTCTTATTTATTTAGTTTTTTAACAATACCAGTATCTGCTTCAGAAATAGTACGTTTTCAATATATGCAAATGATTTAAAATCATTTGCACCAATGTATGATATCTATGACTGTTCTAATTTTAAAACTGATCTTTATAGATCGCAGTTATTTAAAAGAGAGAAAACTGCATTTAAATTATTCCAAAAACAAATCACTTTCACAAGTGAAAAGAAATAAGTAACCTTTACTTATGAAATATGGGGAAGTTACTCAAAAAGTTGGGGGAAAATTCAATATAACGTATATTGAGCCCATTTTAATTATTAATTAGAAAAATTGGACTTTAACTGCTCTATAATTTTATTATTTATGTTATGATGTGTTTATTAGAAAGAGCTACTTGAATAGAAACTAAATATTTGTTTAATAATTTTATAAAAAAAATGGTCCGTATAGCATAATCTAATAGAAAAATTTCAAAATATATTTATCCCTAACATATTTGGCCTCAAAGGATATCATTACATTTTAGTTATATTTGGTCTCAAAGACCATCATTACATTTAATTTTTCAAGTTAAGATCTTGGCTTGAATGGATGGCGACTCAAGGTCAGTATCATTTTCAGAATGTTTTATTACTTTTTATAATATTTTAAATAATCCACATAGACTTTCTCACCTCAGTGACATTTTCGTGAAATTACCTGCCCGGGGTCTAGATTTACATTCTGAAAATTTACGCGTACTTTTCATTCATAAACGCTGTTCGTTCTTTTATGAATATTCCTTTATTGTATACGCTACTGAGTTATGGAATTCATCGGATCCTAATATCAGAATTTCACAGTCTATATGTGCTGTCAAAAGTAATCTAAAAAAAAATTAAGCCTCTCTTAACTTTTCCCGAACTATTTTCCATATGTCCACTTCTCTTAAAACCTCATAATTTCCTCTCTATATTTTTTTTTAATTTTATGTTTTATTTTGCTTTTATATTTTATTTTTATATAGAGAAACAATTCTTTTCTTTTGCCAAAATGATGATACATCTTTTGCAGTCAACCCCTGAATTAACTAATAATTTTCTTTAGTTGTGATTGACTGGAAGGGATTGCTCTTGTAGCAATAAGTGTGTCTCATGTGCAAATAGTAAGTAATTAAATAACATAATAATGTCTCAGCTGATACATTTGGCCTGAAATATTTTTCACGGACAAATCATCTTTCATTCATCATCATTATTCTTTATTAATATGTAGTTTCAAAGATAATACATATATATATATACATATATATATATATATATATATATATATATATATATATATATATATATGTATATATAAAGATATACTACTTAGGATTACAAAAAAAAAATTCGTTGCCCTTATCATTAGCCCTTTCAAATGTGTCAAAATTCCGCACTAAACTATATGTAAAATGAAAAAAAAATTGTTGACTAATTAATTTGAGTACCCCAAAATGTCCATATACATGTTTTTTTATTACTAGCTATTGAGATTTATGCGGGTTCATATGTTTTATTACTATGTGTTTCAGGTTTCTACGTTAAGCGCTTTCTAAGAAAAATTTCTGTCGGTTTTCCTGGAAACCATTTTAACGTATAAACCTGAAATTTAGCATGTAAAAAAACATAGTAACAAATAGACAAACACGTGAGTGGTCTTATAAGTCTTACTTTTTTTTTCTTTTAAGGTTCAGAACCACTACAGAAATCAATAACGTAGCTTTTCACTACTACAGACACCTTGTCTATCAACTAATATCAGTTCAACTATTGAAAATATTGTCTATCGTCATTATTTCTACGTGTATAATATTTTTACGACAAAAACCTCGCCACCGTTACGTAATTAGTAATATTACACACGTCGAGATAAAATAAACACAGCTTTCCCTAAATTATTAAAATTACTTTTTAACTTAATAATACTGAGAATATCGAAAAGAAAATATTTAAAAGTACACACCACGAGTTGCTTATATTAATTAATGACAGGAAAATAAATTTAACTCGGAAGAAAAAATAATATTTAACACCCATTTCAAAAATCAATTTTTCTAAACTTTTGTTTCTTGATTTTAATCAATCAATTTCAATGAGTCTTTTTTATTTGAAAAAGTAATATGATACAAATTTGTTTATGATTTGATCTTAGAAATCAAATAATATTTAACACCCATTTTTAAAACCAAATTTTTCTAAAATTTCGTTTCAACCTAATTTATTATTTTTTGCATATTTTTCAGTTTACTTCTTTTTTAAGATTTATTAATTAGGCTTTTCATCATTAGATTCCTCTGTATCAAAACTAATTAGATGCAACGTTTTGCTCTTAATGTCGCGAGCAATTCCTATTTCATTTAGTAGAACATTACGATCCCGCTTGTTCGCTATTTTAATTTAAGGTACAAAATTATACAAAATATATGCTCCGCCCCCTAATAATACACTTTATTTTCTATTACAAAAGAGATATAAACCTTATATAGAACTACAGTATTGGCAAGAACTCCCAAAGCTTATTTGTGATTTACAGACAAACCAAGCCTACAAGCACGTTCTGTCAAAATGAAAAATGTCTTCTACTTACAAGAACAATTCCCTTTCATCTTCGCACGATTTCCTTTTTTTCCTCTTTTCTTTGAGTGACGTGTATAATCTCTCAAGGATCAAAGTTGATGTTACTTTTAAAACCGGTTCTATGTAGTTAATTAAATGCGAATAATTTTAAATTTAGTATCCGTTTATTTATGTAGATTTATTTGTAATTTCATTTAATTCGTTTATTTTTAAAAGGGTATTTAATGACTTAGAGCAAATTTTTTACATTTTTAGTAATTATATTCAAAAACAAGTTAATGTAGCTCAAAATACCAGAATATAAAATACTTTTTGATCCCACTAATAGAATAAAAATATGTTTTAAAAATGTACAACGGGCATTACGTGGATTACGCGTACATTTTTTTACGTACACGTTTTTATTAAACTAGTTGTAAATACCGATATTTTTTTTCGCTATGTAAATATATCTGTTTAATTTAATAACATAAGTTGACCAAAATAGTCTTTCATTAAAGTGTTATATGTGCGTGTGTGAAAAATATATGAGAGTGTACATACGATCGGAAAGATGGATGTGATGAAATTATAATTGTACTAGTTTTACGACTTCACAACAGAACACAAAAAACAATAAAATTTTATTGCGATAATACAAAAATATGTTCCAAAATAATCCAGCCCCATTCATGCTGTATGCTATTTGCACAAACACATTGAATCACATTTAACCCACTACTAATTCAGAGTCTATTATATTTACGGAATTAACGTCGTAAGAAGATATTCATTATGACAAAAAAAATCAAATTTCATAAAATTACCTTTAATAATTGCAAAGACATGGACTCCAAAAGTCAAACTCTGCTATTGTTTCTCTCTAAATAGATAGATAAGGTACACACAAAGGCTTTTGTGTATATTAATTCATATCTTGACATTAATCAACCAATTTCAATGAGTCTTTTTTATTTGAAAGAGTAGTATGATACAAATTTGTTTATGATTTGATCTTGGAAATCAAAAGTATGCAATAAAAGGTATAAACAGTAAATAATACAGTTGTTGTCATCAAGTTTGAATGATATAATTCCAATGATTATCTAATAATAAGTCTTTAAAGTTTTGACGATGCTAAGGGGGATATAAACCTTTTTTTAGCAAAACAAAGAAATAATGATGGAGGCGGAAGGACACGAATTCTTCACTGATGAGGAGAAAACTTATCAGGTTTGAACTCATTTTGCTTGTCTTAATATAAATATAAAATTAACAAAGTAAATACTTCAATAAGTATATGCAGATATATACAAAAGCATGATGTAATTAGATATTTGTAAATAGGGAAATAAATGAGTAACTTCCGGTATGAACACACGCAGGGAATAACTAAATATTAGTAGGTAGGTAAGTATACAGGAGTAATACAGATATATTTAGCAATTAGATAGTAAACGTATAAGTACGTTTGTAGAAATATATACAAAGGCATGAAGAAACTACGATATTAATATGTAAAAGCTGGAAATAGTGAGTGCGTGCGTATGTGCGTGCATGCGTGAGTGCGTGTGTGCGTGCGTGCGTGCGTGGGCACGTGCGTGGGTGGGAGCGTGCGTGCGTGCATGCGTGCGTTCGTGTGTGCGTGCGTGTACGTGTATATATATATATATATATATATATATATATATATATATATGCAAAGACGCCTACACATTTTAACTATAACTGCTGTCCAACAACACAACAGAAGAACTAATCATTTAATCCGACTCAAAATCCGCACTCGAAACCAAACACAAGAAACCAATATCTTTCACTGTTAAATAAATAAACCTTGTAAACTTCAATGGATTCCAGCTCATTTCGACATGTTAAGGAATGAGTGTGCAGATGATCTTAATAAAGAATCCAAAGCTGCATCAACTGCATCAACCTCCCACAGACACTCCTGCAGATGCAAACGCTGTTTCCAAGTATAAAATCTACTCCACAGCCATCAAGCTCCAAAACTTGCAACCCTTGTCATCAAGACCTTTGGAGACATTTAGCACAGATCCATAGACATGACAAATAACAAAAACAACATATGTATGCATGCGTATGTATGTATATGTGTATATATATATATATATATATATATATATATATATATATATATAGAGTGTGCCGTAAGGAGTGGACCAACGAAATGTGGTGATAAAGGGGTTATTAGACATAGGGAACAATAAATTTTATTATCCTAGGCCTAATACATGTAGAGACATAATTTTTCATTTTATTTTTGTATTTCGTGAAAAAAAATGAATTATTAAATATTATTACTATTTCTGTTTTTTATTATCCAAGATCTTTAAAAGAATATTCGTCTTCCTAATTAAAATGTTATTCATTCGTTATTATTATTACTACATAAACATTAAATGCTGAAAAATGTGCGTTTTTTCAATTACAAAACATGAAAAATTACTCCTTCCCTCAATAACTTCGCTACTTTAGTGAGTTGTTTATCGCTCGGAGCTAACAACATGTTTTTTTCTGTTTTTTCCTTACCACTGATTCTATTTATTGATTTACGCCTGAATTGAATATCTTTTGTGCTTGTAAGTTAAGTGAATATTATTTTTCCGACTGCATTACAAAATTTCTCAGACCTACACTGCTCTGTATGTCGTTAAAGGGCTATGTCATGCGAATGCTCGGCAAGTCACACCCTCATATCGCTTGCGCTACCCTAATCGCTAACGATATCACGATCACAGAGTCTTTCTTTGTGTGAATAACACTTATTTAGAGGGTTGAATTCCTGGGAATGTAGTTTCTGAAGGAAAAAGTTAAAATGTTGATAAGCATTAAGTGCTGGCGAAATGGAAGAAGCTCTTTCTACAAGTTTTCGGCGGATTTCTGGAAGTACTGGTGTCGCAAGAAGTTCAGTACACCGCATTTTAAAAAGAACTAATTTGTACCCGTACCATGTACAATGTGTGCGAGCACTGTTACCTGCTGACTACCAACGACGAATAGATTTTTGTCGGAAGATGCTGCTTCAAGGCAGGAAAGATCCGCTTTTTTTACACGTGACTGAATACTTAACTGCAACTTACCCAATTCGATGGATAGGACGTGGCGGTATAATTGCATGGCCACCACGTTCGTCAGACCTCAATCCATTAGACTATTTTCAATATGGATATTTCAAGGATGCGGTCTATGAGACTACTAAAGATAATATATAACGATTAAGACAAAAGTTACATCAGGTGTCTTAAGTGGTAAAAAACAATGAAATGGCCTTATGAATTCAAAGAAAAAATTTTGTAAGAAGATGATGTTTAGGCATAAAGACTAGGGGAAAAATGCCTATTTTGAGCATTTACTGTAATAAAAAAACAATAAATTCATTATGATCATAAATACTACATTTGTTTTATTTTACCATGACCAGGTTTAAGAAACAAAAACATCTTATAAAATGACTTAGTACGAGAAAATTGTACATTTTCGAATTTGTGTGAATTGCACATGTATTTGAAATAAAGTTCCACAAGGTAGCCACACATTTTTTTTACTCTAACATTGTTCAAAAGTCACTTTTCATGTTTTGTAATTTAAAAAAATGCACGTATTTTAGCGTTTCATTCTTATGTTGCCCATAATAACGAATGAATAACATTTTAATTAGAAAGACGAATGTTCTTTTAAAGATCCTGGACAATAAAAAAGCAAAAATAGAAATAATACCAAATAATTTTTTGTCATGGGCACTAACATACATTAAAAACAAATTTTAAAAAATTATCTCTAAAACTGTTAGGCCTAGAATAATAAAATTTATTGTTTCGTTTGTGTAATAACCCCTCTATCACCGTTGTCACCGTTGGTCCACTCCTTGCGGGACACCTATATATATATATATATATATATATATATATATATATATATATATATATATATATATATATATAAATATATATATATATATATATATATATATATATATATATATATATATATATGTATATACATGCAAAAACATAATGGCCTTAATTCTAAAATATGATTCATTCAAATGTGTGCCAAGAATTTAATTTTTTCGTGCGAAAAAAGAAACAAGCAGAAACATTTATTTTAGGTCGATATAAACACCAACTCGATCAAATTATGCGCTTTATTTTATAATCTATGTAATACCATACTCAAACCACTAATTATACAATTTTGAACTCCTACTATACTAACATTTGTCTAACGTGCGTACAAACAAACAAAGAAACAGGCAAACATTTCGAAACCAACTTTATCACCGTAGTCTACTAATAGACCCAATAATTCATATTTAAAAATATCTTTACCCTTACTTTTTTATTACGTGTATAGGTTTATGTAACCTATAAGAACTTTATTCAGCATTGATGAAGTTTTGATTTTTTTTAACGAAATTAATGAAACGTATAAATTAATCAGGAAATTTTAAACTTAGACAAGAGTGCTGTATGAAATAATTATTAAACAATTTAAAATTCATTATATTTTCGTGAATTTAAGTCCGAATAAAATTAATTGATAACGAATTGTCTCAAAACATTTCGATACCTGTTTTATTTAGGTTAACTAATGAACGGTGTTTTAAAATATTTGTACCATTTTAAAACTCGATCTGCGACTGCGAATTTATTTCTAAAAGAAGTAAATGTAAGACGTTAAATGTTTAAAAAGATGACCTTAACCTGATGAACATACACACTGATTCTTTGAATTAAAATAAGTAATGTTAAAATAAATCCTCTTAAAAATATGTTTTTGTAAAACATTTGTTGTTCTTTCTAAAGCAAATTTTAGGAGGAGAAATTAATTACTACTGCCCTTATATATCGTGATCTTTACAGATTTGACACTTTTAAAAATGTCATCGGAGTTCACGCAAGTGTAATCCTGTTGTAATTAGTATGCCATCACGTGCCATACTACTGCCCTTATATTTTGACGGCTTTACAGACTTGACACTTTTAAAAATGTCATCCGAATACACACAAGTGTAATCCTATTGTAATTAGTATGCTATCACGTGCCATACTACTGCTCTTATATTTTGTGATCTTTACAGACTTGATACTTTTAAAAATATCATCCAAATACACGCAAGTATAATCCTATTGTAGTTATTATGCCATTGTGCCTATGTTAAATAATCAATAATGATTTTAAAATGTATTATTTACAATGATTATATCTACGTCAACCACTTGTATGCGATCCCATAATATGCTAAAAACTTAAAATTCAGCTTAAATCAATTTAATTGAAATGTATTTACTTATTTATTTCAATTTGAATCTTCGCGTTGATTCTCAATATGGATGGAAGATGGTTTATTTCCATAATCGTATTTTAAATAATTTTTTTCGTTTTTATATTAACCAAATCATATATACTGTAACTAAGTGATTATTTGTACTTAATTTATAACTTTAATAATTTAAATACAAATAAATATAATTTTTTATAATTTTTATTTAATAATTATAAAAAATAATACACATTTCTGCAAATTTTATACTTTTGGTCATCATCAAGAAATCACATTCTAGTGTGACCACGATACAAACACAATCACATTCTGGTAGTTGAGCGATTGAATTTCGCGTAAAATAGAAGAGTGTTGGTATAATTCGGTTATGGAGGGTGACATAGCTATATGTAGGTACGTCACCTTCCATAACCGAATAATAACATAGGTAAACATAAAAATGAAATTCGATACATTACTGTTTTCAAAGAGCCGGTAAATCATGTCGCAAATGGGGTGGCATAAATGTTAGCGTATTAGGGCAGGAACTTTTCAAACCTAACCGACTGACTCAACGTGGTGTTATCACATTTGCAAATGTTACTTTTCCAATCTCACATTTGTCTTCTATATGAGTAATTTGAAAAAAATTAAAAATTATAATAAAACATCATTTTTAAAATTGAAACATCGATATTGGGCTTAATGTATAGAACTCATAAACCCTAGTGCATTTTGACATTTATTTCTATAAAACAATGCCATAACAGTAGATAAACATTACAAATTTTAAATTCATGCTAAATGATAGCTAAGTAATTTTTTTTTCTTTCCAAGGACATTTTTGACCGCTAATAACAAATATAATATCGTAATCTATATGTCCATCCTAATATCAATGGTTATTAAATAGGCATAATTTTAATCTTAATTTTGTTAACCTCTTCAATCAGAGTGACATCACGGAAGATTGCATTCGTATTCCTTCAGCTTATTCTAAAATAAAGAAATTGAAGCTAAAACTGTAGCTATGTTCTTTTTTTTTGTTAAATACCACATATTTCTCAACATAGCAGGAATTACAACGCTTCATAATGGTGATGGGAAATAATCCTTTTCTTTAATATTGTCAATGAACTTATATTCTGTTTTATACATTTTTTCATTTTTATTCCAGATATTTATGATTTAAATACTAATACTTTACTCTGTCTCAATTAATCTGGTATTCTGATTAATTCATTATTTCCAGTCATAATCAACATAAAACTTCTATAAAGGGAAATCGAGCAAATTATCATAATATTACGGTCGAACAAAGTTAAAAGAGAATTGATTGAAAACGAATTGATTTCAAATGTTGCCATTATTTCTAGTAGAGTATCATATATCAATTCGAATGTATTGACATATATGCACCATAAAAGCTGCAATTTAATGCTAAACAATTCTTCAATGGAATGAATAAATAAAATGCCACATACCTAGATTTCAACACAGGCAACACAGTTGTATTTGTATTCCAATGCTCGGTGATCATACACAACTATAAAATATAACGGGTTCAAAAGAGACTTGAAAAATTCGTCGTTAGATAGCGTTAGCTTTATTTTGTAGAATCAATGCATGTCAACCCCTTCCACCTAATCAAGTCTATTTTCAGTTGACCTTCGCTAGTCTAAGGGAGTGCACGTGTTAACATGAACGAAGGCGCAGATATTTTAAAAAATAAAAAAAAGTTTTAATAAAAACATGTACGTGAATTAATTTGAGTTGTTACAATGATCGTGGATTACTCTGCCATATCACTGCGAGATATTTTGACTTGTTCCAGTTGTGATTGATAATATACATAAATGTTTAATTACTATTTTAACTTGACTTTGTTTTGATGGATTAACATGTAAATTTACACACAATTTACTTTTGTGGAAACAAATTTATTTCAATGTTTTTCTGTACACAACGTGACATTTTATATGTTAATTCAAAATTATACTGTATTCAATCAAACTAACTACCGCTTTGTTTTAAAATATTTTTTGAGTTAACCCACTATTATTGGATAACTAAAACTTACAATAGCCACTTTTTTCTTTTCAGAGAAAAAATTAATCTAGGCCAGTTTTGTTGTCAATATTATATAAGAACGAAAAGTAAGGAAAACCCATTAACAGTATATGAACAAGAGTTAGTAACGTCTATAAATTTAGGAGCACAAAAAAATAATGAAAATATCCCAATAAACGCTAACATGCTGACCAAACCATGCAATAGCCACAAATTGAAAATGATCTTATTATTTCACCAAGTGAAGAAAGTTTCATAGATGACTCTGATACTGATCCAAGCTAAATCCATTAAAAAAAGAAGAAACTACGCCCTAAAGTAATTCCTACTTCATCTTCGCCTTCTTCAAGTGACAATAGGTTATCTAATGCTTCAAACTCTAGTGGTAGTTCTAAAAGCAGTAATTTTAATTCTGAAACTGAAACCAGGACTATCACTGATACTGTTACATAGGTTCAAAGTAAAGACGTGGTCAACGAAGATCGCTATGATCAATCCAGTGAAGAAGTAAAAAGAGGAAAGAAATAAGAAGAGGTTAAGAATAGAATTGGCTTGGAAAGCTGATATTTATAAAGTTGTGAAAAATTCTGATAAGGCCTACCAATCTTTAAAAAAAAAAAGAAAATCGTTTCTGAAAGGAAGGTACGCACGACTTGCGGCGAATAATACAGAGAAATCTTTAGAAACAGAGAATACATAGTCAGGCACATTTAAGACATTAAACCAAAGTAAAGGTATTCTAATACACTATAGTGTCGAAGTCTTAATAGCGCATTTTCTTTCAAAGTGGCTCGGAATAAAATCAGAGTATGTAAAACTTTTTTTAAGGCTACGGCTGATTTAAGTAATGCCATAACTACTACACTCTCTAAATAAAATGCTTTCGGTATTTTAGCCAATGATTTTAGAGGGAAACATGGTAACCAACCCAAAATGAATGCTGAAATCAAAGTCAGTGTTGAGGAGTTTATTAATAGTCCCCAAGGATTGAGCCCCATTGCTTGTGAGTGCTGACATCACGGAAATTTATTTGTGGTGACAAATCTTTTGCCGACTTATATCGCGATTACAAAGAAGCTCATGAACACAAACAGTTACCTTTCGCCACGAAGTCGACTTTTAACAGGATATTCAATACGGAATTTAATGCTTCTTTTCTTATTCCCAAAAAAGATCTTTGCGACCTTTGTAAAAGCTTTAAAAATGCCAATGAAAAAGAGAAATTGAAAATACGAGAGAGTTATGAATAACATCTTTTAAAAAATTAACAATGGACCACAAAGAAAAAACAAGAATATATTACACAGGAACTCTCCACAAAGTAATTTACTCATGAAGTTAATTGAATTATTCGTTAGTTTGATGCTACTTATGATAATCTTATTGCATCTATTTACCCAATATATATTTTGCCCGATGCATAGAATTGCATTGGGAAAAATATATATTGATATTATCGTATATATTTTTGATTATCGTTATTATTTTTTAAATTATTTAAAATTAATTGGAAAAAATGTTTTTTTTAAGTAATAACGATGAGGAATCACGTTATCTGCGATATACAGTTTAAATTTCAATATACGTTTCAATAAATATAATAGAATACATTTTAGACAAGCTTATGTAAGCCGACAGATAGATGGCGTCATATCCAGTAAAACATTTTGAGATTTTTCTTCAAGATTTTATCTATAAATAGGATAAATTTTACTTCAAGAAACAGAGTCTACTTTCTTGTATGTCATAATCGTGGCCATTGTAAAAACATCGACCTTACACTCGTAAATATAAAAACATTGTAAGTACATATTTATCTAGTGGACCATATCTGTAACTTTTAATTTTTGTTCATTCCACTAACTTGAATAGTTATTACGTTGAAATGATTAATAGATACTGACTTAATTGAAATGCTGATAAACATTTAAAATTTCAAATTAACATACTATCGTTATTGTGAAAAATAAAATATGTGTACTAATACTTCATGTATTCTTTACACACTTTTGATATTTTTGTATCCCTTCGTGAAAAAGCGTATAACGCTGACTTATTATGAAAAATAATTGACACAATGATAATTTGTGATAACGAATTATTAGGCATTCAAAAGTTTCTCTAGTTAGCATTGTATTTAAATAAATTATGAATTTAATAGTTCTTCTTTTTTATTCCTTAATATCATGAGTCAGAATGCTGCTTAGCTTCTTTATGAAATGTCTTATTTCTTTTTATTTTCACGTTTTGTGTTCACTACCACAGATAAACGATAGCGAGGCAATGGGATACATTTTCTATACAAACTAAATGTAAATCCAACTTTCGTGATTTTTTCTAAAGACGTCGTCAGATTTTGATTTCCGATTCGCATATTTTCTGTTATCTATTTTCAGTTTATTCAGTAGATACTACACTTTTTGGAGATGATGGTAAAATAGATATATACTACGATATATACTATGAATAAATACGCATTTTGCACGTCATACCCTACACCTAAACTAACTATTTAGCTTCAATATTTAATAATTTTCAGAAATATCCTATAGTCGTGAACTTTAGCATGGTGTGCTAAGTAACTAGCTTTTCCCCCTGTGTAACTAGCTTTTTCCTTTCCATTTAGTCACATGAAATATACATAAATCAAATGGGATATGTACCAAATATTGTTACTAATTTTTAAACTCGCATTCAATGTTACATATTTGGAACACCAATACATACTATTGTATTAAAATTATACTTACGTAATACAAATAGATGCATATGCTCAGTGAGAAAAAAAGAAAAGATTTCATTGTCAAAAGTTAAAACTCTTTTAGAAATAAAATATAACGCATTCAAATAACCACAGAAATAGAATAAAATTATAAAGTATAAAATAAATAAAATACAAGTTCTCAGTTGAAACTTATGCGATACGAATTCTTTCCGAACGTAAATAGTTTTGATAAATTATAGCTGTAGTAGTTAGACATTTTTGGAATCTGTGTAGAGTGGACGCTTCTTTTCTCTCATAAATACATGTTCACTCGCAGAGAGACATATGAGTCCTACATTTCACTTGGCACCAACTCCTAAAATCTCCAAGAGCATAACATTTTTTCAAATTTATTTATGTTCTGAACGTACTGATCTGCCTCATAATATTCTAGTCATACGTCTTTGTATGTACTTGTATATATTTTCTTCTTTGTATGTACTTTGTACTTATATACATATATAACTACTCGTATGTATTGATGTGTAGTTACTTCATGCATATGTTTATACCTGTACTAACACTGTACCAACTATTGTACCAACTAATACCTAAGTCTTTTCGTGCTATTAAATACATAAAAAATTCAATTCTCTTTTTGGTTTTCGAGATAGTCGATGCTTGAAGCCTATATATAACTGTAAATATTATATTTTGTCTACTAATATCATATTTATCGAAAAATTATCTACACCGGTGTATAATTACTTATCTATCTAGCTACTAATATTTTAGTTACTGCATACTACCTACCTATTAATTTTTTTATTACTTCAAGACAAGTTTATCAGTGAAAAGCACCTCTCAGCTTCATTATTGTACCCTGATTTTATTAAACAACAGATTTATAACAGCTTTAGTCGCATAAAATATTAAAGACTTTATTATTAGATTATCATTAAATTAATGTCATCCAAAATTTTACGCCGACAATAATTAAAACGACATTTATGCTTTTCATTTTTGAGGAATTCTATGACATAACTTCAATTTCTTCGGTAAAATTTAACCAATTCTTATTATGATACTGATATAGAGTTATGATACTACATATAAAAAAACTTCCAAATTGGTGTATTAATGTAAAACTCATCATCAAAACAGTCAAGATATGCAAACAAGCCATGTCACTGCCGCATCAGGCTGATGAACTGGAATCGGGAATTCAATGACAAAATCTCTGTTTAAGACCCGCAATATAAACTTAAGAACAACAATTTCTCAAGCCACTCGATTAAAATAGGCAGAATCACCATTAATTTTACAGTAGAAACTCTGTTTAAGACTTAATATATCATTTTAAAAGCAGCAGGTTCTCAAGTCCCAGTGTTTAGTCAGGCAGAATTCCTGCAGCAGCAAAACAGAATTTAAAATCAGAGGTTTTACTGGCACTTGACGGCACTCGACCAAGATTTTCTTTTTGTTTGTTCTATTTGTTTGGACTCAGTCCAAAACTAGTAACTTATCCATCCGCCATCCATCCATCCACCCATTCAATCGTCTGCCGTGACGTGACTTCTCAGAGACCATCCGAATTTTGAATAATTAAAGTTATTACTTTTGAATAATTGTTGGTTATCCGTTCGAAAATCAAAATTCGCTGCTTTAATGGTTGTTATTGGGATGGTATAAAATAAGTACTATATTTGCGCCAAATATGAAAATGCAAAAGAAGCTCTGACATATGGCTGGCTTGATCGGGTAGTCAATTTAAATTATATGATTTTTAATTCCACTTAAATCCGTCCATTTGCAAATGATAAGACATAGTTAAGTCTATCATTATTGATGGAGTGCTGTGCGCGTTAAACAAAAAAGTGATCATCATTGATAAATGTTTAATTTATTATAATTTTATCAATATATATTTTTGCATGTGTCACGATAAAATAACGAGAATTTAAATTTTAGTATTTTTTAAGAGAATTTAAAGTTTGTATTTCTAAGCTTCGTTGAGAAGTATTTAAGTTACGTAAACACATAAAATTTACTTTAAATTTTTAAATTTACCTCATACGTTGAAGTTAAAAAGGAATAATTTGTTTCCTTAAAAGTTCTAGAAAAGTCCTTTTTAATGCAATCCTAAATAACCAGTAACATTTGTTGATATGGTATCTCATTCATGACATAAGAGTCCCTAAAACGATGAGCAGTGTTCCTCCCATGACCAGCTCTAACTTTTTACTACATAGAAATATCAAAAATCTGAAAAAAAAATAAGATTGCGATATCTAGTAAATACTTCAACACGAAGTTTGGTCCAATTCGCATCAGTAAATTGTAGAGAAATAGGAAACTAAGTTGTTAGTGGGTTATATGGAATGATCATATTACGGCAAACTCATGGCTATGGGACCCTAACATAATATTTATTCAATACGCGCTTCGCGGGTTTGTTATATCTCTACCTTTCAAAGTAATTTAAAATATATTTCATACTATTATTATTCCAAATATATTTCCTTAAAATTTTAATATTTTTATCGAATCTCAATCGAATCGAATCGCAATTTTATAAGTAGAATATTCACCGAAACCAGATATAATTTTGCTAAGTAAACGATTATTACAAATGTAATTCAGAAACGTAATCTGAAAGAAATTGAGGATTTTGTGCAGACATATATGTATGTGTATATATATATATATATATATATATATATATATATATATGCATATCTATGTTATTTGGATCGCCCCTAGATCCTTATCAAATCCCTCTGGTATACCTTTTTAACAGACGCTAAGCGTTATACGCCAATGCGTTGCACGCCAAAAATTACACGTTGGAGTTCAATACAATATAAATTTTGCATTACGAGATCTGGGTAGAAAATGGTTGTGTATATTAAAAATATGGTTTCACAATAAAAGCCTTTTACACGTTTATTTGTAACGTGGTATCGCATAGTGATTTTTGTATTACTTCTTGCAAGTATGTTGGAACAGTCAAAATTTTAATGTATTATATGAAATTTACGTAAAGTATATTCTAGAAGGCTGTAAGCCTTCTTTTAAACATTTAAATTTTTTCCGATTTCTTACATTTGATTTTGATTATTTGTATTACTAAACCTGTACAAGTAATCTTTAACATTTCTTCTTTTTTATTTGAGTCTTTCATTAGGCTCCTTACTAACTTTTGTAGAAATCAATAAAATATTTTATGGATAATTTGTAATAATATATAGGTAATAAAAATAATAAATTATATGTGCTTACTTTAGTAAATACGGCATATTTTTATGTTTATATGCATCCTATTATGTATTACGTTTTAAATGAAGTACTAAAAATTTCATTTTATTTATGATGAAACCAAACAAAAACCAGCAGTTTTTTTTCTTAATAAATGATTAAAGCAACATGAATTTTAAACCTAAAGACATGCACCCAAGCTAATTAAAGACGTTTTACTGTAAAAAATTATAAAAGAAACAATATGGATTACAGCCGGTATCCACAACGATTTCAGTCGCTGATTTTTGTAACGGGTTATCGGCGGAAAAAATATTTCACAAAAAATCATCGGGAAAAATAAATACTTGGTTCCGTTTGCTTTCTCTTTTCATTGTGTTTCATTTTTACCTTCTTATTGACTGGTTTAATATTTATTGCGATTTTCCTTATAGTACATATTTATAATGTTTATCAAGGAAAAATAATCTTCTTTTAAAGATATTGCCAATGAAAAATTTTCCCCTTACCTTACCCTATGTTATTATTAATTTTAACCAACTTTTTTTACTTAAATTGATGTGATATAAAACTCAATGCAAAGTATATATCAGGTCTAGTTATAAATGAGGTCTATTATACATATTTTTATCAAAATATATTTACCAATTTAAACATAATCGGGTATCAAACTTGCAAAAACACTTTGTATTCCATACGTGTGAAGTCGCAACATGTGCTACTTGGCCACATTCTACTATGTCAGGAATTTCCCATTTCGGGTTAAAATCACCGATTTTATATTTAAAAAAAACTGTAAATATATCAATATTGAGTTGTCTTTATTGAATTATTTATCTTTTGTTTAGGCACGAATCGAGTAAATGAGTCCTCGTAAAATGTTAGGTCTTTAGTAGCAAAGTCCCCTTCACACAAATTTATCACATAATCTCAATTACAAGATTTCGTCTAAATTAGCATGTAAGTTATCTACATTATCTATAAAGTATAGGGATACATGATATACACACACCAGTATACGTTTTGTAATTTCAAATGATACAGTCCACATTTATATATATTTTCATCAAATACCTGAGTTCTAATTTCTAGGCTGTAACGAAGTTTTCTTCAATCTTTAGGACGCATGATAGTAAAAATTAAACTCTGTAACAAAAAAAAACGATTCTAAAGTTAATTTTCATAAAATTCCAGTCAAGTTTTAATATTTTAAGACTATCAATAAAAAAATTAATTTCGAGAAAATTTAACAAAAGTGAACGATTTATACACATAAATATTGTACCCATTCCTGGTCAGGAATAATAAAATAATAGAATATCTATGCTATGCATTAGATAAAATGAAAGTTTCAACTTGAAAAATTTCGTTCGGTATCGTTTTTGTAAAAATATTTAAAGAATGGACGTTGAAAAGTCACTAATGGAAAGAGAAACACTTTACCAGATGACGTGGGTTTTATCATTCGAGAAAGGGAGAATTGTTGTCAACATTGACGAAGAAATCTTTATATAGAAACAGCTTAATCTAACCAATATTACAATATACCCCTTTTAGGAGCTTTTTCATGTTAGCAATTTTATTTAGGCAGGTAAAAATCAATGTTTTAAAAACATTTTATTTACCTTCTAATAAACTTAATCTAGATTTTGAGCGACTACATTTGTGTTTTATGTCAAAGAAGAGGTCTTTTAATCAATCAAACGTACCAAATGCATTTTACCATTAAGTTGATGCTACTAAAAGTTAAATATCATTAAATCTTATGCAGAAGTAAATTGGAAAGGCATTATGGGTTCATACTTCGAAAAATCTAAAATTGTATATATTTTAAACAGGATAAAGATATGAGAGCTACTAATGTATATTTTAAATCGAAAATACATATAAACCAGTGCAAAATATTTAGTATTAAATACAAGCTATTTCTGGTGTGTACTCTAAATACTCATTTATTTAAATTACAATACAGTTTTCAAATCTCACCTTTTGAAGCTAATTGTAATACATTATTGCGATAATAATTGTATTACAAGAAATTATATCCCACTTTATGATTTCACTTATCCCACAAGACACACAACATTATCTTTTTGTAATGGCGCTCCTTACTTTGGCATCGAATTTGATTCTACCACTGGCACTAACGGATATTATTCGCATATATGTCCCACTTTACACCCCATTGACAAGGAAGTTTGACTAGTTGACCGTACATTGAATAGGTGAAAGTTGTTTAAATGTAAGACAAATTAAGTTGAATCTGTATCAACTCATGTTTTTAAACTTTCAATTTGAGTAGCCACCACTGCGTTGAAAGTCTGACTGATCTACCCGACCTGAACCGTTAACCTCTGGAGCGACCGGATGCAAAACGTGATGCGGCTGCCCTACCGCTTCCGATAAAATAATACATTTGCTCGGAAATGAGGTATTCGATTGTAATGCTATTTTTTAATTTACAAAAAAGTATAGTTATATATTATTCGAAGTATTTTCACAATATTTTTGCAGTTATGGGTGTAAAAAATGATGACATAAATAAAAAAAAAATTTACCAGTTTCTGAAAGAAAAACTTATAAATGGCAATTATTTATAAAATAACATTTTCGTTACTACCATAAAAACAAAAAAAAAAATAAAGAAAATCACATATCCTAGTAAAAAAATATATTATTGTTAAATTTTTGGTGTGATATCTCAGTACTTTCATAATAGTTTTGAGTCCTTTATTAAATTAGGGATGGTAAAAAAATAATGCTACAATTTATTTGAAATAGTTGAAAATTTTCAAATGAAATAGCTTACAAACACTAGAAATAAATATAGATTTTGAAATTTTATGAAAGCAAATACAAAAAAAACATTAAACACCACTATCGATTAGCATAAAATAACGTTTCCAACCAAAATTTAAAAATATATAGTTTGCGTAGGAAAAATAAACAAAATAACAAATCTAAAATGAGAAAAATTTTATTTATAACGGCGGCACAATTTTGCATGCATCGAATGAAAAGAATATAGATAATTATTTTCGCAAAAGTAAATAAATTATTTTTCCATCTTTATAATGAATTATTTTATTCAAATAAATACGACACAAAACTCTTGCGCCCCCGTAATAGTTTTGTGTCGTATTTATTTAGCCCCCTTGGTCAATTTAAAAAAAAACATTGTTCATTTTAAATATAGGCCATTAAATATAAAATAGATATAACGACAATAATAATTACGTATCAAGTAATAAATATACACCAAATAATTACAAAAAAAAATTAAAAAGAACACAATCATAAAAAATTTTCAGATAAATGACAGAGACAAAAATAATCGCTGCAAACAATTCTATCACTGTTCGATTCAACATTTCGTCCTCTTTACTGTGATATGAGTACATAACTGTCTGTATGTTTAATTAATTTTAACCTGACTATTTAAGTTTGATTGGCGCCGGTCGCAAACGACCTATGTACATATGGGCCAGGGATGTCCAAACAGTTAATATATATTGACCACTCCTAAATCGCTGAAATCGTCGTCTTGCAGTAACTTCATAAATGTCAAGGAGTCAGGAGTCAGGCAAATCAGGAGTCACTCTCTAATATATGGCAACAAAACCTAGACCGTGGTAAAGAACTTAAAGAAAGTAGAAAAAATACTACATCAAATAGATTAATTTAATTGTTAGTAATAAATTTCTACAAAATTAACGCCAAAGATATTCAATATCGAAAAAAATAATAACGCATTATAAACCATGCCCATTCCTTCTTACTTCTTAAATTTCAACCTAATTATTCTGAAATAGAAGCAATACGTACCATATATTAGAGAGTAGTCCTGATGTAATTTATGGAATTACTGCAAGACGATGATTTCAGCGAATCAGGCGTGGTGAATATAAGTTAACTCCCTGGGCATCCCTGGCCAATATGTACATAGGTCGTTTTCCTAAAACCTAGGTCATGGTCGTGGCCCTAAACCTAGGTCGTGATAAAGTTCTTAATGAAAGTAGAAATAATACTACATCAGATCGTTTCATTTAATTGTGCATTTTTCTCGATGTTGATTCACCAATAGTCAAACTGTAAATAACGTTGAATAATACGGCGTCTACATGCGTGTGTGAATATACAAGAGCTTACAATGTACGTGAAATTTGTTAAAATTTTTTGGTAATTACTTATAAAATGCTAATTGCTTATTAACAAATTATTAATCAATATTATATAATTATTATGCAGTAGCAACGATGAACTTTATTTTCTCTTGTCTCTTCGTAGAAGTCACTTTTTTAAACAGTTTTATTTGCCTTCATGTTCCTTACGTTGTTGTTGTTGATAGCTTTCACTGAAGGCGAGTAAACTCTTCGAATTAGCACCCGTTTCACTTGTCTTGGCGTAAGCAAAAAAAAACTATAAGGAAAAAATAGGTGGGTAAGTATATATAGGTACATATAAAGGCATGAAATAACTAAAATATTATTAGCTAAGTAGGTAATTAAATATTGAAAGATATCAAAAGCATAAAACGACAAAAAAAAATATATATATACATATATATATATATATGTATATATGTTTTATATATATGCGTATGTATGTAGATATATATAAATAAGTAACATATTTTTGACATTTGAGTAGCATAAAATATTATAAGCCCTAGAAATGGAAAAATAAAATAATTTTACACAAAAATTGAACCGACTTGAAATAACCACCTACAAATTGATAAAAAATAAGAAACTGAAAAAGTATAAAATAATAAAAATACGTGTATGTAATTGGAACTTTTGCGGTACAAAACCGTTTCCGAACATAATTTTAAAAATATGGCCAATGATAGAAATTTTTGAAGTCGGTATCAAGTGAAATGTTACATTCATTTTTATTTGTGTGGATGTGCATGTTCTCGAGAGAGAATAGACTCAACGTCAACTGTGCCAGTATTAGCAAAACCTTCCCAAATGTTTTTATATTCTAAAGCATTTAATATCTGCTCCCAATTTTTTATCCTGGATGTGTTTAGTGTCTTATGTCTTGAAAAATTACAGACCATAGCTATATATTAGATACATATAGCTATGGTCTGTATATATACCTGATACATATAGCTATAGTCTGTATATAGACCATAGCTATATATTAGATACATATAGCTATGGTCCATAGATTAGATACAATTCCCAAGGGAATATTGGCGTGGAGGAATAAATCATAAAAAATATATATTTTCTACCTACGCATGTGGGATATCTCTGAATATGGTACGATAAATTAGCAAAATTCCTTTACGTAGAAAGGTAATATAATATTTTATTACCACTGTACCTTGCCAACACATTTGATAACCAAGAATTCTCACTTAATTAAGTAAACATTTTTCATTTATTTATTTGTTCGTGTACTTTGACGTACATAATTGATATACATGGCGGACTTATTGCTACGAAAGAAATCTCTTATAGCCAACCATAATACCAAGCCAGCTCCGTACAATGGGTCTAATACCAGTCCAGCCCCGCTTGTGCGGCCACAAATCAAACCCAGACCCCGCGGTGCGCCGCACCCTCGAAGGTCATATACCTTGTGATCAATCCAACACATTACGGCAACGACCTATCTTTAAACAACGAACGTTCAACTTTAGTAAGTATGTAGGGTTGGAATAACAAAAATATTCTTATTTCATAATTCAGCAAATTCTATATTTTATACTTTAGTTACCATTATTCTTTATGGTATTAAAGATATTATGAAATGGTATATACTTATTCTACATATTATATACCATTGAATAATCTTCTTTTAAATAAAAAAATATATGTCATCTTTTTTAAAACATGCCCGACCTAAAATAATATTTGTACGATAGGAAATAGCAGCTTCAACTTTCACTCGGTCAGTTTACTTAGGATGCTATAGAAAGGGGTTTACTTCTTTACGCAATAAGAAAATATACTCCAATATCAATCCATTTGTGTTTTCGAGCCATTTCTCCAAAGACACTAAGTTTCCTGCTTTCTTTCCCCTTCAAGAATTATGCGCTCTTTATAATCTCTTCTTTTAACATTAAATATGTTCACAATTAAATGAAACTACGTGATGTAGTATTATTTCTACTTTCTTTAATTTGTTTACACGACCTAGGTTTCGTTGTATTACATCTTTAGGTGGGATATTAGCAAAGATCTTTGCTACCCTGATCACGACCTAGGTCGTGGTAAAGAAATTAAAGAAAGTAGAAATAATACTACATCACGTAGTTTCATTTAAATGTGAATAATGAATTTCTACAAAATCAACGCCAAATATATTCAATATTAAGTATGTTACTTCCTTCTTCGTTTTGACATGAAACTTGAAAATAAACTTGAAAAAAAAATACATTTAAACAAAAATTTGGTAGTACATTTTGACTGGCACCTATGGCACGTATGCTGTAAATTAAATTTTGTTTTTCAAAAACTCTTTTAACTACACAACATCATCCCATAAAAGTGTTTCATTTAATATTTTATAAAACTGACAAACATTTAAAAAAATAATCGATACATTTATTTATTCGCTGGTTCAAAATAAATATTTTAAAATAATTAAAACACCCCTCACAAAAATTAAAATCAAAGTTAGCTTTCAGAATATCCCAGTGAAATAAATTACAAGCCGAACTGGAAACGAATAATGACGGCATATTGGAATGATTTCCAGCCAGCGAAGCAAACTAGCAGGGAAAAATTCCTGGAATACTTTCGCCGCTTGTGAAACGGTTCAATTAACATGAGTCAGCAGTAAGAGTAATGTGAGTGTGTACAAATTGTTAAAAGATTTTCAACAATTTGCAGTTTACCATTTTGTTGAACTCATAGACGTACGATCGTCTCGTCGATGCTCTTTAAGCTTACTGGACATGCATCTATAACAATTTACACGATCGCCACAATGACAACTCAAAGATGAAATTATGTTAACGAAGAGTAAAAAATAAGCACGTATATTGCTATTGTGCGTTCGTGAATAAGAAAATCAAATTACACAAGTATAATTTGAATTTCGAATTATCTCTACTTTTCATAGCAATGTGATGAAAATATCACTTTTGCTGCCCACCGATAACACAGATGCCACCTGACGTTAACTTCTCCATTAGAGGAAAATTGTTAGCTCCATGGTTGAACCCACTATTACCGAAAGTTGTATCTTTCAAATTATTTTCAATGTTAAATCATTTTGTTACTCTAATTGTGAAGTCCATATTGGCTTATCCGTGCTCAATTGAATACAGGGATTTTTCCCTGTATGCCTTCATATTTGTGATTCTTGTTACTACCAAAATTAAATTATTATATGAATTCCTCCAGATAAGTTTATTAATTCTATTTTGCATTGTATTGTAACGTAAGGATAAAATATTTAATATAAATGTAATATGTAAATACTTAAGTCGACTATGAATAACTTTAAATTAAAAAGACTGTTTGATTACAAGCGTGCGTAACCCTTATGGGATAGAACTAACGAAATAGAGTACAAAAAAACATTTAATTATATTAGTGTATAATAACAGTAATCTAAATTTAGTCGAACAGTATTTAGAACCCCAAATTTCTTAATTTAATATTTACTTTTATTAGTAATACAAATTGGATACATTGCACTCCCTTGAGCCTACAAGAACAATATTTTGTCTTATTTTCACTTTTACATTAATTATTAACTGTATCCTTAATAAAATTATGGCATATGCGTATAAATATTACTGTACAATTTTAAATAGTTATCGGATATATTAGAGTATTGTTGGATAGAAAATTTATTATATTTTTAAATATTTATGTATTAAATAACTGCCATTTTAATTTAATTATCCTAAACTTGATAAATAAATAAGTAAAGTGTTGAATACATGATATCAGATCACTGTACAATGTAGAAATCATTTATTTGTTTATTTACTACATATCGGGCGATACATTATGCTTTTTTAAAACATAAAGCACAGAAAATATAATAAATTTAAGAAAAGATTTTCAAGTACCAATGGAACTCCCACTTCGAAGAGTTCATACACACATATAATTATTGACTAGTATGTACGAGAATTCTAGTATTTCTATTAAACTATTTGCAAAAATTAATGTTTTTCATTAAATAAATATACATAACACAATACATTAATATAATTTATCTTCCAGCTACTAAAAGTAAAAATTCTATGCCCTTTATTATTAAGTAAACTTTCATTCTCCTTACCTGACAATTTCCTATATTCACGCAATCATCACCTGTTTGTTACACCGCCCTCTAGAACCTAACTATATCGCAACTCTCCAGTCTCTCGCAGAGTTCAACTGCTTAACCACCTGATCGCGGTCACACCCGAGTGTGGTGTATTTATGATGATTGAAAGTAACTTTTTTTGTCGAAATACGTCGTCATTATCTTTTGTAGTTCCCGTGAATTTTGTATTCAAGTTTAATCTAAACGTTTAAACTTTGTTAAGCCATTAATTTCTTACGGTACGAATAGGTTACCTGTAATGTAACGATTAATGTGTGTGTAAATAAATAAAATAAAACAAACATTAAAAGATCATTTTTGTCGCATTAGTGTACTACAGGTACGAAACTTTAAATAATATAGTCCTTGTATTACTAAGTTGCATAATACATACGTCAAATTTATTACTTCCTTGCACAATATAAACGAGCGTCAAATTTAATAGTAATTAGCTGCATGGTCGCAGAGTTATTAGTTAATTACCATCCAAACCTTTGCAATTACGATATTGACTGTGTGCTTTATTTAATGAGCCTGTATGCATATTTAAAAAAGGTTGTTCTTGTTCCACCCAGGGAAATGTAATAATGCTATATTGAATATTTGGCAGCATAGAAATTTATATAAGTATCTGCAATATCTACGTGGAAAATTTCATTCGCATAAGTCTAAGACTGTAGAAACTGTGTAGTACGGACCTCAATGCTTTCCATGGAATAATAAATATTTACAGTATACGGACTAATAAAAACAATTTTAAAATGAATTTAAGTTATTCGTATATTCAATATATACCAACAACATAAATTATTTTTAAAAATTGCTTAGGTCACTATACACTTATCAGAGTCAGAAAAGAAGACATTTTATACATTGACCCACTTAAAACAAGAATACGGAAAAAATTACAGGCATTACAGATTTAACATGGCCAAAAAATTACCATTAAATTTTCGACATTTTGTCTACAAATCACAATTATCAAATGAACAGTTAATAATTCAACGTTTCTAATACAACCGTCCTAAAACTCATACCTTATCCGAATTTAATCAGTGGGACTAAAAGTTATAACGTATATGATAATTTATTACTAGCTTAACAACAGTTTCACAAAGCGACTAAGTATTCTGAAACTATTGTTCGCTCTCAAGTAACTTGAGAGAGTAAAGTTTGTAAGTGACAGTTAATATCAATATTTTCTATGTTAGTAATAAATGAGTTATTACTTTGTTCATCAATAAGTTAAACTTTGTTCATATCGTTACTGTCATCAATTTAATAATAATTCTGGAAATACATTTACGTATTCAAATATTTTTTTGTTTCAAATCTTTTTAGTCTTCTGGCTTTGGAATTGTCAACGCTATGAATATAATCAATAGGATATTTGTGTAATTAAGATAATTTTGAAGTGCTTTTTTTAGAAGAAATGTGTCCATTTATGAAAATAGGCCAATACTAGTGAAACAAGTTTAAATTAATCTTTTCATTTCCCATCAAGGGTATTTTTTGCCTCGTGATTAGTATTATTCGTTTTAGTTAAAAGTGGCTTCAATAAAAATTAAATATCCTTTTTTCAGTCATTTTTAAAAGAAAAACGAAATAATATGTGAAGTTATGGAAAGATCTCCTGACCCTAAATTATGAAACTTTATCTAATTGACTGCAGAGATTTTTCAAATTTATCAACTACGTTATATTATGTTACTTAAACTTAAACGCTCGCCTCATATCAGTTGAGACTTGCACCTATAATGGAGGACTGATAATGTTTTTCTCACAGAGGCTCCATATAAATTGTATTAGAAACAACAGCTCGTTCGCCCGACGAAGGTTAATATTAAGATAACTTTACATTTTGAAGTGAATTATTTCGCTTATTTTTTCCAGTGTATTTAATTCTATTTTTCTTTCTCATTATGTAATATTACTTTCAATTAAATTTGTCGATTATTGAAAGTCGACAGTGACGTGGTACTAACATCTGGAATTAAATTAGAAGAAAATTTTGTTATTTATCATCATAACCGACTAGAACGAGAATGTTCTTTCGATAAAATAAGAAGTTAAAATACGAAAACCTAAATCGTACAAAACACAACGACCCAACAAAAAACGAAAAAATATGTGCCTTTTGCCCTCCATAAAGTAAAGAATTATGAAAAGCTATTGTATCAAACACCATAAATCCCTGTATGATGATTTAAATAAGAAATTATCACAATCGTATTAACTGTTAAAATATATATATATATACTTTTTTTATAAATTGAAGTTTATTTGCTACGTGAATTTTTATCTCTATTAATAGGATAATAGGAGACTAGCATTTAGTTTCTGTGCTTAGTATAAATAAAACAATTTCTAAATAATTTAAAACACAAAATATTCCATAACTTTTTTAATAAACTTTTTAAAGCTGTTGCAAAGCTTAGTAAATTCGATTTTCTTTCTTAATAAGCGTCAATCCTTGCTAACAGCTCTCCTGAAGATGCTGTAATACAACGAAACCTAGATGGTGGTAAATAAATTAAAGAAAGTAAAAATAATACTACATCACGTAGTTTTATTTAATTGTAAAGCAATGATATAACAAGGTAAGTAACACAGACTAAAAATTCAGGAATTTAACCTAGCAAGTTTGGCATATAAATTATTATACCTAGCAAATTTGGCATATAAATTATTATAATTTGGTATATATTAGAATATTGAACTTGTAACATTATATTTTATTTATACAATTACGTCAATTAGACTATGTTTTGTAACAAGCGTTGAGGAATTTTAACCTCTGATTCCTAAGCTTATTAAGCTCACCAATCAGGGGTTAAAATTCTCTTCAACATATATTTCAATTTATGATTTGATACTTATTTAAGTTTTGAATTCATGTAATTTTATTTTAAAAATAAGATTTTGTCGGTTATTCTAAAATTCGTAATAAGCATTTATGTAATAATGTTAGTAATCTTGGATTAAAATAATGTTCAATTATATATTTTAATTTTGGAGTTGTATCAAGCAAATCAAATCAGTGAATTTTTATGATACTATGCGTTTTTAAGTTTTGAACTTGCAACTTTGTATTTAAAAGCATAGAATTGTGTTAAAAGCACGCGTGTAAAAACATATGTAATTACCCAACTATGGCATGGTACATTTATGCGTGGCTTGTAATTTGCGCTCCTTCGTTTGTTCTAGACTCATGTATTCTAAAAAATAATATTGAAGTCAGGAATGAATAAGAGGGTAATTCCTGTTTAAAAGAATTTCCTGTTTCAATGCAACATCTTTTTTTACGAAAAGTTAGAAGCCAATGCAATCGAAATATGTAAAAAATATCTTCTGGAAGCCATACTAAAATACAGATTAAATTGAATAACTTTTAATATTTGACACAAAATATACATTATTGGAATAAAATTCCTTGCAATAACTTTTCGCAAAAGTAGTTATTATAATAAAACAGGCCTGCAAATTTGACCTTCTTTTTCTATCTAAGATTTGATGACTGATTTTAGGGTATCGTGGGGCGCTAATTAGGAATATGTAATCAGTTTTCCTCTAACACGTTCAAATTTTTCAGAAAAGGGACTATGAAAAATATAAAAAAACACCTTCATGTAGTAAAACTTGTATATTTAAAAAAATACTTATATCTATCAGTTAAATACAATTAAAATACATTGGTGATACATCTCCTAACATATTTACATAACAAAAATCTTATTGATATTTTGCTCTTTTCTGCCCCAAGCTTTTATTCAGAGGCTTTTTCTTAAAATCGTTGTTCAGATTGCCTCGTTTCAGCAACTTACAGTAATCTGGCAATGTTCTTCTATTCCACTTTCCTTGATATTTACATTCTATTTCTTTCAAGTCTTGATGAAATCTTTTACCTTCTTTCACCCATTTCTTTCAAGTCTTGATGAAATCTTTTACCGTTTGCTCGTTTCGGTAACTTATTTACTTTTTGGTTTTTGAACTGTGACACTACAGCAACAAAAGTAACAATCTGTTGCATGGTATTATGGTTCTCTCCAAATAATGGGTAATACAGACGTATTGTGAAGGTATTATTTTGCCCTTTCGACCACTTGCAAAGTTCGAGAACGCACGTTGCACAAACTTTGTGAGGTGTCCACAATTTTTCCTGGTTACTGATGGGTAGGTCAAAATACATGTTGTGGACATTTTTTACAAAATCTGTTATAGACTTTTGCTGTTTTACCAACATGAATCTCCTACAAATGTGACAAAAACCATCCGATGAGGTTAAACAACTTTGCGACGATATTTTTAAGTTAATGTATTAAATTGTACAGTGCAACTGATATACTTTAAAATCGGTTCAAGTATTTATATGTTTTTTGTTACTTCTTAGCCTCATTAATTCTTTTCTAATTAATTAAAGTAACAAAAGATTGTGATACAGATTGAATCACCAATTAGTGGAATTATTTCGAATTTAACTTTTCTGGAGTGTCAATCACGAATTAATCATGTACCAATCAGTTAATAAGGTAATAATTAGCAAAATATGAAGTTTAATGTATTTCTTTGTAGTAAAAGAAACCATTTACATACAAAATTTAAGCCGTTAGATAACTTTTCATTATATATTATCAAGCTTGAAAACGAACGCAGAGGGTAATTTTGGGCGACATCAATATTGCAATAAATAAAAAAATGTGAGGTGTTAGATTATTTTCTCGTAATCAGCAACTCTAAAACAACCGGAAGCCACATTCAACCTTTTGAGAGGAAAACCGTTGTAGGCCTGTGTAATTTTATTCAAGTAAAATTTATTTTAGATAGACGTTAGCTCGTCAGGAAACGCTGTAACATTTTGTTGCAAATGAATGTTACCATTTATCTCCAAAAAATATAAAATAAAAAGCAAAATTAAAAATTTTGAAAAAACCTATGTCAGTAGTCGTTGTAATTGAAAAAACCGTTAAATATTTTTTTTAAACCCTCCACTAAAAGAAATTAAGAACCTATTAAAATAATTGAAAACCCAAGAAAATCCGTTAGGGTTGCCATGCCCTGCCTATGTCTAAAATTTTGCAGAATTTTCAGTTCGTTACTAATTGAAATCCTCTTAGGTACGAAAATAATTTGTATATGGTGCTACAATGTAATTCATATTAGGAACGAAAATAACAATGGCAGACCCGACGGATTTTTTTAGGTTTGTAATTATATTAATAGGTTCTTACTTTCTTTTAGGTTAGGCTTTTCGAAAAAAAAATATTTTATAATTAATTATATCTGTCATGGGTTTTTCCCTGGTTATTGTTGTGGGTTTTTCTCTTGCGTTGATTTTGCTTTTTATTTTATAACATCGTGAGTTTTTTTTTACTTTTAATTTTTCTTTATATATTAAATATCATCATCTGGGATTTACACTTTATATGTTAACACTGATTCTAATAAACTGCACAGATAGCCAATATAGAAATCATTAACATAACTTATATTAGGTTGACAATTTATAAACCCGCTATCTCTGTACACAAACTTTTTAACTATTTACATGTAGACAATAAAATCAATCGTTAATTATATAAGCACCATCGGTATCTAACACTCGTCACCAACGTGTAGGCAGAGCTAAAGTTCCATCCTTTTAGATACTTTTGGACCTTTAACTGAAAAACCGGTAAAGTTCGATTTTGATATGACTTTCGTCTTCAAATTTTCCGTCATAGAAATTATTAGACAGAGAGCGGAACAGATGGTAATTAGATGGCGAAAAATCTGAAGAATACGGTTGGTGAAGTAGCTTATATAATCCAACTGAAAGTAGTTTTTGACGCGTTACTTTTACTTCGTGGGGTCGAACATTGTTATCTAAAAATATATTTTGTTTTGATTTGAAGGAAGTTTAGCAGTAACTTTGCTTAATTGTTTGCAATAAATTTTAGCTGTAACCATACTGTTAGCTTAAAATATTTTCCAATGAATAATTCAGTGAGTAACTTCATTTATGCCCCACCATTCTCTCAAAAGTATATTTTGGTCTACGTACACCTTTTTCTTCAGCTCCTAGCCCTGGCATTTAGGCTAAAAATTAATTATTGACTATATTTGGCGATAATTTTGTAGAAATTCACTATTCACAATTAAATGAAACTACGTGATGTAGTATTATTTCTACTTTCTTTAATTTCTTTATCACGACCTAGGTTTCGTTATTTTACAACATCTTCAGGTGGGATATTAGCAAAGATCTTTGCTAATAGCCCACCTGAAGATGTTGTAATAAACGGCACAGTACAATGTAACTAGTGTTTAAATAATTAATATAAATACCAACTTAGGTCTATTTTTTAAAAGTGTTGCCAATTATAATTGATTTTACGCGTAAAAATATTTTATCAAAGATACTCACTGACATTACATACGTAGTTTGTAATATTATACAGATAGAGATAAAAGATAGTGCACGTAATTTTTTTAAATATATATTGACATGTCAATACCAAGATTGTTCTGAATAAAAAAATGTAGAATTACAACATATATACAGTAAGCGGCTTCCTGCAATCAATCACAAGAGATTAAAATTTACTCAAAAGAAAAAAATCGATACTGAACCCATTCAAAAAAATGAGTTTTTCTGAATTTTTTCCCCGAAAAACGATTTATTACTATAATATTTTTGGGCATAGATTTTTATTTTCATTATTAAATGTGTCATATCAAAATGAATTAAACGCCTTGTTTTGTTCTTAACGCCGATAAGGTGCTCTACTTCTTGAAGTAAAACATGGTTGCATTTCAACTTTGCTACTACTATTGGGAACTGATTTATACAAAATCACTTTATATATTAATAAATTATTGTCTTTTATGATGGACAGACAAAACAATGCATACAGTAACACGTTCCCTAGCAACGGAAAATGGTTTCTACCCACAAAAGCAGTTTCAATTTATCTTTTCTTCGAATTTCTTTATTTTTATTTTAGAGCGCCGTAAGAACAAATATAATCTCTCAAGAATATCGAAGTTGAAGTTTTGATTAAAATCGATATTAAACCATTAATAATAGAAAATGAAAAACTTAAATTTAAAGAAGTCTGTTTAAGTGGGTGTGTTTGTGGGTACTTCTGTTCCGTACGTTTTTAAACACGTGTTCAATAATTTTCTGCGAAGTTTCCAGATTATCAGTAATTTATAAGCAAAATAATATGCTATACTTGTTTTCCCGGAATATAATCTGATTTGGATTATTATCACGGAGTTTTGCGTGATAAGATCCCATACCCTTAACACTAGATAGATCAATACCGCTAATTTGTCAATTGCGTAAAGGAAAGTGGTCATATTTTAAAAATTACGCTTTGGTTACATATGACATTCTTTTTCTCATGGTGACTGTCAAAATACAAAGTTGATATCTTAATTTATTCACAAAATACATTGAATTTCGAAATGCAAATGCCTCAAAATGGCGCAATACAAAACGCTCGATTAATCATGCCACTTAAGAGTAAGTGAAAATATTTGTTTTGATTTATTGCTAAATATTTTGTTGCGTTTGTATATTATGCAGTCAGTATCGAAGCAATCAGTTGTGAGTAAACTTGATTGTTTTGTATTCATAACATTCCGTCTTATTTTGATTCAAATTGATTTGAGTATCAGTAGAAAGTTATCTGACTGTAATACAGAAGCTATAGGAGAGTTTTCCAATTTATCTTATTTGGAGTCTGAAATGGGAGGAGAAGATAGTTCTGACAATACAACTGATTTGTTTGATAATGCAGATATGGATTATGTACCAGTGATGAGAAATATAGTGTTGTCGGATAGTTCAGAACATCACATAGAAACACCGTCTACGTCTAGCATGACTTATAGTCTTCATTACATTGGGTCAACAAGTAGACGTAGAGGAGGACGGGTTAAACGTCGTAGACGTTCTTAACACAATATTGATTGCAAGTGATGGCACCGAGTGGTCTTGTGTAGCACATACCCATTATGATCCTGACAAGTTTGTGAAGTAATCAAAACGTGCTTCGAGAAGTTCCAGGTCTCAACTCCTTATTCAAAGCGATTCAGGATGGTAAGGTGAATACATCTTCGACGTTATTCTTCGACGCATACAGTTATGTACTGAAATGGAAGATCGTCGACGGACGAATTATAAAACTTGGTGTATTTGTTTAAATGAACTTGATGTATTTATTGCGTTACTGTATGATCGCGGTGCTTATAGTACTAGTCAATTAGGGGGCCACCTGTATTCCTTACAATATTAAACAAGAACAAATTGAAAGAAATTATGAGACATATATATATATATATATATATATATATATATATATATAGATCTATATTGACGACGACGACCGGTAAGCAAAATATCCGTAATTTTCAAAGGTCTCATAGCAGTATGTTGCTAACATTGGTTTAAACATGCAACTATATAGTCGCTTCATGGATTGCAGTCGATCATTAGTCTTTTTCTGTGCTCCATTTAATACTTAATACTTTTCTGTATTTTTTATGTAATACAGACGCAGTATTCTGTGTTCTTATTCTTGGTATTAGACAAGGGTGCATTAAAATATATATGAATATTTCAAAAGCTACATATAAAATCACTGCTCTTGTAAACCCTATTTTTTCATAAATTTAAGTTCCATAATTTCTGAACCACAGTAAGTCGAAACAAATATAATATTATAAACATTATTACATTTATTTCGACTTATAAATATACATATATATATATATATATATATATATATATATATATATATATATATATATATAAATGTATGTTTTGATTTGAGTTATAATCAGCGATTTAGAATAAATTTGTTGAAAATATTCAGTTTTGCTACATACCTGGTGAAAATTTAATAGATGAAGAAGAGTATTTGCATCTAAAACTCTATGTTGTTTTATGCAAAAAACAACAAACAAACCTGACAAGACTGGTATAAAAATTCCAACTTAGCTGATGTTGGAAATAAATATATATGTGGTGGTTTTCCATACTTAGCCCGAGACGAAAATCATACAGATGAGTCACTATCAGAACACATGATTTTGAAACTATTATGACTCTGCCCGAAAAAAGAACGTAGATAATTTTTTTCCCGTCTATAAAACTTGCACATAAACTGGCAGATATTTTTTTTATATTTATAAAACGGACTAATAGATGGGAGGAATAAATATCAGCGGTCTGCAAAACAGTTCGTACACCACGTTATGATTCTTTTATTTTGAAGATCGAATCCGATACTACCCTTATTATATATCAAGACAAACTGAGAAAAAATGCTATGATTATTAATACTATACATCCAAGTGTTCAAATTAGCACTAATCAGGAGAAAATTCCTAAAAGAATTGAATTTTGTAATTCAATAAAATATGGCGTCGATATTTTAAACCAAAAGTACTCCGTAAGAACTGGCATTAGCATGGTCTATACATATGTTGTAAAATATTTTAAACGTAGCTAGCATAATTTCATAAGTCATTTGCTAAAAAATAACTATTTCCAATATTTCCCGACATCATATTTTACTCCAAATTTCAATGTGAATTACGAGAAGAACATTAAAAAATCGTTCTGGCCCGTCTCGTTTACTTTATGATCCCAAAAATGTAAATGAAATGGAAGAGACGAGATCAAACAAAAGACGTAATTTGCAATGAAATAAAAACTGTAAGAAAAATAATGCATCTTATTTTTGTGACACTTGCAAGAAACCCGTCTATGGAAAATATGTAAAATATGCCAAAAAAAACATCACTGGTTCTAAATATGTCTCTGAATAATATATATGTGGCTTATATATGATTATTTCGTGCTTTTATTTATTAATTATTCATTGAATAATTGAGCAAATGTAAATGTTTTCCGTGCACGAAATATTCAATGGAAGAAGATTACATTATATAGATGTTAATCACCCTACGAAAATTGTTAGCTAAGTGTATTTTATCATCACTTTTGTGTTGATTTTTGTTTTTTGTTATTTTTACGTGATACTATAGATAAAATACTGACAAATCCCTTTTTATCTTCAATGCATCGCGAACCTGTGATGAATTCCGATACGAAGAAGCCTAAAATAATAGAACTCCATGAACGCGCTAGAATAAAAAGGATAATGCGTGCTCTGTAAATAGAAGGTGTCAAAAATCGTCATCTTAATATTCTTTGTAGTTTTAAGCATATTAGAAACATATAGTATTGTGCCTCAAACTCTCGAAAAAGATGAAACGATACAGTTGTTTTTCCAAAAATTCTGATAGGTTTTTGGTAACACAGAACAGATCTTTTTCATTCAATTATTCAAAAGGACTGAAAGATGTGGTAGATAATTTTTTTCATAAGTCAGTACGCGTTTTCCGGCGATACAACAGGATAAAGCAAAAATAAGGGACTAAACACGCTATCATTTGTGTTCATGCAGAATTTTGAATATATTTGTCCCATTCATACCACTCATGTAAAAATTAAAAACATAGTAAATGTCATGAATGAAGCTTGAGTAATAATACGAAACGAAATAAATATACTCATTTACTTCAAAATTTACATCTTTCTAATGTTTACAAATTAATATTGTCATCTTATTTTTGTTTATCGAAGTAATTAATTATAACTTAATAGTATTTTAGTTTCCAGAGTAAAAACGTCATTTATGTATTAACACTACAGTGAAACATTTGACTACATTTGTAAGGACCGGTATCCCCCATGGAATCATCTGTATCCCCTATATATGTACGTACTGTCTCGAGACAACGAGTCATGTTAAGAATTAAAATACATTACGCGAACGAGCACAACTTGTAGTACACAGCGCTGGTTTGATTAGAGATTTATTAGTCCAACGATATAAATACCGCATAAGTTCAGAAATAAATTATAAAAAACCTGTTGAAGACGAATAATACTCACACACGCATACGTAACCCACGTAGGGTTACGTATGCGCTAATTATGTACGTATTTGTATTAAACTATTTTTTAATAATGCTTTCTAGTATATTAAACTATTTTTAATATCACTATGCGTATATATTGGTATATATTTCACTGCCTTACGCAAATAAATCAGTAAACTGTATATCTTTGATTTATTAATACAAATTCATCAAAATAATTTTGCCTTGTGAATGAAATAGTATTTAAATAACGTTCTTATGATTTTTTCAGATTTTTGACATCCTGATTAAAACGTTAAATGATGACGGACGGCCAAATACAGCACTACTCTTTGGAGACTCATATCTTGCAAATGAAATACCGTTTTAGGAAATATTCCTAAACATTTTTGATTGAATTTCAAAAGATCTCTTTAATGATATTGCGCAGAAAAAAAGATTAGAAACGTTTTCCCTGCATTATATGTATTCCTGCAAATAAAAAAACGTCTTCTTGAATTTCCCTATAATCATTCTTAAACTAAAAGAACTATATTGGTAGGATATATAAACTTAAAGACAAACATAATGAAACTAGAATGTTTTCATTTTTGCTATTTGGCAATATTATTTCAATGTCACGTAAATATATATTCAAAAAAATCTAACCGTATGAGCACCGTACTCTGTTTTCACGAACCGTTTTGAATCACATTTAACCAGTCTCTCTTTTCAAATCCCATAAATATACCTTGCATAGATTCTAAAGCATGGAGTCCAAAATCAAACAATTTGACATTAACTGACAGACCACTAAAAGCAATTTTGGTTTACTTAAAAAGTTGAAATTTGGCAAGATCGTTCTATGTGAAGATGTATATGAAGAGAAAAGTCTTATTAGCTGACAAAAAAAAATTAATTGTTTTTATTTAAATATCGGGTTTTTGTGATTTATAGCACTAATCCTTACTTTGTCCCAATTAATCATTTATACTGAATAATACAATATGTCCAATTACAATCACTGCAAAACCACTGAAAAGGAAAATCGCTTAAAATAGCACAAATAGCCATAATTTTATGGACTAATGGAGCTTACAGAAAATTAATTGGATTTGGAACGACGCGATTATTACATGTAAAATATATCAAATTAGCAATTCGTATCTTCTGAAATATATATCCCATACAAGCTATGGTCGTTACTTGAACAATGCTTTTATGAAACCGATAAATATTGTGTCATATGTTTTGAAAGTTAAATTTTCATAGGAAATGTAATTGTAAAATAGGAGAATATTAATTTGTACGATAATAACTATTAAACAATAATTTACTAATAAAATTTCTGTTTTTATCAGTTTCGGTTTTTCAGTTACGTGGCGTAATTTTTGAAATTTTCATGTTTTAATTCAAAATGCTCAAAACTGCTTTCATAATGTAAATTATGTTTACCGTTCCATATGAACAATAATATTAAATATTTATTTTTATTTTATTACCTTATCAATTATGCATTCTATGAAAGTACAGCTCGAGAATACCTTTTACCATTATGAAATTTTACTCCTCGCATTAAGCTGATCATTTCGTATTTAGTCAACAGTGACAAGTTTAGGCCAAGAGCTTTGCAATTTTTAAATATTTCAGGCATTCTGTAAATTGTAAAGTTATTCACGAAACTCTAACTCTTTGTAACCTCTAATTAAATTTCTTCATTAATTTTCTAAACTTTTTAAATGTGTTAGGTATTCAATGATATATATAAATAATCTGCAGCTTTCAAAATTTTATAGTTTTTCTTTTATGTCTTTATTGGTCAATAAAGACATAAAAGAACTACGGTTAGTAATACGTCTAAGCAAAAATTTAGTATAAGAGAAATCTTAACTCATAATTTAAGATTTCTCTTATCAACTTAATTTACACGGTGGTGGTTACGACAGTGCATTTTTCTTAAAAAGATATTTGGAAAAATAAATACATCACAACTCGAATATGAGAGCATTTATATTGTGTTTCTCTTTAATCTTTTAACTAAAGTTGTCCATTTATCCCTCTCCGTTGCTTGTCTTAGGAGAGTTATTAACCAGACTTCCACAAAGTCATTTACTCTTTAAGTCAAATGAATTGTTCCTTAGTTTTATATTTTTTATGCCAGTAGCTTTTCATCGCTCAATATTGTCCAAATGTAATTAGCCCAATGTTGTTAAGTTTTTTAAATGTTGTAGGAGCCTTTCTATGACGTAATCATAGTAATTTCAATTTTTAAAATGTATAATACACTCGTGTAACAATAATGTAAAATTCCGTAAATATCTTTTGACGAGTTTTATAATCGTAATCAACGGTATTTCTTGCTTCTTTTAATGAACTATTTAAAAAAAACTTTTAAATTAAATTAACTTTTTAAATGAGATAACTTAATGTTAGTTAATCTTAATTAACCATAATAATACGAAACAAGTAATCTATGTTTATCTTTCTTTTTCACTTAACGACCCATCAAACTTTAATGAAATTTTTCACATAGATAAAATATTCCCCACACTTAAATTTAGACTATATTCAATGATGCTTCTTGCTATTACTAAATAGAAAATTGTCTATTTATTTATATATTTGTCTTTTTTCCACACCTTAACGGTTCAATGGACTTCATAGAAAATTCATAAATTAATTACATACATTCTATATTAAAAGTGAGACTGTCTATAATAATACAAGAACAAATCATTAAATATAGATCCTAAAAAGAAACTAGGCCAGCACACAAATATATGAACGTGTTTCTATTAATTTAAGTTTGGAAAGTAGTGAAACATGTTCCATGTAACATGTAAAATTAATGAATTAATTACTGCCTGGACTTATTATTCAAACACCTGTCGCAAACTCAATATACAAATATTAAAAATCAGATGTGACAAATTATGTTCAAAACAATACTCGCTTCGCAACTATGTAAGTAGCCCGATTTGAATAAATATAAATATCATTCCCGATCCATAAAAATTTATTTTGAATTAAACACCAAACAAAATATTTCTTTAAGTTAAACAAGTAACAATGATGAAATGGGTCATGTGCCATTTATGGTTCAAATTCCAATATTTGTTTCAATAAGCATAAAAGAAAACAATTCGATGTACTTACATAAATCGACAAATATTTCGTTATATTTTATCGTTTAATTTATAAAAACGAAAAGATTCATCTCAAAAAAATTGAAACCACATTTTTTTATGTCATGATAGCGATTATTACAAAGAGATCGATATTATGCCCCTAAAAAGAAGAAAACCGCATAAAATTATTCAAGATTTTCTATTTTTGATACGTAGTACAGTGAATTATATATTTTTATCCATCTGAAAAATTACAGCTTTTAATTTTGTTTTCATTTCATTGTTTTGAATCGTTACTTCGTTGAAATTAGTAACAGTTACTACATTATACAGCTGATGAAAACAATTTAATGAAATTAATGTTCTACTATCAAAGTAAAAATTAAAAAAGAATTTATATTATATACCAATGCATCATGTATTTATTACACTCTTCGAATATTTTTATATTCTTTAATTAAAAGTATACAACTTTTAATTGGTCCGCAGTTCCGTAAACGCGGATTTATAATCGGCTTTCCCTTACGTCAACAGATACTCACGTAGCGTGCGTGGGCGTTTAGCTTAGAATGAATAATTAATGTTCTCGGGTGTGATGGAAAAATTAACTTTTTAAATATTTAAGCACTGGAGGGTTTAATAGTATTTAGGGCTTATTCTGTGGATGAGTATCTAAGTACGGATACTGGTATTATCCTCAGTAGCTATTCTATACTATAACTTGAAAACTACTTGAAGTAATAGCTATTTTTTAAAGTTCGGGTGGTACAGTTTATATTGTCTCACGAATACACGGGGTAAGTAGCAATGATGGAATATCATAAGCCTCGATCTTTACATATCTCTTCTACTTTAATATTATGAATATTCTTATATATATTTTGAAGATTTAAAGAAGTTATTATGGTAATTTTTGCTTGAAATGTTATCACGCCAATAATACTGTCTTGAATGCCATTTTTACAACAGAAATACTTTTCCAAAAAAATTCCCATCTTTTATCTAATATTTCACATGAATATGTTTATTATGTCAATTGTGTTATGAAAAGATGAAAAATAATTATATAGTAAATGTTGACATTAATATCAAGTATGATTAGATAAAATCACTTATCATCAAAATATATAAATTATAAGAAATTATTTGAAGGCAATTAATATCATTAATGAATATCAAAATAAAAAAAAATTAATAAGTTATGAAATATGTAACGTTATATATTACGTCAGGAATAGACCATATGTCAAGTGACGAAAATAGACATTCACAACTAAGGTTTGTGTCATAAGTTTGCATCATTTTTAAAAGTACATCCGTATTATGCAGAATTGTATAATAAATGTGAATCAGATATTGAAGAGTTTCTCAGATTAATATCGTATTTATATAAAATACAAATGTATATTAATTGTTTGGTATTAATTGTGGTTTGTTTATTTATAACCAGAGTTAAAATGCCTAATCTTAAACATTTTATAACCTTGTAGCTTAGCTACATTATGAAATGTTCTATATTTGTTAATTTTGAATTTATTCGCAAACAAACATGCATTTATATTCAGTACCACGGATCATATACTAAATAGACGATCAACTTCAAGTAATTGTGCAAGCGAGAACGCACTTTCGCCTTTCCAGGTATTAAAATTTTCTATATTCACTATTGCATAAAATAATGAAGTTGCGGCAAGTGCCCATTTGCTGAGCATTCGCCGCATCCTCATTGGTGTATTTTTGACGGATGTAATTAAATATAATAATGTAGATTATAATTACGTAAAACTGAAAAGACAATTTTAAAATTAGAAGAGTTTATTATCAAAAAAGTCCGCCGGTTCGAGAGACACAACTAAGAAGAACCGACAAAAAGCTTAACAGCCACATACAAACTCAATGTAAGAAAATTTATATTTTACCAACGTATTCACCGCTTTTAGATGTCATTTAAATGAACTAATAATGAACCTAATTTTGAACAATGAAGTATTATGCTTATACTTTCAATTGTAATACGAACCTTCACGAAAGAAATTGTTAACTCTCTCTCTCTCTCTCCCTATCCCTCTCTCACTCCCTCCCTCCGTCCCTTAATCCCTCCATAACTCACTACCACCCTCCCTCCCTTCCTCAATCCCCACAAAACACACTAATTTTTAATAAATACCATAATTATAATATCAACTGCATTCCTTTGAAATTAAACTTTTCATTGAATTTCAGAGTAATTTTGTTAAATTGAATATTCACAGAGACCCGACATCGTTTTATTAAACAGAAATATAACACAAAAATATAACGTCAGAAAAAAATTTGAGATGCTTTGCAGACATGCATATCCTTTGAATCGCTTCTAGATACTTTTTGAATCTGTGGTGTAACCGTTTTCATGGATGTTGTGTTAATATTCTGGTGGTTTAAAGGTTTTTGAATTAAGAAAAAATTGTTTATGACTACGATATGACTTAGATTTAATGTATAGTTTCCGTATACAATAAAAACCTAATGAGCATTTATATTTATAGGTGTGTGTATATATGTTACGAAATATCTACTAGTGATTTTCGCATTGCGTCTTGTAAGCATATTGTATCAGCCAAAATTTTACAAATGTTTTACATTAGATCTACTGTAAATTATATACAACGAGATATTTGCACATAAATATCTCCATACCCATAATTCTTTACTATACTTTAAGCAGTTTTCCTGATATTTTTCAAACATTTTGTTTCGAATAATTGTTTTACTAAGCCTACGCGGGTAATCTTTATCAAACCTTTTTTTGATCAAATTTTTGATTAGCCTACTGAATGCAAATTTCTAAAAAGCAATTACATTTTTGTTCGAAGGAGAATCTCTCTCTGATCTATCTGGTTAAGCACAAATCCCATAGCTGACATAAGTTTAGATTTTATAAAAAATGACCAAACTTGGAATTCGATGTAATTTAAATTTGGTAAAGAAGAAGTCAATTTCTAACCCTAAAAAAGGTTTAAAATATACAGCCTCACTTTAGACAAAGTGTCAGTTATTTGTACTTAATACTATTAAGTTCCAGTTATTTGTACTTAACACGGTACAAATATACTCTGTTTTCATCTTTATAAATTACACTCTCATTTCGATACACATCTTTATTTCTTTGCTCTATGGTGTGTCTAATGATGGTATACACAGGTTTGAGAATTTTATATGTATATGAATTGTAACATCAATTATTGTTATAAAATTACAAAAACACGTATGATATTATGCTATAATTTAAGTACTATTACTAATAATATGTCAATAATTTTTAATTTAACAGATATACTCGAATATCCATTTTCTTACATATTTCATTAATTGATCACAAAAAATCAAATTATTTTACACAGTAGAATCAGGGTATGAAGAAATATAGGTTGACTCCTAATATCTCGAAAACGAGTAATACGATAATTTCAGCTAACAAAGCATTGGAAGAAGGTTTAAAAATTATTTAATGCTTGCTTGAATTATACAGTCTGAACTAAGCAGATACAATTATAATATAATTATTTGTTAAATACGAAAGAATGTTAGAAATAATTTATAGTAATTTTCAAAAATAGATTATAACGCAAACTAAACCATATTGATAACAATCAGCCTGAATCAAGATTTCAGTAGCCTACTTCTTTAACATATTATTCACTAAGAAAATACAAACTAGAATCCATCGATGGAATCCATCCAAAGCTACCGATGGAATGTAAAGATGTCGTTTTAATTACTTTCCCTTCCATTATGGTTCACAATTATCTTCTTATTGTTAGGTAGATTTATTTTTTGTTAAGATTTCTCTTAACGTTCCATTAAACTATAATGATTGCTAAGAAAAAAGTAACTTCCATTTAAAGAATGTAAAGCCGAATAATAGTTCCTTGTATTAGTAATGACATACTAATATCAGGTCATTAAAAGCTTTTACGCGCAGCTTATTTTGCGTGTATTTTCGATTAAATTGGCATTATTTACAGGCTAGTTTTTATCTACTAAGGCAAAGAACCTTATATATCAAGTCTAATCATAAATAAAATAATTACAAATTTCATCGAAATCATTCCGTCAGCTTAATCGTATTTGGGTAGTAAACATCCTAACACTCTTCCTAATGTCATTATTTCATAGGTGCGAAGTCCGAATACATGTAATTTTGCCAACAGGGGCAATAGAGTAAGACTTCAGAATATACTCTGAAGCATCAGAAACTTTTCCATTTTGGATTTATAATCAGGTGTTATTTCTTAAAAAAGCCACAGGTATGTCGATATAAATTTTCTTTTACAAAACTGCAACTATTTTACACTTTCTTTAGATACGAATCGAGAAATGAGCTTTCATCGAAAGCTTAAATGTCACTAGTAGCAAAGTCATCCGATTATCTTACGATACTGAACGAATTCAACTGAGTTCGATATTGGACAACAAAAGAAGTGGCAATATTTCAAGGTGTTGATTAATTTTTGAAAAGTTGTGCATTCTATTATCACCGTAAACTACGTACTTCTTTTTTTGGAAACTGTAGTTTTTTTTTATTACGTTCAATAGGTACATATATAAGCAGAAGTTTTAGAGCATATGGTAGTGCCACAAACCAACCAGTAATACATTGCGTATGTAGTAGTGCACTGCGGCTTTGATCAAATAGAATTCAGATATGTAACTGCAGCTTTTAATTATTTAGTATATATTCTTATGTTAGATACCAATACTCAGTTCAGTTTAAATTTTACACAACTTGACTTGCATTACACTGATTCCTCTGCCCGTATCCTTATATTCCTATAGATAACTGCTACCAACCCTCTGGGTGGTAGTGTTTTTCTTATTTTTTACAAAACTTCTTGACATATCGAAATAAAGCAAAATGCATATTGTTTTCCGTTACTTCCTTTATACACGATACATTTAATCGTTTCTGAGTTTATTCTTTTCTTATTATTTTTCAGACGAAAATTCTATAAAGCATATGTTTTATATTTGAGCTTTTATATATATTTTTTATATTCTAACAAACGTTATTGTAAAATGACCTGTTTGACAGTCACAAAGCAAGATGTAACGAGCATGGGTTTTGGTATTATCCTTGTTTTTACCGATTTTGACTCCACGACCCTAGGATTTTCTTGTAAATTCTGAAATGTTATAGATATATTTAGAAATTCTAATTACTTATTAGCCAACGTGCTACAATTATTAGGTATATATACACTATGGCATAATATTTTAGTAGTGTTATTCCAATTTTTTATAAAATTACCTCTTCAAGTTCAGGTCACAATTAATGCGTAATTTTAAAAAGAACTGTATCGCTTTAAGAAGAGGATTTTTAGTTTTAAGTGAATAACGTAAATTTTTTCCTTCAAAAGATATGAGCAAATAATGGGAGTATCTTAACATTAATAATTGTTTGTTATAAAACAATATTAATGTTAAGATACTCCCATTATTTGCTCATATGTAACGGATATCTAACAACTTTCAAATATGTTTGGTTCACATTATTATCAATTAATTTATATATTCCGCATACGTAATTCTATTAAAAAAGTTTACATCTACCACAAAACGCAACACGCATAAACACTTGATTAAAGTTAGATATAATGGTAGACAAAGTTTGTTCACGGTCTAGACTGTTTCAAATATTCTACGAACCGCAGTTTAACTTCAGGCTTTATTACATCACTCAAGATACTCAACGTTTTCTTCCCAATTTGGTTTGAAAACGAAACTAAAATTTTGATAAATAAAAGATAACGAACTTGATGAATTGCGGCGGAGGCAGGGAATTTCGGTAATTATTACTTTCTACCTTACTTAAATATTTATATATGACTAAAACTCGGATGTAAAAATTGCATGTCATGTTTTATATTTTCTAGAAAACATATTCATAACTACAATAAAAACATTTAATTTAAATGGCGGAAGAAATAACACTTTAATATTGTATTTTTGCCTATAATGAAAATATTGAACCATGTTGTAACAAATAGAATATTACTTAACTTTTAAAGATAATTTAAAAAGGAGAATGCTCCTTTTTAAATTATCTTCAAAGGTTAAATAACATTCTACTTCTTGTATGATAACGTTATCGATTTTATAAAACTAGCTATACCTTGACATTTTAAATGTTATGACATTGTAGAGTATTTTGTTTTTTAACATTTAATTAGTACTACTAAATTAAATTTTTATTACATAATTACACATTATCATTCCTCTCCTTCTTCTTCTCTGGCCTTTTTTTAGTTCATCTACCGCTGGTGTAGGTCTCCAACATTCTATACCACTCCTCCGGATTTTGTACCTTTTCCGCACGTTTTACCCCAACTGTTCTTTTTATGTCATCGTACAGACACATATTTGATCTTTCTTATGGGCGATTTTTACCCTACAGTCTATACTCCCATAAATGCTTTGCGCCATGAGCCTTGCTTTCTGGACACATGACCAGCCCATTACTGCTTAAGCTTGCAACACGTTTCATGACCTCCGCTATCCTGCTCTTGTCTCTGAATCACTAGTTTCTCTTTCGGTCTCTTAGCGTAACACCAACTTCTTTCCTTCCAGTTGCCCTCTGAGCCACTCTGGTGAGAATTTTTTTTCTAAACACCCAGGTTTCAGCTTTTAAGTATGTACTGGTAGGATACTCTGGTCATGTATGCCAGCTTTCTGTTCAGCTGTAAGTTTAATTTTGAATGTGAATTCAATTTTGGAGTAATCTAGTTTTATGCGCCACTCTCCGTTGTTGGTTTGATTTTATTTATCCATAACAACTTTTTGGCCAAAATATATGTATTATGGTACTCTTTCTCTAATAGTTGGGTTTATCTTAATTTTCTTGGTACTAGTTGAACAGTTAGTCATAATTTTGGTCTAATCCAAGTTCGTTTCTAACCCAACTCGTCCAGAAGCATCGTTTGTCATTGTCATAATTACATTAATAAATTACATGCTACTATGTATTTGAATATATGTCTACATACGTTATTTTATTCACCTTTTTTCTTGCCTATATAATTTAACGAATAGTTATACTGATATTAATTTCAGCAAAATTTCATAATTGCTAAGGCATTTTACAACAATTAATTTTTACTTAACTCCTTGACGTTGTATCTAACGGATTTTGACTTTATCTTTTGCTCGTTTAGATTTTAGCTGACTCTTTTTCCTTGAAACATATGAATTTCTAGATGAAAGTTTAATATATATTTTGCTCAATTGTTAGACATATCTTCTGATCTTCATACCACTGTTCATAGCTGAAAATAATTGCAACTATGTCTCTGGCTGCTAAATTCAGCTGCGAAGGTTAATAGTTCTTATGAAGCGGGGATTATATTTAAATAAATAATTTCTCTCATTACGTCACATAATTCTAAAAATTATAGCTTATTTTAATTCTAAGTACAAAATCTGTTTATCATATCTGTAATTCAATATCTTTTCATAATGCAATTGAGAAAATATGCAGCTACGACGAACGGCCAGCATCTTTCAAATTAACATTTTTCCTCATTTACATCTAACATTAATCCCGTGTACTATAAAGCATTTTGTGTGATCCCCAGATATGCTAACAATTTGCTTTGTAATGCATGGACATGCTAATAATGTACAGTGTGATGCACATGAATGTGTGATACACAATGTTCTAATAATCTACAGTGTGATGTACGTAAACAGTAAGATGTGCGGACTTTATAAAAACACTCAGTGTGATCTACATGAACAGTGATATGTATGGACGTGTTAATAACACAGAATGTGATATTGGCACATCTGTGCATCACACTGTGAGCGTATGCAGTGTGATGCTATGCCATTCTAATAACAATTCCAATAACCACAGTGTGATACAGGTGAACAGTATTATGTAAGGGAGTTCTAATAATACTTTTTATAATGTACACAAATATCGTGATACGCGTTTGTGCCCCTAATACACAATGTGACACTTATGAAGCGTCTGATGCACTGACCTTCTAATAACACAGTGTAATGTATATAATATGAGCAGTGTGATGCACGAATGTGCTAATAATACACAGTATGATGCACGAACGTTCTAAGAACACATCGTATGATGCGTTTGACAAGTAAAATGCACGTGAATAATACTTATGATGTGAATAGTGTGATGGAAGGAAACAATTTGGTACACTGATATTCTACTGAATTAAAATAACACATAGATTATTGCAGGGGTATAAGATAATAAGCGCAATCCACTTGAACGGTGTGGACCTGCATGGACCTTCTAATAATATGCAGCATAATGATTATACATTTTATCGCGCGATAACAAATTTTACTTCGATGTCAATCTATTTGTATCTTCTCATCATTTCTCCAAAGACTAAGCCACTCACTTATTTTGTATTTCAAGAAATTATGCAATCTTTATTTACTCTCTGGTTTTATAGCACTAAAGCAACATAATCGTTTTAGCTTTCCTTATTTTGACATGAAACTTGAAAATAAATAATATTATAGAATATGACATGAAACATGAAAATAAACAATGTTATGGCCTTTCTTATTTTGATACGAAACTTGAAAATAAATAAAATAAATACAAAGTTGGTAGCTCATTACAACCCGCGTGCATAACACACTACAAGTGTTAAATGAAACTTGTTTTTTGAATAAATAGTTCAAGTAAAACAATATCATTTCATAGAAATGGTTCACATACGAGTTTTAACAAAAATTGGTCTTGCAAATTCAAACTGCGTTTGTTTTTGCAAGTTGCCTCTCTTTAATATCCTATATACCACACGATATACACAGTAAGGAAGAATCGAGTATTTTATCCAACTCTTTCTAAATTTTCATATGGATATTTTTAAATATTAACTTTTGAGGAATACAGGGGTTAATATGTTCTATCATTGTGTAAAATTTCAAGTTTCTACGTCAATCAATTACTTATAAAAATAATTGCGACCGATTTACCCGTTAACGGATACAATCGTGATAATATAATGGTTCCCTTTTTTATTTGTAGAGTACGGAACTCTGATATATCTTAAATACCACTTGATATAGGAAAGTGAAGAAAAATCAAGTATCTTATTTGCCTCTTTCCAAATGTTTGTATGAATATTTTCAAATATTAACTATTGAAGAATATGCGGGTTAATATGTCTATCATTGTGTAAAATTTCTTGTTTCTACGTCAAACGATTACTTATAAAATGACTGTAACCGACGACCGGTGAACGGACACATTCGTGATAATATAATGATTCCTTTTTATATTCGTAGAGTACGGAACCCTAATAATGTCAATATGATGTTATTCACTGTGATTCGAAAGAATATGACCAATTTTGAAAAGAATATGACCAAGCTTAAATCTATTTGATATTCGACGGACACTTTCTTTCCGTTCAGCAGAGGCACTTTTCCATATAACTTAGAGTTTATCCAACCGGTTCTTATTTTGTTATCATGAGATTGTTGTTATCAGAGTTCTCGAACTTTACAAAAGTTCCAGAACCTTCATTTTTTATTTTATTATTATCTGTTTGTATTTTAAACTAAAATCAGACAATTTAAAAATTTGTCACCGCTAAACCAGTAGCAGTAACATTGCATCCATTATATATACAGATACAGATAGACTTCTTTTATCAAAAAAGACTGAGACAACATGAACATTTAGAATTACTGTTAATATGTCACTGAAATTCAATCAAATATTTTCAAATGCACGTATGATGTCCAGAACAATTGCTCTTTCTTTTTTCTTTAGAAAGTAATGATAAAAAAATTATAACAAATAAATAATACGAAATGCGTTTTATTTGTTAAAAAAATTGTTATAATTGAAAATAAAAAAAAATAATGCAATAATTCATAAAAGATTAAAAGTTCTAAATCACTTAATAAATAAGCCACACGTTTCTCTTCCTCGTCCCTGGCGATCAACAAACATTACTTGTTCGCCACCGCAAAGCACATTTATCTTTCACAAAAGTTCCGCATGTCGAAAAGTTTGCATAAGTTTCGATAACTAAAACAGAAGTGCGAGTATAATCTCACTTTTTACCCTTATTCTAAATAAAATATGCACCTATGTACTGCATTTTGTTACATTATATCAGGAGTTCCCAACCAGGGGGGCGCGCCTCCCAAGGGAGGTATAGAAAGATGTCAAGGGGGCGGAAAGCGTTTGCATTTTAGAAAGAAAAAACCAAAAAATATACAAACAACATTAACAAGTAACATTACAATGTAATGTTTAATTTACATGCATAAAATTAATGAAATTAAATATCATATTAACTATTATTACCACAAACTTGCGAAAAATTTGATGTTTTGGTGTACAATTTTTGTTGAGAAATCAGTTTGAGTGTGTAAAATTATTGTGTTTTACTGTTAAAAGGTAAGTTTGTGTATTTACAAACTTCAGTTATCATTTTTATTTAATTTACTAAATTAAAGAGGGGGGCGTGAAAACATAATTTATAGTCCGGGGAGCCTCAACAAAAAATAAATTGGGAAACCATGCATTATATACAAAAGGAAATATTTTACAAAACGTTATTTTTACATTAGAGTAAATTCTTAGAAAATTACAAGTAATATACTTTAAATCTCGTTTAGAATACTCTTTTATTATTATTATGACATCAGGTACATATAAGAGTGGGATCATTTACACTTTCAACTAAAAATAACATCGTTATATCGTAAAATAGTTTTAGACACAAGGAATAATAATAGAATTATATTTTAAAACAAATAAATATTTATGTTTGCATTAAAAATAAACATCCCATTTACCTTTTCAAATTTACTTCGACAAAAATTCTCAAAGCAAAAAACTCCCACGCTCACCGCCATATCAAGTTTTAATTATATTTACCGTAAACTGGTAGCAGAATAATTAAAAAAGCTCTGGCCAAAGCGTTTTGAAATATGATACCTCTCGACTACGTACTAAACGTATCGCCCCTGTATGTAGAGTGCATCTAGATACTCGAGCTTTTATTTCGCTATAAATTGCTGTATGAGCTTTACATATGTGATTATTACTATTAATATATGACTCGCTTTCAAAACTTACTGGGTGTTAAGTTATATCGTATAGTGACTTAACGAGTTGAAAAATCTTTTCGTGTATGTTCAATGTAAATAATGTGTACATTACATTTTTGGAGGGTAAATTATAACGAGGGTTAACAAAATAATATATGTCTTCTCCTTACGATATTTTTTATATAACTGTACAACCTTAATCGAACATATAATTCTAAAGTCATGATAGTTTCTTCTCAATACTAAAAATGTTTTTGGTTCAGATTATAACAGAGAATATTTAATTTATTTGATGACAGCGGCATGTTTCTTTGAATAGCATTAACATCAACATTGGTTTTCAAAAAAGAATTATCTATTGAATATATTTGGCGTTAATTTTGTAGCAATTCATTTTAATTAAATTTTTCATAACTAAATGAAACTACGTGATGTAGTATTATTTCTACTTTATTTAAATTCTTTGCCACGATCTAGGTTTCATTGTATAACATCTAATATATATGTATATATATATATATATATATATATATATATATATATAATATATATATATATATATATATATATATATATATATATATATATATATATAAATATATATATATTTAAATTGGAATAAATTTTTTAATTTTAGCGGTTCCCTATTATTTTTATTTTCTTGCGATTTGTAAGATGTAGGTAGGTTTTAAACAATTTGAAATATTCTTACGACGAAAAATAATTTTTATGTTAACAGGGTCACAATATTTTTTTTGTAATAAAGAGCAAAAAGTAAAATGAAATGAGTGAAATTATGAATTTAAAACGACAAAAAATTCACTAAATCACCAATAATAACTCTTTCAAAAACCGTATTATTAAAATTTTACTTCTTGATATTTCCAATATAACAGTCACACGAACTCGCGCCTTATCTGAGTTTAGCCTGCGGAACTAAAAGTTATAACGTTTATGATAATTTATGACCAGCTTAACCACAGTTTCACGAAGCGGCCAAGTATTTTCAAACTATCGCTCGCTTTCAAGTAATTTCGGTTTTAGATATATAATAGTTAATATTTTCCGCGCTGATAATAAATATGTAGGTTACAATTTCGTTCATATTGTTATAATCATGAAAATCAATTTTGAAAATAATTATATATATTCAAAATATTTAGGTTCTATTTTTTATTTTCTTTAGGTTTGTAGTTATGAGTATTAAAACTATTATCGTCAGGTTATTTGAATAAGCAATATAATCTCGAAATCTAAATGTTCTTAGCAATAAATTTGTCATGGAAGAGGAAAACTGGCACTACGAAAATTTCGTGCACACTTAGGCGCTTATAAATATTTAAAGGTACATAGTATCTCTATTAAACTATTTAAAAATATTAATTTTTCACAACATAAAAATTTTACCTACTTTGTCTTTCACAGCTGCAAAAACATAGTCATGTATAAAAAATTATAACATCTGGAATTATTGTTTTCCTACAACTCATGGATAGGCTACTAAAAGCTCAACATTTTCATAATTTTAAGCTGAGTAGTTTTGAAAATAAGGGTACAGAGAAACATATTTTTTGTATATGTTTTCAGTCCATCTCTAAAGGTATATTACCTGAATTTAGGATAAAAACATATTTGAGATCATTATAACCAATTCTTTAAAAATGTTTTTCGACTACTTAATTCGTCATCCTTGAAATATGAGTGGGTTTTTTCACATTTCCACGTCAAATAACTTCTGAGAAAAACGACTGTAATAATAGAGGGTCTGTCCCTCGTGAGTAATTTTATAAGGGTTCCTTTTTTCTTTGTGAGTTATAATATAAGCCATAAATTTCATTTTTAGAATTATGTATTTTAATTTGTTCTGTATGGATTTTTATGAAATTTTGTTTGATAATATTTTATATCCTCGAGCGTCATACAAAATACTTTTAATCGGAATGTTAAAAAGTAAAAAAAAAACTAACTTGATTAATATTATGATAATGGCACTACAACGCCGTCCATTAGCGTATTTAGTGAACTTTGTGATCATATAGTTCTGAGAGGGAACCATATAAAAAAAAACAACACAAAAAAATTCTTGTTAACTTTTCTTAACCTAGAGTCGATTCAAATCACGTCACGGGCATAGCTAGTTTTATGTATAAGATCGTATTTTGAAACACCCATATAAAATTATGCGTGACTCAGGTAGTTCCTTACTCGTTACTTCATTTTACACCCGCGCATAGCTCGTAGCAAGCAATGAAGGATAAAATTAAAAATAAATGTAAATTTCCAATAAAAATCAGCGCCCCTTTTAAAGTAATGCGTTGTCGTACACGAAACCAATACAACCGTAAAGTTTAATTTTTTTAGAAAAGTATGTTTTGAAAAAATTGAGACGCAAAAGATTAAATTTAAGAAGTAAATTAAAATATGTGTAAATATTTATCTCTAAATATGTATTATAATAAAAAGAGTGACATCGAACGTGCATCACCTGTTTGAAAATAAAACGCTATCTTTTTATGGTCTCAGAAAAATAATGTTTTAATTTCATACAAATATTACAGGCAATTTTCATTTATATCAATGAGCTTTTTTTAAATCTTTAAAAACTTATTAAACAAATTTAACTATTTGACAATATGTCTGATACTGTACGCATTGTTAAAGTCTTGATAAAATTAATTTAAATTTTTTATGTTCCATTACACGCTACCATCATTTAAAATCTATCACCGATTTTTTGAGCGAACACATCTGTCAGCATACAATATTGTTCAATATTATTTATTTTTAAATTGACTTATCATGATATAAAAACATTCGTGAGATAAGCTCCTTATCGGCATCAAGAGAAAAGTGCTGTTTAAATTGCTCACTTTGACGAATCATTTGATTTGTCATATAATAACCTAAAGTTAAATTAATAAACCAAAACTGTAACCCCGTACAATTGCCATCTCTTACAACCTATTCAGCCTTTACGAATAGCTGTGAGTGCATACAATTTTTGCTAAGTTGCAATAATAAGATAAAGCTTTATTTTTTGATACACCAAATGGATTAATATTTATTGCTTTTTCATATGGGATAGTTAAAATTTTATAAAATTTAATGATAAAAAGACGTTATTTAATGATAAAAATCCGTCATTGATGTAACACATTCAAATGAACGGATTAAAACGAAAAATTACGTTTATAATGTTTTATCTTACATTTATCGCATTTCCGAAGCAAGGCTAACATGTAAAGAAAAACTTCTGAAATATTAGAAAAAATCTAGTACATAAAAACAGTAGTAAAATATTTATCACAAAAATTATACTACGAAGGTAAATGTTTCTTACAATAAATTTAACGAAAGTTAGTATAATTGCTAAAGTAAAAAATGTTTTCCACTGGAAGACGTGAAACAACATTATCTACAATTTAGTTTATATAAAATCAATAATTTTAATAAACTTCGCAGAGATCATATTCTATATAAATCTCTAACGTAATTTTATTTCTGCGTTTCATTAAACAAATATATACGTCAACCAATATCTGTCAATTACGATTGACAATACTTGCAAATATTACCAATCGTAATTGTTTTTATCTGTCAAACACTTTTACGTCAAAATCCTCACCACCACTGTGTACTTCGTAGAATAGCATAAGTAGAGATGAAAATCCCAGCTTCCGTAATTTTTTTATATTGCTTCTTAATATTGAGATTGTTCCGAATAAAAAAATAAAGGTTCATGTAAAGAAATAAAATTTTCAGCGCTGAATGCAATTCAATCATTATTTTTTCTGAAAAAAGTTTCGAATATAAGTAATTATGATTTTCATACAGTTTCATGAGCCTTTATTAAGGATAACTATTACTCTTAATGCCAAAAAGAAGCTCCCTCCTCGTGGAAAGGTTTCTCCTTTGTGAAATATTGCATGAATGATCAACAGCTTTGCCGCAAATATTGGCATACAATTTTAAACGAAATGTATGCCAAGTTACTTGTTGATAGATTGTTTTTAAAGAGATATTTATAAATATTATATAGAACTACAAAGCAGGCAAAAAAATCCCTTTGTATCGAGTAGACAAAGCCTACAAAAACACTTTCTACCGGAACGGAAAATGATTTCTACCTACAAGAACAACTCCAATTCATCTTCACTTCAAATTTCTTTCTTTTTATTTTCAAGCCCAGTAAAGAAAAATAAAATATCTCAAGAATCGACGTTATGGTTTTGATTGGAATCGATAATAATTACTAACGGAAAAAAAAAAACCTGAAATTTAAAAAACGTAAGTTTATGTGGGTGTTTTTGTATTATTTTGTATATTGTATTTTGTACATTCTATAAATCGTATTTGGTTATTTTCTAAAAAGTTTCCACATTGTCAGTAATTTATAAGCCAAATAATATGCTTTAATTCATTGTCCAGGAAAAAATCCGGTTAGCTTACCTCTCAAACAAAACTTTCAAATCAGTAAAGGGCCAAACCTAAAATTTGAATTAATTTAAAATATAAATATAGATTTAGTATATTATATCACATCGATTTATATTTAAATTATTTTTTTTAATTTAGTCATAACCCGAAGAGAACTGTTCATTTTAACTTTTATGTTTTGGTAGGTCTTTTTTGAAATTGATAATTTTTTATTGTTATAAAAAATTATCAAAACAAATTAGATGTGTCAAAAAATATCTGCAATTAAGAAAAGATTAATGTATTTTCAATATTTAATAAGCACAATTACACTTCGAAATGTTCCTAAAAGAATGACATGCTCCTAAAAGACTTTAATGATTTGAACAAGGTTATGATTTATTTTTTTGGTAATAGTACATAGAATAATAAAATTCAGTCAAGTACTGAATTTTACCAAGTTACTTGAGAAACAGGTATTTTCAGAATAATTGGTCATTTCGTGAAACGAAATTGGCACGTTACAGTAACGTTGGTTATAAATTAACTTTCCACCTCACAGGCTAAATTTAATTAAACTGAATTTAATTAAACGACACCAATGTTACAAATATTGAGTTGTATGCTATAAATTAAGAAATCATAAGGAGGGGCCTTTAATTTCGTCATTTAATTTCTTTGCATATTTTTTTCCCTTAATCCTTAACTCATCTTTTCCTACTCTATTCTGCTCAAAAACCCTCCTTATATGTCAACTTATCTTATCATTTCCTACAACTCTATTCTGCTGGAAAACCCTCTCTATATGTCAAAATTGGAGCAATTTTGTTATTTTTTTTTTCTATAATTTATTGATGATTTCATAATATTATTTGACTGTACTGTATAAATATACTGTAATTTTAACACATAAATCTTATAGCAATAAGTTCACCAGATATAAATAAAATATCACTAAAATAAATAAATAAATCAATTACGTAATTTTAGGAATCGAAGCATTAATCATTAATTTAATAAAATAATCTACCTCATGAAATTCATAATTCTCGATAAATAACTACGTGGAGGCATTTCTTATTCCTGAAGTAATTTTGTTTCATCTTACGCTCTTGAAATAGTTCTAAAAAAGTATATAAATTCTGAAGTTTGCTTTAAGTTTTTTTTTGTTGACTTTATTTTTTTTTGTCATATTTATACAGCCAACCATATATTTATATGTTAGATATACTTAAATATTATCGTCTATCAGAACCTTTTAACCTTTTAATTAATATTTGCGTCATTAAACTTTACAGGTGAAAGTATAGCAATATTTGAATTAAATGATCTACGATTTTTAGTAACATTAAAATATAGCAATATTTTAATGTTACTAAAAATCGTAGCATTTTTAAGTTGCTAGTGGAATATATTACCAGTTATTATTTTTTATATATCATTCTGTCAGTCAGAATTTAATCCATTCCTGGAACAACTACAGTTTTTTTGTTTAAATAGTAACCGCGCTTTTTGCCGTTATTAAAATCATATAGCGAAAATAAAAAGATTAAAGTTGATACTAAATTTTAAAATATGTTAAAATTTGTGTGTCGATGTTAAAATTTAAAAATTCGACGCAGTGTACATTATTAATATAAGCCCAACAATTTTTGTCCGTTCGGGTGAACATGACCTGCGATATGTACCTCGCCCACTTCACCGTACTTGTGGGTACACGACTAAGTAAATATGTATGAACCTACTGTTACGTTGACTGTACTGTTAGCGTATTGCTGACTTATGGAACTTAAATAATTTTGTTTATGTATTAATAAATTTTGTATTTATTCCTAGACGGGTAAATTATATATTTCGTTTAGTTTATACAGTAATATCATTAATTTGATACCCAAATCAAGGCAGACCGCCAGTTAAAAAAATAATCTACCAATTTAAAAGTTTCATCACTTTGAATTCGAGATGCTTTCACATGTCCTATATTTGTCATAGAATGTAAAATTTTCTCTGCCAAATTACTTTCGGTAGATTACCAATGAAAACGTAATAAACAGATAAACAGAAAAATAAAAGACAATGGAACATGTCGACTAAAAACTCTAAAGTTTGAGAAAACATTACAGGGGAGATAAATGACCAAAAAGTTGATACAGATTAAATATTATTAAGAAAAACAATATTACGGTACACAAGGAAGATGAGTATCTTCTGTCTCACCTGCGACTGATGTGTCATCCAATCTCAAAGAAGACCATTGAATCCCACGATTTAATGCTTTAGAACAGGGCTGTCAAAAACACCGCATGCGGCTTATATATATACGTGACCTGCCACAAATATTTTTAATTTGCCGAGTAATACAAAGGAAAATTCCATTTCACAAAATATATTTTCTGTAATGTTTTTTTTTTCTGGCATCCTAAATAATGAATATTTATCCGTATGGCAACAAGATAATTGTATTTCAATATAGCTAGGAGAATTCCCGAGTTAAGACAAATGTAATTTGTTTAAAATACGTACGTAAAGCATAGAAGGCGAATAGTACAGATTGTTAATATGTACCTATTCGTTTCATTCCTGTTTATCAGTTTTAGCTTGTACCCTCGTTACGTATCACCGGTTTGTATTTTATATTTTCGATAGTATCCATAATCTTCGTGAGGTAATCGAGAGTAATAAACGCATCGTACATTTGATGAGAAATTAAAATTAGATTATTCTGTCCGAATAGTAAAGTTCATTGCACGATTTGTTCGCAAGTTCTATCTTTAAATAAAGAATACAATGTTAAATGACATCAAAGTAGTGCATATGAAGAAAAGTATAAAAAATAAATCATAGAAGCAAGAAAATATGTTGTAACCTAGTATAAGAAAAAAGTAACAAGTATTTTTTCAAAAATAAACACAGTTGATAAGCAAAATTTGGCAACAGAAGAGGTCTCTTATGAAGTTTTTTTACAATTATCTAAAGATAAAAAATCATTCAGCATTAAAAATCGTCAACCCGTTGTTAATTTTTATTCGCTTCATTTATAAAAAAATTCATAATTATGGAGGCAAAGTTAAAAGTAGTGCCTTTACTAGATCAACTAAAGGCAGTAATATTTTTCAAGCTAATAAAACCATTGTGTACTGAGGATGATTCCAAAAATAGCAAAAGCTAAGGCAGTGACCGTGCCAGGATTTGCGAGACTTTTTATACAAAATGTTAATGATGGTCCATTAATCCACTGCATCATACATTGAAAAGCCTCGTGCGAAAATAATTGATTAGAGGCGGAAACTAATCTTTGACTCGTCATATATTCTGCGAATTAAATTTGATGCAACTTGTGCAGATTTGCAATTACACTCATAAATCAGATAGTTAAGTGCTAACCAACGCTAGTAGCGTTTTTTTTGCTTTGTGAAAGGAAATTCCTATTATTCTGTAAAATGAAATTAAATCTGATACGACTGAAAAGGAAAACAAATGCAAGATTCTGAATTTTACGCTGATCTTGCGGTTTTAATTGATCTTACACAACACTTGAATAAATTGAATATAAAGTTACAAGGGAAACAATACAATATAGCTGACTCGTGTGAACACATGAATGGTTTCAAATGTGAACTGAAATTGTTAATACGTCGCTAGAAAAGACAGATTTTCTTTTTTTCCGAGTTACGAAAAATATTACGTAGAGATGGGAAATTTCGAAGGATGCAACTTATATGAACAAATGAGATACAATGACGTGATAATTTTTAAGTGATTCAGAAATTTTAAAGAATTAAAGAGTAATTTTCCACTTTTCACTCATACATTAATAATTGTTATTTTAAGTGTAAAAATAACTACCAACTGAAATTTTGATCTACGATCAGACCCCTTTTATAAGTCTGGAATAGAAACTTGGTTGATTTTGTTTAAGCTCCTTTCCCGATCGTTCCTCCAAATTGACGAATTTTGACTTAAAAGTAAGTGTGATGATTGCCAGTACTATATTTGTGAAAGTGCGTATTCAATTATGAATTTTATAAAATCTAAATACAGGTCATCTCTGTTGGATAAGACACTTGTTCACTCACTGCGCCTGGCAACAATGATGACTTGAATCTTTTATTTTTGTTTTTTGATAAATTATAGTATTTGTTTCTGCGATTCGCTAGTCCATATCGTGATTTGTATTGGTCGCTAAATATCTATGAACTGGACAGACCTACTCTGAAATATATATCCACAAAACCGTTTCACGTAATCAACTGAAATGCTTGTGGATAAAACCTGTCTTTCTTTGAAAATTAATAAGTTCTGAAGAAGTAATGCATTTGCGCCGTAATACAAACTAAATTCCCGATATATGTTAAAATGATTTTTTGAGTACTTTACCCAAGCTTAATTTTATTCTGTTTGCATTTGCAAATACTATTTTTCAAGATTTTCTAAAAAAAAGTGTTTTTCAAGAAGAATTCAAGAAACTCTATCTGTCTAAACTCATAAAAATGCCATTGAATTAAATGTCACAAGTCTACACCCTGATGCTCAAAAACTAAAAAGGATTAGATTTTATGATCCTCATAGTTTAAAGAACTGTGTCTTGTAAATTCATATACAATTTTATTTATGATTAGTTCTTAACCGATGTAAATAATTTTCACGATGCTTATTGATCTCAATGGAAAAAAAAATTAAATAAATCCCAATTGATACGAAAATAAGTTTCATTATATATTTTGTTTGTGGAAGTTAATCTAATTGGAATTTAATATTTAAATTGGTTAAATTTAATTTTAAATTAGTTATAACAGCTAAGCACCTGACAGTCATTACATCAGGATCAATGAATAACTGAGATCACGTCAATATTTAAAGTTTAAGTTTTTTCATAGAACGCCAAAATCTAAATAACCCAAGTAATCATTAAGAATATTTGAACATGTCGTCAAAAGCGTTACCTTGATTACATTTTTATTTAAAAATACGCAATAATCAATTAAAATATATTTTAGTTCTTCAGATAAACTAATACATTATATTTAATAATTGAATTTCCACGCTTGAAAAGACAGTCAGCTAGTTCGGATAGCAAATCTAATTTTCTGATGGTATTTTATAAAGGAACAATATGCGATAGAAATTAAATTTTTGTTAATATAGGACACGAGATATAAATGGATCAAGTAGGTAAAAATAAATGGAAAGAAATTAACCGGAAAAAATTTATATACTTACCTCTATAACGTATTATATTAAACAAACCATATTTTATGAAAAATACTTTATTGTCTATGATATATAATTACAAAAGCTAGGAAATCAAAAGCAAAAAAGAATTGAAATATCGAAGACATAAAAATCTCACATAAATTTTCATTTAAGAAAATGAACGTAAAAAGCTTATTCAAAAATATTACTGATAAATGTTCCCTTTATCTCACGACCAAATATTTACCTTCTATTTAGTCCATTCATCGAAGCTGCATACGGTATAATACATAGTGGACGTACCGTAATTTTCAAACGTAAATCACATATGTAAAGCTCACACAGCAAGTGGTATCTAAACAAAAGCTCGATTAAGTATCCAGATGCACTCTTTGCATGGTGGCAACATGCTGCGTTATTTTACATGTGCATTTAATGGAGAGGTATCACAATATATATTTCAAAACTCGTTGGCCAGACCTTTTGTTAATTAATTTTGCCAGGCTACAGTGGGTATAATTAAAATCGTTGTATGAATGTAGAAAATATTTTTGCTCTGATTATCATTTTAAAATCCTATTAGGAAAATATTATACGAATTTTATTTTGTCTCCTGGTATGAACATAATTCATATTACATTTAATTGAGTTTTTAATACCAATTAATTTTACTTACATTAATTAAATTTTAACTACAAAATATCCGTAATTTTTATCCCTTTGACACAAATTGTAAACATATACATTAGTCTACTAAAATGTTAACATTTGGTCTAGTAGGGTAAACAATTTTTTACACAATACATTATATATTTCTATATGCTATCTTCTAGGGATCCGAGAATAATTGGTTTTGGTCATAAAATATTAAAAGTAATGAGTGGAACTGTATTTGTATTCATTAATTGGGTAAAAATATACCCGGTCACCTTTTGAATGAAACAGTCATAAATTATTTTTTTAGCTATCAAGTTTCAGTCCTAATTTCTCTAATTCTGGTGAAGAATATTAAATTGCATTATTTCTCCGGCAAAATTTTTTTTAGAGCTAGATCATAAAAAACAAATATATAAAGAAAAATATTTATTGAACTGAAATTAACTTAGGCTTTACGCAATAACATATGTAGTGATTTATTTATCTTATTTCATTTTATGCAAAACGAAAAAAACCAACACATGCTATAAAAAATTTGGTATAGGCACTAAACAAGACATAATCTTTTTGCCATATTTTCACGAGGAAAAATAAATACCTTTGCAAAATATTTATCAAAATGTTAATATAAATAAGGCAGTGTCAACACATTTAAATGGGACAGTATTTTGTTGAAGAAGGCTTAAAATTAATATAGAAAACACATACAATTAACTAAACAATCACATAAAACTTCAAATACAAATTATGTATATAAGACAAAAAATAAATCAATTGAAAAGAAAAATAAATTACATTTATGTATCCGCTGAGCCTATCCCTAATATAAACGGGGGAAGTCAATTTGCAAGAATATGGAGACAAAACATTTCTTTATTGTACAAGTTGTACAACCGTCGTAGCGGTTGTAAAACTTGCACAATAAAGTAATGTTACCGGCATTTGATCACGCGTTATAAATATGAAATAAGGTACAGCTACGAGTTATACAATTAGGAGTATTTATTTCCTTCAATTTAAAATAAGAATTAATTTTCTAACTAGTGTGGAGACAAAGTTTGTCTGCCCCTATAATTTCAATCGTCCTTTTTATTCTCAATAAATGTATCAATACAAAACTGATCTGTTTCCTAAGAACGTTGTGTAAAAGTATACATTTTATGAACTCTCTCATAATAAGAGTATCTAAACATAATATGACCCATATTTTATTCAATCCTATGCATTCAATCCAATTATTATTTGCCTCTTAATGGTTATTCACTGATGACCTGTAAAATATTGATATTTACCTTAATAAATAAATATTTACTTAAGAGGTGAAAACATTTACTTTTAAACTAAGGGCTTATCTACTATAAATTAATAAAAGTCTCCTTCAAATTAATAAAAATATTGATATTTACCTTAATCAATAAATATTTACTTAAGAGGTGAAAACATTTACTTTTGAACTAAGGGCTTATCTACTATAAATTAATAAAAGTCTCCTTCAAATTAATAAAAATATTGATATTTACCTTAATCAATAAATATTTATTTAAGAGGTGAATTTATGGCGAAAGCATTTACTTTTGAACTAAGGGATATCTACTATAAATTAATAAAAATTTCCTTGAACTAGAGAGCATAAATAATTTCTTATTTTTTAAAGTATCAGTCTTTATGGTTTCACCATTCTGACTATAACTGACATAAAATACGAGAATTCTTTCCTTGCAATATAGAAAACTGTAGATGAAATAAGTTTCCTGTATTCAAATATTAAAAACATATTTTCACACTCTGTGTGACACAAAAGAAAATAATGTAATAGAAACTCAAAATAGAAAGAAAAGTGATTTTTATTACGTATTTTTCCCCAACCTAATTTAACGGCTATTTACATTTTAAACCTTTTAAATATAACTTCAAGACTTGTGTTCACTACATTTTTTTTTCTATTTTTATATTCAAAAACGTAGCTGAAGAAATTAACATAGTTGAATAAATAAACTAATTGAACGGCTTATTCACATTTTAGATGTTAAAATATATAGAAACGAGTTTCTCTTGGAAAAAAATATTAAATTAGTTTACATTGAAGAAAGATGGAAATTTGATATTTGAACACTCACAAAAGTTGTTTATTAAAAATCTAATTTATTAATATAAAACTATGGACCTCATCACAAACTGAGTATTAACTACAAAGTAATTGTTAATTACTAGAAACGTGCTACTGTACAAGTTTGATATACTCTGTTTTGCACTTAAATATAATATAATAGTGAAATACAAGTGAACGTCTAGTAATTAGGAAATGTTAACCACGTACGTACTTGCCTAGTTACACAGAGCTATTACAATACCGGTATGCGCTGCCTTAACAAAAATTAACATAAGCTCCTTCCTCGTAGTTACAATGTATTGTACAATAGCGTCATAAATTTGCATTTCGTAGAAATATATCTTGTTTCACAAGAGCCCAGAGATATTTGATTTTCAGCCTTTACGTTTACACAACTAAAAATTGATTTGGGCAGTAAAAGTCACATTCTTTTCACTTCGACGTCTCATAGTCTTAAAATTGGAAGATTACGTTAATAATTTTTTGACAGTCTGGCTAAAAAGATTAACTAAAAATTATGTCTTTTTTTAATTACACACACACACACACACACACACACATATATACATATATACATATATATATATATTTTTTTTTTTTTTCTTTTTTTTTTTATTCCAAGTAAGTCTATAAAATCAGAGAGTATAAACTGGTTACCAAAAAGACGAACAATTACGAAGGAGAGCATATTATGAAATTGTAAAATGTTTTTTCATAATTAAAAGCAGTATTATAATACCTATTGTAAATGAGATATTGAAGACTTTTACTCAATTGATTCTACCAAATAGATTTTGTTCTCTGCATCTGAACTTTTGTTCTTCGCAACCTGTAATATCAATAAAAACAAAGAAATCCTCAAGATTCACCAAAAAATAAATCAGCATGTGATATTTGTAACCATTGAATAGAACCAGTACTTTGTTTTCACCTTGTTTCAATAATCATATATTTTTAAATTTATTATAATTTGTAAAAAGTATAAAGAAGCACTTAATTACTAACATTTGAGAGATTTTTTGCTACATTTTATTGTGAATATTTCGAATAATTAAATGAAACTACATGATGAAGTATTATTTATACTTTCTTGAAGTTCGTTACCCCGACCTAGGTTTCGTTGTATTACAACATTTTCAGGTATGTAACTATTAGCAAAGAATAAAGAATCTTTAATCTTTGCTAATAGCCCACCTGAAGATGTTGTAATACAACGAAACCTAAATTTCTATTTATTATTTCTACTTTCTTTAATTTCTTTACCTCGTGGTAAAGAAATTAAAGAAAGTAGAAATAATACTACATCACGTAGTTTCATTTAATTGTGAATAATGAATTTCTACAAAATTAAAGCCAAATATATCAATATGTGAATATTGCAATTAAAATAAAAATTATGTATGGTAGATATTGCATTTTCATTTATTTTTTTTAACATTTAACGCAATGAACTATTAATAATATATGTAGGCAAACTAAACTCTGTCTACGTCTAATTAAGCTTTTTATCTTAATTAATATTTACGTATTTTTCCCCTGGCTATAATAATAAGATTCAATGAAAAATATATTACTAAATTTAATATTTAAATACTTAGATTTAACACTCAGTTAATTTCTTTGTTAACTTGTGAATAGGATTTATCTATAATTAAATATTATTTGGCATCAAGCACAAATACCAAGAGTAAATTTCGTAATTCCGTACTGATCTTAAATATAAACTGAATGTAGTAATAAAACAGCTCATCCGTAAAATTAAATAGTAAATTCATGAACACTTAAATCTTTTACGAAAAAGAATTTTAATATCTAATCGGTCGTCGGTAATACAAAAATTAAGCCAAAAGTGTTAATTAAAGACCTATGACATTTCTGCTCCTTATTGGTGTAATATTATAAAATTCGTCAATAATTTTAATATTAAAAATATATATTTTCATTAACAAATATCGCAGAACAGTAATCTTTACTGTAACTGCATAAGCACACAAATAATCACATAACCTCTTCACAAAGGCTTAATATGGTGCAGCGTATACAATTTGCATTTGAATAAGAGAGTACAGTTTGAAAGGTAATTAATTGATCACAGCTTTTGGTAATTAACGTGGTGGCCTACTTTATGTTCGTTAATTTAAATCAGATTTGGAAACAAATTTTGAACGATTTTATTGTCTGGTGTATTTTAGTTCAATCTGGTTTTTGGAATCGAATAAATATTTTAATTTAACTTTGGATAGTAATATATTATTTTATTATTAGGTTTTACTTTTTCAGAATAACCAAAAAACTTTTTTAATTAAATTTTTATGGCATTCAATTTATTTGGCCATTAAAATCAATATGTAACTGACATTCATTTTTTTATCCTTGCTTTGCAACAAAGGGTAAGATAGAACGTATCATTTTAACAGAAAACTTCAAATACTGCTTGTTATATATGTGTTATGCTATGCATATAAAAAAATTTAAAAAATTAAGTCTGCACATTGAATGTTTTTAATTATAACTAATGTAACTTGGTAAAAATACGCTACTTTGGTTTCACACTCTAATTTCAGCAACAGATGAACCGATTTAGATGCGATTTTCAATGACGTATTTAGATTACCCTGCGCTAACATTTAGATTCAATTTAATTTCAATCGGTTTACAAATAAAAAAGATACGTCAATATTTAATTTACGTTGGTTGTGTACGCTAATATCAGAACCTGCGGAGCCGATTTGGCTAAAAACGCCATTTATTAACGTTTTTAGCAAACTTAATGTTTATAGAGTTCAGAGAGAAATTTTTTTTTAAAAAAAACATAAAGAAATTCTAAAGAACTTTTTTTACTCCCAATTCCACGAGATCAAAGTCGCAGGCACAGCTAGTTAATTAATAAAATAGATGTAGTCATGAATCACAGGTATAAAAGCAATTTGAAAAATATCCTGGTATAAAATCAAGTAAAACGTAAAACAATATTAATTTCATAGTAAAAATCATTAAATAACTTAAGATAACAAAGTAAACAATTAAATACTGTGCTCAACAAGTAGATTCTACTAAAATAATATAGCCAACACAAATTTCAATAATCTGTAGTAACATGAAACACTCCAACCATTGACCATAGCTGATGTTAATTAAACCTTTTACGAAATATTCACGGAATTTCTCCCCGCTCGTTCGCCTCGCTGGCTCAAAACCATCGCCACATGCCATTAAAATTCGTTTCCAGTTCATGCGGCTTACGCTGTATTCAGCTGGCATATACAAAAACAAAATATAATATATAATAAAAAACGTAACCTAATATAATTTTTTCAGTTGTATCTTAATTCTCAAAAGCTTATTTTGTATCACAATGAATGCATTTCATAGCCCGTGGATCAACAATATTTAGGATTGCCTGGGGTCTCAGAATGCTTTTATTCTTCCTCCTTTCCTTTTAATTTTATTTACTTGTAATTAACCGGTATTTTTAACATCTCCTATATCAAAATACGTTATATGGATCAAATAGCACTTTGAAGTAATTTATAGTGCGAGTACTGAAGTACAGTGTGCCGTATTTCTTTTTTGTTTTATATTAAAACCAAATTTGTAATTAAACCAATATACAAAAAAGGCGTAAATTGGATATCAAATCACAAACAGGAGCCTTGTCGGCTTATGAGAAAAGCTGATAGATTGGTATTGAATTAAAATATATATTATCTCGTTATAGGGAATAAATATTTGTATGAAATAAAAATATAAATGATATAAAACGTGAGACGGGAAAAAAACGGTTGTAGGGATAAAGTACTACAGCACTCAAAAGTAAGCGCATAACCTTGTTATGTAGTGGCGTTAAAAATTTTATTTAGTTACATATTATGTATGGAAAGAGAAAATATGTCAAATAAAGTTACTGATATACATGTTAATAAAATTATTATTGTGCTGTTTTACACTAAAGTATTTATATTAAAAAATTTTACACCAATTAACACGTTAAAATTACATAAAAAATAGAAAAGCTTCACTTTAACTACTAACGCTCTACACTAAATTCACCAGTCAAACGGCCATATTTTTTTATAGCATTCTACACATTTACAATCATATTATTCAAGCTAGCTTTTTCATGGTTAAAGGTTTTCTTTTTCTAATTATTGTAAATTAAACGCGTATCAGATTTTAAAGAAGTTTTTCCCAGAAACAAATTGTTCACATAATTTCATTGTCATCATTATTTTTCCATCATTTTAAGGTCTTGTTTTCACTGTCGTAATTGTATTTAAAGAGTTTTTGTAATAAGCACTTTAAAATTAATTGCGATTATTCAACATCTTATTAATTCTTCAGATGATTGACTTGTTAAATACATTTTTTTTTTCTCTCAGACTTAAATTATTGCGTAGTCTCACTAAGATTTTACCTTTTAAATCCTACGAATGGACGTTATCCGTATGTCCCAGCTGTATATCTTCCGAAATATCTAACAGGGATGTATTAAATTTAGACTAGACATGGTTTTTATTAAACCATGCTCAGAATATTTCTTACAAAAGTAACCATTTCAGTAAGCATTCATACGTATAACATGGAATATATGTGTCTTCTTAATGCCGTGCTCTATTTTTAACAATTACGCCGTGTTTAAATAATACGTAATTGTTAAAAATAGAACAAGGAATGAGGGGAATAATTTTATTTCAACATAATCCCAAATATGCAAAATTTCAAACATACCAAGGTAGAAAAAAGTTGTTACCATTTCATAAGGTTAACATTTGTTAGTTGTGACAACAGATAATCAAGTAGTAGTCATCTATAGTATAACCCGATTTGCAATCAAAACTTTTTGATAATTTAGATAAAAGCCTTCCCTATAATTCTACAAAAATAAATCTGTATTAATATGAGTATGTATTTATACATTTACACAATATATTAATATATTCTCCTACGCTGGTTTATATAACGCTAATCTGTAATATCATGTGCACTGTCAATACCATAAGTAACAAAATAATATATTTTTTAAATGTATTTTACTTGATAAAATCCACTTTAATAACAACAAAATTTCACTTCATAAAAGCTCATCTTAGAAAAATCTTATTTAATAAATAGAATTCGGGCACTCTTTTTATTGCTTCTTTTTATATTTGAGTCCTTTTTTCTTTTTTTTATTCCTTTTGTCTTTTTTTTCTTATATTTAGAGTGGAGTAGTAACATCGAATAGTAGTTAGACATTAGATAAATTGCGGTAAAAAACAATTAATAATTAATTATAAAAGAAGTGATATGTGATGAGTGATCCACCTTCTGTATAATTGGTTCAAGAATAAGTAAAATTGTTAAAAGGCAGTGCTTTTTTTAAATCGAAACCTATGCTGGTCTAACATTTGCATATGTAAATATACTTGTTAAAAAAAACAATATACAATAGATGCGCTTCGTGTACTAAGAGTTTTCTAAAAAATATTCTTCCAAAATGTTTACCTCTTTTAATTACCTCAAGGATATTTATTTTAAATATATTAATAAATTCATAATGTAAATATTTAAAGGAAACTTTTTAAATTAATGAAACTTGAATTGCTATTCAAAAATATCTACATAATTTATGTTACTGTAATACATATTTATTCAATACAGATATAACATGTTGAGGTTTAGTAAACGTTAATTGTATGATATATATTGTTCTTTAATTTATTATCAAGGGTTTTTATCATATTAAAATAACATTTTGTAACATTTGCGTATCCGACGGACGTGTTTAGCGGCGCACTATTATTGGTTTCGCGCCTTTTATTCACATTTCTAGTTTTATCATGCATTAGTATTTAATTTAAATACTAATTATAATAATTTAATGAAAAAAAAATTATGTAATAATATTATTAAATAAACTTTTGCGAGTAATAATAAACATCGCGAAATTATTAAAAAAACATTTCTCTAATTTAATATTTATCGCATAAAAATGGCGTCCTAATTTTTTTATGGAATGAGAAATGCAAATAAATTAATTTAGCTGATTTCATATTACGTGAAAAACCATAATTTTCACCGACGTTTAAAGGGTATACTATAAAGAAGTGTAATGTAATCAATGTAATCTGTATTAATATTAATTAGTTCACTCCAAATAATCATGATAAGGAAAAATATATATGAGCTATCAAAAATATTGTGAAAATAGTTTTGACGTCATTTTCTATTCAATTGACTCTTAACAGAGTTAAAACTCGACGTCATAGTAATATATCTACTCATAGTAATATACCGACGTCATAGTAATATACGACCTCTACTGAGCTTATAATCGTCAAAGTCGATACGGCGGATAGCGTAAATAGTTACTCTACTATCTATAATATAGTAAAAGTTTATAAGGAGAATAAGACTATTAAATGCCACTTATATTTAAGACAACCTCAAAATCGTTAATTTAATCTTACCAGTTATTTATTTAGTCAGCATCGAAACGTATTTTTCATCCTTAGAAAAAAGAAAAAATAGGTTCAATATGGTTGCAATAAAAATGATGTGAATATTATTTATATCATATGTTTAGCCATATTACCTAGGATATATTTCAATACTCAAGTATATTCCTATGAATATTATAGTAGAAGCGAATGAAATAATCGAATATTTCTTTTCATTTCATTATCATGTGAGATATCGGCTAAAAGAGCAAGATCAAGCATTAATTTTTATGTCATAGAATTAATTTTAATGTCATATTTATTATTCATTTTAAATGTAGTGTAAGATTTATTGAAATTATCGACTAAATTTATTGAAAATACCTACAAGAAATATTATTCCTCTTCCCATGGATGTTTACTGCATACAAAACTACTAAAATCAAAATTGTGTTTTACGATACAAAAAAGCGTTACTAAAAAATCTACCTAAAATGTTTCTTAAAATGATTCAAATCATATTATTTTTGAAAAATTCAGCATATTTTTACCCCCGTGGCAAATACACCAAGTAATATATTTACTTCTTTTAAAATAATATTAACAATTCTAAATAGTTTGATAAAAATGCCATATACCCTAATATGTTTATATTTAAGGATGCAGTTCCTATGGATGCGAATGCTGACGAAATTTGTTGTCCCAAGTTCATCCAAACAAACAAACATCTGTTTTCCAATGAATGTGTTTACTATGGGAGCAAATGGTATAACAGAATACGTACGATGACGTCAGATTTTGGTTTTGGGCTTTATCAACATAGATATTCATAAATTGATAAGACTTGTGTTCGAGGATAGGTGTTCGTGGGATATGAAAAACAAAAATTATCACAATAGAGACATTTCTCGGCAAAAGTGGAAGAAAGTTGCTCAAGAAATCAACATTAGCAGTAGTACAATTGTTATTTATTATTTTTATTTTGATGTAGAATTTATATTAGTTTGGTATTATCATTAAAATAAATAAAAAAATACATTTACTTTATCAAGAACTTGACTTGTAGATATTTTAGATTATTACAGTAAGTTGTATTGAAACGGAACATCCCGTGCAGGACTAACAAAATAATTTTTCAAGGTTTTTCTAGCCTCCCTTGTGCATCTTCCAAAACGATTAAATATTCTTGAAACTGGCACGTTGTGTACCAGTTCAAATTCCATCTCATGAATATCAAGGCAAGTAAAACCTTCCTCATTGATGTTTGAGATATGTATAAGGTAGGCAAATTTAAATACGATGTCTATTTTGTCAGTTTCAATTCGTAGTTTAGTTTTTACACACCTTCATTTAGCTACCAGAATACCAAAAGCACATTCCACGCTAAGTCTAGCCCTTGATAATCTATAATTAAAAATTCGTTCTTCAGGAGTAAGTGTTTGTCTTGAATATGATTTCAATAAATATGTTTTTAGATGATACTCATCATCACTCAATAAAACAAGGGGTGGTGAAATGTTGATTGAAGGAATATTGTGATTGCTTCGTATTTTGAAAGTGTTCGCTTCTAACTGTTGACAGATGCAGACATGTGAACCTGAAAAGTTTCCCCTGTCCCTGTTCGCTTACTGTAAACTCCGACTTTAACTTGAACTTGTGAATTTGCTCTCCCTTGCAATATAATAGTCCTTATAATTGAAAAACATCGACCCCGTTTGTTTGGTGTTCACCGTCTATACAACCGATGTAGTTAGAAAAATTCCATTTTTTGTCGAAGTCACTCGCGATAATTTTCCATTCCTTTGTAGCAGGTAGAGATATATGTATATAGCGCAAGCCCTGTCAAATAGCTCAGCATATTTCGTAAACTATATTTCGAATAGCACAATGTAAAATTCTAAAAGAAAAGCTTAGTACTCGAAATGACATCCCAGCTTATAAAATCCGTAGTAAAAACAACTTCTATACAAAAAATCTATATATCCATTAATAATTATTTCGAAACACAAAGAAACCACTACATTACGTTTAAAAGGTGTAGCAGCCAAAACTAAGTGGCGAGGTTTGAGAAGAGGTAAGGAGGAAGGTTTAATAATTCTAAAAAACGAAGTAGGAATGAAGGAGGCATCATTAAAGAGCCTAGGTGACCATATTTTAAAATCATAGAGTTTCAAAAAAGAAAATTACATGGTAATATCCCGAGCGTGATAAGCGAGAAAACATTTTTTTATAAAGACACCCAGAATTTAACTGATACTTTTTCCTTTAATCCCCCTGAAAATAAACCACAATCCCTATCATAAACTCTTGAATCACTTCTGAACCTAAAGGATGAATTTATGCCAGCTCGAAACTTTGCTATTTCTGGGAAAAAATAGTCAAGAAAAATAAAGCCAAAATGATTAAGCATTTGATTATGCTTGAAGAATAAAAAATACAAACGTTCTAGGAAAGAAATTCTAATTCCCTAAACGAAGACCCAGATTATCATTTTCTGATGAATTTGCTGCCATATCTTAGGAATGTACCCCAAAAAAAAACTATCGTGAGTACAACACAATTTATCGTGAGTCCTACAGACATATCTTTAATATTTTTAACGTAAGTACTTAAATTAATTAACTATCTAAATCTAATTCGAGTAATGTCTGGATACCTTCTTCAAAATCACTTGCCACACGGAAATAGCCAATATACTCAACACACAAAGTATTGAAATGAATTTAACTTTTTGCCTACGATTTAAAATTGAGAAATTATTATTTTCAGTCCTATCTTTATTAGAAAAACCTTTGATCGATCTCTAATTATACAACGTACCTTCCATTTTGTACTTAGGTATAGGCTAAGTATCTATAATTTTGAGCACAAAAAACTAATTGTTTATTTTGTCTTCATTTGAAAACGAGATATCTTCAGGTGGGCTATTAGCTAATATAGAAGATTAAATCTTTGCTAATAGCCCACTTGAAGGTGTTGTAATACAACGAAACCTAGGTCGTGGTAAAGAACTTAAAGAAAGTAGAAATAATACTACATCATGTAGTTTAATTTAATTGTAAATAATGAATTTTTACAAAATTAACGCCAAATATATTCAATATGAGCAATTGACAGTGTTAATATATAAGTCTCGAGCTTTCAATTGCCCACCGTTTTATTTTATATTGTCTTTTCCTCATTTGAAAATGATGAACACGTATACAATTAACCCAATGCTAAAATATAAGCTATAAGCTTCATTTGCGAATCGTTTAATTTTTAATTTTCCTGACCCAATTCAAAAACGAGGGACACCAATAAAATTATCACAATATCTGTATATATGTCACCAGCTTTTAGTTTCGATTGATTCAATTTGAAAGCAGTGATTTTATATTTAAAAAATACCAAAAAATATTATCATATAATTTAAGCAGAATGTAAAATAAAAAATGAAACTACAAAAAAATCGCGGGACAATAAAAGTTAATGTGTTACAATATTGTCACTAGTATTGTTGTTGAAGAAGAAATTTCCGTATCATATACCTGAACGGGTCAATAAAAATATATTGAATATTCGAAAGTCTCACGTTATATTATTTCAGCCGTAATACAGTTTAGTGTATTTTCTTTTGAAATCAAAACAAGGAAAATCTAAAAGAGCGATGCGGTAAATTTGTTAAATACCACTCCAGAAAGTTTGCATTGAATTTTTTTTTAATTTACGTTTGTACCTTAATTTAACACAAAAGGTAAAATTGTTCAAAATTCATTAATCTTTTTATTACTATAACTCTTAAAAGGCATTTAAAAGGCATTTGGGTTTAACAATAAGTATCGTGTTAAATACTTTCTAATCTTAGCAAACTAAGTCAAGTTTAAACGAAAGCTCTGTTATAAACACAAACGAATAGGCACTTCATTTATAAAGCATACTTTGAAAAGTTTTCTTTGAAATCCTTTAAATAAATCTAAAAGCTTTGTTCGCAGCTTAATATTTTACTGCCCTTACCCTTTGCAAACATTAAATAGACGCGGTGTTGAATGTTCATTGTATGATGTATTGATCCGTACAGTTTCCCTCTGTAACTAGGCTCTGCGGCGAGTACTGAACGTCATTGTATACATACAGAAACATTGTACTCGGAACCAGAAGTGTGTGTTTGATCGTGGTGAAAATAATTTTCAAGTTTGAGAGGCAACTTTGTAACTATTGAAGTGTCTTTTATTGGCTTTCATTGTGTGTTAAATTTAGTTTTTTTTTCGACGTTGAATTTCCCTAAACATATGAAATGAATTTTAAAAATTTTGCAGAAATTGTATTTATTCTTTTTTCAGTTAGTTAAATCTAAGAGCAGAAATATTTTCAATCCCGTAAGCAATTATATTTTTTTGATTATGTATAATGACTATAATAGCTGTCTATCAAATAAGGCTGATATGTGAAATAAAAATTTACTTAATTTAAATAACTTTCAACTCAAAACTTTTTCATTTTCTCTTTATTTTTCTTTTTGCATCGAATATATTTTCTAGTAAATGAACAAATATATATTTCCATCTCTAATATTTTTTTCAAAGAATGTAAAATTTTTAGATTTTTTTATGTAGAAAATGAGTGAATTTATATCGTTTCCATAGTTATTAGATTTCTTGGAATAGCTTATCAAAGTAAATAACTAAAACAAAATACGCAAATTTTGTGATCTTTCTACGCATAGTTTTACAAACTGATATTTCAATCTGCTGTAGATTCAAATACAGGTAAATAAATTTCTTACAATTAAAAAAATAAAAAAAACGAACAATACAGGTACTACCTGTAATGTTAAGGTTAAATATTAATATGATGAATTGATTTTTAATATGGGTCTAGCAAAACAAACATATTTTTTGGCAATTATGAACCACTTTTGCAAAACAATTTAATTTGTAGACCTGCGTACGAAAAGTAATGCTATTATTACAATAATATACAAAATTATCATTTTGTATATTATTGTAATATTCATTTATATTGTAATATTTAGTTATATTCATTTATTTCTTTACTTTTTAATTTGTTACTCGGTAGTGATAATAAATAAGATATATCTTAAGAATTCAGTGGAAATAATAAAAAAATGAGAAATTTAATTTTTAAAATGGCAGTTTTTAAATAACACAAAATTTTTAAAAATATCAGTGACCTTTCAATTTTGCTGAGCAGTTTATTTAGTGAATTGCACTTCTTAGAAAAATAACCATATTGCCAATAAAAAGAGAAACAAAATAAAAACCTTGAAAGTTAAATAAATGTTTAAGGAAAAATATGCTTTTTTCCATGATGAACCGAATGAAATAGGTTTTCACAAACATAAATACATAAAGAAATATCCTCTAGCCTGTTAAAAAAATGTTATACGTATATTTCAAATTACCTACAATAAAAATTGGAAACGTACTTTTTTGACTCTTTACTGCGGTAGTCCTCTCCTTTAAGGGTTTGCTCAGTTTGTATTAAAATTAAATAATAATTTTTTCAAGAAATTAATGTACGTAAAGATAAAAATACTTTAAGTAGCATTTTAATTTTAAATAAATAAAATATTTCCAGGTGCCAAATTATAATACTTTAATTTTTAATATAATAAAAGTAGGTACCCGTATATTAAACAAAGATTCTAACATAGTCTATATCTATTTCTATATCTATATCTATTTCTATGTCTATAGCTATTTCTATAATAACTGCTGTCTCTGTACACATATTTTCAAAATATTCAATTGCATGTTTTAGAGAGTTTTTAATGATAAATTGACCCTTGACCCTGCCAACAACGGCATACAATTTTAGTTTGTATGATGGTAATATCTATCTCGAAATAAAAAAGATAAATGTTTAAAAACGATTACCAAGAAACGTTTTTCATTTATGAACATGTACACCAAAATAAGCATTACAAATTGTGTCAATTAAAATGCATAAAACCACTTTCGTCCGAGTTTAAACATTAAAAACTTGAAAAATAGAAATTTATGAAAGAGAAATTGAAATTTTGAAAAGATACTATCAACATTTAAAATTTCTATAAACACATACACATATATGTAAGTTTGTGTGCATGCGTGTGTGCGTACTTGCCTGCATGCGTGGGTACTTGCATGCGTACGTACGTACGGACGTCCGTGCGTGCGTCCATGCGTGCGTGCATGCGTTCAAGCGGGCGGGCGTCCGCGCTCGCATACGCTTGCGTGTGCACGTGCGCATGCGCATGTGCGTGTGTGTGTGTATTAATATGCCCATTATCCAAAAAATATAAATAAATATAGTATTAACATATTGAGGAAAAGGGTATTGTATATTTATTTTAAAGCAACTAACAGTGATAAAATTAACGAAATATTGACATGTATGATAAGTAATTACCAACTAGAAAAAATACATTTTACTTTTTTCTGAGTTTCTACCATGAAGGTATTTCCCCGATAACAGTGTAATATCAAAATTAGTACTATTATCTTTACTCAAACTATTCCCATTAACCCATAATCCGATACAAGAAAATAAGTATGTCAATTGCTATAAGAATCCAATATTAGCAGCTACTTACTTGCACGTAACGGTCGTAAAAGTGTAAGCGTTCACGGGCGACCTTAGAAACGATTGCGGCTTCAATCACGGCCAGGGCGGGCGGGGCGCTCGCTAAGGCGGTGAGCAACAGGTAAACGGAGGGCGGGCTACTAGGGGAAAGGAAATCGTGTTATCACTCACTCCTATTCTTAAGTATATATTTACTTATCTATGTACTCGCGTTGTATTATCGGAAGACCCTTTTATGGTGGGAAAGCTATTGAAAGCTTTGTTGCGTAGCGTGGTTAAGCTTTCCATTTTTCGCTTGGGTTGATAAATAGTGTTTTTTTATTATTATTTGCGTGGAGGTAGGGTTTGTGTAGAAAAACATTCGTCGCTTTTACTTTATTTATATTCGAAACTTGAAAGCTGTTCCATACCAACAGTTCACTAAAATATTTAATGTCAATATCAAAATATTGTTTTAGTTTATATTATTAAATGGTAATAAATTTGCAAAATATTTGTCTGTCTATATAAAATTATTTCTGTAATAGTAATGTATTTCTGATAAATCTGCTCAATCTCAGAATGCATCAAAATTGATTATTTTTTCTGATCAACCATTCTTTTGTTATTCTGAAATTTCGTCCTAATAGAATCCACGATAATAATATTGCAATGCACCCCAATATGGCTAAGGAGAAAACTATTCGGAAAAGTCAGGTTTTTTTCCAATATTTTTACACTTTGCAGAATTTTATTGATATAATCTCTGTTTCGGGGAAGGAGCGGTTCTAGAGAACCAGTCAGTTTCGTAAAAATAAACGAATTTGTGCTCTCTGGGAATAACATAAATTTATTTCCAGTAATATAGGGAAGACCTCACTGAGGAAGATTGAACTTTGAGTTTATGTTTGATAACTTATGTAAATACTCAAATTTCTGCTCCATGCGTTGGAACGAGAAGGACGCATTAACAGTAAATTTCTTTTTCCATTTTCAAAGGTATGTTAATTTTGAAAATATCTTTAATGTTGGCATATGCCCAAGTTTTCCTCATTTCTGACAAATTTCCAATACTTGAGTTGTTTTTGTTCACAAGTGTATTATTTCACTTTTTCCACTGTTTGTTTTCCGATTTTGTTTTTATGTATTGTATCAGTTTCGTTTTTCATACACTCGTATTTAGTTTTGCTGTAGATTAATTAAGTCTTAGTAAAGTGGATGCGGTTCCAACATCTTCCATAATTAATGTCAGATTCCTCTATTGAATTTTTGAAAACACCTTTGTCGTCCGTATATCTCAAATGGTACAAAATATTTCTTTGGATCTTTGCACCTCCATCTGGCCGGTTAATTATCTTAAGTGCGACTTCTAATACTGCTTCTAACACTTAACAGCTTTGGACACATGTCTTCCTGTATTATTTCTCATCCTATAGTGTAAGCAGTAAACAGCGTCAGAGTTTCTCCTCGTATTTCTATGGTTTCAAAGGTTTTTCTACAATTAAAGAATGCTATCCCGAGTGGAATGTTATATTATGATGCATATATATATATATATATATATATATATATATATATATATATATATATATATATATATATATGTGTGTGTGTGTGTGTGTGTGTGTGTGTGTGTGTGTGTGTGTGTGTGTGTGTGTGTGTGTAAATAACATGGTATAATCACTCTCCTTTGCTTTAAAATTTTCTGTCATACTTCATCTGAACGCTTACGATAACCAAAAATACCAATGTTGTTAGTTCTTATAAAGGGTCTTCTATCATTTATTTTCTATTTTTACATATTATAATAAAATTGTTGTTCAAAATTTGTTTAATGACCATAAGACCAAAATATCTCATCGATTTCAAGAAAGGAAATGAATAATTTGAAAACCAAATTAACTTTTTAAGCACTTTTTGTGACAATTTTTAGTCACATAATAATCAAATTAATTCAAAAAAACTTAATCAATAATTGCAAAAAAAATATCTTCTGTCTAAATAATGTATTCAAATTATATTATTTATGTTATTATAATTACTAAGAAATAAAGTAGAAAATCATGAAAAAAATGATTACGAAAAAGCTTCCAAAACTGTTATCTCCTGAAATTTAATATCGGGGATTATAATTTAAAATAAATCACTATAAAAATCGATTAAATATTTTATGATGTATATATTCAAATCATAAACAAATTAATCCATCATGATATAAGTACCACTGTTTTATTCGATAATTACTTGTAACGGTTTTACTTGAATGCTGACCAAAATAAAAGTAAATTGATTTAAAGTTTAACAACCATCTCTAGCATGTTTCCACAGATTAAGACTTTATATTGGTACAATTACATTTTCATTGGAAAATTCCCCTTAACTTCGATGATCCTCCTTGAAATCTTCCTTTTGATCATGCTTTCTTAAATTATTGAATAACACGTACTACCTTAATCTTGAGTTTCGTAGCTCTTTATGTTCCTGGTTGTTGCACAAAAGAAAGAATTGACTGTGCACTTGAATATTCAGCACCGCTAACATGTTTTATATGCTTACCTCTAGGAATACGATAATAATTTTGCTTGTTTATTGACAATCGATCGTTAGTTAGTAATCGATTACAATGGTTATAAGTACTATTATGTTATTCCTCAATGTTTATTTTATATATTTTATCTAATTTTATATAATTTATCTTTTATAAGCTAACATTATATGTGAAAATGAACCACTTAAATTCGATGCATAAGTAACTTCTGACCGAGTAAATTATATAAAAGGAATAAATGGAAAATATCGACATCTGGAAATTATCGGAGATGAATTTTTAATTTTCTTTTGTTTTGCTTTCCAAATAGGTGATAATGTGTGTAGATTTTTATATACATATATGTATATGTGTAAGTCGATGAGTTTATGTATATGTACATATATTCAATATATATGCGTGTGTGTATATGCGTGCACGCGCGCGCGTATGTTTGTGTGTGCGTGTGCGTCTGTATGTGTCTGTGCGTGTGTATGTACGTGTGTGTATTTACGTAATTGTGTATCTTTGTATGTGCGTGCTTGTGTAAGTACGTGTGTGTGTATGTGTGTGTGTACATGTGCATGTGTATATGTCAATAGAATTGGTAAGCTAAGCATGGATTTCATGAAAAAAATATCCTTGTTATAGAACAAAAACGCGCAAAGAATTTCTTGTTTTATTTTAATATTTATTTCGTATTACATGCAATCTAACATTAACAGTGAGATGCTGCTCGCAAATAATGGTATTTATTTCGTGGTTTCATTATGCCTATGAAGTATAAAATAATTAAAATAATTTAATCTGTCCAATGAGATGGCTAAGTGGATGAAAATATTACACTTTTTTCTTTAAGTTTCTACAAACTAAATAACCGTCCTATGTAACAAAGTAAGTACGTATTATTCAATTATGGGCCCAGTCCTACATTTTGCAAGTTTGCAGTTCTTTTTTTATGTTCGGTAATGTAAATACGGATTATCAATATTTTTTCGTATATTGACAATTTGATTTTAACTTGATTTGATTATATACTACTTATATATAACAAAAACTTACTACTTATATATTACAAAAACTTGATTTTACTATACTAGCTGGACTGGAATTGTTTGGATATGCAGTACAGGAATAATTTGTATAATAGTGTGGGCATCGGTTATACACGTTTTAATAAAGGCCGGCAATTTATTGAAAAAATTGTGAATATTAATCAAAAAGTTTTGCACAATTTATTCCATGTAACCAAATGTTAGTAACGAAAAGGAAAATAAAACAGGTCAAGCAAGAGTAAAACTTGCTCTACAAGGTTTCCGTACACATTTAGACATTTATAAACATTGAATGGTAGATAATATTCCTATTAAACTATTTATAAAATTTTTATTTTTTATAACAAATTTGATATATCTTTCACGGGCGCAAATAGTTTAAAAAATATTTCTTTTATTTGATAAAACTACAAATTATCGATTTTTTCCTTTATTCGTGCTATAAAACCTTGTTTCTTGCCAAATTTTACCCAATAAGTGTTAATTTATTATCCAGTATACAAATATGCGACATAAATGGCCGTATTTTTTATTGCCTTGACTCGAAAATTTGATTATTTTACAGCTGTAAGGGACCATAAACTAAAGTATTTTGTTTTTTAACTTGATACCTCCATGCGTTCCTGAGATAAAGGGTCTTGACCCAAAGACAGACGGGCAACGAAGTGATGCAGTAAGGTTTCCTTTTTTCCTTTTGAAACACGGAACCCTAAAAACAAGAATTACTGACGATGTCGAGTAAAATAGAGGCGTATTATGCGAAAAAAATAAAGCTAAACTAATCATGAAGACAGACTCATTGTTGGAGATCCACTTTGATGATTTGGGATTCATACGTAAGATTGGTTTAGTTCAATATCTATTCTGGATTCGATTAGAAAGCTGTGAGACCTTAACCATCTATGCAATCCAAATGGTGGATAGTGTACAGTACTTGCGGGTGATATCATTTTAAATTGTTAATGAGAGCGTTGGCTCTTGTCATTAGCTGGACTGATGAACAGTGAAGTTTTTGCCAATTATACGGCTACAAAATATTCAGTAATGACACCGTTAAAGCGGAGCTATTGGATACGAGTGCAGAGGTTGGTATCACTGGAACGTAGAGTGCGTTTATATTAAAAGGTTGAGAGCTGCGTAAAAAAGTAGTTCGCGAAGTTTATAGGACTGCAAACACGACAGAGTCGAAAATAAAAACGTCACCTCCATAACCTGTTAAAATAAATCAAACACTATAACAAATAATGCAGTTATAGTAAAAATAACCTATCAAAATAAGTCGAACACTATAATAATCAATGCAGTTATAGTAAGCACAATATTCAAGAAAACTGATTGATATGTTCATTCAGATGATCTCCGGACTCTACGGTTTCCGACAAGATACATTCATCAAATGTCACGTTCACGAAGTTTATGAGACTGTAGACACGACAGAGTCGAAAATAAAAACGTCACCTCCATAACCTGTTAAAATAAATCGAACACTATAATGCAGTTATAGTAAAAATAACCTGAATAGTAAAAATAAGAAATAATGCAGTTATAGTAAAAATAACCTGTCAAAATAAGTCGAACACTATAATAACCAATGCAGTTATAGTAAGCACAATATTCAAGAAAACTGATTGATATGTTAATTCAGATGATATGCGAACTCTACGGTTTCCGACAAGATACATTCATCAAATGTGTATTTTAACCTTAATGATAACAAAGGAAGATAATGAGTAAATGTTGGTAAAAAAAAGTTGATGACTGTGTACAAGAATTATATTATAAGAAACCTATATACAGGAATATTGTTTGTTTATAAAATCATTGGAAAAATCTTAAACTTTTATAAACTTATTGGTCGTTGATTTTTTTCTATTTTGATACTGTGTTACGGTATATCACCAAAAAGGCCATCTAAGCACCAAGCTTAAACTAAGAGACTTAGGTCAATAAACCAGTATTTAGATATGAACGTTAAGCTAGAGAAAAACAAAATCAGTTGTAATCAGGAACAATTTATGGAAACTCTGTTGCGTAAATTTACAATTAAATGAAACTACGTGATGTAGTATTATTTCTACTTTCTTTAAGTTTTTTACCACGACCTAGGTTTCGTTGTATTACAACATATTCAGGTGGGCTATTAGCAAAGATTGCTAATAGCCCACCTTTGTTATAGCCCACCTTATCTATGCTAATAGCCCACCTGAAGATGTTGTAATACAATGAAACCTGGGTCGTGGTAAAGAACTTAAAGAAAGTAGAAATCATACTACATCACATAGTTTCATTTAATTGTGAATAATGAATTTCTACAAATTTAACGCCAAATATATTCAATGCGTAAATTTAATAACGAATATTGTAAAAATGTTAACTTGAAATAGCTAGAAATCAAAATGATAAAGATCTTTTCAATAGCATATAGGTAGTTTGATTTATTTCTCACACCTGAATAACCCTGACATGTTATACTGTCTTAGACACTTAAGTTAATTTAGTAACTATAATAGTGAAACACCTCAGAAATATGCAAAAAGATAATTAGAATATCGCTGGTTAGGTTATCTTCATTTAACCTTAGATTGTATAGATAAAAAATCCCATACTGATTATTATTTAAGTTTTCTGGACGAGTAATTACTCGTGAATGGTCTTATCTAGTACATAGGCCCAATGTAACGCTAGTATTAAAAACATTCTTAAAAAACGTATTATCAGAAATTATAGTTAGAAATAACACGCCAATTATATTAGATAATGATGATATATAATGAAACCTTGAATTGTACGTAACATAGGCGAAGTAAATATTTGGATGTAAGATTTCATTTCATAAGAGGAAATCGCTAGTAAGTTGTTAAAATCTTACATTTGAGTACTTCAGTCAATGCATGTTTATATTTAATTAAAAGTTTGCGGAAAGTATAACATAATAATATTCACCGCAAATTAAGTATAGTAAAATTAAATGAAACGAATTAGTTTTATAGTTTTTGATTTCTTTTTGTATTATTTTTTAAAATGTGATATTAAGTTCAGTAATCAAATAACCAAAGACAAACAATAATTATAACACCATATATTACTAAATTGAATATCCGTACTTATATAATTGAATATCTGTAATTGAATATCTGTCTCAGAAGCGATTTTACCTCTTTCCCTTATTTGAAACTTTAGAATACAAACTTGACGATATTTGATGACATCTTTCTATATTTAACGTAGATACCCAACATTTTTTTTATAATAAATACATAAATTTCATCTTATCTTCAGAGCACTTTTGATTACGTAAATCGCCTTCGTTAGGCAAAATAACATCAACGCAAAACTAACTAAAAAGTAATCGTGAATGTAACAAATATTTAAGCAGAAGTAATTCTGAACATAGTAATCAAGTTAGAAAATTTATATAAAATCATATACGACGCGTTCCCTGCTATCGTAATTGAAACGTGTGAAAAACTTCAGAACTCCAAAATTGTACACTAACTCACACACAAACATGAGCGGAACCGGCGCACGTTTTGATGACACATTTACTTTATAACAAGAAAGTTGTAATATCATCAAACTTTTACGACGTATGAAGCTCGCTACTCGTCGCTGCTTAGCAAGAGGATGATGAAAGCTCGTAAAAAGGAAGCTCTTACAAGGTTGTCGCTCATCGCATTACGACCGTGGGATAAGCGTTTTAACGGTGTAAATAGTTGTCGTAAATTGAAACTTGTTCGGGGATGGAATCAATTCTTGTCTGATTATTGATGCTGAGCGATATTTGATCGTAGGGTCGTAACTGTAACTAGTCAATTAATTTATTGGCGTTTTTCCCATTTTTATTTGATTTCATTTGTATAACTTATTATCGCTCATTGATTGAAAAGTTACGAGTATATTTATATTTCCCGATAAATTGTCTCGCCTACTTAGGAAGGTGAAATGAAGTGAATTGCGTTATTTTCCTTATGTTGCTATTTCTTAATTTAAAATCTACGTCACATTTAATTAAAATTGTATCACATTTGTATTTAAAGTATTTAGTTATAAGCCATAATTTAACTAGCTCTCTTCAAAATCTACCTCATATGTCATATCACCACTACTATCACTTAGACCTTTTATGACATAACATTTATAGTGCCGTATGTTTCTAAAAAATTTATGATACGTATGATAATTTAAATTGACATAATCATAAAATAGAAAAAATATAATATTTGCTTGTGATAATAATACTATATAGCACTTTCAAAACTGAAGAAAAAAATGTAAAATTTTTTTTTAAATCATTTAATATATCTATTATCGTTCCTTTTTTTCAGATAAACTTCAATATATCCTATTGCTTACTATTATTTATAAAACATGATTTAGGTTATTTTAGAAGTTATCTAGGTATAAATAAAAATGCTGTCTTTAAACCAATTTGTCATACTAAAGTTAAAGATCTCTGGTAATTTTGCTAAAATGTTGTTATATATGTGTATATATATATATATATATATATATATATATACATATATATATATATATATATATATATATATATATATATTTAGTCAGTTAATTAAATCTGTGAAAAAATGTTTCCTGACAACTTGTTTTAAACTACAATAGACCCTTTTAAACATGTTTCAATGTCTTTCTGTAGTTTTTACTATAAATGAGAGAATGAGAAACCAAATATAAGGGCGGAAAAGTTTTTATTTCATATTTCATAAAACAATTATGAACCATACAGGGGACACAAACTAGGGATCTAAATATTTTTAAGGTGAATAATAAAGCGTTTAATGTCAATTGTTCATTATATCATTTTAAGCATAATTTGAACATTATCACATACGAATTATTTGAAAATAAAATCAAATACGTTCCATAAAAAAACATTAAAAGATATTTTTAAAAATATATCTTTTTAAAAACAAATTTATTGAATGTTAATATCTTCAATCTGTATTCTCATCCAGACGTGAATAAACATTTTCAACAAGAAATTCATATTTAATTTAGGTTTGTACCTGGAAACTTTCACTCACTTTTGGTCGAGTGAAATCGAACTAAAATATTCACGTGCATAAAGCCTCGATATTTTCATTTCCAACGAATCCGTATGTACCTCCAGCACTGCGGCATGCAATCAATCCCAAACAAAGCTCTGTTCATTAGCGGGCACGCATTTTGCGTGAATCGTATGCAAATTGTCGCTGGGCGTCAGCGCGATTTTGTTTTCGTGAATTGTTAATTATTATAGTCAATCTTTTTCAAGAAGGTGTTCTCGTAATGCCTGTCAACCTATGTTAACGTATGAAAATATTTAGTGTTTAAGCGGATATGTTTAGAGATTATAACAGAAAAATCAAAATAGCGAGGGTAGATATAATAAGAATTTTAACTAAATTTTAACGGAAAGAACTTTTATCCACACAATCGTATATTTTTTTAAGTGAGTCCATATTTCAAAAGTCTACCTAATGCAAACATTATTACGGTAAAATTTTAAGAAAATTTCAAACGACACTTTGGATCAAGTTCCAGAAGGACATAATAAATTTGTATTCGTATCAGTTGCTCTGTACAAATCGTACAATTTTTCTGCAATATTTAAAATACGTGTCAGAAAATGAACGATATGTATATCCATACATATATTTTGAATCCATTTAACTGTTTCAAAACGCAATAATTTAAGGCCTTAGATTATATATTTGTCAAATTATATTTAAAATCATATATTTCTTATTTATTATATACATCGATGCACTTTTCGTTACCGTTGAGTAACGATAAAGAAACAAATAATAAATTAACAATATATAAAATTACTCAAACGATATTACCAGAATTGAAAACAATAAGACTTTTATACATTCTCATTCAAAACAAATATTTCACATTCGGATACCCTTGAAAACAGAAAGACTATTAAACATAAGTGAAAATCCATGTACGTATATAAATAAATAACATATATATAAATAAATAACGCTTGTGTATATGTATATGTTCGTGCACTTATATACCTGTGTAATATATGACAAATTTATAATATGACTTAGAAAGGATTATATAAAAGACAGAAGTGCGTGTTAGAAGGGTTTCATAGCACCAAACAATATTAAACTTATAAGTTTGTATTTCTCTAAGACACTGTGAAAACAAAAGTTATAGCTGCGGTCGGTACCGAAATTATCCCATATCTCAAAAACTACACATCGTATCTTATTGAAACCAATTTTTCCTGAAAGTTTATTTTAAGTTCCACTTCCTAAATTTTTTTTTCAAAATTTTGCATACGTTATTTCAAAAGTCAAAGGTGGTGACATTTTTATAGATTTTAGAAGCGCATATTTAATCCATTATTGCCTTAAAGAAAAAAGTTATTTTGGGACCTCTATATCATTTTTAAGATCTATCTGACGACACTGCAAGTACTTAATTACACACACACACACACACACACATATATATATATATATATATATATATATATGTATATATATAGTGACACCCCTAATATTACTTTTTTCATAAGTATTTGACAAAAACGTCAGATTTTACATGTATGAAGAGATACGTGTTAATATTTTTTTCAATATTTTCTTACATAACAATTCTACGCAAATTACTTATTTGTAAAATTTCATGCACATGTATCTAAAGCAATAGGCTATGGCTGATGAATTAATGAAAGGCCGGACGGACATTACCTTTTAAATTAAAAAAAATTGATAACATTTCAGACGGCTACATTCGTATTAGATATTACGATTTCTACGCAACGTACTTATGACGTTAAATATCACATAAATGGCAAACAATTGCAAGTAGATCAATTTTATTTCGTTGGCGTCATAATATTTGCCATTCGACACTTGCGGTAAATAAAGGCCAATGTCGTAAAAATTGCTAGTTTTTCACGCTGATAGAGTTTCCTTTAACGTACTACTTTAGAGAATATCTCTCAACAAGTGTTCATCGGCATCGTTTTATATGTATTTGTATATTACAGACGGCTTTAGCAATATAAATGCACGTGCCACAGAATTTAAGGAGAATCATTGCACGTAATAATTTGTTCTTATACCCATCGGTCTGGATCAACTCGTGTAATTACTTAGATGCAAATCACTTCTTTATGAAACGCTTATTTTATACGCCGATTTACAATAAATAAATCTGAGGAAAAACTCTCATATTTTATTACGATTTCAATATTACGAACAGCCCTAGGTTTTCCCGTTCCCGGTAATGGGGCTTTACTTTCGGTAAGTTTACGTTTCTAATGCGGTGATGCGTGACCAATGATAAATGATATTCTTTTTTTATCAGAGCTTGCGCGTGTATTAATAATAGCCGTACTATTTAAGGTCAGGTGTCACACCTAGCTTTATTTTAATAATTTGTAAAGGTTCTAACTAGATGCGTATTAGTCAAGCGAGTAATTAAGAGAGTAATTTGAAAACCGGATTAAGAGCAAATTTGGAGGGAAATTGTCTATTCTATCTATTGTTTTTATTTTATTTTTATTTAAATAGCGAGAGCATGTAAAACTAGGCTATCATTAGTAAAAACAAATTTACAATTATTTGTGGTTCGTATTTGTTGTAGAGAACAATTTATAGCTAAATATTACTTGATAAAATTTACCCATATTTAATATTCAATATCTTTTCTATGCACAAATAACAAGTTGTTATGAAAACGGATTTAGAAGAACAAAAGAACCCTATTTTCCATTTTATAGAATTGGAGTTTTTTTAGAAGCGGAAAGAAAAAAACGCTATCCTTTTATTATATATATATGATCAAAAAAAAAAAAGAAAAAATATATATATATATATATATATATATAGGGAAATTTTAATAAGGAATATTATAGGGAAGTTTTAATTTTATTTACGTTGTCAATTGAAAGATAAATATATAGGGATTCTAGAACTGTTTTTTTTAGAATTTTACGTAAAATATTTTTTGACCAATTATTGAAAATATTCACCAAAAAATATCCCCATCCTCATATCCAAAAATGCCAAAAATGCAAAATGCAGTGTCATTAACAGATTACCTTATGTTACCAAAAACGAATAGCTATGATTTTTGGTCGTATATTTTTTGAATAATTCACGATATTTTTACGTCTAGGATAAATAAACTAGGAAATATATTGACATGATGACAAGTAACATTATTATAAGAAAAATATTTTTATGTTCTCAAATGCTTAAAGTAACCGTATGGTATAAACTCTACTTAAAAATTTTATTCATAATAATTCAACTTTACATATTACATTCTATATGTCAATTGTCTTTGTAAATGATAAAAATTCCTATTAAAATAATTACTAATAAATATATATATATATATATATATATATATATATATATATATATATATATATATATATATATATATGTATATATATATATATATATATGTATATATATATATATATATATATATATATATATATATATGTATATATATATATATATATATGTATGTATGTATATATAAGTTTTTTTTTCATTATTAATAATGTTAGTTTTTATGGTTCCACACATCAAGAGGAAAAAGGAACGCTAATAAGTTTACGTCGTTGTCTATTTGTCAGCCTGTCAAGACCATTTTTCTCAGAAGCGCATTGTGGTATCAAGTTGAAATTATAATCTAATACTTAAGTCTACGGTCGCTTGGAGCTATACAATCAAGCTGTGTAAAAATCAAGATTCTCAGTCAATGGAATCAAGAATAATCCAGAAAATATGACTATTTATGCAGTATAATTTGACACTCGCACAAATAAATCAAAACCTATAGGGTACTTCCCGTTGATCTTGAAACAAAATTTGGCAAAAAGCAAGGTCTTAGAGCACAGGTAGAGAAAAAAATCGTGAATTTGTAGTTATATCTTGTCAAATATTTTTTAAATATGCGCCTGTTAAAGATATGGTAGGCAATATATTTTTGTTCTAAAACAATCTAAATTTTGTAAATAGTTTAATAAGAATACTATGTAACATTAAATATCGAAATGTAATGATAATTATTACGATCATTCAATATCCCGTATTTGTCCTTAGTTCACTTCCTCTTACAGAATTTTTTTCTTAAGTAGGCTGAATAAAATAAAATTGGACATTTTTCCAAAACCTTCAAAATGCACAGTTTTAAAATATTTGAAAACAAGAAATAAATTTAAATAAAAATATGCCGAAAAATACCCAATCTGTCTAAATAAAACCATTTACTTCAAGTTTTGTTTAAATGAAAACTTTTATTTTCAAATTTTCTTAGAGTGTTAGAGATGACACATTATTCAGAATATTGCTTATTTTTTCTTGAAAATCTTTTATTTTTACTAATACCTTTCGATTTTGAGTTTAAGTTTAACGTCGGTAGAATCACTGGCATACGACAATATTACAATCATTGACTATTGAGTATGTTACTTTGTAGTGTAATATTTCGCCAACGAGGATTAAAAATGCAAATTTGTAAATTTAACTTCAATTTCATTTTAAAAGGTTTATTCAGGCATAAGCCAGTACAATTAAAAGATCTTTGCCCTTATTTTATATGTATAGTCAAGAAGAGTTACGTGGAGTCTTAAAGCAAAACATTAAATAAATTAATGTTTCGCTTTATTTTAATAAAGATTTCTATTTGAAGCCTGTATTTTTCACTACTAGCAGCCTTACACTTTCATTGTACGTAATGTTTCCTTTGAACACCTACACACGAGCCTCTTACATTCAAATACATGTCTATACTTAGAAAGTCGTATCCACTTACATTGAATGAAATCGAGAAATGGAGTTTAAGGCTTTACTTTTTTATAGCCCCAGGCAACCTCACTTCCGGTAAGCGCTTGCGTGCCTTCAACGCTGCGGCATACAATCAATCATAAACGACGCTCTGTTCATGAGCGAGCACGCATTTTTCGGGAAACGTAGGTAAAATACCGTTGAATATTTTTTTCGTAACTTATAGTTTGCAACGGTCAGTGTATTTTCTAAAAAATTATGTTTTTGTTTTAGTTTTAATATAACGTTATATCGTAATAATATAAAAACAAGTTATACTCTATGCAGTCATTGGCTATTTTAAAAAAATTGGCTCTTTCATATTTTATCCTGTACAATTTAAATTATTTTGGGATTCATTTTCTGTTCATTTTTATGGTTACGTAGCGATTTCAAACCCTTATGATTTGGACATGCTCTCGTTAATTGGACTACATAATTCCAATTTAGATATATTTATATAAAATTTTGCAAGTAAATACCTCATATTGGGATCTTAATAAAAATCTAGAAAAATATTATAAAAACTTTTCTTTCTAGTGAAATATCATTAGGTAAGGTAGGTAATAGTAAGTCCGGTTTGTGGAAAATTAAGTTTAAATATGAGCTGCAAAGTACCCTCACCACTCCGTCGCCATTTTAAAATTATTCAGACGTGGCAGGAAAATTTAAAAAAGAACTAAATATTAGCATTTTATGAAAACGTTTGACTAAAAATATTTTGATAAATTACATTAACGATTTTAAGAGATAAAAACAGCTACAAAACCTTGCTCTATGCGTAACGTAACACGCAAATGGATGAATTTGCATTGTTACAACCTTTTTATTATCAATATAAATACCTACCACTAACACTGACTTGCCGTGCAGATACATAAAAACATTTTAAAATTTAAGTATTTTTTTTATTACTGGTCTGACATATGTTTTAATCAAATCGTATTCCACAAATAAACCAATAAAATTAACTGTAAAAATTATCGGAAAACTATCTCCCTTTAATAATTAAAAGAATTCGTTGTAATTATGTTCCTATAACTTAGGGTCGTATTGAGGGTTTTTCCTAAACAACTTATCCTTTTCTAGAATTCTTTGTATGAAATGCCTAAGGTACAAAATAAAATAATATTAACAAATATAAATTATAATTGCAACGACAACTAAAACAAAAAATTCTCAACTGCTATAAATATACATAAAAGAAGTTATACATATTTATGATTCATTATATATGATAGAGTAACTTAACATCGTAATAGGTGTTAACTTCTAATTAATATAAGGTAACCAGAATATAACTTAAATTAATTAATAATAGCGTAAACTACCAGAAAAAAAAAACAGAATTAAAATCAAATGTTGTAGAATATTGAAATTTAAAATTGATAAAGACTTCCTAAACTGAAATAAATCGACGAACATATTCGTAAGCTATTTCTGATTATAAAACACATGACAAAAATATTAACTTTTTTATTTAATTAACCACCGAAATACCGTTATAATGACTTTAAAAATATATAGTAATTCGCATTAAAACATTTTATATATTACATTCTTAAATTAAATTTAGTATATTTCTTAAAATTAGTGTGTGTTCTTTAACCATTTTTAAATGAAATTGAATAATTAACTACTTTTTAATAAAGGCATTCCACCCTGATGGCTCTATATACGCTGTACTTGCAAATGTCAGAAGTCAACGGCCAAAGAAAGTCACTCCTTAGGATTTATTCCAAGGTAACAATAGATTTACTATAAACTTAGTGGTAATATTTCCCCTCGTTCACAAGAACGTACGTTTGCTCGTGCTTTGTTTTCTTGGTCGCGTACAAATGTATTATTTGAGTCCATCATGTTATAACGGAACGATATAAGACCCACTTTATTTCTTTGATAATGCGCAAATAAATAATAATTTAAAATTTAATAATTTTAGTGGGATATAGAAATTGAGCCACACTTGGCTTGGCATTTTTATTAGCATATTTTGTTTATTTAATAGTTTTGAAAGAAAAGAACAATTTTTTATTTTTGCCTTTTTAACAACTTTGCGAGTAAAGGATACTTTTTCAGAAAAAGTAACTAAGAAACTTTTTTTTCAACATGCCATGCTCATATTATGTCAATTTCTTTTTTATGGATTATATATTTTTGGATGGTAAATAATTAATATTTTTAACAATATTACCGACTAATTTGGAAACTTGGCGATGGACGAGAGGTTTCGTTAATCTATCATCTTGGTAATATATTTCGAGTTTAATATCTCATGAAACATTAATAATTTATATGAGAAAAATAATCGAATTTTTCTTTGGAAAGTATTAATATTTCATTAATTTTCTCATTTAACTACTTATTAATTATTATACTATAATCATACATTGTGAGTTATAATGTTTTAAAATATGCAAATAAAAAAAGTCGTCAAGCACTAGGAGAACTCGTACCATGAGTTTTTCACATAAAACAAGGCACTTATTAAACATTTAATCGTATACAGTATTTCTAATTAAACTATATAAACATAAATTTTACACGACGTAAATATTTTACCTACTATATTTTTCACAGGCGTAAAGATGCATTATACAAATGTGTAATTCCACAAAGAATTAGAAATCATTGAAGTTTGAATATTTCTCATTAATTTTGCTATAAGACTTCCCATAGTGCTGACTTTCAAGATTGTAGGTCGACCGGAAGTATCCAATAGGTTTTAATTCAAATTAGTGAGTATGAAAAACGTATGAAAAAGTACACTTTAAAGAGTTGAATGTTTTTGTTGCCTGAACTAAAACTTGGATCTTTTAAAGCAATCTAAGGCTATAGACCTCAGTATACAATATTAATTTCAACTTAATGCCTCAAGCACTTTCTGAGAAAAAAAGTTTTAATAAAAAGATGGACGAATAGACAGACAACCAAGTGGTTCCGAATAATTTCGTTTTTTTGTCTTGAGGGATGAAATTAAAAATTAGTATTTATTTAATTATTTTACAAATTACTTGTCCAATTTTAAAATTACAAACTCTTGTAGAAATTATTGAGTTCTACTTTTTAAAATAATAGTTTACGAGAAATGGCGCGTCAAAGATAGCAAATTTTTTTTTGTTCTAATATCTTTTCATTTTCATAATTAAATGAAACTACGTGATGTAGTATTATTTTTACTTTCTTTAAGTTCTTTACTACGACCTAGATTTTGTTGTATTACAACATCTTCAGGTGGGCTATTAGAAGATTCTTTGCTAATAGCCCATCTGAAGATGTTGTAATGAAACGAAACCTAGGTCGTGGTAAAGAACTTAAAGAAAGTAGAAATAATACTACATCACACAGTTTCATTTCATTGTGAATAATGCATTTCTACAAAATTAAACCTAAATATATTCAATCTTTTCATTTATTGACTCGAAAAAATTAATTTTTTTTGTGGCCTACTGAATTCTTTAATTTCCTTTTATTTTTCTATTTTTTCTAGTGGCAATAGGTTGTGAAATGCAATAAATATAAAAATTATAATTAATATCTCTTCAGCTATTAATTTTAGAGTAATGAAAATTGTGCACAGTTCCGCTCCATAAGTTTTAACCACGTTCACCAAAAATCTGAAAACCAGAAAAATACATTTTCATTATTTATTTAGTAAGCTAACGCAAATTTTCAAAATTATTTTAATCAATTTACATTAATAAAACAAATATATGAAGGTAAATAATACCTTTTTTACGCCTCTGAAAAGAATATTAGGTGATATAACTACTCTCTGACTACGACTCTCAGTTTTGCACGCATTAAAGTATTCCCTTTATTCTATTATTTATTAATTGATTTAAAAAAAAATTGCTACTTGCAACAGCATTAAACTATTCAAATTATTTATCAGTACCTAAATGGGTTAGCAGTTTGATTTCTGTGGTTTTGTCTATATAATAGTTAACTCTAGACTCCTTCAATTCGTTCTCAAGTTCTTTTACTACGGAAACTCTTTGTTACATTACAAGTTACTTATAATTTTTACGAGGATTACGTATTTAATATTTCCAATTATCACCTCACTGAAAGTTAATATTTTAAAGGAAAAATATTCACAATCCAAAGCCATGTAGCGTATTTATAACTAAATATGATATGAATTGCTTCGATTTTATTGATTATTGATTATATATTAATTTTAACTAATAAAGCCAGTAAAGTTATCAATAAAATTATTGATTTTTGGTTTCATTTGCATCGTTTACCTATGCTACTAGTGACATTTAATTAGTTTCCTTTCGTTGTCGATTTATGGTTAAACGCGACGATACTAAAGTGTCGTGTTTAGATTTCAAGTGGTAAAATGCATCTCCTTGGACCGTATCGATAATATTAGAAATATAATATTTTTTTAAATTCTATTAGTTTGCAAACTAAGAAATAAATTAAAATACTTCAAAATATTTAATATATAGTTTGTTTTAAGCGTTTATATATTACAAGACTCTGCCGAATGCAAATTCGACAGAGGCTTGTAATATATTCGAGACGAATGCATATCCTTGGACCGTATGGACAATATTGGAAATATTATAATTTTTTTAAGTTCTGTTAGTTTGCAAACCAAGAAATAAATTAAAATACTTCAAAATACTCACTTACTGCCTTACTTACATACCCATTGAATCATTTTGAAGATTAGTTTTAAAAAGCGATGTTTTGTTCTTAGGTATATTTAATATATGTATTGACACTCGTGATTTTTTTTTGTTTTATTTTAGTTTTAAGAAAGAATAAAAGATTTGTTCCAAGCTCGATCCCAATACTTCCGAGTACTGTACTCGGAAGTATTGGGATCGAGCTGTTGTTCTACTGTTAGACTAATCACTAATTTGGATGTAACATATACGTAATATGTGTGTATGTATATATATATATATATATATATATATATATACATATATATACATATATATATATATATATATATATATATATATATATATATATATATACACATGATATTATACGGCGGTAAATAGAGATTAAAATAGTTACGATATGTTCTCAACTTAATTCTATATATAAGGCTACGTTACTTAAGTTGTTTGTTTTGTTCCTCTGAGTGTCTACATTATTTTTATTTATTATTTACAGACTTTAATATAAACAACTGATATGTATGGTGAATTTATCGCTGCGAGAGCAATCCCTTACAGCTAACAAGAATATCAGACCATCCCCGATCGACGAGCGGTCTGCATTCGATTCCGGCTGCCTACAATGCGTCGATTCTCAAAAGTGTGATGAATCCAACACACCACGGCGATAACCGCTGTTCAGTTAAGAATACAAGATAAAAAAGTATTGATCTAACACAGAGATGGCGCTTCTATCAATAAAATTTCCTTTTAATATGTTGATACACGTCTTTCAATAACGTACATCAGATTTCATTGATCTGTCAAATGATTTTCTTCATACAGCTTTTTAAATTAAACCAGTTGTATGTTTCATTGAAGTGGATAACTAGAATTTTGTACTGTAAACAAAAAATCCATTTTTCCGGTTTATCGCCAATAGAAATCAATTCAAATAGTAAAGCGTCTACTTTTTCATTTTCCTGATGATAATGCTATAGATATAAAAAGCCTGTTTAAAAAATGAAACGGATTGTCGAAGCACAGAAGCAGTACATGAATGACGAGGCAATTGCTTTGTATATTGATGCAAAATTCTCAAGTAAGTGTAAACTATCAAATATTACATAAACAGCATATTTTTCTTCTTTATACTACCTAAGGAAGGCAAAAAATACTTCTTTCATGGAACTGACAGTAGCTAATGAATTAGGTCATTTTTCAGATGTAAAAAAAAATTAGCGGCACTCCTTATTGAAGGCACAGGAACTTGTAATTAACAATAATGTACCGAATAATAGTTAAATAAAATGGCATATGATTATATGCAAACACAAACAAAGATAAAGAGTGTAGGAAGCCCACACGATCTATTTATTTAATCATTTATCCCAATATATCTCTGGAATACAGTAACTAAAAATTTAAATTTTTAATAATGTTGACAAAATTATTGCCATTAATTTAATCAATGATTGAATATATTTGGCTTTAATTTTGTAGAAATTCGTTATGCACAATTAAATGAAACTACGTGATGTAGTATTATTTCTATTTCTTTAATTTATTTACCACGACCTAGGTTTCGTTGTATTACAACATATTCAGGTGGGCTATTAACAAAGATTAATTCTTAGGAACATCCAACAGCATTTATATGTTTCAAACACAATAGCGGAAACCTGGTTTGTGCGGATTTTTCCATTGTTTATGTTAGTGAGTTTATTGCAGGGGCGCAGTGTAGGTTTTATTATATTTCCGAGAGTTATACAATATACCAGTATTTTAGTGAGGGTAATAAATTCAATTGTTGTTATTATGTGAGGTTATACAATGCAAACTTTACGGTGTATGTAATAAAATTAACTGGAAGTTATTATCGGTAATATATTTATACAACAGCAAGGATATTTGAAAGTAAGGTCAAGATAATACACTAATTCTACATATCTACGGTTTTGTGTATTCATATATTTATTTATTTCCTTTATTTTTTTATTATATATACTTATATTTATATGTGTATTTGTGCTAAAACAATTTCCAGGGCACTGTAGTATCAATGTTGTATATTTATATTATATCAATAAGATATTGAGAATGGGTGATGATATTATATTTAGTTGTTCATTTAATATATTAACCTTGGTATCTTTTTTATTTCTGTTTATTTCTAATGTTTCCGGGATATTAAGTTTATTACCTATTGTATTTATTTGTAATATATAGGGGGCATTATCAGTATGGGGGTGATGGTTATTTTCAATAAGATGTTTAGCAAAGTGAGATGTGTCTGGTTTATTATTTCGCCAGCTGGCAATGTGTTCTTTATAACTTGTATTAAAATCTCTTCCTGTTTGACCTATGTATACACTATTGCAGTCGTTACATTTAAGTTTATAGATACCACTCTTATCATGTTTATCTATTTTTTCTTTATCATTAATAAGGGTTTTACCCAAGTTATTTAAAGTACTATACGTACATGTTATATTATTTACATTTTTATTATTAGTTAAGAGTTTTCCTAATTTGAGTGACACATTACTTATGTATAGGATAGACTTAGAGTAAATATTATTGTTATTTGGTACGACCGGGTATATTTCTTGTATTCTTCTTTTCTTGTTTCTTGTATCTTAATTTATTATGGTACAGTTTTGTGGCAATTGATGGGTCATAATTATTATTTATTGCGGTTTGTTTTATAGTTTTTATATCTTTACAGAAATAGAAACAACTTTAAAGAAATAAAAACAATAAATATTATCGATAATAACGTCCAGTTAATTTTATTACATACACCGTAAAGTTTGCATTGTATAACCTCACATAATAACAACAATTGAATTTATTACCCTCACTGAAATACTGGTATATTGTATAACTCTCGGAAATATAATAAAATCTACACTGCGCCCCTGCAATAAACTCACTAACATAAACAATGGAAAAATCCGCACAAACCAGGTTTCCGCTATTTTGTTTGAAACATATAAATGCTATTGGTTGTTCCTAAGAGTTAATCTTTCCTAATAGCCCACCTGAATATGTTGTAATACAACGAAACCTAGGTCGTGGTAAATAAATTAAAGAAAGTAGAAATAATACTACATCACGTAGTTTCATTTAATTGTGATTAATTAAATTAATCAATAATTTTTTATTATTTCAGTTCAGAAAATTATTTCAGTCGGTTTATATGAATAAATTAAAGAGACGATTAAGAATGTATCTTATCTATATCATCAAGTGCGACTCTATGCATCGTCTAAACACCCAGAAAATAGAGGCTCCTGTTTACATACTCAGAAACTCGACCTCAATATCATCAAGTCAAGTTGACGAATCAAACTTAGCTTTTCCCTTAAATTATAACCTGTAAACCTTGATTTTTTTTTCGTTCAGCTAGTTTGTGCGTATCTTCAGCACTATGGCATGCAATCACTCAAAAAAGACTCGGTTTTTCGTCAATCGTGTACAAATTATTACCAGACATTAAATAAAGTTTGTATTCATATAATAGTATGAAATTATTGTTATGATTATAACGGAAACGACCCGTATTAAATATATGAAAATACATTTCACACACCACAGAAAATCTTTTCGTAAAACTTTTAATTATTCGTAGAACTCGCCGCGAGGGTGTAAAGATACGTAGTATTTAAAGGACATTCAAGGTTCATAGTATTTGTATCTACTATATATTATAATATTATTTTTCATGTGAAAAAATGGCCCATAATTGTTTTCATAGGCCAAACTAAATAACTTATCTGCCCATGTCTCTATAATTTATTAACCATATCCATATTTATGGAATTCCATTGCTACGATTTTCTGAATTCCCTTACTCGGGGACTTAGTTTTCTTATAAAACGTAGGAAAACACTTTCATTAAGATTAACAAAAGTGTCATTTCAACCATCTAAACAAAAATAAACCTAATTGATATGGTCCATTTTTGTTGCCTATTTCGGTGTAAAAAATATGATTAAATATCAACTTGAAACCTAATTCATAAGTTTTTCCCTATCTTTATCCGTACTAAATCACTATACAAAAACAACATTTTAGTTATCTATAACAACTTAGAAAATCACAAAGCATACATAGTTTCTATAGGCGTATCAAAGTAATATCAATATAGTTTCAATCAAATAAATAACTATTTACATTTGTTTATTTTTTAAACACCTAAACTTTACTTATTGCATTCGGTATATATGTTTATATCAGTAACATAATGAAACCAAACGTTTTTCATTCCTTTTGAGCACTACTCAGAGTGGTTCTCGCCTTGCTGGCGCAAACAATATCGTTTTTTTTAGTTACCTACCTTAGCTTTGTCCTGGTATATTTTCAGGAGAATAAAACTAACTTAACGCAGAAAATTACCATTCACATCTGTAACCCCTTTTAAAAAATTAGGGGACAAAGATCTTTCGTTTATAACGTAAATCCCCACCAAAACTTATCCAAGTTTTCCAAAAAATTGTTGTCCAACTTTTTATGAGGGTTTGAAATGAAAACTACACCGATTATTGGGATGACTATCATCGATTTCTTTTGCAGGCAAAGTTGAGGATTTTTTTGTATCAGAATTTACCATAAATCAATAAAGTATTGAAAATATACAAAGATTTGACAGTGTTCATGGTATCCTGCTAAACTAAAAGAAATTAAAACCAATACGAGAGTGGCAAAACAAAATATACTTACACAACTACATTCGTAAGGACATAGACCCTCGAATCGTTTATCTCGTGAACGTAAAACAGCAATTCGGCGTACATCTACAGATTTAGACGGATTGGGATCACAGAAAGATTTCAACTCACGTACGCATCTCACGTCGTAGAAAATGTGCCCTAAAATTTGTTTCTATCGAAACCCAAATATGAGAACTGCAATATAATCTCCTTAATACTTGATGCAATTTAATATTACTCTCCTCAGTTTTATAATCTTCATTAACATTAATGTTATGATAATGAATTAAATATCAAAAGAGTTGAAATAAATCTCAACTAATGAATATAATTTTATCTTTAAAAACGCTAACAATCCAATTTGTATCCATCCAATTGAGGAAAAGTCATCAATAGTAAAAAATTCCGTTTTCGCACACGCATTTTTTTTAAATTTTTATTGCGAATATTTTCTTCGGTAAAAGGTTTTCTATAATGTACCCTAAATCTGAATAAACTTATATGACATATTAGCTTTCAAATTATGCAAAATGACTTTAATAGTCCTAATAATTTCGATTCATCCATTTTAACTTAGCGCCCTTGGTTTTATGGCCTAATTGTTAACAATTTAGTTTCAACTTCCTTAGGGAACATAGAATCTAGTGAATTACTTTAAATTTTGTACTGTACCTTAGGCATTATCGTAGTGAAAGCTTAACTCAAATGAGCCTATTATTTACTCGCGACACTAGAAATAAAAAGACAGTAAAACATAAATTTCCTTGAGAACTATTTAAAAGGATCAAAAATAGCTTCAGTTTCAAATTAAACCATAACAATTTTCTCAAATTAATTTAGTAATTTTTGCTTGATACTCAAAAAAATGGACAGGCAGAATAGATTCTAAAAATTTTCCTGAATAGCACATACTGCTAATTTTTCCCAAAATACTGTCAATGCTCTATGCATTGACAGTATTTTGGGAAAGTAGTCTTGCAGTAGAACAGACATACTTGGAAAATATGTTTAAAGATTCGTTCATTATTTCAAGAAAATATGCTTTTGTAATAGAGCAGTTGCTAATCATGATAATTTATCATATAACATCTATTGTATTCAAATACGAACGTGAAAGCAAAATTAAAATATCATAGAAACTCAACTTTTACTTTCCAATTCACGGGGTATACTCTTGTTCTAAAATAACTTATGTTTTTTTATTGAAACAAGTTTCAGATAGTAATATTTTTTAAGATATTTTCTTTTAAATGTATTTCTTTCTTAGTAGGAATCGATCCTTAATATTGCCATAATATTTAACTGATTTATAGTACGTGAAGATGACGCATTACGGCAAACTCAGTTATCTTCTTTTAAAGACTGGTCATAAATTGGAAGAAAGCTGACTTCATTTCTCCGATTTCCTACGCTGTAACTTTTGCAAAGAGCGTCTGCCACGTTGGGTTGCAAAAAAGTGATAAATGTTTAATTTCTGGTTTCGTTAAGACATAAGTACATATATTTTATAAATATTGTATATATAATAGCTAATGAAATGTAAAATATTGGCTACACATATATCCAGATAACAATGTGAATTGCGATGGCTTGGATTTAGTGAGGTATATATTGTTTCAGTCGGCATAAGAATATAAAATTAAATCAATAAAACATATTTATTTCCTCCCATTATTATTTGCTTTTATCATTTTAATTAATGAAGACCTAAAAACATAATCACCTAAAAATAAAAGCATTATTCGATTAACGATATTTTTTAGTTCTAGTTTTTTTTCATTTCCGTCAACTCCAATACAAAAAACATTATCTCATTTTCACTACACAATTTCTATGCCTCGATCGAATATGAATCCGTAGATTGCCGATAATATAAAAATAACAAAAAATCCACGTCGTTAAGGAAACACCTACGGATGCGGAAATATTATTCAAGGACAAATATAATAGGTTCAGGAAGAAGCTCCTTCCTATATCCGTCTTCTCTTTTTATCAACGTCATTACGACTACAATGTTAGTTATTACTTATTGGTTGATCGGATAACTGGTATATAAAAACAGATTGGCAAAGGATTATTTTGTACAATTGAAGCAAAGTCTATAATTGAATCATTACTTATGTAGCTATAGGCATGGGGCATCAAATGTAGACGTAGCGACTACGCTGCTAATGCATTTGAGTATCACTTCATTTAATTAATCAAATAATTTATAACATTATTTAAAAAAAATTTAAACAACATAACACACTTCCTTGGCGTAAGTGTGTTGGCTTAAGGACTGCGTAGTAACAATGTGAATCTTAATTATATACATACACGTGTATATATATATATATATATATATATATATATATATGTATATATATATATATATATATATATATATGTGTGTGTGTGTATATATTATAAAATTATATATTCCACTCTGCAGTCAAAACTACATATAACAAATGAATGGCATTTGTGCGTGGTAGTAGCCTCAAACCTCCCATCGTGCACTATGGTGATTGCGCGTCGATAACTTTAAGAGTGTGGAAAATATGAGGTTGAAAGTAGTCGACCTCGAAAATGTATGATTTCCAACATGAAAATTCCAGTTTTTTCTAGAAAGTTCTATAAATTTAGAGAAATTTCTACAATGCTCTAGAATATTATCAAATGCTCACAAATATTAATTGTCCTCACACTTTTTCTTCATTCCCACGACCCAACCCTTCTCAATTCTTTTAATATTTATAATATTATACAACGATAATCAATAGCTAATTTCTTCTCCAAAATAAAATTATTTGCTGCTCGTTACCCTCACATGGTCACATGGACTATGAATTCCCCTTTACACGACACGATTGCATGAACTATCAGTCTTTATTTGGAAACACGATCTCATTTCCGTCGAGTAAAATCACGAAACGCGCTGGCTTGACGTCTCCGAACCTTACACTTCCACTTCCGATGTGCTCACGCCTTCAACGTAGAGACACGCGAGTAGCGTTTCGTGTACGCTATGCAAATTACGGTTTGACATAACGTCCAGTCTTTTTTTTATAATTTTGATTGATAATGGGATTCGTACAGGCTTTAAATCTAAATTTTGTATAGAGTAGTTAAAGGGTTAATTGTTTTGAGTTAAATAACCATAAGGTAAGAAAAATTATGTAAAAATGTATAATTTAGTCCCAAAGAGCGTTTTATTATATATGTTAATATTGAAAATCATTGTATGAAAATATCTAAAAATATCAACGAAAATCATTGTCTCAAAATATCTTAAATTATCATTATTAATAACTGCTCTATTGCAAAAGCATATTTTCTCAAAACAATGAATGAATCTTTAAACATATTTTTGCATTTGTAAGAGTTAAGTATGTCTAAAAGATTTCTGTAAAATATGTAATTTTACAGAAATATTTTGCCACTACATTTTATTGTGATGAGAATCTAAACACCTTACGATCCTCGTCAGAAAAAAATAATTGTCATTTACTGAACTGACGATAGTATCAATTTCAATGAAACTTTGAAATACACCCCGCATGCATACTTTATTAAATACATATAAAAAATAATGTGTTTCAAACAGAAAATTAAAAACAGTTTTATGGAGCTTATGTCAGTTTTGGTATTACATACAAACATTATTTATTTAATATTCTTGCTTAAGTATACTAGGTATACTAGTTAGTATTTTACTTGCTCGAGAATTTAATAAAAAATAACCTTTCCCGCTTGCTTAAGCAAAATTTGCTGATATGAATTTAAAAAAATAACATTTTTAACAAAACACTTCAAATTTCCATCAAAAATAAAATATCATTAAGTAACTAAATTTTAAAAAAAATTATCTTTGTGAAAAAATTTTGTATGCCAGAATTTAAAAATATAGATAAGAACTTTTTATAAAATTGAAAGAGCATGTCGGTAAATTTTATTTTATATGAGCATGTTATGCATATTTAAAACTTTCCATCAGGGAAGAACCCTTCAATCTGTAAGTCACATACATATTTGAAATGTTTGATTACATAAAAATGATATCAACGCACTATTAGATTTGACGCCCCTTGCAGTTTTACCCGTGATTTTTAAAAATAATGCATACAATCTTTTCCACATTAGTAGATCATAATTAATGTATTTTTTTTTTTTAAAGATAAAGTACCTAACTCGTTCCCACTCAACTACACATTGCCCATTGTAATGGAAAATCAATTTTCTTGTACGTTAATTGAATATCAAATAAACAGAAACAAGTTTGGGTTACTATTTAAGGTTACGCAGAAGTCATAAATTTATATGTATAATATTTTGAAAAAGGGGTTTATGGAACTGAATTGTGTAATTAATTTAGATATAAAGCAAGTCGCACACACACGCATATATATATATATATATATATATATATATATATATATATGTGTGTGTGTGTGTGTGTGTGTGTGTGTGTGTATGTATGTGTGTGTGTGTATACACATATATGTAGCTGCCGTCGTGTCGGTTCACTTATAAATGGGGGTTACTCAAAAAATTTTAATGCGTTTAGGGTACTTATACTACATACGGGAAGTCCTTATTAGCGATTAATTATGGTAATTTCACTTCAGACGAGGTACGAAATCCTCGTGCGCGAGGGAAATATTTTTCGAAGACCATTAAACCATGCTTACGATGCTGGATCGTTTTTTAAAAAGCATTTGAAAAATATTCAGGTTTTTACTATTATACATTGGTAATTAAATGAAAAAATAATGGCGTTGTAATTTTCAGATAACAAAATAGGAAAAGTAAACAAAGAATAATGACATAACAGAAAAATTTAATTATTTGAAAAAGGCGAAATTTTGAAAGGAAGCAAGATTCCTTTAATTTACAATTACTTTCATTTCCTGGCGTATATTTCCATTAAAATGTTATGTAACCAACCAATTATATTTGTAATGCCAAAACTTTATTTGTTTGAGCCTATTTTCACTTTTCACTGTAAAAATACCAACCCTTGGCGGCGGGCGTGGCTCGCGGGGTAGCTGTGACCATCACTATTTACATATTTAATTTATTTACATTTTACATACGTAATTTCAGGTTCCGTACTTTCGGAAATAATAGGAAGAAATATATTATTTTATATTTTTCAGTAATTATGAAATTTTTGAGACATTTAATACGCTTTATTACGATGCTAAATGTAAATTTTCTACATGAAGCAGTTTCTAAGAAAAATTGCTGTGACTGGCGAACAGGCGGATACGTGAGTGATATTATACAGATTCGGTTTTTTCCTTTTTGCCCTAAAAAGTACCATTAATAAAGTATATATTTAAATTTTTGTCTAAAACTATGCAATCTAGACAATGGAAAAAACATTTCTTTAAGGGATGTTTTAAAAAATATTTTGTTTTTGTCCTTAGGTTTTTTATTAAGAAATAAGTCTTAAAAATATTTGTTTATGTATATTTGCATACTTTATAAGGTCAATTGTATTGAAAAATGGAATTAACTGATTAAACTAGAAGATTATGTAAATAAAAGTGGACAGCATAATGGCAATTAATTGTTTCTGTATAAAAAAGGAGATATATTTTTATTCCATTTTATTTCGTTGGCAATACCGAGGTTCAAATATTTCAATCTAGGTTTACCAACGAGTTAAGCTTAATAAAAAATATTTCTTCTTTTTAATATTAAGTTCTCTTTTCTGAGGTAATACCAGATTTACCAGAATTTAACATTAGAAAATAAATAAATAAAAATGCGGTAAATTTCTGTCTACTTCGTAAATGCGTAAGCATCATATTATGAATTATAACATTATATGTCACTTTAAGGAAACTGAATACAAAATGTAAATAAATAGTATGTATTCCCATTTTTAATAATTTGTTATCTAACACTCTCCTAACTACAAACAGCGTTTTGGTAATATCTCTCGAAAGTTATTTCACTTTTCCCTTCTGCAACTAGCCTTATCAGAAATTATTTGGATGATTAAAAAAAATATCTTGCTTATTTACGTACATGTTTTTACGCATAAAAACAAGAATTACAGAACCCACATTTATATATACAGAAGTCATAGCAAATATAAAAAAAAGAAAATACCGCAGCGATAGACGAATGAGCACTACCGACGCTGTTTTCGCTTGCATGAATATTTCCATAACTCACGTAAACGTAGATTTTATATGATTGTTTTCTTTTAAACAATATACGGAGTGAAATTGTAGCAGCGAGGGCAAGTCACTCTGTGTTTTCGATCTGATAATAATAATATTTTGTTAGGTGATGCTTATTATTAGCAAGAACATATGTCTACGTGTTTTATTTTATCATAAGTCATTATTATTAATATAAATTTTATTATTGAATATATTTGGCGTTAATTTTGTAGAAATTCATTATTATATAGAAATTCATTATATGGTAAAGAAATTAAAGAAAGTAGAAATAATACTACATCACGTAGTTTAATTTAATTGTGAATAAATTTTGTTAGTTTGTTCGGCTAATATATCAATCTCTCTGTTAATTATATAACGTTGTGATTTGATCTATATAACCTGTTTTGGTTCGACATGAAAGGAAGTAACTTATTTACAGTTAGGTATAAGTTTTATAACATAGAATATAAATAACTAAAAGGTTATTGTAATTCGAACTTATATTTTTCTTAAATGATGTTTTGTTTTCAAGTATAAGAAGTGGTACTGCTTTAAGTTTTCCTTTAAATAAATATCTGATTTAGCACAAATATTTATTTTATTTTTTTCATTAATTGTGTCATATTTTTATTTTTCGCCAATACGATTAAATATTAGCAAACATATTACTGTCCACCAAATAACAATATAATTAAATAAAAAAATTATAATGAAAATAAAAATAATATGCAAAGGAAATGTATGAGAAATTAATTGAAATCGTATGTGAGAAAGCAAAAATTTAATATTGTAATTTTTGAGTATTGAATCGTGATTAACTTTATTAAATTTAGTTATCATGGAAGATTTCCTCATTGCTCTTAATTTTAAACGACAAATTATATCTTGCAAAGGGGGGACCTTTCCAAGATATACTATGTCGTAATAAAATTTATTAACTTACGATATGCAATAATACCACGTTATTATTTAACTTGCACTAATATATCTACTCAATTTACATTAATATTACAGCGGACATAAAGCAATATTTGCATGAACTTTTTTCACTATTCTATATTACTAAAAAAATAATTAATACTTTAATAATTCTGACTTCATATTTTAAAGTTCTATGAGTGTAATGAAAAAATCGGGTCATAATGGTGTACCAATTTATTTATATTTGTATTTATATCCTATTCCGGATAGATTAGTTTATAAATATATGTACCTTACATGCAAATTTGAATATATTTGTAAACATATATGTATGTGTATGTATGTGTAATTGTGCATAAGTGATAGTGCGTATGAGTATATACATGTTTACATACGTTCGTATGTGTATAAATTAATAGCATTACCCGCGACTTTGATCGCACAAGAATTCATTGATAATAAAATTGGATATGATAGCGCATTTAGCAATTATTATAATCGTGTAGTAAAAATAAAAAGATTATATGATTAATTTATTACGACGACACATTTGATATATCGTAGCTAGTATTTAGCAATTATTATAATCCTGTTGTAACAATTTGTAGACTATAAATTATTTCAACTATAGTTCTCAGTGAGCAGGTGTCCGTCAAAGTTGTATGAATTCACATGTAGGTCTATACGGGTAGATGTAGCTTGCGATGTGCAAAATCCAATTAGTATTTGCCAATGGGTCCTTTACTTTTTTTGTAATTGCTGTAATGTTTTTATATAATTCTTGACCGAGTGTTAATAAAAAAATGTAGATAGACAAAAGTCTATTTATATTTTATATCTAATTAATAAGCATTATAAATATACTTAACGCATCGAGGATTCCGTACCTCATTAAAAGTTAAATTACTATATTTATCCTAAGTCATTATTAATATGGACTTTGCAGCGCAAAACATATTAAATAATACATGATATAATTAACCAAGTACGACAATATCTCAACAAATATGAACTCTCTAATTATCGTTATAGTTTTGCTACAACGTTTATGTTAGCTTTTAAAATCCTTAGCTTTTATTCGTACTTTTGGTTTCAGCTGTTGTGGAAATAGGGAAAAGGAATCTATTTTTGCATTTTATTCAATATATATCTATACTACATACAATTATGACATAACGGCCAAAATTTAAACATAAACAATTACAAATGATTTCAGAGCAATAGATTCTCCTGTTGAAAAATCGTTAAAATAAAAAAAAACCTATAACGCACTGTGTTTTCAACACAGCGAAATAAATATTTAAAGGAATGCGCAGACGCTATTTTCTATTCAAATACAGATTACCGGAAAATTATTTTCATAATTTTTTTAATAATTTTAATATTTATAATTAAAATATGAAAAATATGAAATATAATTCCATGTACTATACGAACTTATAATCATATTTTTACATACGTAAGTGGCTACACATAACTTGCTGAAGTCAAAGGTTGACTTAAAGACATAGATAAAAATATGTGAATGTTTTTGCAGTCTTTCTTTTGAACTCGTTTTGGACATAACATCAAATCAGGTCTGTTGAGTGTTATTTGTATTGATATTATTTGTGGATATCCTAAGATATTAAGATTATATTTTTATCTATATTTTCAGCACTCTCAAAGGTAACATTTCTAAATCTCTTGAAAAACCTGCAGGGATTGATTGCTGAGTAGCGAAATGTGGCGTGTGTCAGTCAATTAGTTGTTCGCTTTCTAACAAAAATCTCATTTATCATTGCTTGCGTGCTACCGTACTAAGGATTTGACCTCGCTGAAGGAGAATGTTCAAAGAACCAAAGTTACAAAGATTATAGGAAATACCCTTTGAATTTCTTCTCGTTTAAAACCAGACAGGGCCCTTAAGTCGAGTTAATTACACAGAAGCGTATTGGGCAGAAGTTAAATTTTGGTAGGCGTATCTAAAGATGATACAAAATAAATTAAATGTTAGTATTTAGATTTTAAAATTATATTTATGAAGTATTATTGAACAATAAACGAGAGGTTTGCAAGTTAATTTCTGAAATGCTCATTTACTTTAATACCTACGTTGTTGGCTTTACTTAGAATATTTCTCATTGGTTTCTTAAATTTAAATTAAACTTTTCTTGCTTAATTAAATTTAATCTTTTCAGTCAGTCTGCTTTTTACATTAACGAAAAAACAATTGTTTTTTTCTTCAAAATTTTTATTCTTTTGAAGGAACGTGATTAAAGAAAAACTTGTGGTCACACTAATGTAATTTTTTAAAAATATCATTCAATATTCTGGCATCAAATTTCAAAAATTGTAAAAAAATTGCTTAAAAATATCCAAATGTCACCTAAAGAGAAGGACATTCGTTGGAAATAGAACGTAAATAAGGTAGCAGAACGCCATCGTATGCCGCATTCAGATTACAACGAACCTGAAAGATATCTACTAAATGGCAATTTAATAAATTGAATGCACAAAATAAAGGGTTTGCCTATTACTTCTGTTTAATACATGAACAACACACTATATTTTGCAAATAAATATTGTCATGCCTATTAAAAATAAATTTAAAGAATTATCAGTCTGTAAAATTTTCCATCAAAATTTTAAATTTTACTCTTTTCCCATGTATTTTTTATCAATTGAAGGATATCCTGAGAGTTTAAATTCATGACCAGAACAGATTGGTCAATAATTACCAAAAACACGCAAGTTGCAAAAATTTAAATAAAAATTTCATAGTTTAACTGTATTCGAATAAAAAAAAGCATTTTCTTTTATAAAACCAACATTAAATATACTCTCTAGTATATTTAGATAACTCTAAATAACTTTTCAATAACATTTTATACCCTCAGATTTTGTACGCTAGTAGGAATTTTAGATTAAAGTACGTTTATATTCATAGTCCACAAGAGCTGAAAAATAATTTATATCCGTATATTTCATACTAGCTCTACCTACTACTTCTTTTGCGTGAAATTCACAATGAGAAAATTTTTTTTTTGTTACAAGAGTATTTTTAATTAAAAATGTAATGCATACCACATTTTTGATACAATTTTTTTATAAAACTGAAATATCAATTAATTTCAAAAACAAAATTAAATAACTGAATAATTAAATGTGAAAATTAATTGGCATACAATTTTTATTTACATAGATTTTAAATAACATAAATATAAATATATATATATATATATATATATATATATATATATATATATATATATATATATATATATATATATATATATATATATATATATATATATATATATATATATATATATATGCAGGTTATGTATCCTTTTTTTCATTCAAGGAATGGTATAATAATTAAAAGTGTAGTGTTTTTAGTAATCCATTTTTATTGGCTTTCAAATTTTTTCTCACTTTATTTGCTTATATACATGACTATTCCATGGCTGATATAAAGATTTTGTTGCACTTCCATTTAATATATTAATGGTGCTTTGTATTTACTTATGGAATGGTTTCCATACAAAATTGTGTTCGGCATGTTCGAAAAATCACTTTCATTAAAATATACAATCAAATTTACGAATCTACTTTAAAAACGCGCTATTATTTCATAAGAAAATGTTTTTATTTCTATAATAAGATAAATGTAAAAAATAAATATATATATAATACCTGTCAAGCACGAGTGGAACTCGCACTACGATGCTTTATTAAAATTGTAATTTCATAAATGGAAAATGTATCGCGTACTATATGTTTTAAAGGAGCACATTTAAAGTTTTTTTTGTTATTTTATGTAACTAAAAACGTCGATTTTTCCTTTACTTGTGCCGTAAGACCTTGCTTCTCACCAAATTTCATGATTCTATTATCAAAGATGGGCTATTAGCAAAGATCTTTGCTAATAGCTTACTTGAAGATGTTGTAATACAACGAAACCTAGGTCGTGGTAAAGTAAAAAAGAAATTAAAGAAAGTAGAAATGATAATATATCACGTAGTTTCATTTAATTGTGAACAATGAATTTCTACAAAATTAACGTCAAATATATTCAATACACTATAGATTTTAATTCATATGGAAGTGTCAAAATATATGGCATAAGTGGGCGTATTTTTAGATTTTTTGTATTATTGCGTTGAATTAAAAGCTTGATTTTTTACAGCTTTTTACAGCTTCAAGGGAACGTAGAGAGCTAAGTATTTGACATTAATTTCAACTTGATGTCTCCACGCATTCCTAAGAAAAAGTGTATTGACAGACGGATAAACTGACGAGGAAGTGATCCTTTAACGGTTCCTTTTTTTGTTGAGGTACAGAAGCCTAAAAACAAATCACAGAAAAAAACTTCTACAAAACATGGTGAAATAAAACAAATAAAATGAAACGAGAGAAGAAAAATGAATCAAGGTCACCGGAGACAAAAAGAATCTTCACTACAATTGCTGGAACACGCTAGGAGATAATAGAACATCCTCGTAGCCTGCATCTCATCACGTTGAAGATAATGGAGTTCGTCTTCTTTTCCACAAAATGCTAGATGAAAATAGAGCATTTCATCCTCCTTATTTATCATGCTAAATAATGAAAAGTTGCCGCACCGAACCGCTGGAGAATAACAAATTTCCTGACGCCTTTGACGTCTTTCACCATGAACACTATCGTACCTGCGTGTATGATATACTTCACTCAACTATTTGTGATTTGTATAGGGGAATAGAGGGGCTAATTCGTTGTTATACTATTTTATGCACCGGTTTTAAAAAAAAACAAAGAAATCGAAGGTCGGTTGAGTTATGGTGAAATATTCATCAAAACTCCACCGGTTATGACATCGGATTAATTTCAATAGCGTCATTTTTTAGAGGAAATTTGCTAAAAATATCCCCAATGTCTTTAATTCAATATAATGGATATACAATAATATAGCAAACAATAATACAATAACATAGCATTCTCCTATTATTTTGTAAATACGATGTATATGTACTATAAATTATAAGCCCTCCAAGAACCTAAAAAATGAAGTAAAGTAATAGTCTGACTAAGTCCTAATACCATTCAGGCTTGATTTAAGTATATTAAGTTTTTACTTATTAAGACTATAATAAAAAACAAAACCAGTTAATAAGAACCAAATAAAATGAAATTTTTATGTGAATTAGACTATAAGAGATATTTTAAAAATAAATTTTAATTTAACAAGCCTTCTCTATTAGTTTTTTTTTATCTAAATCCAAGACAAATGTTGTAAATTGAAGGAGTTGAGAAGCCTTCTTTTTTTAAAGTATGTTTTAAACTACACGCTTATTAAAAAATCATTGTAATCAACAACAAAACTGACAAAATTTTATTAATTCTGTTCAATATGTAGAAATTTAATGTGGACAACTTTTGACTACATGAAATGATTTTGAGCATTATATTTTATATATTTTTGACTAAATACGTCAACTGAAAAAATTTTGTTACGCAGAATGTAGTTTACAATCTTTATTATATAAAATTAAATACCAATTGTAATAAAAATTTCTAGATTAATTTTTTAGTTACTACTGCTAACTACTCAGTCTGCCAACTTATTCAAAGAAATTTCAAAGCAAATTAAATAAGAAATCTGGAAGCAAGGATTGCTCATAATTATAGTTTACTGAACCGATAGACCTTAAAATTAATGACGAAATTAAATAAATATTTACTCATGTGCAAATGACCATGTACACCTATTTTCCTGATAGTATTTAGTTTCCGTGGAGAGAAAATAAATCAACAGTCTTGCGCTCCCAAAATATTGGTCTCAAATAAAGTATTAAACCATGGTTATTGGTCAATACATTGACGACGTAAATATATTACGTCAACTGTTGAAGTAATTAATATATTATTACAATACTAACAGAAATTGTAGATACTTAAATAAATTCACAGCAAGAAGTTCCAACCCAAAACAATCACATAGTTCACAGTTCTGATGACGAATTCAATAGCTATTCAAAAGTTACTGTCACCGATTTGTTTTGTAATTATATCACGGCCCACTGAGCCACCCTAACATTGCCCAGGGGCGCGAGCTGTCCATAAATAAACTCACAACCTCGGTGCAACAAGCCCCTATGCAAGTGTCCGCCCAGCGCGGCGCGCGTCAAGCTTCGTGGAAAACTGCATTCAACGCTCGCCCAGACTTATGCCGGGACGTTTTCGACATAACCGTCAGCCGAGTCTAGCCCGGGCGGGAACGGTGTGCCTTCAAAGGTTGGCGCATGTGCATACTCTCTCTCCGGGGCTATCAACAAGTAACCCAACAGCAGTCGCGTGCTAGACGAACTTGGAGGACGTCGCGTCATAGTTTACAACGGGAAAACTGATATAAAATATAAATTTTATTTAGGCAATATATTCTAAAATATTTTCCTATATAAAACGCGCCGATATCTTTACAACGTTCGTATGACAAACAGCAGTATTCTAATAGATTATTATTATAAAAGAAATTCGTTGTCGCCATAAAAAAGCCGATATTTTAATAAAAGTTATAAATTAATTAAGTAAAAAGATATATTTAACTATATGTATATTAACTCTTTATTGTTCTACGTTCAACTCCTCGTTAATCGAATATATTTGTTAATGTTGTTCTTGATCTATTTTTTAAACTTGACGTTGTTTAGAGAATATCTTGTTGTTACCCGACTGTTTTTTCAAATAAAGTTTTTTTATGGAGAATAATTAAAATAATATTGACTAATCGTACGCGTATTATTAAATCTGTTTCGTCATTTAACTTCTCCTTAATATTTGAAAAGTTAATAATAAATAAGCTTATGGTATGGTAAAATAAGTGTTGAGAGGAAAAGTGAAAGAGAACTTGGCTACTGGGTTTGGGTGCTGACATTTTATGGTATAAATTATACTGAAGCTTAATATTTGCTGTTTTTCCTTTTTGAAAAAAAAATTATATCTGCTTGGTAAGTTTTTTAATTTTTATATACATATACTCTTGTAGAATATGTCTTCAACTATCCTATCCTGTAATTTCTATTATTTCTTAGATGCGTATATAAAACTAAAACAGTTTTTCGAAATACTCATAGAGAAGTATTATGAATATATCAAAATTGTAAAAAGATAAGCCGCTTAATGAGCTATTTGTAAAAAAAATATTGTGAACAAAAGTATTACATAATACTTCGCGGTATAGTTTCAAGCCTATTTGTGAATTTTTTTTTAATTGGAGGTAACAATTAAATATTTTTGATATTCGCACCCTTACGTTTATTACACTGATAAATAAATTAGCACTGAGTTAATATAAAATCCCTTTTTTTATATATTTTAACATTCTAAATTTTACACGTAAATGTAATTTTGTTTGTCGTCTGCAGTAAACCAATCCACAATTTATTAACACTTGATTCCAAAGGTGTTTCCGTAAATTTTCCCCTGACGACTATTAAAAGTGTAATAAAAGGAGAAAACTCCGATAATCCCCCGACAAACTTTGGTGTAAGCAATTCTATAGACTTGTTTGTACGTTCTAGTTTCTTCCACTGATAAAGTAATATGAAAATAATTCATTTCTCCTTCGTTAAACACTATATATATATATATATATATATATATATATATATATATATATATATATATATGACAATTAGGACTACTACTACTTGCGTCATTCCTAAAAATAAGCTCGATAAAATTAATAAGTAAATTTAAAATCTTGATCTCAGAATCTTTTTACTCCCTAAATGATGTATATTATTTTATGGAAACTTTTTTTTTTAATCTATTTAAAAATAAAATAACAATGGAACTCTTTTCAAACACTAATTATAAAAACATTGTGTTTGGTTAATATATACAATTCAAAGTGTTTAATGAAGATACATAAATTCAAGTTGAATAGTTTTATTACCATAATGTAATTAAAATTATTAAGTAATTGATAGCTTAAAGATTATTTGCAAGAATAAATCTAAGGCCCTTTTATATCTATGAAGAATAAACAACGCATTTCCAAAAGAATATTTATAGACAATTTAAAAAAAAATATGTTTTGTAACGTAGAAATAAAATAAAATAAAGAGTTTTCAGTAGTTTTGTAAATGTTAAATTAATTTCTCAAAGCATTAAATTTAATTCTTTTTCTACCTTCAATTTTAAGCAATAAAGTAATAATAAGTAAGTAAAAGTGGATTTTTCGAATAATAGTTAAAGGAATCAATTGAGACATGACTAAAAGTAATTTACAATTAGTTATTTGAACACAAAATTCTCAAAAGTTTTATTTTAGATCTAACAATTTACTAGAAACTAAAAGTGGATTACAGTTAAATCAAATATACAATAACTTGTCAACATTATATAGATTAGGTTTGCATAATTCATACGCAACAAAATGTTATTGTCAAATTTTACAAGAGTAATATAAAAATACTAGAATGCATAGAAATATTCTAAGTTCCCGTTTTTCATTTTTAAGATATGTCAAATTAAAATATATCTTGACTTATTATTTTCAGTTTACGTCTGTCGTTTACGTCTGTCGTAATATATAGATTCTCATCACGACGATTTTTAACTCATCTTAAGTTAAAAGTTTGGTGCTTCAGGGAGACAAAATATAAATGAAATAATTATATAAATTTAGCTTCTTGCTGTGTGCTGAATCCAAAACAATATAATAAAATCATATGTACCATAATTATTTTTAAATTTGGAAATGAAAAATGAGTAAGAAAAAACAAAGACGAAAATAAACTTGTTGAGAGTAGGACTCGCAATATCTTATACACTTAGGTATATATGGACATTTTCGGGCAAATAGTATTTCTATTAAACTATTTCAAAATACCAATAATATTTTTAACCATATAAATATGTTACGTAGTACGTGTTTTACAGGCGTAAAATTATGGTGAATTTATCAGAAAAAATTAATGTAAAATGATGTCAATTTTTCATAAGGATTTCGACCTTAACAGCTTCAGGGATGAGGGGTAGTATATATTGTTTATGAACTATCTTTAAAACTATATTCTATAAAATTCTTCAAATGTAGTTTTTGAATGTTTTTTCTTGCTTTTCAATTGGTATCCCATAGTTATCACTATGCGATTTATCACTATGCCAAATTTCGACGTTCTACTTTAAATGGATTTTGAGAAAAAAGGTGAATAGAGATAGACTGACTGACGAACAAATGTCATCTCAAAACAGTTCAGTTTTCCCCCGAAGCTAAGAATAAAATATGACTATTTTTAAAAAAATATTTAAAAAATTCGTCGTATAGATAAGTATATAATACAAAGGATATATGTAATTGCAACGTCTTGCGTAATAATATATAATTTTTCGGGTTTGAACATGAAAGTCTATTAAAGAGATTCTAGTATCTCAAAGGCAGGTAACTGAAGTGTTCTGAAATTTTTCACGTATTTGTTACAATTTTAAATTTTTGAATTAGGAAGTAGGTCATATTTACCTGCAAATAGTGAAAAGTTTTAAAAAGTTGAAAATAAAAAATGAAGAAGCGAAAAACAACATTACGAAAAGTAAATTATTTTATGTGATGTTTCAGATTTCGAAAATATGTTAATGTTAACATATATCAATATTTACATGCTTTGTCTTTGAGAAAAATCCTAAATCTAAACCGATTTTTTTAAAAATATCTTCCGCTCTATTTCTAAAGCTGCCGGTAGGACCTATTTAAAGTAATCATAAATTTATAAATGTTGAGGAGAATGCAGAAATAACAGGAAAAATAAATGTTACGGAAGAAACTATCGTTTAAAAATTTAACAGGTTTAACTATATAATTTAAAAAATTTTAATATTTTTCGGTTTTACAAACTCCAATACTTTATATTAAGTCAAAAATACAGGACTGAAACCTTGTAAAGTGGAATAGTTACGACAAAAAGGAAAAGACTTGAAATGAACACAAAAAGAAGCATATTTCCAACGAGTGCTGAAATGGAACTCCCTAATATAATCATGGATATATCAATTATCATTCTGACGAGTTACGAATTTTTCACGAAAATGAAGAAAAAATATTTAAAATAATGAAAATGGGATTTTGAGGGAAAAAAATAAGAAATAAGTTATATTAAATAATAGAGTAAAATATGAAGATTCAAAATAAGAGCACATGTAATAGAATCTGACTTTTCTGAAGACACAAAATATCTTAATATGTTTTTTTATTTAGATTGAGCTAGTATAATTTACGAAACATTTATATATTTGTTTTGTACAAATATCTACAGTAAGTGAGAAAATGTGTTCAAGACGACGTAAAAACAATTTTAAATGTTCGACAGTTGTTAGATAATGCAAATTTATTAAAAAATTATGTCCGTAAAGAAAACGAAAAAAAACGGCCAAAAACTTCAATATGACGTATCGTCGCGTCGATACACCCCTCTATAATATGATGAAAAGTTATAAGTAGATTTATAATTATCATTTTACAGCTGAGTGATGTAGCGTTGAATTAAAATTTTACAATGTTTTACTTAAATATCTTTTTTTATATATTATGATTTACTTCATAAAAATAGTGAAAAAAATTATAGAGCGACGATAAGTGTAATATAGAAAATGGCCTTGACTTAAAATTTCCTTAAACCAGCCGAGAACAAAATTAGCTAATTAAATACTTGTAATAGCGCAGATGGTAAAAAATCGTGACCAAAGAGTCCGTTAAATGTTCGATAACACGAGCTATGTACAAAAAATGGTAAGAGAGAAATCATATCCAACGTTAAAGCAAAATTTACTACAAGACAACATGAATAACCTCGGGGCCATTCAAAGATATCTTCCTTTTCCTTTGATTTTTCTTTTGTTCTTTGCTTTCCGACTTCTTGGCTGCGGTTAACGTCTAGGCTATTTGCTTCGTCGGTCAATTTTATAGCCCAGCATTGTTTGTTCTGATGTTCATTTGAAGTATGCGTTTTCTTTTTTCCTCGGGGAATTGTAAAACATTCCTTTAATGGAAGAATTTGAGCGGCATTTTCCTTAGGAAATTTTTATAAAAGTCCTGTTAATTTTCTAAACAATGCCATGATATTTATTAAAATTTACTTATGTAGACCCGTAATACACATTTAGCAGTTAACAGTATGGGTAAAACATAGTTTAGAAGGCTCTATTTCCTAATGCTTAACATACTGATCTTTTACATCACATACATTATATGCCGTACTAGAACACTTCTAAACTGGTTCGTTCCTAAAACTAGTATATAGATTCCATAAAAAACAATTACTAACCCTAATAATAATTCAGAAAAAATATAAGAGACCATATAATTGATAAACGCTTATGTATAAAGTGAATATTTATTACGTAGAGCAGAAAAAAAATTAATACATTTTGCAATACAAGTGTATATTCTCGATGTAAATTTAATAATTAGTTCTTAATTTCGTTAAACATATAAATATACTCTCATTTTGTTTATTTACGAGTGTTGATAAGAAACATAAGGAAAATCTGAATTCGTAGTAACGCGAAGCATGAATGCATGAAACAGTAACGCGACGAATCAAAAGGTGCAAATCTTGGCGTTATAAGATACATAGAAGGTAGAATGAGATGTAACCTGCATTGTTTTAGTTCAAAAAGAATATGAGTTGATATATACTCAAATTTTAAAGGATTATTTTTCTTATTAAAAATGCTATTTTTTAGAAATTTCCAAAAAAATTTCAAAGCATTTCACAAAAATAATTTTCTAATATTTTCAAATTTGCATAAGTAAAAGTAAAAAGTCAGATACTAAAATATTTATTCATATCACCAATATATTTATCTAATTGCAAACCAGAAAAAAAACTTAAAAATGTTAATGTGAATAATATTAAAAAAAATTACCTCTTCAATAATTAATGGGCTCCCATAATATACTCCTATTTTTCAAATATTTCAATACTATGAATCTCCATCGTGTCAAATCGTGTCGTCTGAATGCAGTTTCCGCGTACTGGATCGAAGAAATAGTTATAAAGAAAATAAATAACCAAAATTCAATTTTTAAAATGAATAAAAGTGCTACAATTTATACAAAATGTAAAAATGTTTCTTTTTCAATTAAAAAGATAAATAAACCCATAAAATATGAAACGCTTGTCTTATAAATATTTACATATATGTTTTGTTAGTCATTTATAAAAAAAATATAGTCTTTACTTAACACAAAACATTAACGTTCATCTTATCTATTATCACAGTTATGACTTTTAAACCATTACTTATATGTAGTCCTCAAATATCTTTAAAACAATCTATATTAGAAACATTTAAGGACAGTACAAAAAATAACGGTTAAAAAAGGATATTGTTTATGTAAAACGGATACCAAAATAAAGTTTTTAGAATGCCTATTTGTTATTATCTTTGGTTCGCTTTATTTAAAATACAATTGAACCGATTCTAAGGAGACTTTCAAAGTTTCTAACACAAACGTTATATTGCTGCTGCTATCATATTACAATATCTGAACTGTAGAAACTGAACTTTATAACAAAAATTTAGAGGTCAACAATTAATAATTATGCATTATTTATAGCAAACCAATTTCAAAAATTGTTTTTAGAATATTTATTTATATCTATGTTGATTTGTTTATTCGGTTCCGCTTTACATTTGTGCATAAAACATAACTGTATACATTAAGCTGGAATCTTTAATTACACAGTCTCCTAAATAACATTTCTTCTAAATTGTTGCATTATGATATCATGGAACTGAGCTTTAGAAAAAAATATGAAATATCATCACACATAATAGGTAAACTTAACTAAATTTGTGTATTTTTATTTTTATCTTAACTAAATTTGTGTATGTGTATTTTTAACTTTTCAAAAATAATTGTATCGCGACCAGAATTACAAGAAAAAATATGTGATATAAACAAATATACGTATAACAGATTCAGACGTTTTCGAATATCTAAAATATGTCACCTGAATGGTATATGGGTGTGGTAAATAATAAACTCGCCATCTTAATTTATAAAAGAAATTCATTACTTATCAGTTTTATTTAATAAAAAAGAATTTCATTACTTATCAGTTTTATTAAATTAAAAAGTATTACCATATCTAATTAATGGAATCAATATTCCTTTATGTGAACCCTATCCTGATCTGGCACTTGTCGCCAGCGTGCATAAAACGATAAAATTATTTCCTTGTCGAATTTCTTTTGAGCTTTTTGCTAATAAATTGGGCAAATTTAACTTCAGATATTTTAAGGCTTATTATGTCTCCTTACCTAATTTTAACAACGAGCAAAAAGGATGACGAAAGCGAGGGGAGCGAAGAGTATGGTTAATGAGGAATCATAGTCCATCCAAATGAAAGCGTTTTCAAGTATCATAAAGGAAACTTAGTAGCTCAATCCACATATCTATATTATATTTCAAGGTTGAAGAAGTGTTAGTTATATGGTAGCTAAATAGGATATTTCCTCTTCAAAGGAGGAGTTGCTTTCTTATTGCAGTATGCGAGCATGATGGTAACTTTTTCGAACAACGCAATCTTAACCTGGAGTCTTCTTAAATAGTGCTGTTTATATTTTTTTTTTGAGACACATCACTGTTGAAATCAGTTTAGTAGTTCAGTAAGTACGAAAGAACAAACTTACTCGCATATACAGCCTGTGACAATCATGAGGTTATATACCCTAGCACACTCTCTGGATTAAGATGAGTCTAAGGATACCACAAACTTATTGAAATCACTTTAGTAGTTAAGTCTGTACGAGGGAACATACCAGCTTACATAAATGCATCCATATATACCCAATTAAATTCATAACCCTTCCTCTACCGTAACCGGGTAAAAATAGCGGGTTTATACGTTGCCAATCAACGTAAAGATAAAGCGAGTATACACATTTATACATACATTTTTACAAGTTAAAATAAATTAATCAAATTACATGCATTTTGATTTAAAACTTTAATAAATTTTACTTTACATTACAATATAAACTTTTTTCAAGACCTATTTTTATATCCACTTTTAGGAAAATCTTGTAAGTATAGTTGAAACTATTGTTTTAGTAAGTTTTATGCAATTATATGACATATCATATATGGAATATACTTTTGATATAAATGTAGTAAATTACGCTATTCATAAACGTACAGATGTTCATCTTGGAACATATACACGATTTACTCTAACATTACCTGCCTCAATTTACATTCACAGTCGAAAATCAATTTCTGAGTTTCACTAAACACTTAAAAAGGGAACACATTTACCAGTACAAAATTTCCGTTTCCCTTCATTAAAGATTTACAACCAATCGATAGAGAAACGCGCATATGATTGACGGAGAAAAAAGCGGTCGGGCTCACACTGTGACAGCTTCCATTTTAATAATTTAGCCACGCTTTCAAATCTTAATCCCCTAAAACATTAACATCGTTTATCCAATTTGATTAATGCGTACCCGACCAAACTTTATAGCAGACTGTCACTCAAACTTTGTTTAAAGAAATGACGTATTGCTCGACACTGGTGCGGTCTCGAGTATCGCATTCTGATTCAATTTTCTCAAATAAGAGTGCGATTTTTGGGGAAAATTACGAATTTTAGCGTTTATTTGCGGCGACTCAAGGAGTTTCTCCCTCGGGCGTTAAACGTCAAGCGAACTTCGGACAGTTCGCTCCTTTAAAAATATTCAATTATGTAATTCATCCCTCTTTTTAAGTCCCTTGGTGCTTGATTCACGTCGAGCGTTAATGGCTATTACAGCCTTAGCTTTAGTATTGAGAAAAAGTTTTGCCCTAAATGATATCGCTATCATGTCTTTGAGAATAAGTAGTTAAGGTATGAATAAAGGTGGCAATTGTTCTGACATCCTTCCACGGAACCGTCATCGTTGTGTTACCTTTACAAAAAATTGTACACTTCGTATTAGTTAATTATATTTTTTGAAGAAAAACGTTCTTTTAATCATGTGTAATCTTCTAAGCGCATGTATTATACAATGCAATATTGTGCTATAATTCAGCAAACATACTGCATGGCAATTTTATGACTCATGTTAATTTATAAAGTGAAAATGAAATATTGTGCTATAATTCAGTAAACAATGTGCATTGCAATTTTATGGCTCACGTTAATTTATAAAGTGAAAATGAAATATTGTGCTATAATTCAGCAAACAATGTGCATTGTAATTTTACGGATCTCGTTAATTTACAAATTGAAAATGACATATTGTACTGTAATTCAGCAAACGCACTGCATTTCAATGTTATGGCTGACGTTAATTTATAAATTGAAAATGAAATATTGTACTATAATTCAGCAAACATATTGCGTTTTAATTTTATGGCTCACATTAATTTACAAACTGAAAATGAAATATTATAATGTGTTTCAGCAAGCACACTGCATTTCAATTTTATTACTCATGTTAATTTAAATCAAAAATAAAGAAAATAATTTTCCCATGTATTACGAATCCAAAATGTAGGATTTTATGACATAAATTTACGTAAAGAAGCCGACTTCCTTATCTTCTTTCACGCATTCTTGAAGTATCGAATATCACAGTTTTTACTTGCTTAATATTTAATAAGGAACTAATCAATTAGAAATATTTTAACACTTGATGGGACCAATCCGTAAATTTTTATTTAATTTCCGTAGCAAAATCAAGGAATCCTTATTCTCCATGTCCGTATTTCCGTCAGTTGATGAGTCTGCTGTCTGTCGGCCACAGTCTCAGTTTCTACAATTGTAAACGTATATACCCGATATTTTGGAAATAATTATGAATCCTAAATGAGTAATAAATAACAAGAAAAAATTAAATGCACTTTTCCTTATATATAATTTAGGAGCAATTCATTTTTCAATTTCATCGCGTGCCATTTTAATGAAGTCTTCAAAAAAATTAAATTGAGATTTCGTTCACCATTTTCAATTTGTAAAGTTCATTTGCAAAATATTAAACAGTAAACTGATATGCAGTACGTTCCTCCCTTACCTTCCAACAATCAACTATGGATATGAAAAATCTGGAAAATTATATTTTATAATTAGCATTTGGTTCAAAACTTTGCACTAAAGTTACTTTGGTAATTAATAATAAGTTTTTTATTCGATTGTTTTCCTTACTTTAGCTCAGGCTCTTGTTCAATTTGTACTAAAGGATTTCTTTACCGTGCTTAACAATAACGGGCGTTATGTTTGTATATTTAAATGAATCATACATATGATGATTGTTAATAAATTAAAAACTATTTAATTGATCATTAAATGATAGATATATTACTAATTGAAATTTTTGATTGATACTCTACTATTTATTTAACTTCTTGATCGATAACTGATTATATTTAATTTTGTGTTTCTTTTTCAATCTTTTATAATAAAACTGACATCTTATACCCATAGATACCGCTTATTTATATGCTTGATTTCTGCAATCTTCAAGAATTATAACAATTTGTTCAATACTTAACTCAAAAAGTTTTATTCATTCGATTCAATGCTAAACAAAATGTGTTCGATTTGACAGTTTCTTTATTTTAACCTAGATTTAAGTAGTGACTCGACTAGAAGATGCGTTTTATATTGTTTCCTGATTATTAGTGACCAATTTCTTGCTGAAACACACAGGGATATACAGTTTATACCAAAAGTATATATAAATGAATCCAAAATTTGACTATTAATACAATTCTAAAAATTTAAATTGTCTTAGTTAATACGTCAAAGGAGAAGTTGATATTAATAAATTACATAGAACTATAAATAGCTAACGTATACTTTTAGTAAAAAAATAAAATTCCTCAACAACTGACTGGAGAAGACGCAAAAATTGTTTATAAAAATAACTAAGTTATTTACTAGAGCTGAGAAAATGTAATCAAAATAAAATTTCTTGGGACGGAAAGAAAATAATTTTAATGAAGTAAATAACTTTAAACTATATATTTTCATTAAGTTCGACTCGCCGAAAACTTGCCGGTGGCAGTGCAAGAATACAAAATGGCAGACAAATTATGGAAATGAGATAAGATCGGACGTAAGTTACGAGCTACCATAAGCACGATATGATCTCTCGAGACGACGTTTAGAAAATGTTGACACTGCCTCCCCGGTGGCTAGATTGAGTAGCATTATTAATCTTGCTAGCGAACTCTAATTCCCAGAAAGAATTGGCATTTCTCCAAAGAATTAAATGAAGGTCTTTTATTTTAAGAACGATTTTTAAGGCTGTTTTATTCATTGGGCGAACCTTTATAATATCCCTATAGGATTACCTTGAAAGGTATTATTTAAGATTAATATTATTTTAAATGACTCAGAATTTGAGATGAATATTAATATTATATAAGGTTGTCATTACCACATAATTTTCAAAGGTAAAAATTGGCTGGATTCATTCAATTTGTAAAATTTATTCGTTCAAAAAACATTAGTAGAAATTTAAAAACAAATAATCCCAGATATAATATTTTGCTTCCTTATATTTAAAATATTACAATAACTTGAGGTTCAATGTACTTTAGATAGTCACAAAAATTTTTTATCATTAATAAATGTGAAATTACTTAATATATTAAGTAATGGTTAAGGAATATTTGCGACACCAAAATATATTTTATTTCTTATTTATCGTAAATATGTGTAATTGTTTTTTAACAATCTTAATTTGAACGGTGTTGGAGAATGACCATGTTATTCTGTAACATGGTATTTCTTACTATCTCTTCTCTCTACTTATTTTTTCTTACTATATAATCTATTATATTATATATAATTATCAAATTTATCGCATATTTAAATATATCTTAATATTTTACAGTCCTTTCATACCACTTTATACGTCCATATTTAAATGTGTATAATAAACATTTATAATCATTTTATAATATTTTCTCATAATTATTTTACCGTGATTAACTAAGATACAGACTCTAAAAAACGTTATTATTCAACAAACGTTTCAAACCAATTTTAGTTAGCAATAACATTAAAACTCATAACTTCTAAATTATAAAACCAACTATATATCTAATAGGGCCTACACACGTATATCAGTTTAATTTTGTATAGTACATAAACTTGTATTAAATTGACAAATGGACTGAATTTCTTACTTATAAGTCTATTTTTACGTTTGATAAGTATTCTCATAAATCATGTTTTCTTTAGAATTAAGAAAGAAATATTGAGCAAATATATAAATATTCAAATAGTAAATAAGCTTCACAGAATATAAATATATATAAACAATATACAATTTTAACTCAATTTACATGTAAAATCAGCCCTTTTCACGGGTAGGAGTGGATGCTTGTGACTCACTTATGAACTTCAGTTAGTCTACGCTTCTACGTAAGTATGGAGATAAAAGTCCTGAGCGAAAAATTAGGTGTAGAATCTTCGCTGATGCCGTTAAACTGCGTCGTTTAAATCGCGCACCAAGTACTATTATCCTATATATTTAAATTGAGGTGAAATTTAGTTTTATAAAAACTTCTGCCATAATTAAGCAAATCATTATAAATATATCAATTTCGTCTAAATCAGTTCTCATCAAGATCCAATCCTAGCAATCTTTCTAAGCGTATATCTTACATTAATATGTTATATTTTTGATAAAAACCAGTTTGTTCCTCTCAACTTATCGAAATGATTTTATTCAGTAATAACATCTTGGTCCATTTAACAAGTTAATTGCTAATAATTTACACTTGGATTGTCCATTACATTTTATTATTTTTCTTTAAAAATTAGCCAAAACTTAGAAGTTGAGAACTTTTAAATGAACCATCGGCGTGGTGTATTAATCGCACATCGAGAATCAGATCCGAGTCGAGTTCGATTCTTTGCTGCTCTTCGAGTGTTCCCAAAAGTGTTTTCATAATCGCGTAACTGAAATGTCAAAGACCAATGAAAAGCAGCAGCGCTTCCGGTGCAAGAAGTTACATATTAAGATCGCCAATATACTTGCCCGCTGTGACAATTACGGGCATTACTTGCAATAACCCACACATTGGAAAAGCCTATTTATAAGAGTCAAAATGCGCCAAAAAAATCTTTGCAATATTTGCAATTGGCATTTTACAAAAATAAAAATGCGCTATTCTATTGTTTGCTTTTGTTGCACAACAAACGTAAGTAAAAATATATAAATACATGCAATATGTATTTCGGAAACTGTCAGTTGCTTGAAGAAAGTCTCGCAAACAAAAAAAAATAGGAAATGTAGATAATTTAAAAACCGAAAAGTCATGTATACATACATATGTGTGTCACTTTGTCCCGAAGATATTTGGAACGTTACCCAAACTTCTTGAATATCTCTGATATATATAAAGGACGCGTTTTTCAATCTTCGGTTTGGTTACTAAGTTACTTTCGGCCAGTAAAGAACAAACAAAATATGGAAATTTAATTAAAATAATGTAGGGGTTCTTGTTTCATGAATTTAGTTTAGGGTTAAAGAGCAAGCGAAGTAACATGAAATATATATAGAGCATTGGGTAAATATGTATCATCATATGTCACATTTAAGCATTGGTTCCATGCAAACCGCCCTTTTAAAAAAAGGTAAAAAACCTAAGATTACATTATCTTATACTTGCAAAGTAAACGTGTTTTATACTTGTATGATTAAGAAAATCATACATGTAACAAAATAAATAGTCCAAAAGAATTGTAATGTATTAAGTATATTAAACACAGATGAGAAAAGAAGAAAGCTTAACAAGAATATTACTTTTTTTTAATTATGCACGGAAAATTGCTTAATAATAGCTTGCTAAATTGCTTAAGAATTGGAAAAAAATTTAAAAAATTATCATTCTAAACCAGGCTTTGTGAAAAATTATTACTATTTACTTCAAATTCCTAAATGGAGCCAATAATGTACTAAAATTCCACATAAATAATGAGAAGATGAATGAGCGTAAGATATTCCCTACACTATACCAATTCTTTTCAAATCTTACCATATTCACGCAACGCAATTACGTTATGTCACAAAATATTAACAAAAGACCATATATAAATAAAACGGAGTGAGAGTTGATTAGGTATAAAGTATTGTGTCTGCCGACTGGAAACGGGTGCGGTTATTAACACGCTTCTGTGAACTGTCTTTTAATGTATAACTGTGTGTGTGTTTATATATATATATATATATATATATATATATATATTTATATATATATATATGCATTACCATTTAAGAAAGATTATTTGAGATACATATTTGAAAACAATTTCAAGTTTTCATAAACGCATATAATTAATGACCTCACAGCATTAATTACAAATTAATATTAATGATGGTTTCGCATGTATCCAGACTCAGTTATGAAAATATTTTCTTCCAATTTCTCATCGAGTTAACTTTTTCTTGTGATTTTGTTTCTGTTAATATTATGTCTCAAGTAAAGAACGCGTAACTTATATTTATTACAAAATTCTACTATATATCTTTCGGATTATTAAAAGTTGTAAAACGCAAGTTAATATTTGAATAGATTTTCTTGTTAAAATGTTTTTACCATCTGTTATAATTAGGATCATTTTGAGTTCTTGTATCGTAATTTTCAATCAACTAATACTGAATTTAACACACCACATTTTGCCTATCATTTATTTAGTATTTAAAGTGCTATACTACTCTTGCGGATCACAAAAGAAAAATAAATAAACACAGAATTTTGATAAACGTTAAAAATTCAGTCAGAAAATATAACGCTGTAACAGTAAATTATAAAGATCAGAAGGATCTTACTACGAAATTCTAAATTTTTTGGAATTTTGAAGTATGTAATTTTAATTTTTGTTTTTTTGTACGTAAATTTATTTACATAACCCTAATGAGTTTCTTACTCTTTTTGGGTTCCGTAGGGAAACTGGTAGGAATTTTATAAATTTGACATATCTGTCTATTTGTCTATCTGGCCATCTATAAGTCATAGTAATTTTACTCACATATTATTAATGCTACTTTGGTGAGATTTAGTATGGTTACGCATATTTATGATACATACAAAACATTGAAATGTGAAATTGAAAAATAAAATCTTTAAAACGAATTTTTTTATCGTACCTCGCCTAGGTGCAAGTTGGAATAGTAATTAAACTTTTTGTGATGGTATCGATGAAAAGGTCTGTTACCACTTTTTAACATGGTATACCTTAAATATTTTTGATACATCATGGTTACATAGGTGTATCAAAAATATTTAAGGTATACCATGAACACTTTTTCGATACAGGAATCTAGTTACGACATATTAAACTTTAAATTGATAATTTTTGGTTGCATGTTGATTATGTACGTAAAAAATAGAGTAGGCAAAGTATTTATATCGTAAAAATAATTACTTCACACATTTTTCTATTCTTAATAACCGCTAAGATCGAAGAGTCGAAACATGAAAAATGGAGAAAATATTGAATTAATTTTTTATTACTCCTTCGCACGTATACTAATTTCTCATTACCCCCTTTCAGATTATATTTATCCTTTAGACGTTTTCACAAAAATCATCTGCTAAAGTGAAATTATATATAGTTAAGTGAAGTTAAATTTTATAAATATTATATGTTCATAATTAAGATTATATTAATATCACAAAATACTGCGGATTTAAAACTTTTGAAGTACAAGCATATAATAAAGGATCCCAAAACATATCGATTGCCAGTTGAAAATCTGTTCGCTTTGAATGATGTAATCCTAAAGCTTTTCTCTGGTTTTGATTTTCATTAAATACCAACATACATTGTTAAGTTTATAATTACGATTTACTATTTTATATGTATCATCAGAGAAAAAAAAAATAATTTCAAATTCAAAAGATACAATGTAAATGATTTTATGTGGAGCATATTTGAGCAATTTTGTGGGTGTGTCTTAAAATAAAAAATAAATTTTTACAAATTATTTGTATATCTATCTGTCTGTTCAAATAACAGACAAAAACTTGAGGTGTTTTGAGTATAATTTTTACTAGTATTACGCTCTAAGTTTAAACTGAAACCTAAAGTACCTTTTGCTGTAATCAAATATTTCTTAAAATACTTTTTTCCGCCTGTATCGTTTTCGGTTTATTTTTTAACTTTTTTTAGAGCGTTACCAAAAATACAAAACTAATTTCAATGACACTTTCAGTGAAATCATGCATAATGTTTAGATAAAAAATGTTACCTTTTGTTCCTACCAAAATTGTTCTAAGACTTTTTTATTATATTTTTTCTCTTTACATGTTTGCTGTTTCGATTATCATGAGGAAACTACAAAGGGATTTAAATGAGATTTTTCTCGAAAATGTTTTTAAAATACAAGCTAAACTATTACCAATCTACTTTTTATTTAAATGGAATATTATCTAAGTTGTTTAAAATTAAATTATATATACAGAGAGAATTGATTACGAAAACTTCAGAAATAAATAAAAATTATGGAATTTGTCACATAAATCCGATTATCATACAAGTTAAGGTGTAATTTACTTTTATCCTGGTTATGTTTGCGTTCTGAAAATACGCTTGGTATTTTCAGGACGCAAACATAACTTATGATCTAGAGAAAAAGTATATATAAATATAATAAAATATTTAAAGTCAGTATAAACTACACGAGCAGACTACGACGATTTCACTGTCTATATGCATATATATATATATATATATATATATATACATATATATATATATATATATATATATGTGCGTGTGTGTGTGTGTGTGTGCGTGTAATTTTTATGGCTTCGTCGATTTTAACTATGAGGTTGCGTTGCATGTTCATAAAAAAGGATTGACTAAAAAAAAACATAAATTTAAGTTATTGTTTAAGTTTTATCTTTCATTTTTAACAAATTAAAATTATTGAATATACTAAATATGATGGAAGAATTGATCATAATCCTATAATAAATCAATTTGTTGAAACAAGTTCGAGAAAAATAAAGAAAGTGACATCAATGTGTCTATTATTTGTTTTATTTAATCGTTACTAGTGATAGGAATGCGATAACAAATCTTAATGAATAGATATTTTGATCTGAATCTATAACTAGAAGAAAAATAGGCTCAGAATGACATATCAATAAGTTGGACTAGTAAAATATTTCAATTTGTTCATACTTATCTAAACTCGAAAAAGCAACGACCAAGTCAATATTAAAATCAAAATTGGTTTAATTTTTCAATAACTTCAATGTTTTGTAGCCCGATAATTTTACCTTTATATTTTGACTCATTTCTCCATTATACAAAACGAGACAACAACATTTTGTACCATAACCATTTCTTATGGCTCTAAATGTCCAATAAATAGCTAATGATCTCTACAATTAACACGCCAGATCATTGAGTGCTATAATTTTTTTACGAAAACAAAGTGGTACTTGCATAAAGGAGATTTTTACCATTTATGTAATTTGACCCAAGATATTTTGTCGTAAGAAAGTAGTTCTTCATTATTTACGACGAAAGGACAATCTTATCCTGATTTATTAAAAATAGGAAAAAGCCAAAAAGAATTAATATTTTGATATACTTTCTGAACTAATTTTCCATTTAATTATTTTTATTTAGCAGTGGTTTTAAAGATTAAACATATAGATAAAATTATTCCTACAACAAATCATAAATCTATGTTTTACAAAAACTAAAGGCATTTCTTATTCTTTGAAATGACTTCTCTAATATCATGTCACTTTGTTTCATTGACAAATTTATGTTAAAGTAAGATTTTAGCTGATTGTTTTTTGAACTAGTATCCTTATATATGCGCCGGAAATAGCTGTTATGCAGCTTTAACATAATCACGAAAATAAAATTAAAGTAATAAACCAAGTCAAATATAAGGATGACATGCGTGATTCTTACTATTTTCTAGTGTATAATCTTTAGAACTAGTTTACTTCTGATGTGGGTAACTAATAATCAGGTGAAGTTGTTTTTCTATCACAGCATAATAACATGATAATATCTCTGTTAGATAACGTAAACTTGACCTGGGATAATTTTCTGTACATTTTTTTATTGTGCTGAATTTAGTGTAGGTGTTATCTGGAGGATTATAGGAGAGGTAAAAATTTCCATCTTTTGATCGACTCTTGGACGTGTCACGGAAGAATACATCTCCAATCATTGTCGCACATATATTCCCTATTGCTTCCCTCATTTTTATCCCTGAATGGAATTTATGAAGCATAAGCAGTCTAAGTTTTCTTGGTGAACTGTCCATGTTTTGTATGTTCTTTCTCGACAAAACACGATTGCTAACTAAATACATTAGATTTTCTGTTCAGTACAAATAAGGCATTTATAAGAAGTTTTGATAACATCAATAAAAAAGAGTTACAAAGTTACTAAATATACGATTATGTTATTATAATCATCAATTATAATCACGGCAGGCTTTTATAATAAGGATCATCATTTTCGGCCCACCGAATTAAAAAGTTTCATGACTTTTATACATAAAGTTATAAAACGCTTAAAATTCACTCATTCGAATACAGCACACGAGACCGAACGCACCCTCACATTAACGTATCTAGCAAATTTCAACCAAACTCCTCGCTCGTGAAGAGGGGCTTTGAAATTGCAAACTTTTGACAGGTGGCTTTTCCCCGAGAATCGTTTAAGCGAGTTCGGGAGGTCTTTTTGAATAAACAAAGCATTCTCGTTGGCGCCACGCGACGAGCGATAAGGAGGGAAAAGGTCCTTTGGTCGAGGAGAGGTCGGTTTTTGATGTATCCAAAATAACATATTTACAGAGACAGTGTTTGCAAAATTTCCGCCACGTGAAATCTAAACGAATTTATTTAAGATATTAATTTGATAATAAATTTATCGGGCAAGTATTCTTTCCTTCTAAATGCGTGTCCCTATGGCCTGTTATGCAAGAGCAATGCGAGTGTATTACTCGTATTATATTTATATTAGAAAAATTTTAAATTGTTGCGCTTATACATTTGCTACAATACTATAGTTATTACTCAAGTGATGTGAGACACTTCAAGTCTACAACTTAACTCGTCCTAATGGTAATGAAGAGCGTACTACTCTCCGGATGATGAGGCGCCGTATCAGAAGAAACGTGTAGTGCATACGAGTATATATCATTGCACCTTCGCTACTTACCTGATTCTTAATGAAAACACACAGATTAAAGGACGTAACAGATTAAAGTTAATGACATAAAAATATCGACAAATTACAATTAATAACAAGTTAATAACAGCGTATACTTTAGGAAATGTTATTGAAATGTATTTTTTTTTCTCACATAAACGGCATTATTGAAAATACTAGATTAATTTTAGGGGTCAATTCGTCATATATTTGATTTAGTTTGCCATCAGTAATTTGTATCAGAAAGTGAAGTAAAATAGCGAAAGTAAATTAAACGAAAAATAAATAAAACATTGTCCATTTTTAATAGTATTTGATTAAAAACGGAAAATATCCTACAAGCGAAGCACTCACAAAGTTTCATTCGTTTACCTTTTAGTACGTGATCATGTCAAAACTCTCCATTATTTTTTTTAGAGAACTACTAAAAATTATAGAAAAAATTCATATCCACGACACCAAAATTATTTCATTGTTAATAGTCAGTCACAGTTTCGTTCCTGAGTGCAAGCACGTTTTTGAAGAATATCAGAAATTATTACACTTTATACATTAATTTAATCGTATGATATATACGTTACACGTACATTAGGAATTCCCTTATTTTTGAAAATGTTTATTTTCTAATGCCCTATGCATTCTATTCCTATTTGATTTTATTTAGTCTTGAAATGCTCGAAAATAAATTACTACCTTATTTGGAGCACTGCAACCATGCCCACTTACATAACAACATGATCTCCTATTCAGCGCAATAAGGAGGGAAAAGGATACACAAAGTGGAATAGATAGAGCGGAATTCATAAAATCCGGTTTGCTAATTCTTATTTCATGTGAGGAGAAGAAACAACTTCTTGTTGTACCCAATTTGGAGAGCTCTATCAGTGATTATCAGGTTGAAGCTGTGTCAAATACACTAAGTCATAAAAGTAGCGCGGAATAAGCGACGCATATTTGCGGAATTTGTCAGTTGTTCTTGGATGGCCGGGTAATTAACGCGTATTATTGTTTATGTCTATATGTTTTATATTCAGAAGGTGGCAGTCGAATTAAGAAGCAATAAAAAAGTGATGTAAATTATCAAATAACATATGCAGAATTATCGTTTATTCATCAAGTCCTTGCGGTTCTTTATTTTAACATCCGTGCAGTTAAAGTTAGTAAATGGCAAATCTTATCATTCGATAGTGTACCAGCGTATTATGGGAAAAACAGTAATACCTATCAGAGCTAAACCAAACTATATGAAGAAACTTGTGGATCTTCATCAAGCTTTAATAGAGTTGCAAAAAAATTAGAAAACACATGATTTTTATAAACACCGTGAAGACGACTTTCAAAATAATTTAGATAATTCATTCGATATAGCACACGCTAATATTTTGGAATGAATGAAAATAAAAGAAGACAAATTATTTTTACAAAAACAGAGAGAACCAGAGTCTCCAGGGTGTTTAGCACATGTAGATAAAAAGTTAGCTGAGAAAGAAGAAAGGGCAAGACAGAGAAAATTAAAAGAAGAAAATAAAATGACTCTATCAAATGTGTTCCGAGAATTTATCGTCATCGCTTATGACACAAGACTATATGCAACCTCAATAACAACACGATCAATCTGACGGATCTGATGAAAGCCTGGAGGGAATTTTGTCATCGACATCTCAAACCGGAACTTCTGGAATTACTACAAAAAAAGGAAGAAAAACTTTATCACACCTAAGTTAATTGCAGTTTTAGACAGATATAAATTATGCATAAGGGACTTTTTTTATTTACTTCAAGCTGTAGTAGAACACTAGGTTTTAGCTGTAATGATTTTTCAATCAACAAATCTCCTATTCAGCGCAATAAGGAGGGAAAAGGATACACAAAGTGGAATAGATACAGCGGAATTCATAAAATCCGGTTTGCTAATTCTTATTTCATGTGAGGAGAAGAAACAACTTCTTGTTGTACTCAATTTGGAGAGCTCTATCAGTGATTATCAGGTTGAAGCTGTGTCAAATACACTAAGTCATAAGTAGCTCTGAAAATATGGGTACAGTAATACCAGCCGTTGTGGCTATATATGAGAAACTCTGACTTGGATGCAATTTGGCGATGTGAAGATGTTAAAGTATATGAAACTATCTCCAAGGCATCCCTGAGCAAGTGTAGCCGACACCTTTGGTACTCGTCAGAAGAAAGTGTCGTCTTATCACTGTATGATGACAAAGTTGACGAACAAACCAAAAGAAATATTGTAATGAACTTACAAAGAGAGAGAGAGTTTGCATGATTTTGGAAGAGATGCGTTCCATGGAAAGAAGAGATATCTGATTATTTCTGTGACAATACGTAGTTTTGTTTCTTACGTTGTTTTTAATTTTTCTAAACTGATAATAATAAAACTTAATTGTATAGTTGCAGGAAAAACATTGAACGATTTCGTGTCCGTCAAAGACACAAAATCTGTTGCTTCGATTAAAAATTGATGAAAATTTCCGTCAGAGACACGTTTCTACGTGGGAAAAAGATGTTGCCTTTTTGGAAGCAAAAGAAGTTCTTTCTTTAAGAGTAGTTAATGATACAGTTGAAAGAGCTAATATTGAGAGATAATATTGAGAAAGGAAGATAATTTTTTTTATCACAGAAAGTTCAAGTGGTTTAAAAACAATTAAAGGGTATGCGTTTTGATGTCCCAAAAAAAATTGTTTTTCACCCATATAAAGAACACCTAACGTACATATTCTACATTACATGTAAGAATTTCTTACTTCCAAAGATCAATCCATAAATAAGGTTGTTATAAACATTTATGTTATCTTTTTCCAGTTTTCCCAATTGTACTCACTCAAGCAAACTACGTAACAATAAGAAAATATTTATAAGAATATATTAACTTAATCATGTTGTTTTCATATAATTACCTTTATTTATTGACATAAAATAAAAAAGACTTTTCTCAAATTATTCTAAAATTCTATTCTCAAGTCACACTGATAAATCTTAATTTTAAGTACTTGATGTCTTTCAATAGCTCAACGTAACATTTTAAAATGCAACGAAAAAGATTGTGCTTACCATCATTTACACTCTTGTTTGTCATTGCAAATAGTAAATCTGGTAATTATTAAAATTAAATTAATTTAAATTTAAACATTCATTAGATAATGATTATTACCAGTTTTAATCGACACGCATATTCGTATTATTAAGAAAATAATTTAAACGGTTACTTATTTGTATCATTTTAACCTATTTCAATACCGTATCTCCCGTTCACTTAAGCTAAAAGCTAGCATAAGTCGAACGGAAGGTTAACAGAAGAAATATATCACTTCACAAAAGTCAATTGAGACCCATCATCTAATATTTAAAGTTAAAAAAAAAGTATTTTCGCATAGAGATATTTCGTCTCCAGGATTTTCCTCTTTGAAATATTAAATATACGTATTTTTTTTCTATTTTTAAATTTTCTGATGATTTAACGTCAGAAAAATTTATTTCGTCTTTTTTACTATTATAACTTATTTGTCTTCTTCTGATAGAACCAGAAATATCCATGAATTACTAAACTACATGAATAACATTGCAGGAAAAAACTGATAAAAAAAACATCAATATTTCTAATTGAATTCTTACTTGCCGTTAACTATCTCTGATATCCATCTTAATTTAGTTTCGACACAGACAAACTTCGGGGACGCAGCCATAGAGCTACTTATTCATTCGCCGACCAAGTAATTTTACTCAGCGCCTGACGCTTTCCCTCTGATAGCGCTACATTTTCAAACAAAAGCGTCCAGCAGACGGCAAAATGTTAGCTTTACGGCTTGAACAGAAGGCGGTTTGCGTGCCGGGGAGGTAAAAATGAAAACGCTGTCCGATAAGGTCCTTCCTTCCTCTTAGGCTTTTCCGCTGTCGAAAATGAAGCGAAAATGTTTTGGGCCTTTACATTTGCAAGTACTTTTTTGATTTAGACTCAGGGAAAATTATGTCTACCCTTATATAAGGTAAGATGGTTCAGACGGGTTCATTACTGACTTTTTTCTGTGTAATTAAAATGTACTTTTATGTATTATCTCGTTTTTCTCGAACATAGGAAAGGCAATTTATAAACAAATTATGTAGCAATATAAATAAAGTATTTATAAATGTTTGGGGTTTTCCTTCTCCACATAATTATTATATAATATAATGTGATAATTCATTTAGAGACCTAGTCCATAAAATAGTAAATAATATTTAGTAAATAATGGTTACTTTATTAATGGAAACTCACACAAGTGTTCATTCCTTATTCATTACTTCTTTTAGTTTCAAAATGTTTAAAGCAATTCCAAATTAAAAAATCTTTTTATTGATTAATTAAAATTGATGGACAAATTACCTGCCAAAATTAGTCTGCTCGTTCCGAAAACAAAGCCAATACGAAATAATCCGCGAAACCCAGAACTTTAACTAAATTTCCATTTATTAAATTCCATATATCCAAAAATAATATCCCTTTTAGATACACAAGCTATCTCCATAGATGAGAGGTTTATAAATCAGTTTCGATTCCCGGCCGATCGTTAAGCGGAGCTAAACTAGTGCTCTGGTTGGCTGTAAGAAATTACTCTTGTATAAATAAGTCCGCAATATATATCGAATATATACATTAAAGTATGTAAAGAAATAAATAATTCTATATTTCCAACTTAAGGTTTCCTATCTTTAACTCTACAGAAAGTAAAATTCACGTGGATTTCAGTGTGTCCCGTTCCTGTTTTGTATCATTTACTGACAACCCTAAGCATTCACATTTTATGACAGTAAGTACTAATAATCGATGGGAATCGATGAGAGTGAATAAACCCTGTACTTGGTATTTATTGCCACTAAACAGGAAAACAACCTATTATATAACAAATATTACTGCCAACAATACGAGTAACAATCCTATGAAATATTTTATGATGAAAAACTAAACAGAATAACTATATTCAGCACCTAAAGAGCTACTATTAAAAAGAACTATATGGAAACTGATATCAGACCTGTTTCTCAATTTCTTTTCTCCCTGTTATCAGTTTTGAAATATATTGCAGCAGATACCAAAAATGCCTTTGTCCTGTTAAAGCTGTTTCTATCGTGTCTTTACAATACTTTCACTAAATTTATTATCTTCTTCCAAATTTAATTTCCTTCTCCACTAAGTTTAACATCTACCCTCCGAGATAAGTAAAATATCAATAGTACAGCATCTCGAGCTTAGCTTAATAATTATGTTATATGAACACAATGTTTAAAATATTTACAGTGGTCAACTAAAAATTTGTTTTATCTATCGGCTAAATCTAATAAAAATACTATAGTTTAGAGTTAAATATTAAAGACTTATAGCCCGGAACCTATTTCGTTTCAATTTTATTTTCTAAAGATCTATTCACATTTTGTTTGAAACATCAAATGAAAGAGGAAATAGAGTTGATTAATATTTTAAACGAGATTACTTTGTCTGGTGCCGACAGGTTTCAAGTAGATCCTTCTACTTGTCGTGGACTTTTGAGAAATCGTGAAAATTTTAGGAAAACATGGAAATATCAATGGCTAATAATGTCGTCTTATTTTCGCATAAGTTTTGAGAATATATTTAAATAAATATAAGATTTTTTGTCCTGTGATGTAATCGATATTTTCCTAACTTACATATGGTCGCAACGTAGTGTCAATAACGTTTATTTGATAGTTTTCATAACACCAATGTATTGTCACCGAACACATAATGGGAGTTTTATTACGATACATGCATACAAAACGTAGATTGTGAAATAAATAATATAGCCTCTTACTAGAGACTTCTTTAAACTCAAGATTTAAATTTTACTCAAGAATTTAATTTTTTATCTTATGTTTATCGATTACTCAAGAAATTAGTACACAAATGGCCAACATATTTACGCCGAATCTTTTTAACTCGCCAAAGTTATAAACGCACAACGCCACAGCGGTTTCGCCCCATAATAACCTCACACAAGCACTAGATGCCTTGCTAAAACAAAATAACCCGTATAATCAAATTAACGTGAAAATTCCTTTGAAGTGTTTTATGGCGAAGTAAAATATCACGCGACGTAACTACATGTACGTGTACGGCGTCGTTCTGGACGAGTGCGCTGGCTACCTGTTGAGCAGCACGACTTTGCCGCCTATGACCCATATGTGGCTTGCTAATGGCGCGTTAGAGGGTGAGAGAGGGAGGGAGAGAAGGCGAAAGTATGAACGGGAAGGCGGCTTAATAGTTTCAGCTGTATGTTGCGGTTGAAGAGTTAGTTGCGGGGTGGAATAAATGACTTTTTAACAATTGAGACCAATGCGGTGCTCGAATCATTTGAACGCATGTGTAGTTCCAACTTAGAAAATAGAATCGGTTTTCTAGATTTAATTTTTGTTAGTATTTACCTGCTTGATTGCAACCTGAAATATTAAAATATTTTTAATTGGTATTTACGATTTGTTGCAATAGGAAACTCTACATATTTGCTGGTATTTTTTAAAATACTTTCCGTTAATTATAGAAATACATAAATCGAGCGCTAGTATGTATTACCTAAAACCTTTCGGGGAAAATTATTTTTATTATCAGTAAGGCTTTTACAGGTAAGGGTTTTTTAAGGAAAGGACTTATGTTGAGCAAATTAATTATATCGGCGACTGCTGATCACACGGGCTTTACCTAATTTGGAAATAATTTAATTGAAATCGGGTTGACTAAGTAGTAATGATCGAGTATTGATGTTATAATTTTTTATGATATTTTCAATTTAAAATTAATTACTCTTTTATATATTAATCACTATTATTTTGTACCACGTGTTTCCAATAGATTTCAGCGCGGTGGTAAAGCCGGTCCGGGCTAAATTCATGTGATACCCACACACCGTATTTACAGCTTTTCCCCAAGCGTAGTAAATAATTCTCTCTAGTTCTGTGCGAGCACCCAAGCTCAGTTGCTAACCAGCGTCTCATTAATCGACTATCTCCTTCAATTAATGATTTTAACTTGTCGTTATCCAATTCCACCAGTCATAAAGTAGACAGTGTCTTACATGCGTTCTAATGTCGTTCCTATTTTATGCATGTTAACAGTGCAGCGTCTTAGTTACCACTGAGTCAGTGAGAGCGTGCCGCGCTCTTTATATGTCTTCGATTATGGAAGCTTCCAGAACGTTCCCATATTTTGTAGATAATTAAAAAAAACACTTTTTATATATTGGCACATCCAATATTATCATAGGTTATATTATTTACTGAAAAAAAAATAAAATGTCATACTTGAACCCAAAATTTTCCAATATTTTTTTTCTGCAATAACAAGCATTACATGTGCTCCATTTCAGACGTTCTCTTTATCTAGGTGACTACAATTTAATATAACTAATAAACACGATATTAATATTTTTTGCTTAACCAAAACGTGACTACGTAAAGAAGCTGAAATTTTATTAATCAAAGGACGAACATGCCGAACCAATGTTAACATACACCCTGCTAGGAATGATTTCGAGGTAGTCTGCATATGATTATAAAATACATAAGTTGTTTTCGTATTTAGATTTCTAGTTAACAAGATGTCATCATCCCAGGTAAAAATGATCAAGAAACGATTGCTTAACTATGCTAAATAACATTTACTCACTGAACAAATCGTATAAAATCTAATATATTGTGTAATGTGACGTAAACGTTACAAACATAGCGTTGTATAAAGCTTTCAAGCAAATAAAAACCATAAAAATAACATGGAGTTTTCTGTTATATTTTACTTCGGCAAGCATTATATGGGCTTATTTCAGGAAGAAATTTTGAATGTATTTTCATATCACACTTAGATTATCTTAAGAATAGGTTATCGCCAAAGATATCCATGTTTTTAACATTAATATTGCACTAAAAGTTCGCACTTACGTGATGCTGTCGTGCCGAGATTTTGCATGTTTTGTTCATGAAATAAAATTTATTAATTACCAAACTTAAAAGAGAGAAAAAAAAATGGAATTCATTAGCTCTAAAAAGTTTTTAAATTCAGTTAAGACATTTTATCATATTTACATCAAATTCTTTATTAATACCGGAAATCTCATTTCAGGCTAATAATTATTTTCAAGTTGTTGTAACAAATATTTGTAATATAATTATATAACGTATAATACGGAGATCGTGTAAAATCTTCAAAACTATTTTGAGGTCAGCCACTAACGTAGTTTGTAAAATTCTTGGTTGATGTTTATTTTCACTGTTTTAACAATATTAAAGCGTTTGTTGAATAATAATACAGCATGTTTAATTTCAATCTCTGTAAAAGCGTGCAATGTTTCTTTCATTTGAAAATACACATTTCTTTTATAATAAAATGTCATTGATAAATAATATAATAATGGTGGCAAGTTTTGCTGTGACAAACGGTTTAAATTTGATGCTTAGTTAATACAAATATTCTTTAACAGAAATTCTTACTAGCTTAGCAAACAACGATATGTTCGATGACATCTATTTAGACATTGCGCTAGACAGTTTAAAATCAATAAAATTGTAGATTGTATTTTTAATTTTTTAATCACAGAATTGGAAGTATTGTTAAGCTATTTTAATTATATAACTTATCATCACGGTCACTGGCTTAACGCCTCTTCGTGAGCTTTGCTCTCTTCAAAATCTCTACTAGAAACACTCAGAAGATGAAATGGTACGCCAATTACAACATACTATATTCTCAAAGTATGTCGCTTTATCTAATTTTATATTAAATTTTTGACCTTTCGGCCATCAGCGTAATTGCAGTCACTCTTCCCTGCTCCATATTATGTAGTTTACCCACTTTATTCGACTTAATTGGACAGGTTTCTTTATAACTGAATCATTGAATATCTTGTATAATTCAATACTGTATCCTGAATACTAAATGCTATAATCCTGAACTCCCCGTATGCTTCTACAAATCCTTCGTTCAAATGCCGGAAGAGCTCGGTTAGTGTTTCGGTAGCATACGTTTAAACAGATCATATTTACAGAGCATATTTTAGTTTTTTAAGAATTTGGGAGCCATAATGAGGATTCAGATCAGAGAAGAGATGATTAGGTAAGGATTCTTTTCATAACTTTTAGGCAAAAATTCTTTTCATAATTTAGTTCGTAATTATTTTTTTCCCTATACCATTAACCATAAAGTTTACGAAATATATTTCAATTGGAAATTCAACACAATTATTATATTTTTCGTATATTTGTGTATTACACCTAATTACTTGCACAATTAAATACATAAACGTACTTTCTTTTAGTGATAAAAAGAATACAGTCTACGCCCTAGAATTTTCACGCGTGATCATAAAAAAAATAAATCACCAGGATTAATTGAAGCAATTTTAATATACTTCTTATATACTTAGTTACTCTCAAAAAAGCCAAAAAATAAACATCAAAACATGCCAAAATTGAGGAAAGATACTGATAACCTAAGATTTTTAAAGTTCATTATGAGAAATTATTTATATGACAATGATGTTGTATGAACAATGAATCAGTATAAACACATAAAACCTGTTTGCGCGTAATGATCATTTCTTAATATTATTTATTCAGATTTTTTCTAGAGATCCTATCACAGGAATTTGGTTATTTCTTCATACCCTTATCATTTTTTTAAGTCTCGTATTATAACAATAAAACTACAAATCTGATTGTAATCAATTTTTATTTAGTTTCGTTTTGAAAATAATATAATAAAATTAAATAAATCCGCCAAGATATTGACCTAAAAATATTTCCGTACTAACGTTTGATTTAACTCGTAGCTAAAATGTTATATATCAGTTACGCTGTGCACTAGCACGAGAAGCTATGAACTAAAATTGCTAAGCCGCCCGCCCAGCGTGGCGATTATAGGCATTACTTCCAATGATACGCATATTAGTAGAGATTAGAGGCATATGTCCAAGAGTCAATGGAGAGTGGCTGTTGAAGATAATGATGATACTTGATTATTCTGCACTTTGTATTATTCTTGTACTGGCGTTTAACACACATATTATAGAATCCCTGGCCTATTCGCAGCAAAGTCTAAACCCGCTTTCGAGATTTACTTGACAATGTGAAATAATTTTAAATTATACAACAGATCATTTCTAGGCGATATGCCGAAATAGAAAAAAATGTCTTTACCCTACACATAGCAAGAATAACGTAATAAATATTTAAGTATCCCTAGATATGTAAATTACTTTCATTTCTGTAGATGAAAAATAAAATTAATTGAAAATTGAATCAACTGTTGCTTTAGAGGTGATGTTACTTTAAACTTACTTCAAATCCTGAAACAACTCTCCAAAATGAATTGAAATCTTGAAAACATTAATTCAATTTTTAATTATGCACTTTACATAAAAAAAAAGAAAAAAAATATATATATATGTATATATATATATATATATATATATATATATATATATATATATATATATATATATATACGTACATTGAACCGAACCTGTCAGTAGTATCTACTGGACTTTTATTACTGGTTTTGTACTTGGACGTAAACCTTCATTCAAATCGAAATTTCGACAAAATTTGGAAAGTTGTTAATTATCGCCAAACAGTTCTTTCAATGACTCATAATTCTTACTTGGATTAATGTATATTTTAATTTATTCTATTAAATAACAAAAGAAGTTAACATTAAAAAACACGCAATTTTTTATAACAAAATATATAAAAACCGTTACTAACGGTGTCGTTGCTTATAAATATATAACTTATTTTTTATTTACAATAATAATCCACAGTCAGATTTTATCACACACTCGAAACGACCGAGATCCATCAAAAGGGTAGGTCCAGGTAAAAGGACGTATGGACTAATGGAACGTCCGTGAGCTGGGTAAAATTAGGGCGCGATACCGCTACCTTCATGGCAGACCCATTTCGCATATGATTGCATTATCCATGGGACATTAAATAGGACTAGATGGAATTCCATGTTATCGGGCGAAAAAGGTGTCCTTAGTTGCACCTTTGTTTTGTTTACCCTGCTATATTTGTCTTTACAGATTTTTTTTAAGGAAAAATATGAGGTTTGCAATGATAATTATTTGGATGTTTAAATATTTTATACTCATAAATGTATGCTTGATACTTTAGACCCACAAGATTAACATACGTCAACACAGTTATTGTTTCAACGTATACAGCTATATATAATATCCCTTATCAAAATAATTTTTTCTATTTTGTGTTTTTATTCATATGAATAAATATATGCCCCTCCAAAAACAAATTTGTTTCCAAGTTTTAAAACTTAGAAAAGGCGTCACTTTAACAAAACCTTTATTTCGTTTCCAGAAAAAATGTCATGCCCTTTCTAATAAAAATATTTTCGCTTTTAATTTCGACTAAAATTTTGATTTCACTATCCTACCAATCTTTTGCAATATTACCACATCATAAAAAATATTGTCCACCGTCGAATAAGATTTCCGCCACTAATTTTTTTTTCAACTAGTGAACGTCCCGGAAAAAAAATAATAAAGATGAAATGATAATATATACGATTTAAAATAAACTAAGATAGGTAGCTTTAACAAATTTACACAAGTTAGGCAATCTTTTCAGCTCAATGTTTTTAAAGAAGATATAGTTTTAAATATCCCACAACCAAATAAAATTTCTAATAATATTATTTAAAACACATATCAATTCAAAATTAAACTCAAAATCCATCATTAATGGTTTGAAAACCTGTGCAGTTAAGTTTGAAACATCAATCTAATAACCACTTAGGTTTGTGGTTTCAAATCTTTGCTGAAAAAAATAAAAAATAAACTTTTTTTTCAGTTTAACAACACACACCTTTCTACGTAAACATTTAAATAAAAATACTATAAATGAATAACATAAAAAATAGTATTAAAATTCGAGAAAAGTGAAGCACCAATACGATAGAAGAGAAAAGAAATATTTGAAGTTGCATCAAAACATTGATGCCAAAATATTTAACACATACTTTCAATGAAAACCTAATATGACTAAAATATTTTTTCCTGAAGCACTTACCAGTATACATTAAGAAAATATAGTTAAAATAATAACCCAGACTCTCTCGGTATTTGCTGGAAAACATTATATACAACTTAAATATTTACTTTACAAACATTGTAAGAAAGTAATCAATTAATATTAACTACGTAAAGAACTTAATGATTTCTCGTATTCATTCTAAGTAATAGCTTAATTTATACCCATCGAGCTAACACATAAATAATTATATGAGTCACATGTACTAAAAACACGATTTATATGCATGAAATAATAAAAATTAAAATCATATTGGACGCAGAAAGTTACTACGTTACTAAGTTAATCTACATTCGCCAATATCCAACTTCAACTAAATCTAAACAAAGAGTACGCCACCCAAACGCTCTAGCTCGTACGGACTTTATCCGCCTACGCTGGTCGTAAATGCATGGTGGAACTCTAATAAATGCTCCGACCGTGTATTGTTTCGCATTCGATTTTCCTGAATTTAAGTTAGTCGGTTCCGCTTTCAGAGGAAACACGTCCCGAAAGCTTAGATTTAAAGCCGGCCAGACTGTGATTCTATTATATTATTTATTATTGTTGACAACTAATCTGAAAATTAATTTCGTAGAGCTTAATGTGTTTTATTGTTGTGGACCTTAAATCTGACTAACCATATCCTATTGAGAAGTTCACTTTGTTTACAGTTTCGTTGATGGTTATATTAAAGTGACCAATAACTTTGTAATTTGATGTTCACTTGCTTTATAATAATATTTAAATACTGGCTAGTTACGAACAGTTTGCCGATTAGTTTAGTTTTGGCTTTAGAGTTTTTAGAAATAGTGTGATGTATTAATAAATTTATCACAGCTCATTAAATTTCGGCTAAACTTGATTGAGTGAATAAAATTATATGGAAACTATAAGATAAATCCCCTCATCAAATTCTAGACCTTATAGATATAATAATAATAGAAGAGATTTTGTGAATTAACATGAGAGAACGTGTGTATATGTGTTTGTGTATGTAGGTTTTATATATATATATATATATATATATATATATATATATATTTATATATATATATATATATATATATGTACATATGTATTGCGCCGTAGGCCCATAGCCCGCAGATAAAATTCATAACAGCTATGCACCGTGTTATATTGACATGAAACCTTTCAAATCAATTTTGTTATTCCTAACACGAGATCCATTTGATGTACCAAATTACTATTTTGAGACTATAAACTCCACACTACACTTAAAATTTTATAAATATAGCTTTTATACTTCCTAACAAACACACATCAAAAAAATCCTTACGTTAGTACTGACTGGTTTACTCATAGTCGAAACCAATAACTCATTTGACTTCCGGGCGATTTATAAATTTGAAATTTTGCATTTAGATTGGCTTGAGACGAGAAAAAAATTATATTTATTTAAACTTACAGATAGTAATAATATTTTACACAATTGTAATTAAAGAACGCTGATCTTTCTTGTGCTATTATATTCTTTGTAAATAAATAAATTTAATTCACTGGTAAGGGAAATCATACAACCAACGATGTCTTTAAAAAAAAACTTGTGTTAATCATTTTGGGCCACTGCTACGCCTGTTCAATAGATGGCGCTACTTGTATTTTGTACCGCGATAATATTTCGCTCTCTTAAAAACTATATAAAATTTAATCACATCATCGCACGTCTTTGTATTGATTTACAACGTTCCGATATTGAGCGCAAAAGTTATAAACTATTTCGGTGTCTTTTGTGTATTGCATTACAAATATAATTTAGCTCAGCGTTTTGGATTTTTAAGGCATTTCCTTATGTTATAACTTATTTTGTTTTGGTATTAATTAGAATAAAATCATTCCGTGGTTTATATTCCTCGTGAGAAAGTCCAAATATCTCATTAAAAATAAAATGTGAAATATGTTTCCTAAAGAATTTAAAAAAAAAATTTTGATAAATAAGATTAAAAGTAGAACAAAATTATTTTTGATATTATTTGTGAGTAGAAGGGATTTAATTTCATTTAAGTTTTTTTTAAGTCTAGAAAAAACCATGACATTTTCATGAGACATCAACAAAGCCAAAAAACGAAGAAGAAAGCCTTTATTTTCTTTAAAAACTGTCAAGCAAACATATAACTCGCGCTACGAAGGTTCCGTCCACTTCTATATATTTCTAAACATTTAATTAAAATAAAATTTATTAAAATATTTTTATTAAATAATTTACAAAATTTTAATTTTTAAGAACGTGAATACGTCATTCACATACGCATATTACAATAATATGTATAATTACACATAGAATTAGAAATAATTGATTTTTGGATTTTATTATTATGCTATAAAACGTCTCATTATGCTGAGTTTCATAATTATAGACCGACCGGAATACCTTATAGATTTGGACGATCAATCAGTAAGACTATGGTACTGAAGAAAAAAATGTTTTAAAGGCCATGTTTTTTTAATTGCGTGAACCAAAAACTTTGAATTTTTACAGCATTATGACGGATAACCAAACAATCCTATATGCGTTCCGTTTTTTTTAGTTTTGAGAAAAAGAACCTTACAAAATGGATTAAACTAAATAAACTAAATAAGGGAAGCCATGTGCAAGGAACTAGTTAAATACAACGAAGTTTTCTCCCTTATATCAAACTAAGTAACAATTATATACAAAATAAAACCTGAAATAAACCAATATTTCATAGGGGTATTTCACATAGTTTTCCAAAATTTTAAGCGGCAGCTAAATTTTATACCACTTGATAATTTCAAGACGTCTTTATCTCAGAACAGAGATAAGTTTGAACATAATATAGTTTTCTCTTGAGGCACGTAGAAAGAGAATATGGCAGTTTAAACGTTTTCAGCATAAGTTTTCAGCTTTCCACTTTGCGATAAAATTTGAAGTATCCTGAATTAGAGGTGAATAACCTTTAAATATCTGAAAGTTGGTTTACTTTCGGATTACTTAAAGCACACGCCATACGCTTTTGATTTCGAATTGAGTTTGGCAAGGGGTATTAAAATAATACATTAACAAATTATATTTAAAAAAAACATTTATTTTTAAATTAGGTTGAGTAACAAATTTTAAGCCCTGACTTCTTCTTACAAAAAATTTTAAAACATTGCATGTCAGAAAGACATCATAATTTGCTGTACAATATCTATTTCTGAATTTCCCTCGTTTGATCAGCAGTGACAATATATCAGCATTAAAATCTGATAATTTACACTCTAGAAAAAATACTTGTTCTTGAGGTCTTCTTCGATTTTATTGAATTGTTTATTCTCTTAACAATCCTTTAGATCATTGAACAAATTATAATCAGATGGCATAATTTCAGATGAATAATTTTATGTAATTTTTTAAGAGTATGTTTTCCGATTGGTTATCTAGCTTTATCAGAACTTTTAAATATTTTATCTGATAGTATATTTCTTCATTTAATTATTATTCACATAAAATTACACCTAATGAATAAGTTTTTAATATTGCAGAAGTAGCAGCTCATAATAAGTTCTCGTTTACTCGATTCAGATATGAAAACTGCCTCCTCTGTCCTACAATAATCCATTGGCAATTACATGTGTAATTAACATGTATAACCCATTTCTTATCACTAATAACAACTGTGGTTACGTTTTAATGTCAATAATTGTTGACAAACATTAACTCATACAGTGGAAGATTTCGTTTTGAAGTCAATTAAATTACATGAATTTTTATTTTATTCACTAAAGACTTTTTTCCAATCCGTATTATCCCTGATACAAAATATTCTGGAATATCGTCTACGTTTCTATAAAATACATGAACCTCACAACATAACTACAACAGTTTAGAAATAAAAAAATCATAACTATTTAAAAAGTATTTATAATCACTTTTCTAAATATAACTAGGCAAAAAGGAAAAATGCAACATGCATGAGGAAAGTAGTAAACGTGGAATGAAAGGCTCGAGCTCGATTATTTTGTACTTGGGGGATGCAAAACAATGAAAGCCATCCAAACTGAAAATAAAATAGAGAGTCATATATCAAAATTAAAAATAAGTCTTATGAACTTAAACAATGACTTGAAAATGTCCCCATCTAACAATAAAAATTACAGCCAATCATAATTGATGTAATTTCTAAAAGGGATAGAAGCGATAGATATACCTATGCATGTACTCTGCATAGAATGTACAAAAATTGTTAATATATTTTTTATTAAAGTGCTTATTCATAAAATTATATTTATCCATATATATTACTATTATCAAACACAAAATATTGGCAAATAAAAATATTGTTTTCTACATTTATTTTTCAGCTGCAAAAAAAATTATCGGTAGAAACTGATATTATTTTCTGTTACGTGTGTGATTAACTAAGTTAATACAAGTCTGAATTTTTACAGTAAATATATAAGAGACAGAAGTAATAAAGTATTTCATAATTAATGCAATGTGAGACTTATCTTGTCATTACGCTTCTCGAAAGGTTATATAAATATATATATATATATATATATATATATATATATATATATATATATATATATATATATATATATATATGTATATATATATATATATATATATATATATATATATATATACACATACACATTTAACTTTTCGATAAGCCTAATGGTAAGGTTCTACCGCTTCAGAATATCGCTCTGTAGTTCCATTTTCACTCTATTAATGAAAATATTTTTACTCCCTTAATTATCACTTAATTTTTATTCACAACTAAATGAAAGTACGTGACGCAGTATTATTTCATCTTACTAACTTACTACTTACTTAAAGATCTTTACAAATTGCCCAGGTCAAGATGTTGTCATAGGACGAAACCTAGTTCGCAATTAAGAATTTAAATAAAGTAGAAATAATATTTAGTTGTGACTATAAATTAAGTGATAATGAATTTCTATAAAACTAACGCCAAATACATTCAATATTCCTTAATTATATTAACCCCGCACAAAGTAATTGATGCTAAAATCCTATCATAAATAAATATGCAGTTATAATAATCAATATATCAGCGTTTTTTAATATTCTAATTCACATTTCTTCTGCTGTTATGCTATTATCAATTTGCTTTTGGCTTTCATACGTAAAAAGTGTTAAACAAACTAAATATACTACCTAATTTTTTCAATATCACTAAGGTAATTTTCTTGTATGAGTCACGACCCTTATCTTAAAGTGTTTTGATATTATAAGTCAACTAGACTTATTACATCAAAACACCGCTGAGCTGATAACTTGACCTCACTGCACGTGCAGGTCGCGATACTCATGTTATGAATAACTGATCTAGGCGGTTCGAGAGTTGTCATTAGCAGTAAACGTACAAACGTCCGGAATATATGAAAAATATAACTAAATTTCTAAGTTAGATTGCTTTATATGTGAATAAATTATTATTTATATTTTAAGACACATTTCATGATGCTACCTGGACCGTATAGTCTGTATCAACCCCTCTTTCCTTTAGCACTCCTTGGACGACTTCCAGCCACGTCGTCTTCCTGCAGCCACTTCTAGCTACTGGCCTGGCTTCTAATACGAATACGGACTAATATGTTATAAGTATTACTGTGAGAAATAAATCAGAAGCGGATAATTACATAAACATTCTTCTTATTCAATAATAAAGCGTTGTAATATTTACTTTTATTTTCAAAATTATTAGCAAAAAGGATGCAAGTTTAAAACTTTTTGACCTTAATTTTATTCATTTAATCTTGATTTTATTACTACAGAATTAATAATTGATCATGGTGTATTTAAAATAAAAGTTTTGGAGAAGCACTTTCCCCAAAACTTTTATTTTAATTCTTGAAATAAGTAAACAGTAATTAATTAATATTTTACAAAAACTTGTTACGATATATGACAAATAATTTAATAGGAACTTAAACAGAAAACTATAAATTTGCTCGCTCTCTGGCTCAACGATTCTATCGAGTGCTTCGTGCAGAAATGAAATAAAGGCAAATCTCAACTTAAATCTGCTCTTCTATATATATATATATATATATATATATATATATATATATATATATATATATATATATATATATATATATATAATAATATCCGGAATAAAGATAACATAAAAATGCAGAAATGTTACGAAGAATAGAAAAACTTTAAATATTTTATATTATAGTAAGTAAAATGAAACAATAGAGTATTGAGACATTAAACATTTTTGCGATTAGTAAAAGCTAGTCCAACTTATTTCAAAAAGATTACGTCTCATTCCCTTTTATATCTTCCCTCACTCTTTATCTTTATTAAAAAAACTTGTTTCTTTATGATGTTAATTGATATAAAGACAAGAAATAAATCATGATTTGTAACAATCCTAATTTCAGGTATGTTAAAAATGCAACGGAGGCAATTTAACACGCTTATTAAAAATAAAGAAAATAAACATATCTTGCAAATAAGCTAGTCAAACAAGTTAACAAGGCATTGAAAAACGAGCTTAAAATATTTAAAGCCGCTTTTCCTTTTAAATTTCCTTCGGGTGAAGCTCGTCCTAAATATTTGCACATGTTATTATCTACTGAGCGCCAGTTTAATTTTTTCGTTTACTGAAGTTATTATGAAAAATTCAAAATAAATAAAATAACCAAATTTTATTTTGCTCATTTCTTTATCTCTTAGATTAAAGATACGTATTTATATGATGTTCGCTTAGTTATCAAATTAAATGCTGAAGTCAATATTTAAAGATATTATATTTATGTTTATGAAAGCCACCAATAATATTACATTAGTATTGTAAAGGTGCTGTTAGTAATTTTGTGAAATAAACACTTTAAACTAACACTATTCAATATACACCGACATAGTATATGATTAATTTAAACTCGTAGTGTGCTTTCTTGTTCACTAATATTAAGTGAGACTCGACTCACCCTGGCAGTAATTTCTAAAAACTTGATCAACTATCATGAATTACTGAAACCCCACTTGTCTTTAAATATAATTTATAATTCCAATAAATATAACAATAAACATATGCAATGCAAAAGAAAAACAAAAAAATATTAAAATTTATGATATGAATAAATATGTAATCACAAAAGTAAAGAAAAATATTATAAGAATACATTTGTTGCTTAAAACATATTATTCAAAAATCAATGTAATATAATCTATGTTCATAATGAATAGAAAGGAAATATTTCATTTAACGCGAGTAAGAAGGACGGTTCTCCAAACACCGGGTTAAATACATAAAATTATACTTATACTAGCTTAAAAGTGCTTCCAAAATATATAGCTTGACTGGTTTGACTTTGAAATAGAAACTAAAGCCCAAATTCAATTAACATATGAAACAAAATTATCTAGACAGTCACTCACAGTTGTGCCAACAGATGTGTCAGCCTTAATACCGCCATCACGAAAACCGCTTCATCATACAAGTTGCCCCAGCCAATAAATCCCCTGGGCTTTACCACCCAGTAAAACCCGCAACCGCACATCCATTACTCCACCTCATGACGCGAAATAACATATCATATACATAACAATAAAAAAAGCACAAACAGTGACAAATATCGCGCACCTGAGCGTCGCGCCATCACCATAAAAGTTCATTTGTCGTAGCGCCTACGGCGGCTATGGCAGGCGTGTCTACGCCGTAGATATGATTTAGAGGCCGCCGGCGAACATGAAATCTTTCAATTTATGCCGTCGTCTAGCATGACGTGCTAAGTCTAAGACACACTTCGCTGCTTCTTTAATCTATGTATACGAACTACAAAATTATAAATTACGATTACGTCACTAGGAAAAGTTTTTTTAGCAAAATCCAGTGTCTGAATAACTTGAGAAAATGTATTTAAGTATAATAATCCAGCTCTAAACCAGTTTTAAATTTGTCGTTGGCGGAGAATTTTTCATGATTTATTTATTTCGCTAAATAAAAACGCAATCACAATCTAAATATATTTTGATAAGTTAAGAAAGCACGCTAAAGTATGGTGAAAACTGTAAGGCTTACTCATTAGTTTAGAACTGTAGCGTTATAATGGCTTAGGTTTCCCTTCAGCTGGGCACTATTCACCTAAATAACTTTATAATTTATGAAAACTGAAGAAACGATAAGAGTATTTATGAAAAGAAATGATAAGAATATATTATGATATGAAGAAAGTTCTTGGCTCTTCATAACTACAAGTTTAACTAAAATTTGAAAACCTACTTTGAATTTGAAATAATTCACTTCATAAACTATGGTAATACTCGTTACAAAGACTAAATTGTATCCAAATTCTATATAACGGTCTAAGTTTTATTATGTTTCACGAAAGGAAGTTCTTAATATCATAACCTAAGACGAAGAAAAAATTAATATGAAATTATATCTATCAATCCGTCGGACTAATATATTACATTTCTTCGAATATTTTAAAAACTGATAAATCGTCCGAATTTTTAGTAGGAATATGGTCCAGAAAAAGGAGTAACACTTCTTTAATTTATCCATATTCTTCTATTTAAATCTGAATTTAGCTTTTGAAACTAGATTCGAGTGGAAAATAAAATTTTATTTTTAATTCGCTATACGAATAAAACACACACACGTATATATATATATATATATATATATATATATATATATATATATATATATATATATATATATATATATATATATAATAATTGGCCACCGAAACATGAATTTTAAAATGAAACATATAATAAAATTATGAGCATGGTTATTCAATTCACATCGGATGTTTAAGGGGCCATAACTAAATGATAAATCTGTTCAGGACGGACTTTGATATAATTGGACACAAAAACGTAGTTATTTTGTGTGATTACATAGAAATGAAAAATAATTTGTTTTAATCGTAGACATAAAATTTTGGGTATTAGTTTATTTAATTTGGAATTTAGAAACGCAATATAAAATATCAAGTGATATCTTCTTTTAAATAGTGTCTATTACGCGAGATACGAATATTCAAAATTTAAAACAGTGCGTCTGTCTCCCCTTCACCTAAATAAATTAACTACGCATTTCATAGTTAAAAAAATTAGAATTATGACTTAAGTAAATACGTAGTTTAATGCCAATTAAGTTCAAACAATTTGCATTCATACAGTAATGAGATATAGGCAACCAAATTATTTATTCTAATACGAAAGATAAGCTAGTAAATATATTTACATAATGAAAATACAACTAAATAAATACTATCTAAATCTGTATGAAGTAACACTAGAGCGAGATTATTTCTGCAAATGTACGAATGCAACATGAACTGCAAATGTACGTATGAAACATGAAATGCAAATGTACGAATGCGAATTATACATTTAAGAACCAAATTTTTAAACTTCAGATAACACCTAATAAAATCTATTAACTTGATTTGAAAAATCTAGGTGGTTTTGTTTATAACTTTTTTCAATTAAGCCCTGTCCTCGGCTTTCCTAATAATAGACGTGGGAGGCTGTCATAAAAACCCGTCACGAAAAAAAGATATATATATATATATATATATATATATATATATATGTGTGTGTGTGTGTGTATATATATTTGTACCATTGAAGAACGGTTGTAACAATTCTACATCCAGCCATCTTATTAAACGAGAAAGTTTTAGTAAAAATTACTTGTATCGTAATTATAAAAGTTAGACACATAATTAAAATTAAATCAAAAGCAATTGACAAATTTATAGTACGACTACGCCCTTTCAGACAAAGCAGGTCGTCTTCGCAAGTCTCGTTACCGGAATCGTTATTTCGGTTACGAGTACATTTATGCAGGGCTCGGCGACGCAGGTGCCATCCCTAACATTATTACCGAGCGATTCATTTAAATACAAACAAAATGTCACGAACGAATATTCTTATGACTGCAGGCGGCGTAGAGCCGTCGACTTGTAGATAAACTCGCATCTGCAAAAATTAAATTAAGTATGCTTAATAAATGTTTCATTGCGTGTATCTAAATTAGTTTAAAACGTATTTATTACCTTTTAATTATATTTGTTTAACTACGCAGATATGGCCATGTAAAATAAAATTACTGACTAAAGTAATTTGTTGGTCATTATAATGGCCAAAGAAGCTCTTTACATAAATTAATCATGAGAATCTATTTATCAGCTTTAAATTAATAAATTTAGAATTTTCATCCGCCTATGTTACGCAAACATCTAATTGTTTTTGTTAATATTGATGGAGACTTAATTGATATAATAAAAGTTAACCTTTTTCGAATTCTGAAAGCAATATAACCTTTTTGCAACAATTTCTGGAAAAATACTATTTTATGCAACCTTAAAATTAAAAAAAATTGTGCGGGTTAGCTCCGACGCACGAATCGAGTTTAGTCGTTAAGTATGATTGTCTTGGAATGTATAAAGGTATATATATATATATATATATATATATATATATATATATATATGTATATATAGGTAACACTGTATATAAATATAAATATCAATATCATTAAATGTAACTGGAAAATTCTTTAACAAAGAAATGTTGAGAATATAATTATTTTCAACTAAAACACAAAGGAACAAAATCAAATTTGTACAACAAAATTAAAAGCATTTAGTAACGTCAAGCTAAGAAGTAGAAAAGAGAAGATTAAAGAGTCTTTTTAATCATGTAGGAAAGAAAACACCAAATTCTCACACATAATGACGTTTAATGATTACAAATTAAAATTTCTATTACTGAAATTCAATATGATTAACGACATGATTCCCTTTACCTATAGCTAGAATATTAAAATGTGCATTAAAATTAATTTGCACTGGTTCATTTTACCTATAGCCAGAATGTTAAATTGTGCATTCAATTAATTTGAACTATATGATATAAGCCAGCGACTGCTTTAATGCAGAAAGTTATCAACACATATTTATTTTGAGTATTTGGTAAATTTAATAAATACTTGCAAAAACATATTGTATTCTGACAAATTGTATTCGAGTACAAATAATGACAGAAGCTCTATTAAGTAAAAATGCTGTTATTAAAATTCAATATATGTTTTAGTTTACCCATAACAAAAACAAAAACGTGCATCCAATTAATGTGGACTGATAATACAAACCATTCTTTCATATGGTTTCAATATGAAAATCCTATATCATTGGTTAATACACCATTTCATTGAACATTTGTTTTACCTATCTCTTACCAAATTGCATATATACTTATAGATCCTTATTAACAGTTTCTCAAAACCACTATAAATAAAATAATATTTGTATACTTGTTTACCTCGATTATATTACACACGTTGTTTACCTCGATTGAACTGCTGAACTAAATCGTTTGGAAAACAATGGGACTTCCACAATTAACCCTGGCGCTATTAAGGAAACGACGGGGTCAATTTGAATGTCACTAATCGCGTCTTCCCCGCCGGTGCCCATCCATTACTGTCATTCCATTGCCAACTCTCTTACCTGCTTGTCTTTTATATGAAGCCAAAGTCGGCACAGTTGACTTTCTTAGACCTAAAGAAACAAATAAAATACGCGTTTCTTAAGTAAATTATTTAAAAACAGAAATTACATCCGTGCACGCAATTTAATTCCAACCTCATCTCGGACGAGAGTATAGATCCCATGAAATAAAACTGCAGAAATTTAATTTGTCATCACTAGCTGCACGAAGAAAAAGCGCTGATCTATTATATTTATATAAAATGATACATTCACATGTTGATTGCCCCTATCTCCTCTCTCTACGCAACTTCATCACCCGTATAATATTACAGAGATTATTCATACTACAATTTTAAAACAATAATACTCCTTTTCGTAACTCCATAATTCGAATATGTCGATTGCGTAACCATATTGTTTCTCAACGTCCTTTCTGACATTTTTGAACCGAAATTATTTACATTTAAAAAGGAAGTACAAGATATATTATTTATGAATTAAAATAAGCTGCAAAATGTTTAATTTAGTCTAATAGTAGATTGGTACAAATTCTCAAGGAAAGCGTATTTTACCTCGAACGGATGTTAATTCAATTATCAGAGAAGTTATGAGTCCTCCAATAAGATTCATATATTTGATTTAATACAAGGGCCCACGACCACACAAAATGTATCATGACAAAGTTTACAAAGTGTCATGTAACCGGAAGTAAACAAGTTATAAAAATATATTCTTAGATAGTACAACTCCAGGAATTTTTATTTTTATTGACACGTTTGATTTTCTTTGAGAGAGCCTTATTTTAAGCATATACACTATTTAATTTTTTACAACTAAATGAAACCTTGTAATGTAGTTTATTTCTACTTTCATCAAATTCTTCACCACGACCTAGGTTTCTTTATATGACAATATCTTCAGGTGGGCCATTTGTAACGATTACCTTTGTAAAAATTTGATCCCTAGGTCGTATTAAAGAATTTAAATAAAGTAGAAATGATACTACACCACGTAGTTTTATTTAGTTGTGAAAAATTAAATTAAAATGAATCTCTACGAAATTAACGCCAAATATATTCAACATATACACGATCTAAATAAAACGAGAATCGTGTTAAATTAAATCTAAAAGATGTGTTATTATTTCTAATAAGTATATAAGTACTATTTAAATATAATGATAATAATAATAATTTTAATTTTAAAAGAAATGAAAACGGGTGGTTTGAGGGAGTGAAGAACAAGGGTGAGGAAATGTAATATGTGTGAGAATTCGACAATGTTTCAGGACATTGTAGAAATTTCTTCAAATTTCTTGAAATGTCAAGAAAAACTGAAACTTTCCTAATGGATGTCATACATTTTTGATATCGACTATTTTCAGCCCCCATATCTTTCACAACCTTATAGTTATCGTCGCGTAACCACCATAGTGAGCGATGGGAGCGTTGAAGCGACTACCACGCACAAATGTCATTTGTCTGCGATATATAGTTTTGGCTGCAGAATTTTATATGATATATATAAATTAAATATAATGGTTATAAATGATCAACTATTCAAAATCACAAAAGTAATAAAAGGAATCTTGTTAACGTACAGCCAAAGGCATTATAACATTTCCTGAAACTAAGATTTTAATATAAAATTCTGATATGAAAAAAGTCCTTATAAACGTCCACTCGCAATATGTGCCCACAGTATGTAAGTTGCTTGCTAACGTATCTTTCTACCACAACACACATCTAGCAGAGTAGATATTAATTGGCAAACACTCGTTATTAATTACAGTTATTACAATAATTTATGTGTTTTAAATTATAAATTCTTATAGGGCGATTATTAATAGGTTATTTATTATGCATTATTCATAATTTCACCTTTTCTATACTCTTATAAATATCTACATCAGCACGTATTTCTGAAATCCTTTAAATTAAGTCTTGTCAGTGATACCAAAGTCAATGAATTTTGCCACGCAGATTACATTTGCATTACAAAATTTAAATATTACAGGCACATTTTTTTATTTAGTTGTAGCGTCATATACACTTGAGTTACTAAACTTTTAATAACACTTTATCTATTAAAACCAATGAAGTCATTTGGGCGCTCTAAGAGAATAATAATATTTGAGCAGTCGTATAAAAATAGTCTTTGAATAACTTTTTATAATAAATACTCTTGATAAAAAAAGCAATGGAATGAATATGAATACAAGTATTAAAATTTAATTTTTTAACAACACAAATATCTCCCCTGAGAAAATAATGTTTTTCCCGAGTTTCTTAAAACTCTTAGAGAAATGTAAACGACGTTTGTCTCAAACAAGGGTTTTAAATCTTAAAAATACATATTCCAGAAACTGAGATGTATACGAAGGAAATTAACTCTAGTAGTAGCAAGATATTCCAACATATTTATTGTGAATTCCTCCTAATAGATCAATCCTGTATACTAAATAAATTTATATACCAGATCAAATATATTCGTAAAGCTGAAACTATACCAAACGTAAAAACATTTTGACTAATGGACAGAAAATAACTTATTATATTCATAATCGTTTCTCCAATTCAATTACATTTACCACCGTCCCTTTAGAACACTTATGACGAAACGTAAATTAATTTCAAATCAAATTCATTTCTATAATATTAGTGACCCAACCAAGTACGTTTCAAAGCCCATTCGCGAAATTTGATAAATATTCACAACGAAAACAATTTTACAAGTGGGACGCTTCCGCTTTGTGTCAAGAGCAAATTTCATTACCTACAGGGACAACTTTCGCAAATGCCCATTGAGCGCACAATTTCTCTAATTGGCGTCATTTAAATAATAATGAAGCGATATTTTTAATAAGTCCAAAACTCGAGTTTAGGACTTCGAAAGCTTCCGGGCATATTTGAAGACCCTTGTAGAGCTTGATAATAATTCGTTATATTCTGACGAAAGGATGATAAATTCCCCAAAATTATTCCTCTCATCAATGCTGATACAAGCTAGTATATGTATAAATCATTATCAGTATCAGTTATTTAGTTATTATATTGGCTGAAGTTTATTTGTTACATATTAACTTATTTTATTTTTCATATTTATGTCAATACAAAATAGTTTGTGTATCAAATTACAAACTTTAATGCTTTTATTTTTGGTTGCAATTTTCAACTACAATTCTTAAATAGTGCTCTTTTTTTTAAGTCACTACCCTTAGGTGCTAACGGAAACAATTGTTTACGTTCCATATTCAAAATTATATGTCGTTTACAGTAGAATCGAATATATTATTTATATTTTCATTCATTACAAAGTTTTAAATTGAGCCCTCTGGTTATGATAGGTATAAAAGATTAAATACAAGATAAACTCGTGCAAAAAACCCTTGAAATAAACGATTACTTCTGAGAAAACTTCCTTTTTATTAGAAATTAAAAAATCAGGGTAAATGGCAAGTGATACTCTAAAGCTCTCATGGCATTTACATAAATTTTCAAGATTATCATTTTTCATGTCTGAATATTGTTCACATTATTCTACAATATTTAATTCCTTATAATATTTACATTTGGTTGCAATACTGATTAATTTATCACGTATTCCATTATATTACAGAGCAAATAAAACAACAACCTTACATCGTGATAGCTACGATACTTGGAAATACACACCTAAGCCAGATCTATGGAGAATGCAACGTATTAAACTAATTTGCATTTCATTCTCGGGCCTCACTTGATTTATTAAATTCATCAGAGTAAACTTAAGCTCGAAATACGACATTTAGGTTTTAATAATGCTCAGAAGACATAACCGATTTCTTTAAAGAAATATTTCGGAATTTTTTTTTTAAATTTTACCTCTTACACAACACGAAATTTCGTATTTTAAAAACTATAAACTTTCATGTAAACCTGATAATATTCATTTCTAACAACATAATATCTCGTTTAAATATGGTTTCTCAAGATTTATTTCTTGTTTTTATACAGGTGACCATTTTGCAAGAGCCCAGAAAAAAAATTTAGTTAGAGAATATTATAAGTCATCAAAAAGAAATATTATTTCCGCGAAAATCGATAGTAAAGAAGCTATGATATTTTTTTGAAAAATGTTTACCCTGATCACATAAATCACTTTTATTAAAAAACTGTTCCACTAAATCACATTAAATTTTGTATAAAAGTAGAATAGTCATCTAGCAAGCATGTAATGATGACAATTTATGTGGAAATTATTGGATTCTGCAATTGTTTGAAACTTTATGTTGATTTTGTTCTCTTTTAAAAAAAATATATGCATAATATTGTAAAATGTGTATAATATTTGCTTATGAGTATAAAAATTACCTCGGAATATGGTGAACATCTGCAGAAATTAACATCGTGCCACTAAGTTAAATTTCTGCTATAATTGTAATTTTAGCAAAACTAAGATTTTTCTTTTAAAAAAGCATTAATTCAACTCAGAATTACCTAAATTTTTCCCAAATCAATGTTTGTTACCCTTAAGATACACAAAAAAAATGTGTTTAGGTAAAATAACTGCTAAACAGAGCGTTTTTACGTTGTGTACGTGTTAGAAAAAGTGCGAGAATGAGAGATGAGAGTTTTTGAACAAAAGTGATTTGTGTGACTCGGATAAAGATATTTCAGAAATGTTCAAAAAATCATAACTTTTTAAATGACTTATCAAGAGGTTATCTACCTAAAACTATTTTTGGACCACCGTAAATAGGTCCTCTGTACATAATCGAGCCTCAATATTCTGATATTCTTCAAATAGATATCTAGGTGAAATTTTCAAACAAATAATTTTTTGTGTGCGAGACAGAGATTAATATAAATATTGGCATATGGAATGGACTTTTACGATGCAATAATTATTAGGAATGACTGTAACGTTACTATTTTAATTTAATACTTATGAAATACTATTAATTGAGTTCTAATATTTTGAGCATAATTCGTAGAGTACGTGATGGTATTCCATAAATTGTCCTTATTAATTTTAGTATTATACCGTGTATTCTTGGCCAACGTTAAGGTTAAATGTGTATAACCCTGTATATTTTTTAGATTTTTCATATTTATTGTTACTCCACGTTATCTAATACCTTTAAAGTTTGGTTTATGAAATGAAAAAAACAGTCGAACACCCTATTTTTTCTTAAGTTATATTAAAGTTATGCTATAAAATGTGAAGATGCAAATACAAAAAACTATGATATAAGTATTATATTTACAAATAAAAAATTACAATAAATTTTCAAGATTATAATTTTTCATGTCTGAATATTGTTCACATTATTCTACAATATTTAATTCCTTATAATATTTACATTTGGTTGCAATACTGATTAATTTATCACGTATTCCATTATATTACAGAGCAAATAAAACATCAATCTTACATTGTGATAGCTACGATACTTGGAAATACACACCTAAGCCAGATCTTTGGAGAATACAACGTATTAAACTAATTTGCATTTCATTCTCGGGCCTCACTTGATTTATTAAATTCATCAGAGTAAACTTAAGCTCGAAATACGACATTTAGGTTTTAATAATGCTCAGAAGACATAACCGATTCCTTTTAACAAGAGATTATATAAAACAAATATTTTCATTAAATTTTCCACTACAGCTGCCTGTTGCACACATTAAAGTATAACCACTACGCGTTTTTAGAACTGAAGTTTTAACTGTATTCGTATGTATTCGCAACGTTGCCGACAGTTTTCTTACAACTCGATAAAAAGCCCCACGAGGCCTACGTTCGACCATTATAGTTTCGGTAGGGATATCTGTCAATGAAAACTAATAAGAAAGGATGAAGAGGGTCTTGAATTCCTTCAGGTATGAAAATATAAAGTTTCAGAATTAAAATATCGAATACATAACGGAATATATGTTTCGTGCACACTTAAATACGAAATAAATTAAATGTCCACTATATAGGTATTTCCATAAAGACAAAATATTTATAGGTATTTACATAAAGACAAAATTGAAACAGGAAATAAATGCTGCTAATAATGAGAGAAAATTAATTTTGATACACAAAATGTAGATAAATAAACTAATATTGAATCAAATTAGAAAAAAACAATATACAAAATATCTCTGAGGTGTTTATTTGAGAAATCTTTTGACAGATTAAGAAACAATATTATAAGAAAGAAAAGGGTATATTTGTAAAAAGTCTTTACAAATAGTTATTCACAAAATTAATATTGTGATATTAGAAATATACGGCATATATGCGGATTAATTCATTTACAACGTCACATAACAAACTAAACAAAACTTTGTTTTTCTTAAATTTCATATTGTAACAATTTGCGTCTAATTTATTACAAAATAATTAAATAATTAAAAAATAGGACAATTTAATGATAAATCATTTTATAAATGTCTCATTTCATTTTCCACAGATCATTTAATGCCATAATTTTATACATTTTCACGAGCCTCTGATAACTTTATTATTTCACATTTCTTTCGTAAAACTGCAACTTGCTTATTTACGGTATTATTCGAATTTTTCAATTTCATAACTTTGTAGCTAAATTAAGCTTTATAGCCTAATTTCTCGATAAAAAGGCTTAACAATATTAAAAATAATGAACATGTCGTTGAGATTTTCTCTCTCGCATTAAAGAAAATCAAGTATTTAAGATACTAAAATCTTAACCAAAAAAAAGAAAAGACCAAACAGCCAACACCGCAACCGCGCGCCTGAAATAAAACACATATTAACAAAAACGATTCTGCAATTAGGAGGCAAAATTCTCACAATGTGACCCCCACTTAAACATTATGCAAACATTGAGCTTTCGGCGCGGTGTGCCCCGAATATAAATGGAACGCTTAAAACTCGGAGCTTTCAATTGCCGCGCCGGCGTTATTAAAAAATAAATATCACGTTTGGGGCCTAATTCAGGTTCATAGAGTTAATTTAAGAATTGTAATAAGGCCCAGGCACGAAATATGTATTATTTTAACATATTTTGTGTTACAGAGGCCTAAGCTAAGTTTATTGTTGCGAATATTACAGCAGTTTCAACTAAACGTTGGTATTACTTAGTTTATTCTTTAAACCGACGGAAGACTATTTGAATAATTAGAAGAAATTAAATTTATTACAGCTATGTTTTACTTTATGTGATATAACATGCAAAGTAATTTAAGTAAATTGCAACAAATTGGTTTAACACTATAATAACTTGGTTAGTCTAGCGATGGATAGAGAATTAGTATTCAGAAAGGTACCTTACTACTGTATATAATACGAATGTATGCGAAACTGTTTATTTTTTATTGTGTTTCTCCATTAATTTAAATTATTAGGTTGGCAACTAATAAACCAACCATCTAAATCCATCAGTGTTTACCCAATATAATATTCCTACTACTTCACTAAAGTATGAATTAGTATATATATATATATATATATATATATATATATATATATATATATATATATATATATATATATATATATATATATACACATATATATATATGTATATATATATATATATATATATATATATATATATTTCGCTATGAAAATACGTAAATAGAACCTAGAATAATGCGAAAATAACCTGGAATGTATTTCAATAAGGTTTTCTAATATTGATTTTAATGGAGACGACGGAGAGAGGTCAAAATTTCCTTTTTCGAATTTTTGGAACCAATGCTTGGCTTGTCATAGAAGAATAAACCTTCTCCCATGGTTGTGCGTATATTGAGTGTCGCTTTGCTTGATTTTCGACATAAATGGATAATCAATGTAGTAAGAACACTCTAAATTCACTACTCTGATTCTAACTAATATACGAAATTTCCATATCCTGTTAGTAGTTTACGTGCTAAAATGCAATTGCTAACTGAGAAGTAGATCGGATGCTTTGGTTTTATGTATCTTATCTAGAATATTCGGGAAGTTTCTTTAACTTTCTAGAAATCACTGGAAAAAAATGGCGGATTTATTGTTTATAAAAGTGACCGGGTTGTGAGTATCAATCTAATAATATTATGGAGATAAAAAATTGTCATTTTATTTCAACATGAACTAGTTAGGTTCCATGCGGTTAAACATTTAATAAAAAAGGAAAGTAGACAGCTCCTCGCGTAATTTAGTTAAAGTGACAATTATAAAATGTGATCGTAGCAATATTTGCTATTGCAACTTTTATATCAATGGATCCAAAATTCTTGCTATGATAATTGAAAAATGAAAGTCATTAAAGTTAAATTTTCTAATAGTGAAGTTTGAAGTTTAATATTTTGCAAAAACGATTTAAAAATCGGTAAAATGTAATACTTCGTAAACGGGATATCAAAATGGAAAATGGCACATGAAGACTCAATTTTATTTTAAAGTGTTTTTTTCATGCACAAAAAAACATTGTTTGTTCTCACTTTACATGTACGATAAGTTACGTAATATATTTTTGTTTACATTTTCCTACATATGAATTGAAATCCCTACTTAAAGCACGTATTTGCAAAATTTCTTGCATATCTAAAGGTCTAATAAATATGAGGCTATGAGTAGCGGACTGATGGTCCTGGTGTTAATATCCCAAAATAAAAATGCTCGTACACTTTCAAGAACAAATATCACAAAATTATCATTTAAATATGTTGAATCACTAGGCATTGCATGAATTACAGATGTCCAAAGGACATGATTTAAGGCTACTTCACACAGTGAGGAAAGTCACATTACCTACAACGGAAATTAACACGTATATGGCCAGAAACTAGAATTGGTATTTAAATTTGAAAAAATGTATTTTAAAGTGATTTCCGTACATGCACTTTCTTTATGTAGATGTTTAGCCGTATATCTATTTCTCAGCTAGCAATTGAATTTTAGCAAGTAAAGTACAAAGAAAATATAGTATAAACAAACATCAGAGTAGGGCATTTAAAGAATTCTTGCTTCATTCTTTATCCGTTCACGACGTAAAGCAAAGGAAGCAAAGTGTATGAAAAAAAAGTGAATGTGGAATATTGTTGAAAAGAACTCTTTACACACAAACCCGCTTTAATTTTTTTTTAATCAAAAATATATATTTTATATTTGCTTTATTTGTGTCTCATTGACGAGATATGGTTTTTCTTTTTCAACTAATCGGTTTAATTAATTACGTAATCATTGTTTAGATAGACGAGATGAAGGTGTTACTATATGAGCAACCATTTGCCTCATAAAATAATCACACAATTTCCAACCGCTCGGTTACATACCTCAGAATATTAATTTGTTGAAGTCTCTATTTTCCATAGAAAATATAATTAGGAGTTTCATAGTATCTACGCACAATGATTAATTTTGGTAAATTAGAAGAAATCGGTCAACTTCTAATGACCTTTTATTCAAATGGTTAATTATTAAGTGTCTGTAATATATATATATATATATATATATATATATATATATATACATATATATATATATATATATATATATATACATATATATATATATATATATATATATAAATATATATATATATATATATATATTTACATATATATATATATATATATATTATGAGGCCTGAGAACTAAATACAATTTCTTTGGTTTCCATATTCATTACGTTTCGATTTAATTTCCATAATCTATACTAATCAATGTTCTACGTTTAATTAATTACTACACTAACATATTAACGTATGTATAAAACTTCACTAACTTATGTATATATGTATACTTACGTATATTTAAACGTACCCAGTTCACTAAAAATTAATAGTATAAAAATTCCAATCAAAATAATATATGGTCACAATTTCTACCGGATATACAATTGTTTTTTTTAAGGATGCATAATCTCTCTATTGAAGTGAATGTCTTGTTGGATGGTGTTCAGACAATGTATATCTTCAACTCTATGGTTTCCAAGTTATTTAATAAACATATACTATTAAAGCGAAAGAAGTCAGAGAAGCGAGTTGAGATGAGTGTTTCGTGCAGACGAAATAACGCCAAATCTGGTCATATAAGCGTTACTGCTCCCCCTCTGGGAAGCTTACAGAATACTCGGAACGGATTTGTCACACATTTAAGGAAACGGTATTATTGTTATATTAGTAAAATAAATCATAGAATATGACAATGCCTGATATTAATACGACAACGACGGGTATGGCCACTCAATATTTGAACAGAGGTTACATGATGGAAGACAACGTACTATCCGATCGAATTCAATTTCTCATATTTTCTTAAATTGGGATTGAAGAACATTAACACTCTCAAAACTAGTGCAGTTGCTGTCTTGAATATTTCCATATTAAAGATATTTTCTATGTCAACAAGGATTTCGTGCAATTGCTTTATATCAACTTTCTTTCTCATTGATTTATACTTAAACAACTTGTATGAATAATGATACACTTTTGCATATTTTTATACAGTTTTCCATTAGAAACAGGTTACTTTTTAATTTTCATTTTCATTATTTTTTTAACAATTTTGGCAGGATACTTTATAAAAATATCCAGAGAGGTTCTTATGAGACAAATTTAATTTATGTAGTTAACATCTGTAAAAAAATACTAAGCATCACACTGCAGTCAAAGTAGTTTCCGCTTTTTATTGCCTTAGTATTTTTATAGCTTGCATTTCACAAAGCAAAGCTTTACATACAATGGAATATGCTACCTAAAACATGCCCACGCTATGCAACGCTTTTAGCGTTGCATAACATGGATATGAAAAATATGTCCAGAAAAGTTGACACTGCAGCTTTCATTACATCAAGTTATAATATCCATGTGTTAATGTTTTCCGTTTTTGTCTAAAAATTGTGCTTTTTGAAAGTTTTTTTTTGCTGATATTTTAGCATAAGATTTTATCTTTCTATATTTTAATAGCCTGATATGGTGATAATCTTCCTGCCTATGGTGCCCAAAACTCATTCTAATATAAATTGGCCAAATAATAAAAAAAAATCTTAACTAAAAATTGTATTCGCCAAATTTTCAACAAATTATTTTCTCTGATGCATCTTCAACCGTTTACTATAATCCGTCCTTGTCAAATGCTTTTACTATTGTTGCTTGATTATGAAGACTTATGCTACCCTGATCTCACTAAAGATCGGCTAAATAAACTGGAAAGTCTTCAAAATATGTTCGTTCTATATTTGGCCCAAAAAATATAACCATTTTTCCGATTTTATATCACTCATTAACTGGATGAAAATGTGTGGCCGGCATGATTTAATATTCTATATTTTCTCTTCAATGCTATAACATTTTACTGACCATCTATTGAAGAATCATTGTAGATCATGTTACAGTGCTCAATTCTACATTCAAAATCCTAGAGGCTCATAGTCGTGGGTTAGGTTCTGAATCCCTCCTCACTCTCCTTATTTCTAAAAAAAACACTGTCGTCTAGGAATATCTTCACTGTATATGTTAAAAAACTGTAGAATAAACTTGAGTTATGCATCGTCGATTTACGTTTTCAAAAGCCTTTTGAAAAGCATATTCCAATACTGATTACCTATCACTTCACTAATCCTCCTTATCCTGTCCTCTCTTTTTTCTTTACCTATATTGATACCTAAATTAAATTATTTGCTATTTGGTTAATCTTTATTACATATTTAGATTATAAATTTTTATTTTGTAATTGAATAGTTAATCTATACATGTAATAAAACACTAACAGAATAAATTCTGTGCATGGAAAATATTTTAAAAAGAATGATGATTATAATTGATTTAGGTGTATAGATTGTTAATATTAACCGAAAAACCTTTTTTTTAGAATTTCTTCTGTTTTTCTCTTTATTACTTTGTACGTCAATCACGTGGACGGATTTTAATGATATTAGAAAGATTGCTCACTTCGCAAAATATACAGATACGTTGAAGTCTAAATAAATTAATAAAGTTTCATGACTTTTTATCAACCTTTTTTGTAATAATGAGACATATCCATAAAATTATTTTTACTATGTATTGCGATAATTACAGGCACCCTAGAAATTGCTTCCTGTTTACAATACTTATATATATTCTTCTTCCATAAATGCCCAAAAATATTAATAAAATTATAGTTTTTACAGTTCAAGTCCTTCGTTAATATTGACTGAATATTTACAATAAAGTAGAGAAAAAAATGCACTAACCTAACATTTGAAAATTAACTACTTAATTAAAATTTGTTTCAGATTTCATGAACCAGTTAACAAATAATCTGTTGAGTCATATTTTAAGTCTCGAGGGCACGGCTCATGAACGTAAACGTTAAAATATTATGTGTAATCTGCTACACAATTAGCGACCACTTAAAGAGCTTTTATTGCGAACTACGCTTATTAGAAATTTTATCAGATCATTAAATACCTGCATAATAATGGTAATTAAGTTGTTTTAATAATGAAGCTTGTTAAAGTTTTATCCCTTTGGGAAATGAAATATCCTGGGCACAATTTAATAACGTTATTTATCTTCTCTGAGAGATTTAAAAATAATGAAAAACTTTGTTAAATTTAGATAGAAAATCTTTATTTGATACTGAAAAATATTTAGCCAGCAATACTTTACTTATCTACCAAATTTTTTATCTTTGTTTTATAAAATTAATTATGACTACCAAAGTCGATTAAATCATTTTTAGTGACTCGTTGTCACTTTATTTTAAAAAATTAGTCTTTTTTTACTTAACTAAGAAAGAAGGCTAATAAAATAAAAAATGTGTTCATTTGTGTATAAATGTTTTTTCGTTACTTAGTTTTAGTAAGCTGAAAATACGTCTATTTAGTGGATAATATGAAAATATAAGGTACAGCAGAATGAAGACAGAAAAGATTTTTTAATCTAACTTTTTAAATTACTTTTTTATCTCCGGTCTCCAAAACTGGGCAATGAAGTATGAGAAAGGCATGAAAAAAGCTTTTCCATGTATACATACATGGCATTATTTGGATACAAATAATGTTTTTTGTTCATATGGAACAATTTGATGAGAAATTATAAAAAATCACTTGTGTATTGATCGAATAAAATTTTAGAGCTGGACTTTTCAACCAATGGGGCGCGCCTCCCTAGGGGGGCGTAAAAAGATCATAAGGGAGCCCAATGTGGTCGGACATTCTAAAGAAAAATCCATTTGAAATCTTAAGTCCACTCATTAATTCATTCGGTCGTTGTTCAAGTTTTAACAAGACTCAATTTGCAGCGCTCCACCGCACCCCAAATGATGTGTTTTTTATTACGACAATGAAAAAAATTAAAAAAGGGACATGAATATATTTTTTTGTAATCCGAGGAGGCTTAACTCAAAAAAGGTTGGGAATCCTTGAATGTTATTTGAATGTTATTTAGAAAGTAAATGGTTCAAATCAAATGCTGAATTAAAGATCGAACTATTTATTTAAATGCAAAAAATTACACAAGAAATAAAAGTGTTTGATTAAAAATTATGAAACAATGCATGGTCTGCAAAAAAGCACAAAGCTGGAGGAGGTTCAAATGTGTAATAAAAATTAGTTTTCGTATAAATAAGATAGTAACCTAATTTGCCATATTATAGATGCTGAATTAGTGTAATAATTATTAACCAGATTGCAATAGTAGATTAAAAACTTGTCAAGCACGAGTAGAAGTAGTACTACAAGGTTTCTGTACACATTGAAGTATTTATAAATATTGAAGTGTGCGTAGTAGTTTTATTAAAATATTTTAATTTAATTTATTTTCACTACGTAAACATATTGCCTACTATAATTTTAACAGGCGTAAAAATATGGTACATATCTCAAAAGTTATGAGATCTAGGATAATCACTATAATTTACCTGCAATCTTCCAGTTTAATTATAGTAGCCTTGTTTTCTTCATGATTGTTGGTTCATTAGTTTTGACAATAAGAGGGGAATACTCTATTTTTACATATTTTTTTTTATTTAATATATGAAAAAAATATTATTGCATTCATACCAATTTTGCATGCATAACAAAACCTTTAAAATAATATCCCAAATGATTTGCAAATTATAAATTAGCTTTATTTACCCTCTATTTTATGTTAATAATATTTTTAAAAAAATTAAATAAGTGGCCTAACGCAAAATGTGTCGATTAATAAAATGTAATGGAAAATTTTAAGTCTTTACTTCGTATAATTTTGAGAAAATTTGCTGTGATAGGCTGACAAACAAAGAAATATGTTAGCGATCAGTTTTTCAATTTGAGGTACGGCCCCCTGAAAACCTGTTCAGTACTGGTGGAACTCCCACTACGTGGGACCAAGACACACATAGGTAAATGTATGTATATATATATGCATATATATATATATATATATATGTATATATATGTGTGTGTGTGTGTGTGTGTGTTATAAAGGTACACATTCTATATTAAACTGTTAACCATCGACTATGGTTTTTCTGTAATTTTTAAGTAATCTCATAGACTCCATTGTATGCTTAATTGTATGATTATTCATTTTATTCTTTAGAATATCTTTGAAAATATACTACTTAAAATTGTGCAAAAATATTTTTAAGGTCATTATGCAGAGTCTTATCAAACGATATGCCACAAAATATATGAACGGAGGAAAAATCGAATATTTACCTTGCACCCTCTAATGTATGGGATATTTTGAGTGTTAACCCATCAACGTTTCCATACCCATACTTTTGAGTGTTAATTGACGTGTAAGTGGTTAATATACTTTTTCATATTTTTAATATGCTTTTTCATGTGTAAGTGGTTAATATACTTTTTCATATGTAAGTGGTTAATATACTTACTCACTATGTTAAATTTCAACTCGTTTTATTAATTAGTTGAATGCTTTACAAGAAAAAAAAGCAGATTATGACCAGCGGACGTAAGCGCTATTATAATAATTCCATTTTTTACTTCGTTTTAAGTTACGCAAACCGAAAAATGGTCTTAAATCTATTCTAACAATACTAAAAAAAGAAATATCTAACTTCCATAGAAACATTATTGCCGTCAGTAAATCAGACAAAAGAAAAGCTCTCTCAAACTAAAGCCTCCACCTATTAAGCTCACCCTTGTGAAACCAGAGAAAGGGGTTTTAAACCGTTTAATGCCATAAAATGATATTATTTTTCCTCTTAGTCCCAAAGAGCTTTCCGCAGTACAAGTTGCATATACGGAACCACGTTTCTTGTTCGATATTATTATAAGATTCTTGGCCTTCGGTCGTTCGTAGCCCCGGGTACTTAGCCCGGCTAGTTTATTTTTATTGTACGGGTAGCGAAATGATCGGATTGACATTGGGGTTTGGCGGAAAGGTCAATACGAATGGTCTCGAACTAGGGTACGCGATTTATAATCAATAATTTCTTAGTAATATATGAGGGAAATAAAAGCTAAATTGGCGGTAGTAAAATGATTGAATGACTATCGTAAAAATGACTTATCGAAGGTTCAGTTTTGTCTGTAAAGGTTCAGTTACGTAAAGAATGTGCTACGTGATAAAGATAATTAAATAAATGTTTCAGTCGGCAGTCTCATAAGTAATGAATTCGGTCTATATGTTGATTACCAGTGAAAAAATATTAATGTTTCTGTATTTTTCATCACACACAGGAAATAATTTATAAATCTGTTTTGAAATAATAAAAAGTCATTAAAATGGCGTAATGTTGATACTGAAGAAAGTCAATCGGTTTCAAATGACTGTATCTTCGCAAGAATAGTTGTGTTTTTTATTATTAATATTGACAGTTTATTATTTATTAATGTTTATTCATTGTTTATTTTAAGAGTTGGCGTGAGTGAAACTAATATTATTAGGTTTCCATAGCCAAATTAAGAATCCTTATAAATTCGTCATGCCCGTCTGTCTGTCTTTTTTAGGGTAGACTGGGTACAGTTGAAAGAATTTTATTTATGTCGTCCATAGTTTTGTTTTTTATAATTCGACCCAGGAAGCAGATATGTTAAATAAAAGAGCATGTCTCTATCTACCAATGGGCAGTGTAATTTTAGTTCCAGGTGTGTTATTTTTAACAGTAGATCAAATTAAACAAAAAAATCCGATTTGTTTCAACCGTCTCCATACCAGGGGCGGTTGAAACAGTGATTGGGGTCAATTGAAACACATGCGAATAATACAAAATATAATATAACATGTTTTATGAATTGTTCATTTTAACTCTAAGAATAACTGAGGACCTATCTGACAATAATAGTCTTCAATGTTTTAAATACTTATAAAAATATTTTTAACATTTTTAGATCACGCTAGTTAAAATCTATGTATATTATCAGGCTCATACTATAGATTACTTAACATTAATATATAATTTACGTAAATTAACAAATAACAAAACAAAAATCAACTGTTTGTTTTTGAAATATAACAAACTAAACAAAAATAATTTGAAAATAAACGAAATGAAAACTCTCCTTGACTTTCATTAGTAAATCAATCGTAAATATCAATCTAAGTCGCAATTATGGCAAACATAGCTAAGATTAACTTCTGTGCATTTTTCGTGAGTACACAGTTTACAAGTGATGCATTGGATCCCCTTTTCTTCAGATCGGCTCTCTTAATATGGTGACATACAAACAAGACAGAAGCACTTTTTTCTTTGTACGTTTTCCTTTTTTCTTTTATGGTATTTGTTTTATATTGTTCTCCATCCAATTGTTCATTTCAATCTTGTTTCTTGCTCCTTTCTTATCTCTACCCTAAGGTCTTGAGACTCAAACTCATGCCGGTCCATGATAATGGTCAAAATTTTATAGAATGAACCTACATTAGTTTTGTTAAAGCTGGTCGCCTTTGAGAGGCTTGTCGCTTACGCGGCGCGAAGAGACAGTTCGGGGTTTCTTCTCATAAACATTCCTCACCTGCTAGCTTATTGTCTTATTAAATTATATTTAACTGTGAGTTCATAGGCCAATTTTCTTACCACCTTCTTAAATAGGCCAAAATATACATCCGCACATCGAAATAAATACTTTGAAAGCTCTCGCTCTTGTTCCTTATTAAAAAATCGGTTGTGTGCTTTGTATCCCATGTTTTGATTGTCTTTCTCGCTAGATGCATCTCGCTTTCGAATACATTTTAGGACCGAACAGTGGTTTACTCCGTGATTCCCTGCCGCTTGTCGCAATTAATTTCCTGTATTCACCTCGTCAAAAGTGTCTTTGGGCTTCGACGACTCCATTTTCTTCTCAAAGTCTTGTTACGCGTGCTTTCATCGTCAAGAAATAAAGAAAAAATAAATAAATACAATGTTTCAACCGTACCCAAGAAAAATGTTTCAACCGTCCCCAACTCCTACTTTAGGTAAAAATCAGTTATAATAATTATGACAACAATGATACATAAAAACTATTCGCAGTGCTGTATTCTATAAGCTTCATTTCAAACGAAAACATACACTCAACACTCTCACTTAAGTAGAAACCATAATAATTGGAAAATTCTCCGAGCAAAAATACTTACTTTTGGTTAACAGAACACAATTAGGTCTTCTAAAAAGAGCTAAAGCACGCGGAGTGCGATGCAACTCTAAGGTTCCTATTCAGATTGGTCGTCTGCTTCATTCTCCCCTTAGACTCATCACCGTCCCGTCAACGGTTTGCGAGATATACGTGTTGTTTCAACTGTCCTTGTTTCAATCGTACCCCGTCTATCCTACTCGCAGATTTTATTAGTACTATAAAGCTGATATTTATAGTGCCTGGGAATTATGAAATAAAGTATTTTAAAAATACATATTATATGAAAATACACACACAGTGGTATGTTGAGTTAATCACAAAGAATATGGTCTTTGACTACACAGTGAACCGGGTTCGATTTCCGGCCGCTCGTCGAGCGTGGCTGAACTGATGTTATAGTTGGCTGTAAGAAATTGCTCTCGTAGCAATAAGTCGACCATATGTATCAATTAGATATATTAAAGTACATAAATAAATGGAGTCTTCAATTTGTCGATCACCCATGCGCGCAAAACTCGAATATTTATTCCGTTGCCCAATAAAATCCTCTATAAAACACAACTAAAGTGGTATTAGACTAAAACAGGAGCTATAACAAAATAAAACTGATGTCAAAGGAGGAAGAAAAAGTGAAAAGATCCATATGGAAATATCACTCTTTATTGTTGTGTGCCATACTATTTATGTGTACAGTATCACACTTTATTTTTCAATAATTTATTTACCGTTTCAGCTCTTTTTCCATTTTTCTTATCTTAAATTGGAAAAACGGAATACTGAATGATTGAAATTTATGGATTTCTTCAACGGCGAAGAAAATATATTAGCATATTTATCTATTGGTCCAAAAAATAATATTTCAATAATACAGAAAACGAATTTCTGCATTAGGAATGCTATAAATAAAAAAGCATTTAACAAAATCATTAAGAGATACTATACACATGTAATCATTATTACGTCTGTAAAGTATCTTTAATCTTAATGAAAAACCTAATAGACATTTAGAATAAGTCAGTTCTTAATAACCTTTTTTAATTATTAAGACTAATAGACATTTAGTAATTCGACAATCCTCTACACTTGAGAAAGAAGCGTGCTTGAAATACACGGAAAAAATTATTTTGTTTGTCATACGCATATTGATTTTGACATAAATATCAATAAAGTTAAAGCAATGTTTGTACTTGATCTATTTAATTAGGTTTAATCTTGTTAATTTAGTTTTAATTTATAATTCCTAAGGATTTCAATGGACTCTTCGATGTGAAACATCTCAGAAAAACAACGACGCTTGTACGTGACAGTTTATTTTAAAAATATGCTACTAAAAACTTAAATAATTCTCATATAAAACTTAACAGTTAAATTAACTGCTAAAGTTAAATTAACTGCTAAATCATATTTTCCTAGAAACAAATATTATTTTATAAATTATATATGACCACTAAATTTTTTTCTCAAAATTCAACGAAAGCTACAGCTCATGCTTTAATGTAAAGACGGAATCAACGTAATTATAAGTAACTTTGTTGTAGGAAATATTATGTTTGCGAAGAAAGATCTAAAGGGGAAATTTCGTGCTGCGCTTCACTTGACTTAATTAAAAATCCATCCGGTTTTCTAAAGGTTTTGACTTAAATTAAACCATCCCCCGTTAATGCGGTAGATGTTGAGAAAGGAAATATATTTTTACCTGTTCGACGGAGAATTCTTGGTTAAGTAAGCTTCGCAAGTACCTGAAATGGGAATTGGCGGGAGATTTGAAGGGTCGATTTCGCGACGCCTACTTGGTTACCTAGTGTCAGGTAGAAGCTAATTTAATGGCTTGTCGAAATATGGGTATCTGCAATAACGACGGTTTTTATATAATGGCTTATTGATGAAGGTTGAATATTTTTGCGTTAATCGCTTTTAGAATTCCCCAAGGAAAAGTATTTATTTTTTTTGTTATCACTAAACTGCAATTTCCACTGAATGCTTTTAATTATTTCTACTTGGCTAGCTAAGGTAATTTTCAATATGTATGTGTATAAACACACACACATATATATATATATATATATATATATATATATATATATATACTTGTAATTATTGTGTGGCTTTTTTCTATTTGTTTCAAATATATTTTTATTTCTCTATTTATGAATTGGTTATAAAAAACACGATGCTATCAATTTAACTACACTAAATTATATTTATAGTGCCTGGGAATTATGTGATATTTTATAATAATTTCAGTACCATATATTATAAACTAAAAGATAAAAATATTCTTAACATATATATTCCAATGAAAATACCTTTAATGATAATTTTGATGAATAAATATTAAATTAGCAGAAAATTAAACTGAATATAAAGAAGTAAATCTGCGAAAAAGTTTTAGTCGAAACTCGGGAAAACGATATTAAAATGGAAATTCAATCGCTAGTCTTTTAATTGTAGTCAAGTTCTTGTTCTGCTTGAATCATATATTATATATTAACTTGTAACAAAAAGTTGTTGACTTAATAATTTAAAGAGGCATTGCAAGTTCACGAGCTTGAGTTGAATCGAAATTTATAATTTATCTAACAAGCTTTAACTTTGTTTTTTAAGTTTCTGAAAAAGTATTGTAGTCGTCATAAAATAAAAATGAAAGAAATTACACCATATAAAAGAATATAAAAACTCTATCTAAGCCAAAACGTGTTTTAAAAATAAGAGATCAGTGATTGCAAATTACTCCTTTTGTCCTAAACTTCTAAAAAATATATGAAAACAAATAAAAGAATATAAGAAAAAAATTTCCCAAAAGTCACTTTAAATTATTAAACCATTGGAAAAAATTGTATCGAACAAATAAGCAAACAAATAGACAAGAAAGCGAGCTAATAAAAACATATGAAATGTAGTGACATAATAATATCATAATGACGTAAATTTCATTGTGATACCAAATTCGTCGTGGGCATATTTTGTATCACAATAAAATTTACATCAGACAAATAAACAAACAGACAGATAGGAAAGCGTTAATATTGCATGGACATCCAGTTCTGAGCTACGTTTAAAGTTTTAAATCTCTAGATTAACGGAAAGTTAGTTTAAAACTGTTTGCAAAATTTGTACTTGACAAACAGACAAGAAATCGAGCTAATAAAAATGTCATAATTAATCATTTTTATATCAAATGTGAGTGGAATGATGCCGAACATTTCACATATCTCATGCACGCATGAACATCCGTAGTTCCCTACAGCTCTCGAGCTGAATTTACTTACATTTTAAATATAGTTGCATCTGGATTTGTTCTTCTGTTTATTTTTCTGTAAAATTGATCATGGAGGAACTATCGACAGTTTTAAAATACGTTTTTTACTTATTGTGTATATTTCTAGAAACGTTTTTATTTATTGTCTCTTATAATCTTAAATATATACATATTCCATACCAATTTGCTACAAATATAGGATTGAATAGAGCAAAAATTTTATTAAACGTAAAATAAGCAAGAAATTTAAAAAATGTGTTAATTCAGATGTCATGGAAATGTATCAAATACTGTATTGAATAACCCTTTAATCAAAAAACACATTTCTTTAATTTTTCTTAAAAGTTGGTCAGTTTTAGAAAGATTAGGAGATACATACGAACCAAAGAATAATTTATCTAAATAACAAAATGTGTAATAAATCAATTCACAGAAGCTAACAGAGACAGTCGATGTATCCCACAATGATTACACCAAATGGTAATCATAAACATCAATATATTGATTAAATAGATTAATCAATATAGACCATATTATCTGGTGAGACAAAGGAATTACTGGGATCCTGCACACCATACAATAGAACTGCTAATGTCTCTTATTCTATCCCAAGCGGGTGCGACAGTCATGAAATTGCGATCTCTTATTCTATTCCAAGCGGGCGCGACAGTCATGAAATTGCGATCTCTTATTCTATTCCAAGCGGGCGCGACAGTCATGAAATTGCGATCTCTTATTCTATTCCAAGCGGGTGCGACAGTCATGAAATTGCGATCTCTTATTCTATTCCAAGCGGGTGCGACAGTCATGAAATTGCGATCTCTTATTCTATTCCAAGCGGGTGCGACAGTCATGAAATTGCGATCTCTTATTCTATTCCAAGCGGGTGCGACAGTCATGAAATTGCGATTTCTTATTCTATTCCAAGCGGGTGCGACATCTAAACATTTAATCTGCTCGTCTGTTAATTAATTGTGATAAAAGCTCTGCTCTGATGAGCATAGTGAAATTTTCGCGAGATATATTTTCAAAATATCGTTTGCAGTTATTAGGATGAATTAATAGAATATAATAGATACAGTTTTAGAACCGTTTTTTATTTTCTAAATCAACTTTTTTAATGCCTTTAATATAAATAAAACGAGTGCGATTAGGAAGATAAATTTTGAACCAATTTTTCTCATGAACTATGTAACAAATATAATGATTTAGATAGGGATTTAAATCAAACAATTTGATAGGGCACACTAAAAATTATAAGTTACATTCTTCAATTACATTTTTATACAGCAAGGGCGGCCAAAATTGATATTCATATATAATATCGATATTCATAAATGGTTACCGCCATGAACATCACTAAACCATAATTGGAGTAATATTAAAAAGAAAACTTAAACACTTGCATTACCCACGTATGTCTCGATAGTTAAAATACAAAAATATTCATGTATAAATTTTGGAGTTGGAAAAAAATATATTACGTCTTTATTTCCAAGACTACTGAACTTTAATTTATGAAAAAAAATTCTTGAAACTAACTTTAAATTTGCAGAAAATCTTAGACCTCCTAGTTCTTGAAAATATCACGACATATTTATACCTGTTAAAGAGATACGAGGCAATTGATTTCTATGGTGTAAAATAATATTAATTTTTGTGAATAAGTTAATGGATATTCTATTTACTCTTAATACTTATATGTGTATGCACTTAAATATATACAGAACCCTCATGATAGGACTTTTTCTCGTACTTATAGGTTTTACTGTTAGGTAATATAAATAATGTGTATAAAGTATAAGAATTTTATGCTAATTTTTAATAATGAATTTTATGATTTATTCTGAATCAACTTTTTTCTATTTTGCAAAAATCGATCGATCACATCACCATAACGACATCCGGCATGTAATTTAAAATTAAAAGAAACTTTTCCACTTTTTTTTTATTCTAAATACGTATTTAAGTACTATATCAACTTCCAATAACATGGCAACGCCAGTTTATTACACAGCGTAAAATAAATCTTTCTCAATAGCAAAAGAACTTCATCATAACTTTCCTAATTAAGTTCTTGAAGACGAAATTGGAAATGAGGAATTGGCAAAGGTTTTTTTTCCTTTTTATAATAACGACGTACCTTAGATTAATTCGAGGCCAATGTTAAACGAATTACTTTAATGAAAAAGTAACAACACTCGAATTCACAAGATCAACTTCGCCGACGGCGTCGGGGCGGACGAGTAGTGCAAAAGTTAAAATTTGCCCGTCGCTCACGACTTATAAGCTGTAACGTCTCTTCAACGAGCCTTGCAATAAAATAACTGTTCTTAATAACTTTTATCTTGGTTGAAATTTTTTTAAGCATTTTACTTTTTTATCGGTGACTCTTAACTAATAATACAAAGGGAAATTTAGTCCGTTCATACCTCAATAGATCTCTATGAAATTTGGCTCACATTCAGCCTCTATCATGGAGAAAATCATAAAGTACTATTTGTTATTATTTTAGTAACTAAAAAAATACGCCATTAGTATAAATATGTATGTGTACAGTTAATTTGTGAATTAATAGCATAATTTTAATCTAACAAATTTTGATTTTTTTTAGTATATTCCATGAAAACTACTACAAATTTACGTATTAAACAAAAAAAAGATACTAAGTTCACAGTACAAAATAATATACCATCTAATTTTCCTGTGCTGCTTAGACTTTCAAGGCTAAGAACCAACATTTCCACAAACATATTATTAAATTATACCACTACATTTTCCTTTTTCCACTCGACCGATGTCGCGACTTAAAAATCACTATTTTTAAATTGAAATCTTAAGTAAATAGTTGTAACAGAACGACAATAAAGTAAAATAAAAAGTGCAGCTGAATATTCTCTATATAGTCTAACTTAGAACAAAAACATTGGATAATCTTAATATTGGAAAAGTAATCTCGTCAAATAGATTATAGCAAGTTAATAATACCTGATATTACTTAAAAAACATTAGACAAACTTGTTATTGGAAAATTAATCTCCTCAAGTCGATTAATACAAGCCAATTTTACCCGATATTGCTTAGAAAACATTAGACAAACATACTAATGTTATTACCTGATATGTTTAAAAATATTTGCAAAAATTTATTATTTGAAAAGTATTCACGTCAAGCCGATTATAGCAAGGTAATTTTACCCGATATTACTTAGAAAACGTTAGTTTGTTATTGGATAAGTAATTTCGTCAAGTTCATTATGAAAAAGTAATTATATCCGATGTTGCTAAAAAAATATTGGGTAAATTTATTAAAGGAAAAGTCATCTCATCAAGTCGATAATAGCATGATAATTATAACTGATATTGTTTATAAACAACTAGATAAACTTATTATTGGAAAAGTAATTGCTTTCAACAATTGCTTTTTCCGATATAGGAAAATATATTGTTTGAAGTTAAAATCTTCATATATTATCCAACTTACCATAAATAAAAATAAAAATACGACATTTTTTGTCAAGTAGTTTCAAATTAAAATCAAGGTTTGAAATGTGTTTAGAGATGAGAAAAAATAACAACTTCCAGAAAATTAGAACAGCAAAACAAAAGCAGTAAAATTTTATACATAAATGTTTTAATTAAGTGTTTAAGGTAAAGAAAAAACTGGAACAAATATTGATTACTAAGGTCGAACTTAGTTTTATATAAGCACTGTTTATTAAATACGGTAAAACAGAACTTATATATTCTATCACACATTTATATCATCCTGATATGTTATTTGAGTTAAGTAAAATTATTAAACTTAATATAATGCACATAAACATACGCCAAATTCAAACTTTTAAGGTACATAAAGAGCAATAAATAAAAATAATATAAAGAAACGACTATTTGTTTGCTTTTCCCGCTGAACTTTAGCATAACCAAAAACAACGTCACAAGAAAAACATTTGCTTCGCATTTTCCCGTGTATTATTAAGTTGAGTGTCTTCGTATGTTCCTTCTTCCTGAGCAGGCTAGAAAGGAAAGTTATGTCAATATTGGCATTTTCTACCGACGGGGTATCACAGAAAAGCATTAAGGAAAGCTGCGGGTGATTGTATATCGATAATATATTTTATGATAAAAAGCATCTTGTGGTAAATTTTGCATTGGTTACCCTTCATATTGAATTTAGGTTGAGGATTTAATGTTCAAACAGTTATTTTATTATCGTCTTAAAGATGTAAAGCATTTTTTTTTAATTTTCATGACTTTTCCTTACTCTCCCATATGAGAGAAAAAGATTTTCAATATTTCAAATTCACAAATCTATGGCACATATTGAGCTTAATGGGCGGAAAAATAGTTACTATCTCAAACCCTTCTATTATTTCGTAAACACTATTGAAATTACTTGTTGTTTCTAATATCATAACAATAGCAAAGAAATCGAACTGTTGTGACAAATCGCATAAATTCGTTCACCATATCACAGTTCTTATATTAAGCTCATTCTTAAGTTTTCCAATGTTTGACTATTCTATAATGTTATGAGACCTGTTATGCACATTCAATAGCTTTCTGCGATTAGTCCTGCAGGCTGACGCCATATATTAGGAAAAATAGGGGGAAATCACCCATTGTTTAATATTTAAAAATAGTTGTATTCCATTGAAATTACAAAAAGAAAATGGTCGAAAAGATAACCATGGAAACAACGGTCGATCCGAATCGATAAAAAAAAATAAATGGCTGACAAGAGAAAAAGATTTAAATACCTTTCTCAAAACTCTCATTTTCTGTACTGGTTGCATGGAATTTGTGTATTGTTTTAAGATTTATTAAAGATCAGTAACATTTCTTCATTTATTCGTGTAAAAATTTATTTTTTACCAATTTCTGAACTTTCTTAATTTGTTGAAAGGTGGCAATTTTAAAAATATAATTTTTATTTAATATTCGTAGCTTTTCTTTTCTTACTGCAATAAAAGAAAATTTCAAAAATATTACTTTGATGCTACAAGAATAATATTGTTTTAAAATACAACTGAAGGAACAGTTTAATAATTATTTGCATTCATTTTCTAAATCGAATTTATGGAAATGATATCAGAGTTTTCTAGCTGCAAGAAACTAAATGGGGCTGAAATTCAAAATGATGCAATTTCAACAAAAAAAGAGAAGCATTTTGCATCACCAATTTAATGCATCCTTTTTTTAAATAAATCATGGAAAATAAACAATACTTGTTAGCTCGTGTCACTATCACCGATAAATATGGCTTCAGCAGTTCATGTACTGAAATCGCTTATTTTTTTATACGGCAAGTATCTTTTAACAATATTAATAACCATCTGGTTGCTTTATTGTTAATTGACTTATTCATGAGTAATTTTCCTAAGATTAATTGAATCGATATAAACGAATTTGTTTTCAGTTTTGTCTTTAAGTATTTCATTAAAATCAATACTATAACTATAATTGCAAGAGAGTGACTTCTGTACATGAAAAATGTTGCAAAAATGTAACTTATTTAGCATAAGCCATGATAATAAAAGCTAGTAAACCCGTTTTTAGAATGTTTGTCTATGGTTTTGTCTGTTAATTTATTCATCATTCACGCAAAATCTACTAGACCGATTTTTATAAAATATGGTACAGTAATAAGTTATACCCAAGCGCCACACATGAGATATTGATTGCATATATGTTTTCTATTCATTAATCTTTGAAACGAAAATATTTTGAATTAAAATATTAATTAAATTAAGTTATCCTGATTAAATCAACCTACGTAAAGTTATTAAACATTTACGGGAGAAACAAACTGTAAAATACATTGACAACTTATTTCTCGGGAAGAAGAAACTAGAGTAAAACAGATTACTTTCCATTTTTCAATAAATTTTAAAACATCTCTTCACTGAAAACTATTGTACAGAATTCATGAAAAAACATATTTTTATCCCTAAATACCATGTAAGGAAAAGAACCTAAAAATAGTTTCGAAACATTTTACTTAAAATAAAGTATTTATTGGACATCAAATGTAATTTAAACCGACGTTTAACTGTGTGAATATGCATAAATAATGTCCTAAATACAATCGCCCAATCTTTTTTACGTAAATAAATTTAAAAGTAAAAATGAAATAAACCAATTAATCCTCGTGATTTAATAAAAACAGTAGCTTTCAGTGAGTCCATTGATACGCGTTCACAAGAAAATTACAAGGAATTACCAAAAAAATATAATAGAATAAAAATAATAGAATAAAAATTTGACATCGCAGTAAAATAACGAAAACCATGATTTTCACTTAACCTTGAAGAGGCAGAATTTACTGTCAATTACTCACATTATAAGCACCACTTACGCATTCAATACACCGCCCACGACCACGTAATTTAATTGGAAGAAATCGTGCCGTCTACGTTATTGGGCTTGCGTTTTACTTGGCCCCGACAGCCATGTAAGTGCTTATCGAAATTTTCTCCGATATTAGGCACTCATGTAGTAGATTTATAACAAAGAAAAAACTATTACATTTTTAACCTAGTCGTAGTATAGGACTAAATTATTGGTTTAGAATAACAAGGAAATGAATCATTTGCAAGTCTATACTTTAACGCCTAGTATTTAGCAAAATGTGTTATTATGGAATTTCTTATTCTTAAAATGATTTTAATAATATTTAACTCATGTTACAGTGATGTATAAAAGTGAGAACGATAGAAAATATTACAATTTACAACACTTTAACACAATTAAAATGTACTATGACTTTAACAAGTTAGTCCCATTACATTCTATTTTTACAAGAAACTAAATCTTTTATAATGCCACATATCGCACTAATTTATATACATCTACAATTTAAACCTTTATATACTAATTAAACTTATATACATCTTTTTGAAATCACACAGGATTAAACAATAGTTTGAAACAATGTTTTGTTAGCACAAATAAATATCGATAAAATTTAACTAAATTGCAACAATTAATTCGCAATAAATTTTATGCGATAAATTATTCGACAGATTTGAAACGTAATTTTCTGCAATATTATTCAAAAATTAAAAAATCTTAAAATTTTGAGCTTTAAGCTTGAGCTTTTAGGTTTAAGATGCATAGTCGGTTATATTGATGCGTACCGGAAGAAACTCAAAAGAGGAGAGATAAAAAGAGAGAAAAAATGTACTCAAATAAACGAAGGGGGTTCTTGATATTGTATCATGAACCCCCTTCGTTTATTTGAGTGTATGTTCCATTTATTTTTGGTAGCTCTTTAATTTGTTGCCTACGACTTCGTTCACGTGTAATCAGAAGAATTTTTTTTTCTTTTATAATTTGCTCCTGGGTATATACAATTACCAAACCAAATTTTATCAAAATCCGTCCAGTAGATTTTACGTGATACCCGTACATTAACATACAGACAGACAAAAATTCTAAAAAAAGTTTTTTTGGCTTCTGTTATCATTCTAAACGCCAAATCAATCACTTTTTAAAAATATTTTCAGAATTCACTCCGTTACAATTTATATACATATATATATATATATATATATATATATATATATATATATGTGTGTGTGTGTGTATCCTATACTATTAAACGAGCAATTCTTGTACATATATATATATATATATATATATATATATATATAGGTATATATGTAAAGCTTTGTCGGTTAATAATTTTGGAAATGGCAGCCATTTAAAATTTTCAAAATTACTATGAACACTGTTATTAAGACTTAATAACTTTTGAATGGAAAAACATAGGAGAGAACGGCTTGGGGCAGGGAGAGAGAGGGGGGAAGAGAGAGAAGGGAAAGGGGGAGGGGAGGAGGAGAGGTGCGTGAAGGGAGAGGGACCGGGTAGGGGAGGGAATGGGGAGGGGGAGGGGGAGGGGATGGGTTGGGTGATTGTAAGGGGAGGGGGGAGGGAAAGTGGAAGAGGAAAGGGGATACACAGATTTTGGTTCAATATTTACTGATAATGCAAAAAGATAATGGTGTAAATCTGTCAGAGATGGGTAATATAAATAATACCAAGACTAATTTAAATCATAAAACTAAAACTAGATGCTTCAGGAGCAAAATTATATAATTTTTTAATAAACCGTTGACTCTTTGGAAAGGTAGAAATAATATTGAAACCTTGATTAGTCTCCTATCAACTGACACACCCCTACAAAAATATTTAATGGATCATAAAAGTAAAACTAGGAGAAAAACTCATATTCATATTCCCATAATTATTCCCGGAATTAAAATAATATGCATATTATGTAACTTTCGTACCATGAAATACCATGAAAATCGTACCATGAAACTCATTCGAAAAATCTTATTGAAATCGTTGATCATTCATAATAAATTAGGCAAACAAATTTAACTACTTTATCATTAAAAGAGTAATTTTAAAAATGAAAATATTTGGTTCCAGAAGCTCTGGCACATACAATTTATAATGCTTACTCCAATTATTTATTTCAGGTTTATTTACTTTCCATGGAACTTTCTTATTTAAAAATAATTGACAAAAAATCACCAAAAAATATACTTTCGAATGCATATGAATAAAAACATTAAATTTTTCATATATACCATTTTTACAAAGGTTTCACCTACATTTATCGAAGTAAAATGAACAACTATTTTATACTTATATTTATATTCTGTCCCAAATATTAACAACACGTCGAACGACAATATGTTGTCAATATCCTCCTTACGGCAATTGACTTGGGAACATCTCTATTAGCAAGTTAAGTGTGACATGCTTGAAATTTCTTTTCTAGTGTTACATGTCAAATAAATCAGGCGTACAATATTCGATATATTTCGTTGTCACATTTTTATCGTCGATAGAGTGATGGGTAGAATTTAATGAGCTGTTTTATATATGTTGTTACGAAAAATAACTAGTGGAATAATAACATATAAGGAAACTTATTTTTTTTTAAACTATAGTCCTACAAAAAATTATAATATCGATAGTCTTTTATTCCTTTTCTGGGAATTTGTTTCATCCACTCTATTAAATGGGCGGTCTCATTGAATTAGCCTTTGAAAATTAGGGCTCCATTAATAATTTTGGTTTTTAAAGACTCGTTTTCGTATAATAAGAAAAAAACAATGGATATCCTTTTCCCTCCGTCGCTTTAAATTTTCAAATATAAGTTTTAAATATCCGGAAAAATTGTCATTACTGAAACTTTGTTACGACTTTCATTGGAAATTATTTAGATTATTTCCCATGGCCGGTTTTGAGCTTTTCGTGTCTCACTGTGAAAACTACATTCTTTAAAATAATTGGAGATTATGTGTATCTCTTATAGGCGAGTGTCACATGAAATAACTCAGAAAAGCAGTAAATTTGTAGTTAGTTATAATACGCTTCTATTTCAAATGAAATTGATAAATGGTCATAATTGGAAAATAACATATATATGTAATACTCTTTAACAAGAGAGTAATTGCAACTAAATTATGTATCACAATGTACAATGAATCTGACTCTCGAAACTTAAACGCTTCTAAATTGTGCGTAAAGTGTACCTCCTAACCTTAGGCTTATTAAAGTTACAACAATATATTTAAAAGCAAAAGTTAAAAACTGAATCATAGTTTTACCGGAACGGAAGTATCTTGTAGCATTATCCTTCAATTTCAAAGTGCTATTTTTTATTTTCTAGTATTTCTAGAATTTATGTATGTACAGCAGTGGCTAACATCAAAATCAATTATCAATCTTGTCAGAATTCAAATAAATAATTTATTTGAAAATTACGTCGGCCGTTCCTATGTTAACGTTTTCTCTTCAAATTAAGAATTGGTTTTATTATTGTAATGTTTTCTTTTTCATATTTATGGCAATAATACAATGATTACCCTGCAAACCATAAAGTCATTTCCACGAAAAACACAACAATAATTTTAGTGAAACTAATGACAAATAAGAAAAATGGAAACGAGAAAGTTTGTAATCAGAACTACTTCTGGAAAAATTACTTATGATAAAAAATACAGTAAGTATTATTGGTAAGTTTAATTACTATATTGCAATAATTAACGTTATCTAAGATTAAACTTTTAAACTATTGAAGAAATGAACAGTTCTGTTTACAAACTTTGTACAACTTCACAAACTTAATTGTTTACCGTGACACTGTTAGAAAAGTATATTTTAATATAGTTTTATTTTCTTCGTTCATTCTGTTTTATTAACTTAATTAATTTTTTTCTTTCAGCTGACGTAAAAATGTTTTTTATATTCACTATGGTATTTACTTAGATATGGAATTATTATCAAATACCTGTTCATATTTAATTCTTCAAACATACACTTCTTATATATTCAATAGAGATTATTTTCCTCGTATTATCGATAACACTATATTTCTGACGGAAATAGTGTACAAGCAACATACACACATATATATATTCCTTCCATACTTTTCATAACAATAAATGACTTAAACAAACCACTCGTTTTCGTCTTTGATAACTACATTTAATAATAGTAAAATTTAAACTAAGTTCCCACAATAAATCACGGCGCAAATAAATATCTAAGGTAAGCCGGATTTGTCCATTACGGGTTAAGTAAATACTAATTATTTTCCTTGCATTGTCGAGAGCTTTTAGTTTTAATAAAGCAGTCTTATTAATAAAACAACAGCGGAAACCTTATTCGTACCGAGTAAAACAAATGACCCTAACAGTAGAGAGGTTTGCTTTCAGCAGTTCCCACGTATAGCTACTCTTACTCATCGTGGTGGCCTTATTACTTAAAACATTTCTCCAAGCCTATTACTTATTTCTTCAGCCTTATATATTCTCCTTCTCTTTAAGTTTCCGTAACTGAAGATGAAAAATCGGGTCCTTATGTCGTGTATATAAACATCTATTGTTTTGTCACAGCTGTTGTTTTAAGAAACTTACAAAAAACAAGGCAATTATTTTTTTTAGAATTTCATGCAAGATAGTTCCAAAGGTATTGCTAAACATTTCTACAATCATTTTCTTAAAACTATTTTAAATTAAAATTTGGCATAGTGATAAAACATGTTAGCCCGCATATAGGAGTATCGCAGTAATTAATACTCAAAAATATTGATATGGAAATTCATGAAGAAGAAAGTCATAACAATCCCGAAACTATCTTTTTACAATTTTACCTAAAGTGTATTTAATATAATTATTTACAAAAACATTTCGTTCATAATATCGAAAATTATTATAGTCTTAATTATGAAAAAAAGCAATTTTACTATAAGTTGACCTATAGTTTACCGGAATGATGATGATTCTGAATATCATAGTTTTGGGAGTTCCACTATATTTTCAGGCCTATGAAAGATTACTGTGCAACATATTAACTTAGTGAAAGATAATATTAATATTTGTGAATATATTAATAGAAATATTGTATGTCCGATTAAATGTTTGCAAGAATATAAGTGAGTATGCAACAAAGTGTTAATATCAGTGTACTTCGAAAAGCTGGAACTGATTTTTTGATATATTATATATACAGTATTTAAAAGCAATTGGGAATATTGGAGGTGAGTTCAGTAAATACTAATAATACGTAAACCGTTCAACATTAAAAAGTGGACAACACTTTTAATTATTTAATTCTTATTAATTTAAATAGATTTTCCTCGTTTTTCCTTTCTGGCTAAGCACTTGAAATCTAAATTAAAAATGATCTAATTGCGTAATCGTGTTATTAATTAAACATTTTTAACGTATTTTCTTTTCTTTTATTAATATTTTTCTAATTTTTATGTTTAGTTATAAGATCAAAAGCTTCCTAATAAAACGTTTCATATTAATTTCTTGTAATACTTTCCCAAATCTCATTATCGATACCAATTCTCCTGTAAAGACTTTCTACCTTTTTGTTTGTTAAGATGACTCTTACATCATTATTTTATGCTATTATTAAACATTACATTTCCTTTTATTGAAGACTTCGCTGACTTAATATATCAACATTATACTTATGAAGCTTATATTTTTAACTTGAAAGATCGATGTGCGTCTCAGTTATTATTATAGGATTATAAATTATAAGTATAATAATCTCCAAATTTTCCTTTATTAGCAAAATACTGTTTTATTTTACTTAAATACTTTCTATTACTTACAAATCTTGACGTAAATTTACCACGTCGTTTGTAAATATCGAATGATAATGTGTACTTATATTTCAAGATGACAACTAAAAAACCCACCCCCTAGTAAAAAAAAAGATCTTATATTTTTATACATAATTAGTGAAATTAATTTTAAATTGTATAAGCAATAGTGTTATCTATCATTTGTCGATAGTATGTATGCTAAAATAAAATTCTAGCCATTTAAACTTCCTTAAGCTTTTGCATGAAAAATTTGATGTTCGGCTTCATGATGGTTTGTCACTTTAACATTTTTCGCGTAAATAATTAGACAACAAATGAAACAGATGATAATCGGAGAGTGAGAGATTCGTGGAAAACTGATCGATATAATATATTTCTTCAATAATATATTTTAGCCAATATTCGTGCCATGGGAATTTAGATGGTGTCAAAGAGAATACTTTCATCTTTTCCCGTAAGGTTGTTTTTTTGTATTACTGGCTGAGAGCTAATATAACTTTCAACGGAAACGCTTTTCCTGCATTAACATATTGATGAGAAACCTGTTAATTCTATCAAAAGTCAAAATTTCACAAGAATAGATCGAGATACCAATTTTCTTTTAAGACAGTATCACGGAATTCAGAGGAAATTCAGAAAAAAAATTAAGATAATAAATCGATCATAGATGACTCAGGACTCACGTCAGAACCACAAAGATCTGGGTGACGACGATCTATCATGTAAAAAAACTTAGTGGAGAGATGATACTCTTATAACTGAACTTAATGGAAATACGGAAAAGAAAATAAGTGAGACCTGAAATCAATGTTTTAATTACAGAAAACAGCTTAGTACCTAAAAAAAATACAATTTTCATAATATAAGTATTCATAATAATAGTTTTTTTACATTTTTTTTAAATTGTGATGTTGCAGCTGAATTTCATCATCATAAACCTGTTATACGACCACCGGTACAAGCCCATCGTACATGTGGACATATTCGTAAGCATTTACCTGAACCACCATGGTCATTAAACGTCCGCCCAGTTATTTAGGTAGTGTAATTTTTTCGATATAGTGATAAAACTTACAAAGAAGGAATAAATATGTAAAAGATGATGATAATTTAAGTACTTATAGTAACTCGTAGTTTTTCTTATAAATTTAGGGCGATTTTAGGAACACGTATTAAGACAAGGAAATCTTGTAATTTCATTATGTTCATCCGTCGCCTGTTAGAGGCTTGTGGCTTGAAAACTTGGCGATGTTTAAAACTAATAAAAAATTTAATTTTTGAAGTGAAACTTCTTTAGGCGCCCTGCGCACTTTTTCTTACCAGTGAATGAAACTAAAATGTCAGGCTAAGGTTCATAACGCTAAATCGGATAAACTCGGCTCACTTCGGCATGGACCAAGCGAATTCCAAATTCAAAATTAATGAAGCGTGAACAATTTATTGTGCATTGCATTGTTCGGATAAACTCGGCACCCTTCGGCATCGGCCGAGGAAGTTCATTATCTAACACGTAGTGCGTCGTTAATACCTTTTGTTTTTTTAATTTTCATATTGAGAATTTCTGCCATACATAGTACAGTCATAATTTCTGCCAAAGTTTTCACTTCTGCATTGTGGTCTTAAGCACACCAAATTTTTTTTCTCCCATCCGATCGAATGGAAAATTTAGAATTGTTCCGTTTGTGAAATATGAAGTCTCAAGGTGATGCGTTTTCTTCCCCCATTTTCGATTTTTCCCCGGTGCATTTGAAAACACTAATGGGCAAGTATTTTATTAGAATTCCCAATTAAATTAATTAGCTCAATTTACGTCACATGACACAAAACTGATTAGTTTTGTTAGAAAAGAGTATCTTTAGCAACATATTACACGATATCAGAATTTATTTGCACTTTAGTAAGTAATTTTATGAATAAATTTGTTTTTAGATTATTCATTACTTTAGTTTTTTTTATGTTTCTACCCTTTGTTTCTGTCCTATCTGTTTTAAAGTAATAATCCCACAAAAAAATAAAAAATGTTTACAATAGAATTCATTCCACTATCGGTGGAATGAATTTTAACCAAGACGATCCAGCGCCCACTATAGCAAAACTTTTAATAATGTATGTCAGAGTATAGAATTGAAACAAAAATATAACTGGACTAAAAATATCATAAAACTAATATCTGTCCCTCATTTTTGACACAATAACACATACGTTTGGAAATTTGTGACACATAATGTTCAACAAGACCTTGATGTTATCTGCTTAAATCAAGTGCTACGAAAACTTGGTTAAAATCCCATATGGAGTACTAAGTGCAAAATTTTGTGCGCATAGATCTCAAACTTTGGAAACTGTAAGGCTGTTATAGCCTAATGGACGGATGGACGATGGAGGTAACAAAATTATGTGAATTTTTTTCTACTATGAAACCCTAGAAACATGACTCGTCATAAACCTCATTAAATATTTTAAATCATTTCGGTGGGAAACACCGAAATGCCTTTGAACTTAACTAACTCTTCCAAGAAATAGCTGCGGCCATAGACACCCGCTTAAATTAGTAGCGTCATTTACATATTTCTCCATCTTACTCTGTCACATACAATTACATTATAAGAAATATCACCATCTATTTTATTAAACGAATGTTATATGACTTTGGGTGTAATGTGACCTGATCACATTTTTTTGTTTTTAAGTACCAATTTAAAAAATTAGATATACAGACTTAAAATTATATACTAAATTGAAACAATTACGCATTGTCCATACACGTTTACTCTATTTTTACATAGAACACATATTATTTTATCACTCAATGTTCGATATCACATAAACATTATATTTGGATGAAACTTTTGTAAAGTAATTGATTTTAAGTTTAAATTTGACAAATGCATATACTTAAAGACTGAAGATTTCGTATTTCAAAAAAGGAAGCAGTTTTCATAAATAAAAAAGTAATATTTTTATATTTTCGTAGAGAACCCATGTGATCGTCTGTCGCAGATTTTTTCTTGGAAAATGATGGGGAATGTTGAAATTTTAACATAAGAATTACATAAGATAATATTGCTATCCTCAAACATATGTTTTAATATACGCGAAATTTCTCGGCGTCAAATGAAAGTAAAACTTCATTATGATCACACCTTTTACGATACGATAGATTTGGAATATTATATTCTCTTTAAAATGAATTACACCTTCTATCGTTTACAATTATTTTTAGAATTGATGTAAAAGAATTATGTACGATTTACTTTATGTAACGAAATATTAGTAAAACAAAAAAAAATCAAGGCAATCCTCTTTCCGAACGTGACAAGTTTGTTAATTGGTATTTCCAAGAGAAAGTCACGAACGAAACTCTGCAGCAATTGATAGTTTACTGCTTACGTGATTGGAATATCTAAATGTACAAAGATTACGCCTTGAAAAGACTCGTTAAAAGTTACCTTTTTATAGCATTGAGTTTAGGAGACAATTGAAATATTTATTTCTTAAAGTTTGGAAAAAAATAAAAACGTAGAAATAATGTTAAATATTTTGAAAACTCCCGATAAGGTTCGAAATTATGCGAACGGTTATAACATGATACTTCGGGTTATGAAATAAAAACAATGTGATATTAGATTGCAAAAAAAGTTCGTATAATAGAAAATTCATCGCAGTCGAACAATTTTTAAAAATTTGTTACATATCAAACGTACGAGATTCAGACTATTTATTTAAATGTATTTTATCTTCATAAAGCCGTATTTGAGAAAATATATTTTAACATATTAAAAAATTAAATTGAAATTTACTTATTACAGAAAATTACCATTTAATATTAATTCCATTTTTTATTTCCCTGAATATGTCTAATTCTGTAAGCAAGTGGAATGATCTCCCGGAGAAATGTTTTCTCAATATTGTTGGTGGTTACTGAATGTGCTTTGAGAAGACAATACAAAAATGTTTAGATCTTGATCTGGTACAGTTCTTGATATATTTAGAACAGAAGAATTATGAAGATGTTTTAAGTTTATTTTTCTCACAAATTGTGTAGGCTGGATTTTTCAACCGAACGTTTTCTCTAAGGAAATTTACTTCAAGAGAAAATTTTTATTTTTTTTATTTTTGTTGAAGAATAAATATTGATAGTGGCAGTACATATATTTTCTTTTACATTTTTATATGGTTTTCTTAAAGTGACTTGATAGTCACTAAGTAGATAGCCCAAAAGTTACATTATATTCTTAATTCAAAAGGGATATATTCATACTTATGTTCGCAATCCATTATGCCATTATAAAAATCTTGGATAAACAATTGTAATATTAAAAAAAAATAAACTTAAACGCATACTCTGCGCCTACTATTATCAATGCAACAAGTGGTATTCAAGTTATTTTACCATGATGATAAATATTTTCGGCGCTTGCCATTAGTCTTTTCTTTTCATTATCACCACCAGGGGACTAAATCCCTTTATGAACATAATACAATTGAAACAAATTACAAATCTCAACGTTTTCGATATTCATTATTATGAAAATTTGTTTATTTTTGAAGTGAGTTCCAAGTATGTTTAAAGATATGAGATAATTGACAAAACAAAACACAAACAAATCTAAACTAAATTCGTTAAATAACAACATTTTCGATTATATTTAATTATTAGCCTTATGAAATTGTATACAAGAAAACTCTTGATACATTAATAAATGTTTATTTTTAATTGTACCAGCTTACATTCAATATTTAGAATATTGAATGTAAATTTTGGATTGAAAACAAAAAAATGTGACTTATTTAATACTCTAAATTCAGAACTAAGGTTTTAATATTGCGTATAAATATTTGATTCATTACTAGATGCAACTATATCAACATTATTTCTTTACTTCACATGATATTGAATGAAATGAATTATTACTGGCAGAAAGACAAAAGGACAGACAGAAACCGAATTGATATCATATTTACTTACTTACTATTTAAAAACTATACTATTTAAAAACGAAGCAATAATCAAATGTGATTATCAAAATTTTATTTTCAATTTAAGCAAAGGATTTTTTTTAACAATTATTTTTCAGTTTTGTTAGTGATTCTCGAAAAATAATAATGTATAATATGAAGTTATAAAATTTCACGTCTACATTTAATTAATTAAAAGTATTTTCTACGCCCTCATGTCTTTACTAATAGAAAACATATGCCATAATTTATCCCGTATATTAGCCAAGTTTAAGATAACTTGTGATTACGGCTAAATAGATACTAACGCTTATTTCAATAACGAATACAATACCAACTACGGCTTGATGGATATTAATATTTATTTCAATAACGAAATCAATATCTACTAGAAGTTTTCTGAATTTTTTTATAATAAGACGGATTTAAGCGTTGTAATAATCAAATAGTTAAAATCTCAATAATGATACACACTAATATTTTATTAAAGCAGAATTAATTGAAGTTCGCTACAAAAATTAATTATATATTTTATTAATTATAATTTTAAATATTAAGATTACGTAATCTGGTATTTTTAAGTTTAATTATGTAAAAATGTTATTAAAATAAATGTACAACATTTCGACAGGCGTTTAAACAGAAAATTAGATAATGAGGCTAGAACTATAGGATGTCGATTTTTCACACTACAATGAAACAATTAAGCTAAGAGTATGTAGGACTTGGCGCGTTTTCAAAAACCGAGTCGTCTAAAAAATACTAAAACACTAATTGTAAAACAACATAGTCGTTTTTGGTATAGAAATAAATTTTATGTTTTTTATCATGAACCTAATTATAGTCATTTTCCAATTTAAGCTAAACGTATACTAATTTTAATAAAAATCTATTACAATGAGAAGATAACTTGCTGGTTAATCTGAGGTCAGTTAGAAGACAGTTCTTAAAATACTGGAATAAAAAATTAAATCAAAATAAATCTTTACGTTCTAATTTATCATTTTTTTAAATTCTTATATTAACTTCCATTAATATTATCCTTATGATCGTAAATAACAACTTTGTTAAGTAAAATTATTCCTAGAAATTAAAGTATAAGAGTTTTACCTTAAATAGTTGGATGTAACCACATATTAATTAAGAATCTGTTTAGCACGGCACATACGATAACGCAACATATATACACTTTTTTAAAAACCTTGGTGATTACCAAAATTATGTTAATTAATTTAGCGAAAAAAAACATCAAAGTAATATATAATAAATGGAATAATCCCATAAACGCCTTATAAAAATGCATAAAAAAATTTTAAAAAAGAATAGAAACTATCGTTATTAAACTAGTATTAGAATTATACAATACATCTTAAGTCTCGAAAAATATGCAGTTATATTTAACGAGTGACCTTTGTATCATTATAAATCTGAATAAATAAGCTAAAATGTTTTCTGTAAGCTACTTAAATATCGTTTTCGTATTATAATTGTATAGATTCGCAAAACAATTTCAGTATCTAGGTATCCTTATATGTATACAGACCTATTCCTATATATAAGTGTTATAATTGTATGGATTTGCAAAACAATTTCAGTATGTAGGTATCCTTACATGTATACAGACCTATTCCTATATATGTGTTATAATTGTATGGATTTACAAAACAATTTCAGTATCTAGGTATCCTTATATGTATACAGACCTATTCCTATATATGTGTTATAATTGTATGGATTTACAAAACAATTTCAGTATCTAGGTATCCTTACATGTATACAGAACTACTCCTATATATAAGTATCTAAACCAGGGAAGCTTCCGAAAGGTTAAAAAAATAAACCAGAAGAGTGTCTTCCGACAATTTAACAACGCAATTGAATTCAACTCGTAAGTCCTTGTCAAAGTGAAGTCCTCTACTCTAGCGGTCGTCGCTTCGCGAACAAGGCCGCTTTATTAAAACAGAGAATACTTGATGACGCAAGGAATATAATTAAAATTTACTCAATTACGAGTGGTTGAGTCCGTCGCTCGTAGTATTTGCGTTTCGTATTCCGCACCATGTTTCATTGGCGTTTCCTCACTTGACCTTGTTGACATAAAATATTAAAAAATGTGTATATTTTTAATTTGTTTTAAAAAAATAAGGTTATGAAAAATATAATGTAGGTAAAAACAAACGTGTGTAATATATAAATCGAAATAACATAACTAATTGAAGAATGGATAAAAACTGGATGATAGATTGGGGACTGACCATGGGAAAAATAAATAAATTTTTATAAAATTCTCGTAGAATAATTGTTACTATCTTTCTAAATGAAAATTAATAGTTTAGAAATGATTCTAACGTTTATCTCTTTTCATTTAACTACGACGAAGTCAAAAAGGGTGAATTACGATTTTTACAATATATTTTTGAACGTTTATTCCATCAGAACCTCTATGAATTTATCTAAATAAGTAAAATGTCGTAAATTATCAATATAATTAAATATTCTTGATTGCGGCCATAGAATACCATATTTTTAAATATGTGAAGAAATTAATTTTTTTTTAAATTAATCACATATGTACCCATCGAGTTAAAGGTTCAAAAATATATAACTACATATATAACCACATTTTTTAAATCGATCACTTTTTTTATTATACACTCCGTTGTTTTTATTATCATTTCATAATTCAAATATTGATTACTAAAAAACCATAGCCACACATTAAACTTGCGTAAAAAACGAGTGGTTATAAAGTTCAAAACAGACGATGGAAACAGGGTATTGATAGTAAAGTAATAATGAAAAACAATGAAGTGACTCTTTTCTTGACTGCCTTTATTGACAATTTTTATTGTTCTTTTTATTTAAGAAGTTTTAAATTTTTCAAATATTTTATTTTTTGGAACAAAAATATTCGTTAATTATGAAGAATAATATAAATTATTCGTTATATATTATTGGTTATTTCTTAAATAATTTATATCGACAAAGGCCGACCATTAACGGTAAAATGAGGTGATAGAAGTTGATAAATAATTCCGTTAGTCGAGTTAAGTAATAGGGGATTGAAGATATGAAAAAGGTACTAGGTTTAAATGGAAAGAAATTATTATTGACGCAATTTACTTTAGTAACTTTTAGTTTTGCAAACGTTTTATTGAATTAATTTTATCCACATTCATGAAAATGGAAAAATTGGATACAAATTTTAAATTGTATAAATAATTCCGTTAGTCGATTTAAGTACTAGGGGATTGAAGATATGAAGAAGGTACTAGGTTTAAATAGATAGAAATTATTATTGACGCAATTTACTTTAGTAACTTTTAGTTTTGCAAACGTTTTATTGAATTAATTTTATCCACATTCATGAAAATGGAAAAATTGGATACAAATTTTAAATTGTATAAATAATTCCGTTAGTCGATTTAAGTACTAGGGGATTGAAGATATGAAGAAGGTACTAGGTTTAAATAGATAGAAATTATTATTGACGCAATTTACTTTAGTAACTTTTAGTTTTGCAAACGTTTTATTGAATTAATTTTATCCACATTCATGAAAATGGAAAAATTGGATACAAATTTTAAATTGTATAAATAATTCCGTTAGTCGATTTAAGTACTAGGGGATTGAAGATATGAAGAAGGTACTAGGTTTAAATAGATAGAAATTATTATTGACGCAATTTACTTTAGTAACTTTTAGTTTTGCAAACGTTTTATTGAATTAATTTTATCCACGTTCATGAAAATGGAAAAATTTGATACAAATTTTAAATTGTAATTATTTATACGTATCATTCACGTCATATAACTTTAAAAATAAAATCATTAAAACCCATTAAATTATTTTTAAATTAGGCTAGGATATTGAATACATTTGGCGTTAATTTTGTAGAAATTCATTATTCAAAATTAAGTGAAACTACGTGACGTAGTATTATTTCTACTTTCTTTAAGTTTTTTACCACGACCTAGGTTTAGTTGTATTACAACATCTTCAGGTGGGCTATTAGCAAAGATTCACAATCATTTGCTAATAGCCAATCTTTGCTAATAGCCCACCTGAATGAAATAAAATATACCTGCAGAGAATATGGCTGCGAAACGCTGCTTTTTATAGCTAATAGCCCACCTGAAGATATAATACAACGAAACCTAGGTCGTGGTAATGAACTTGAAGGAAGTAGAAATAATATTACATCACGTAGTTTCATTTAATTAGGCTAGAATAGAAAACAAAACAGTCTTGTTTTCCATCGTAGAAAACAAAACAATAAAAAACGAACAGACGAATAAACTTATAGTTACACATATTGAAAACAAATGTTTTATTCTTTATTTCAACTTATATTCAATAGCGGGAAAAGCAATATATCCAATAACATTAAAACACATGTTCCACCGACCGACCCACTTCAAAATATTTATTTTCACTCGTCACAAAGAAATCTGGTGCAACTGCAATCAGCTATTTGAGAAATTTCAAAGCGTTGTAACATGGTCGCCCATGGTCGATCCTGCATATTGGCATTAGAAAGAATAAGACGACTACGGGAGCTCAGAATATTATCAGATACAATTTTATAAAATTTCCATTCTATATTATAATATATACTAAACCATGCTAAGTGTACCTAGAAAATCATTTCAAATAACTGACAAAAAATATTTTAGCATATATCAATATTTTAAGCAACAGGTTTTAATATTTATTTAACATACCTTATACGAGCACAATTATATACCAGACTACTGATACCATCAAGACTTCTCGTAGCAATTTTATTAAATTATAATAATAATGATTATTGAGCGTATATATAACACGTCCAAAACACTGTCATAATTAAGCTCCCGGGAAATTTGTTTCAATATCAAATAACACAATTTTATCAAACAATTAAGAGTTGCTGAAACTTTTACGTGATATTCGAACCATTACGTGATAAATTGGTATCCGCGAAATCTTTACGTCGTTTACTCCTCAGTCGTTAACATGGTAACAGCCAGGGAGCTCGTGAAGAAGTTACCTGGAAGTTTTTTACGTGATATATTACGTTATATTCCCAATATTTCCTGTCTTTGAAATTGACGAGAAATTTCGAAGAACGTTACTCGCGTGGAAGCTACATATATATGTGTACAAATCCCAAAGTTTTGAAACAGATTTGTCTTTATTTCTTTTAATTTGATGATTGTTAATGTGAAACAAACTTGTAAGAAAGAGAATATTACTCATAAAACATAAATTAATATGTGTATATTTAAAATTATCGTAACAATTTTATTTATTTACTTATTACTTCTTTATTATAAGGTGTATGTGAACTGGCTTTATTGTTATCGTAATCTCTTCAAGTCAACCAATTCCGAGATGAACTGGTAAAATTGCGGTAAGCATAAAACTTAAGGGAAAAGTTCTGAAATAAAAATAAAACTATTGTGATCGTAAATACTAATAAGATGCTTAATAAGCGTACAACGTCATAAACAGAGGCTAATAAACATTAATGAGATAACGGAAACGGTAAAAGTAGAAGATGTAATATTTTGAGGTCACTTATAAACTAATTTTTTACTGGGTTCCTATTTATTTAACAATTTGGTAGCATAAAATAATAATATTGATAAAAGAAAAAACCAGATTTGAAAATAAGAAAGTATGAAAGCTTTTCGAAGAGAAGAACAGGCCGTTTATCTAAAAAACGAGTGCCAGCGTAGATTCTTTAAAATATTGTTTAGTATCGGAAAAATATGAAGATCGTGGTCGTCAATAATCCCAATCCAATTAAGCTGGGATTTAAAATCTGAAATGAAGTAATATTATTTAAAAATAAAACATAAAACGGACACATACGTTATAAAGGCTTCCTTATTTTTTAATGTAATTATTTCATAATATCTAAACAACAAATATGTCCATGGACAAAGACAGGCTTTAGTGTCAAAGGTATTGAATCGTTTAAAAGTTTGAGAAAGCGCGTTCTACATAAGAACCGACCTTTAGTAGCATTTACGTAAGACTACAAAGTAAGATTACTCTATAAAACTTTACCATCACTTGACCACCGAGCTGTATTCTACCCAGATTTCACTAACCAATTATTTTACAAATAAAAAATACTTCTAAATATATGGGTTCATTACGTATTTAAACTCAATAAAATTATTACACTTCTGATTACGTTTCAAATGTGTATCGTTACAATTTTCATAATCATTTCATTACTTTTTAATATTTTAAACAGTCGACATAGACCTTCCTACTTCGTTAAAATTATCAGGCTATGACCAAAATTAAGTTATGAAAACTTACTATGCTCCTAATTCCTAAAAAACTCTTCTTCCTATTATGAACATTCTTTTAGTGGTTATGCTATTAAGTTATGGAATTCATTGGATTCGAATATAAAAAATTCATCATCCATATTGGGATCTAACATACAAAATTCACCGTCATACGTCCATGTCAAAAATCATCTGAAAAAATTATACCTGTTTTGACATTTTTGTCTTCGATAGCTTTACTTCTTTTTCATTTATAATTTTATTTCCTACCTGCCAACGTCCTTTTTTTAATTTAAAAGAGTTTTGCGATTTCACTTAATAAATTTAATCTTTTACAATCCTCCTCTGAACTAATGGTTGACTGGATGCTCTTGTAGCAATAAGTGACTCGTAGGTATATATATATATATATATATATATATATATATCTTTTAAAAGAGTATGAAAACCCTAAAATGATGTTTCAGAATATTCTTGTTGATATATTTTCTAAAATATAAAACTAAGGATAAATAAATTTTACGTAAAGATAAATTTATTGTGTTTAATAATAATAAGATTAGGATTAATATGAACTATAGCTCTATGGAATTAAAAGACCCAGAAAAAGTAACTATATTAAATTTTGAGGTTACTGAAATAATACACAAAATTACTGTACTAAATCTATTGAAAAATAAGCGAATATACGTAAAAATATGCATCCCAATTAAAAGAAAATAAATTAGAAATGTTTGATCTGAGCAGTATAATGTTCCGTCATAGTTTTTCTATTCTGATTGGATTAAAAATACCCCAATGTTAAATATAGAAAGAAAAACAGAAAATCCTCTTACCAGAAATAGATAAATATTTTACAATTGTTTAGGTTTCGAAATGAAAAGAAAATGTAATTGCCAAAATAATATAAATACGTAAATATGTACCAGGCGCCTGTTAAAATTCAGCATAAAATCTAAAGTGCCTTCATGGTTGGTAAGAAGTGCAAACACTGGTTTTCTAGAATATTATTACAATGGAAACAAAATTTCGCTCTATGGCCTCAAGTACTCATATTATTGTCCAATAAATTATTATCGGGCTTCAAAGTCAATTTTGAATTCAATGTGGACTATTGTTTTTCACACTCTTTGTTCATTACCCAGTTTATGGTACAGTCACTTCTTTGAACATGGGTTAATACGATATCTAACAGTATCTCTGATCCTTGCTATTCACTATTGGCCCAAATTTCTTTTTCACTTAATTGCTTAGTCAAAATTTACTTCGAATCGAATCTACAAAAAATTAATAATTTACCAGTGGCGCACCCTCACAAAAAATGTTTCACTCGTGGTCATGAAAACTATATAGGAAAATTACATATTTTTTTACTTTTATTGCATATAAAATAATATATTTCGAAAACTATATACAGAAACATATTTATGAAAATAACAGGGAATATAATTACTCCTCTTAATTATACCAGTTATTTACTAAGCCAAGTCTGCAAATAAAATCATCTTCTGACCCGTTAAAATCATTTTGTTATAAGTATAATGCAACTTAATAATAGTAACAGCCTTGTACACTTTGTACATGTGTATATTATTGAAAACAATTACCACCTGCCTTATATCCTTTCCTCTGCTCCAACTCTTAAAGTTTTAAAGTCAAAATTATGAAAAATGGCAGTTGGTTTAAACTTTATCGGAAAATAACATTTTTACGCTCGTGAAAGCTACACTTACTAAGCAATAAACATAGTGAAAACATGGTGAAGAACATCATAATATTTTTAAATATTTTCATAAAAATGCCAACCCATAATTGTTTATAATAGTAGTAAACAATATTAATTAATTCCACGATCGACCACAGAAAGAGACAATTAAATAATCGACTATAAAATAAATAATTGAATAATCCTCCAAATCAGTAACTATTAAAAACAATTACTAATTCCAAGAATCCGTTCCAAGTGCAAGTCAAGTAATATCCATTTAATTAATCCACATTTATTCAACCGTATTTGATTTGACACCGTAAAATGTCATGAAAGCATTTGTGCAGAAAAATAAAATAAAATAGCATTCGTTGTAATCTCACATACTCTTCCAATGTATTATTTAGTTGACTTATATTACCGTCACATACCTATATTCTATCAAACGTCTGTTGTCATCCATTTGTCGGTATTTGTATGTTACTAAATAACTAGTTACGTTAGTAAACAACTAATAATCATATTCGAGTTATCTCTAGACATTTTCATAATTGAGATTACAGTGCTTGTAGATTATTGCTAGTATTATTGCCAGTTTGCAATAATTGTTACTAATTCAAGTTACATTATTTATTAACCAGAAATGTTTTCTCAAAACAGTCAAATGCTCTGCTTACAGTATAAATGACAGCCCACAGGGCAAACGGTGTGAAACCGTAAAGCCCGTAGAAAAAAGAAAGCGGCATTTTTCCACTGACCTCTCCAAACATGAAATCAATGGAGCATAGAATTGCCCTTTTAGGAAAATTGAGATGGAAATTTTATTATATATGCATGCATGTTTTTATTTATATTTACCTGTGAAAGATTTTTATGTAAAAGGTGTACGACGTTTCATACATATACGCAAGTTCTTGAATTGTTTCCTAATGTATTCGTGACCAGCGATTGTCATACCTGAATTACAACTCATAATTGCCAAAAGTATATAACTGGTTTGATAAAAAGCATATTACTTTTTACAATATTTTTGAAATTATTTGTTATACTTTTCAAAATAGGAAAATAAACACAAATATACTTATTAACCCTTTTAACCGTAGTGAGCAGAACTCTCGGTACAAGATTCCGCATATACTTAAGATCATATAAAAGTTTGAACATTTAAGACTACAAAAAATGTCTCCATTAAATTATTCATAAATACTAATATTATTTTTTGCTGTATTAATATACTGTCAAGTACTAAAAATATTGAAAAATTAAAAAAAGTTAAAATATTGAAAAATTCTCAAAAACTGTAAGACCTATTATAATCTTTGTAGTATTACTGTAATCTTTATATTCTTTTTGGATACCGCCATCGGATGGATCGATATTTGGATACTTTATCTTTTTGCAATTGTTGGTTTAATTGTTTTGAAAATAAAAGAGTAATTAAATTTTTGTGCACTTTAGTCATATCTCTGCAGATACGCCACTAAAAATTCTGGATTTTTTTTGTTCCTTGGAATTAATTCTCTGCCACAATAACATAAAACCAAACAAATCATCATCAAATATAAAACAAGACTTTATTGCTGTGAAAAACGCCAATTCAAATTATCTGATACTCTGCTTTATTTCAAGTTTGTACTCCGAATAGTTTCTGAGAAAATTGGCTGTGACAAAAAGGCGAACAGATTTATGAATGATATTATAAAAGTTCATTTTTCGTTTGAAAGTACAGAACCCTAAAAAAGCATTTTGTTATTTTCAGCAATCACGAATATATTAATTATGCAAATGGCATATAATATATTTATTATTTAAACTGTGTAAATAAGTCATACACACTTTATAAATATCGATTGTACAATTATGGTGAAAGAATCGATCAAAAGATTACAATCACGGTAAAATATCAAGTCTATTCATTCGTCTGTCAGAGGTTTCTAACTTCCCAATTGAAAATCACATATAATTTATAGTACCTTGGCCCAAAACCAGAAATTGCATTTGAAATGACTAGTATACCCTAAGAAATACTATGTATTTTATATTTATTGGATGTTTGTGAATAATAAAAAACAATTATATTGAATTTGATTACCCCTAAAATATGCTTTAATAATCAAAAAACTTATCTCAACAAACACAAATAAACCAAAAAAGAACATATTTCATATCTATGGGTATTGATGACAAGTTTTTATTATAGTTTAAGAACATGAAGTTGGTCAAGGTTTGTTATTAGACGATTATCTCGAAATCGTATTTGGTGTCAACTTCCTTTATTACGTGATACATTATTCGTCTATTGTAAATATTTGTAATTCAACTAACATTACAGTTTTCAAAAGGTCCAAAATTATTTTCATTTTTCATTCCAAATATTTCCCAAAATTAGCTGCTACTTTTTAAATAAACTATTGAATATTTGAATATATATAGAATGTTCCTTTAATAAAAACGTTCAACTTTTGATAACGCGTAGCTTTTGGTAACTCGTAATCACTTTTGATACCAATCTCAAATAATTTTTTTCTTATATTTGTTGTTTTGATAATCTTGAAACTACTGTCCTATTAGACTAAATGTTCAGTTTTGTAATAGAAAAGTAATTTTAAGAATTAAAAAATATGCAAATTATAATGGCATGTATTAAAATACTATAGATACAAAAAAGTTTACGAAAATATAATTTAATATTGCATTATTTTTATGAATCACATATATACAACAGTTATGGCTAACCCACTGCTTTCGCCTTGTCACCGAAAGAACGACGACGAGTGACGAGCTGTTTTAACCGAGTGACCCGATCATACGTTACCCGGTCACACAAGGGACTCACTCTATTGTGAATTCGCAAAACTTCGCGAAAGAGTTTCAACTTTCAAAAACATAATTTAAAAATTGTAATTGTTTCCACTACCTAACAAGTTTTTTTGCGAATATTTTTATTTCTCGGTAATATTAAATAAAAATTTAATCGAGAGAAATATTAAATTTATAAATTATTTATATTGTTTAATCTAAATTAACAATTGTAACCTAATATCGCGAATAAGAAAGTCTCAATGTATAGGAAAATGTCAGTAAAATTCTTTACATTCAATGTCTTTGAAATTATTTTTAATTCCAACAGGTCAAAATATCTATGGGTTGCTAAACTATATGTAATATCAGTGTAGATCTTACCTTTATTTTAAATCATTTTGCAAACCTTTTCACGTGAAAACCTTTTTTAAAAGGCTCCATACTATGTAAAGATGAGATACAGATTCCACCAAAATTAGGATGAAATGTTTTTGCTGTTTTTATATCTTTGTATATCATGGCTCAAAAATTTTAGCTCGAATTGGTATATATATTCTAAAAATAAACCACTGTACGTTACATATTAGCACTTTCGTCGTCGTACCCTCGCATCGTATAGCGGGGAGGGAGATGGACGAGAAAGAACCTCGAATTATACTGTGCGCGACCAAAAAATTAATCATAACTCCGTTAAGGAAAGGGTTTCATCAGTTAACCGTACGTAGTCGTATAGATATTGAGATACTCTAAAAAGACAGTTAAGCAGAAAAAAATTAATTTTTCGAGTAAAAATTTGCGCCGGGTAACAATTTACAAAACTTTCCAAAATTGCTTATTTTCATTTTGCTTGGTCCAAGAAAGACATCTTCACGCGAAAAAAATTACCCTAATGTTGCGACAGTACCCGCCCGGTATTTTTTATTAATTACTCTTTTTTACATTTTATTTCAACATATTCTTTAACAGAGTAAACAGTGACAGCCCTGATTTTTCTATAAATGATGCTTATGTATTACTCTTAAGACAACTAATAAAACAAAACTTTGATTTAACCATTATATCATAACTAATAACTATACTATATTGTAATACACCAGTTAAATTTTGTTTTATTCATATAAATATTTTTAATTAAATTTGATATGAAAATTTCTAATTTCTTTGTCACAATATTCGTTCAGGTAAATTTATAAGTTAAATAAATTACTTTTATCGGGCAGGAAACAGCAGATATTGGAGGAGTTTATAAAATTAGTTTTATTAAATTTTTATGAAATGTTACAATAAGACATCACCGACTCGCGTCCTGTCGACATCGCTAAAATAAATTCCTACACACTATGCTAGATACGCTTATTATTAAAATAATTAGGTCCTTCATTCATGACAAGGGTTTATGGCAAGCCATCCCGTGATAACGGATTAAAGTAGCATGTTATATGGCCCATCTGCCGACAAGCAAACAACACTAACGCCCCAAGACGTTTGTCACTGCTCCACGGGATGGCACATAATTAAACACTGCCTCTGCGATGAGTACAACAACCCTGTGTATTTGTAACCGTCATATGTATTAGCTAAGATGATATTATAATACAATAGTTAGTCTTATAAGAGGTGATATTTAAAGTTGCAAAGACATCTTTCTAAGGAACGGGAGTACATTAAAAATAAAAATTTGAAAAAATCCCGTTTTAAGCAAAATATTTATATTTTTTTAAACTTCGTGTTTCGGAAAATAAAAACGGGATATCTGAGAGAGATTTTTTTTGTTCGTCTCTCAATGAGTTCTCATAACACTTCTAAACTTTTAAATATATTAGACACATGTATATTATCTCAATATACTGAGTAGAAATATGTTCATTAAATTGATATCTGTATATTTGAAAAAAATAAAAATAATTGGATTTTGAGTGAAAAACAATACTTTTTCACGTGAAAATTTATACAAACTAGTGATCACCCAGTGGTTGACATTCGAACGTAATTCATTAAATTTTTAAGTTTGAACGTTATTGAGGTCCTTTGTCACAGAGTATACCTTACAGAGGTATATTTTTGATAATCATCGCATATATTTTTTAATAATTTTGTTCTATTACGTCAGTTAAGAACGTGTGCAAATATATCATTAGCATATATTGTTTGCTTTAATTCCCCACAATACCTATGAACTTTAAAATTTAATGTTAGGAACAATTTAAAATAAAACACAACTACAGCTTGTATTCATATTATTTTTTTCATAGAATTCATCGTGAGTTTTCATTAAATCAAATAAAAGCTAATCAAAATGGGACTTGACATTTATAGAAGTATAAGAAATATTGTTTAATCTCACACTCTTTGTGCACGTGAGCGCAATATGCTTAAAAAGGGGTACAAAGTTTTGTCTTTACGTATTAATATATAGACGTATTACGAGTATATATATATATATATATATATATATATATATATATATATATGTATATGTATATATATATATATATATATATATATGTATATGTATATATATATATATATATATATATATATGTATATGTGTATATATATATATATATATATATATATATATGTATATAAATTTTAACCATCTGCACTCCGTCTCCATATAAAATTTTAAGTATGCCAAATCTCACACTCCTCCGTACGCGCAATGTGCTTAAAAAGGGCACAAAGTTTTCTCTTCGTATATTAATATATAGATGATAAAATATCACTGAGTAATTCCTTAAATAACACGCAAAGCAAACAACCGACAATAATCAATGAAAAGGAAACATGTGATAGTTAATACTATTATGCACACGTCCTACAAAAATCGAAGCGAGTATCACTGACTTTCGCCGATTCGAAAGTTACGACTTAAACAAAGTAAAGGTTAAAATATACAACTAAACACGTGATAGCGGAAATGGCAGATGTATAATCGGCGCCTCTTGATTTACGTGTCGGTGAAAGTCGGCCTTGTCCCGCAAAATTCGACATTTGTCGTCCGCCAACACACAAAAGTCAACACAAAAAGTAATTAGTCCGTGTGTGAGGCAGTCAGTAAGGGTCAAATTTAATTAACATCTTAGGTCCATAACTTCTTTTAGCTATGATATTAAAAGTATTTTGCACAACAAGTAGAAGATTACATCATTTCAATTTAGCATATTTACCTCAAATAGGAATTAAGCTAAAGCGGTGTTAAATATGTCTCGAAACAGTTTAAGTAAATAGTGCCCTACGTAAGTGCGGCTGGTGATTAGGAATTTGTCCTACACACTGCCATCGCCTTACACCGTTATGAAATTTTGAACGTTTGTTTAAGTAGTAACTTTTTTGTAGCATATGAAAGCTGAACACTTTAATTATTTATGACATAATAAGTTTTCAGCAATTTTTCAAATTCAACCAAAGAAAATTATTTTTATTCTTCTAATTGTTTTATACAGTAGATTAAAGACTCAGTTGTTTTCAATTTACTTAAGATGATAGAATTTTATGCTAAATATACCAAGAAGATGACATAGTATTTTTATTAATGGAACAAAGCTGAAATTAGCTTAAACAAAATTTAAGCAAGCGTATATGGCAATGAGAGTTCGTAGCAATGTAGTGCAAGTCTTTCGGCCTGACAGCAGTTACATTCCAGCTTTTTCATATATTGGAAAATTCATATTGCTCAATTCTTGATCTGCAATATTTCATTCTATGCTTGCTCGGAAAAACTGGTTGTGATTTTAGACTGATCTGTACTTACTTCCTTATTTTCACAGGTTATAGTTTTATAAAAATAGTAATTTATTGTACTTGAGTAAATATTTTACCCAATTTTTAGCAAAATTAATTTTCTCCTGTTTTCCACTGTTTTTCAACAGGATCCTTTATAATAAAATACAAACCAATAATTTATTTTTAAAAACCTAATTATTCTATTAAATTATCTGCAATATGCACAAATACAATTTTATCTGATTCGTTTGTTTTATAAAGTTGAAAGAAAATTACAATACAAATCTATTTTTTATTTCTCAAATCAAACTATAAAAGAAAACAGTAATTGTGATAGAAAAAAGTTAATTTATTTCATTTTACATTTTATGTAAGCTGGAAAACAATATACGATCTATATAGGTTTATCTTTCAATACATCAATGATTGTAACAGTAGTTATTTAAATAAGTAACTGTATACTTAAAACGTAAAATAGGGTACGAATAGGAATAGAGTTACTTCAGATTACCATAAAATTATCTTATGAATTTTATTTAAATAAATTCACTAAACCTCTGAAATTTTAGGCGCTTCCTTTTGACCTCACTATATTTCCTTTTTCCGTGAAATATATGACATAATATGTGCAGTAGAAATATAGGTTAAGAAAGATGTTTTTGACGTAATTAGTGCTGCATACACAAATAAACCATTTATATATATAATTGAAACTGTCTCGACTGTATACTTGTGAAGTTGCTCTAAATATTTTAATACGTTTGCAGTAACCAAAATCGAAAATGACAAAAGCTGAAATAACATTATATTCATAAGTTGAGCATAAATTAAATGTTTATTATTTGTCATTTGTTATTCAATATTTATATTTAATTCTCTAAATGTAAATTTAATTTCTTTATGCACCGATGAGTATATTAATTCCTTAAGTTTAAAAAACGTGTCGTTCTATACCTTGGGAATTTAATAGGGTGATAACAAATAATTTGTGCCTCACTTCTGGAATGTTACTCTTATGAATTATCATAAACATTTTAGCGTATTTAATTCAAGAATGTGTAACTAAAAATTAAATTATACTAATTCCCTAACAACTTTTTTTTTTTGAATAATTAATTGCCGTAAGCAAATAATGTAATTAAATTTTGCATAATATCCCAATAGGGAGGGTTCCATATTGTAAATATAAAACAACAAATCTAAACGATATATCAAATGGTATATAATATTTATTTTTCAGTTCTCATTATTCCACTATGTTAGAATTAATAACTTAAACTGTAATATGTGCTCGATTTTAATTTTAATAAACTATACTAAAATATTAATAACTGAGAAAAATTGCCTTTTTCAGGCACTAACATGTATAATTAAATTCAAATCTGGCTTAATGTATATCGCATCGTAAATTTCAATCGACGTGGGCATGTCATAAATGATTAAGGAGGTACCCACCCACCCGGGGTTCTTTCAATTCAAAATTATCTCGTAACAACAAACTTCCGTTTGGATTATATTTCATAATCATAAATAAAGTTGAGACGATATTATTGCCCCAGAGTCCTTTCCGAAGAAAATAGGCGGGCGGGCGATTCCTTTATTATTTAAATTTAGTGATTTAATGCCAGAAAGTTTTTACGACCAACATTCCTCTATTGGACCTGTAATGTGCTGATTTAAACGCTTCGAGACATTTCAGAACTTCCTGAAGGACTTTATGAGTTTTAATTTAGTTTTGGATATTAAGTTTAACTATGTTTTACAAAAATGTTTTATCTTCTATCACACAGGGGCATTCAAGTGATTATACACCAATGTAAAGAACTCATCTGTTGACGACAGGTAAGCTAAATAAGGGATATAAACTAAGATTAATTCCATTTAATACCATGGGGTATATAGGTGAAATAACAATATCTAATATATGATTAGAATGTTACAACACTAGCGACTTATTTTATTGAGACGCTCACGAAAAAATGAATTACTTGAAATAGACTTTGAACACATGATGTTTCTTAAAATGGTGTCAACAGTTTAACTGCCAAGATCGAAGTGTCGTTTACACATTTTATTAGATTTACTAAAAACACGTATGCTCAAAATAAAAGTATCTTAGTGGCTGAAATATTTTAATCTATCGTGGTAAGGTGGTTACTTGATCCCCCTTTGAGATGCTCAGTCCTTTGTAATCCATTTCATTACACTTAATGAACAGCAAAATTGACGAAGATAATACATAATGTAAGACAATACATGTTAATGGTGGCCTTTCGAAAAGGGTTTTCGCACGTGTTTACAAATACAGTTGACCGAGAGAGTTTTTTAATGTGTGGCAGGTAGTAGTCGCATTTTAGAAATTCACTGGCCGTTGAAAATCGTGAACGTTCATCCTCAGCTAATTGGTTGAGTACGCATGTAGCCAAATGTGGTGCCGATGCACAGCCGAATAAGACTACCGGGACTGTGAATATTTGTAACTTGTCGTTTTTATTTTCTCGCATAAAATTAATTGATTATTTATTATTCCGTTCGTCGAGGAGAATTTGTTTATACATCATTTCTATGTCTGATAATAAAACAATTTGATGTGTCCGAAATCTGAGGATGATGTCAAAGCTTGTACTTTGACGGCCCCGACTTTTGTGCAATCGTTCAAAGAAATTTCTGTGTTAGTTTTGGATGAGGCGTAATACACGATTCTCACTTTCGTGGTTAAGCTCGATTCTTTAATTACGAGATAATATGGCGGGAACAATGCTATTCTTTAATTTCATGTAAATTTGTAGTTTCATGTATCCTAGTATGATAGCTTCACACATATCTTTAAGATATTGTGTTTTACCTGAATTTCTATTCAGTTTTTTCTCTAATGCATAGAATTGTTACTCGGCGCTTTTATTCGATCCACCTAGATTTCCAATGTTTTCATTAAATGGTAGACGAGGATTGTGTCGCCCTAACTTATTGCCTCATAGAGTGGTGAGTTTAAAATGTTCTTCTACTCGATATTCTTCCTCAGATAAAAATATCCTTTTTCCTATTTCCTCTGTTTCCCAAAATTTTGATATGCTTTTGTGTAGTGATTAGTTAATTAGTTAAGTTAAACGTTACCATGCAGTTATTTTTTATATATTTTTTCATCATTGCCTACTTTTCCAGAAATTATCCAGCTAAAATTTGTTTTATACAATAGCAACTTATATCCTGCGCATACGAGCTCGTAAAATATTTCAGCACCGAGTAACACACCAATTTCGCCCAGTTCACAACATTTCAGATCAAATTGTTGAATTTTGATTGGATTTCTGTTTTGACTATATGTTTAATACGAGTTTCTAGTTGATTTAAGTCTTCTACCGGGAGAAATATATTTTTGAGTGGTAATTTTAATCGGTTCACCAGTTTTTTCGTGATGAAATGCGATTGCGATTCATTGTCCAGTAACACTCAAGTATGAATAATTTCACTCTTCCTAGCTTATATATTAATTAACGTCGTCGATAATAAAACCTGTGTAGTCACTATGGCTCTATGCACGTCTATTCCGATTTTTTAAATTTTGTTGATAATCTTAGTTAATCGCGTTATTGTAGTGCATTAATATATTATGTTTTTTTCTTACATCCTGACCATTTTCATTCACTACTGCAGTGTCTAATATTTAAACAATTTACACATGCTTTAGCTGCCTTGTATTTCTCAATGCGTTTATTTACATCCATCTTTAGTAATTTTTACATGCATAGACTATAATTTTCTTTACAAATAATACAATGACTAATTTTTTGTGTGGTTATCAATCCTTGTTTTTTTATGCAAATAACCAGCTTTCTTTGTTTAGTTTAAATCTGCACTTTTGGCTGCCATTCTTAACATTTTACTGTGTTCCCCTAAACATTTCGTGAAATCACGCATTTTGAGTATTCCGGTGCCTTGAATAGATTTTTGCCACTCTGTGGCAAACTCAATCTTATGCTTTCTTCTTTTTCAAACTCAAACTTTTTCTCTCTTGACCAATTTTTGATGCGAGAATGCAAATTAATAATGAGCTCCTATAAGTTAAAATCATGTTTAGAAACTTTCTTAATTCGGCAACATATTTCTTAGTCATCGTTGGTAATCTGAGTAACCTAAAAACGTGATTCTGTATGATTGCGTATTTATTATCGAAATAAGCTTTCAGCCATTCCCATGCAACTAAATTATTTTCCGCGGATGCTTTTAATGGTTCCTACCGCTTCGCCTCACAATATATTGTAATTTTTCTAGTTCAGAGAGCATTGATTGATAATGACGAGCATTGATTGATAGGAGTAGATTTCTTTACAAAATTTTAAAGGTTCATCCTTTAAAATTTGTAAAGAAATCTACTCCTTTTTCATAAGAGCCATCAAAGGTTACAAATCCAAGCTTTGGCAGTTTTATACGGTGTGGTCGTGTCGTATTTGAATAATGTATTTTATTTGAGCTTGCGTTTGTTATGCTGTTATGGACAGCATTAGATTCACTCTATCTATTATATTCTGGGAATGATTGATTTGTGCATAATAATTTTGTTTTTAAATTCATCGAAATCAGTCAAAGTCTCATTAGTCAGTTCCTCTATATTTATTTGAATTTCTTCAAATTGATCTAGTGTACTGCTTATATTTTAAACGTAATTTTATTTCTGTATGATTATTATGGTTTCCTTCATTGTGAATATAATTGATAAATTTCGTGAATTTCGTTTTAAATACTATTCTTTGCTTTTTTAATTTAATTAATCTTGCAATATCTGGCATTAAATTTAAAGAGTTATATGGCAATACGATTGTTTTCAAGGCTAATGTGGTGGGTAATTATATAGGAAAGGACAAGAGATTTTTTCACTTTTCTTTGTCATTGCGATGTTGACTTTTTAAATGCACCTGTTGGCTTTATTCACTATAGATGAGTTAACGTTAATATTGATGATGAGGACCGTCCGTTGGCTCTGGAAGTCTGCGTTGTTTTTCTTACGCTTCTCGGTTTTCAGCTGCTGATTTTCCTCGTGTATTGATATGTCTTCGTTGATTAAAGACTTTCACGGTAACGATTTTAACGCACTTTATGCTTCACGATCGTTGGATACACCGTACTAAATCTTCGAATGTTTTTATTGTTTTTATGAATTGTCTTTACAGGTTGCTGCTGTCACACTTTATAACTTTACGTTACTCGAATATTTCGATGTATTTTCACAATTGATCCAGTGTATTTACCCGACTCGAGGGACCATATTATGGGGCTAATAGGTGAAATAAAAATGTCTAATTATTATCAGACTAGTTTACCTACAGAGTTTTACGATAAATGGCTAACTGCCATAGGATAACTGGGTGTTGTAAATTTGAAATATTTTAGAGAATACAATTCTTAATAATATTTAACATTAATAATAAATTGTAACTGCTGTTTTTAATACAAAAATTGTTACTGATTTATTATATTTTAAATTCGGAAAATGGGTGAATCATAAATACTTCAACTTTTCAATGAAATTGTTACCTTGGCTTAAAAACGTTTGCATTTTATATAAATTTATCTAATAAAGAAATCCAGAATAATTTATATTAAATTTTTTTCATCGTTAGTATAATTATTGTACTCATACATACACCTCAGAATATAATATTTTGATACTTTTAGGTATTCGATAAATGCGTATAATATATACCTGTATATTTAAATTAAATTGTATTAATTTTTTTTTATTAAATCTTTTATTATTTAATTAATTAATTAATTCCTTTATTAATGAACTTTTCCTTTACATAATGACATTCACATTTAAAACAATATTTCTAGTACTTTTGATATTTTATTTTCTTCATACGCAGGAAACCAAGGAAAAGCAAAACCTTATATAGCGAGGAAATATCTGATTGCCTCTTAAATGATTTATGAACATTTTTGCGATTGTGAAAAACTTATACTAAGTTTCAGAAACAAGTTATAATTAGAAACTAATTTTCTGTTAATTAATCTAAATTTTCCAAGTAAAAGAACCCTGATCAAACCTGAGAGGAAAATTATTATAGATGACTAATTGAACGTAGAACGTCAAATGTGTACGTCGCTTATTGATCATGTTTCTATTTTCTCTATAAAAGAAAGTTATTTTCTCCTAATATCTGAAATGTTAATTACTAAATACTACATATTTACTATACTATCCTTTAAAGCATATACATACTATAATTCCTTTTATAGCAAAATATATTTGAGGAAATGATATTTTTGCCCTAATTTCTATTGCATAGATTACAATAAATATTATATTGTAAACCAAGCAATTGTATCAAGATCATGTACAATGAAATTATTCTAAATATTTTAATATGGAACGTTAATAATTTTTGTAATAGCAAGATGGAAAATGATAAATCCTGAAAAAGTATTATATACTTTAATCGAAAATAAATTAATTATTAGCTATTTATTTTATGGATTATATACATTATTTGTACATAATTGTTTAAACATAAATATCCATTTTTTTTCTGTTCCAATTATCATATTAACTGCTACACTTTAAATAAGTATTTATTTCTCGGAACATTAATAGGGTGGTAACAAATAATGAAATGTTACTTCTGAATATTAATACTCATGAGTACTTTACTGCATTTAATTCCTGCATTCATGGTTACAAATTAAATTATTAATTCGTTTTACAAATACACATGCTTCTAGACTTGAGTTTTCTTAATTAACCATGCAATTATTCGTTTACTTTTAACTTTGAATAAAGCATATACGTAAATAATATCTTGTTTCAGAATAGTCAGCCAGATTTAATTTAATTTAATTCATTACATAACAGGGTAAATTTAAATAAAAATCGACTTTCGAAAATCGAAATTGCGTAAATTTATACCAAATATTTTAAGACCACAAAAGTTTACCACAACTTTTTCTTACCATAATTAAATATAAATTCAAATTTATTCTGTGTAGGCTTATAATAATTTATGTCCCTTACTTTTATAAGTTACTGGAAATAATATTTATGATAATGGATAAAAATAGTATTTTCAGATTAAATTATACTTTAAATTTAATTGCTGTCTCTCCGTGGTTGTGACATTTCAAAAAATGCATTTTTGTTAATTTTAAAATTTTTTTTGTATTCATACTTATTGATATAAAACTCGAATATTTTTAACAACACCAGAAATTATCACTTTAGAGGAAATTCCATTAGAACAAAAAGAGTCTAAAAGAATAGAATAATGTATAAAATTTCACATCCATTTGCAAGACTATTATTTCACTACTTCCTTCTATTTTTGAACAAAGAGTATTTTTTTTCACTAAATTCAAAACGACGTACCAATTAATTAAGGACCAAGTTTGTCAATGCAAGTGAAAACGGAAAACCACCGACTTTATGACATACGATGTTGAAACTTAAACTTGAATGATTAATGACGCGGATTGCCGTCTTATATAAATAGGAAACTCGTGATATTAAAATAGAAGCTTAGCTCCAACCATTGTGTATGAAAATTTCAGTAAAGCAGAACTTAGGCTTCAGAGTTTATATCTATTTTGTAACTGAATTATACTTTTCTATGGACAAATTCGTTATATAATAAGACAAATATTTTTATTTTCACTATCGACCGTTACGATACGTGCTTGAATTTATACTCAGAACAATTTAACATTAAGACAACATATACCAATATTGTAAACCGAAAGTTGGTTTTTATCCATTGGTTTGTTATTAAACGTGGCGTGCATGTAGATTTAGTAACAGAGTAACACGCGTAGCTTCTTTACCATGAAGTAATAATACCATTAAAGAATTTATAGTCGTAAAATGACATAAACACAATATATATTCAAACTGAATGTTGTTTTTCTATCCATTCGTTTGTTGCCTAAAGACTCTACAACCAAGCGACGAGTCACTACCAAATGGGGCGTACATTTAGATTGGGTAGCAGATTAACACCCGTAGCTTCACTACCATAAAATAATAATACCACCAATTTATGTATAATCGTAAAAATTTGACACAAAGGCAATATACACTTATATTTTAAACCGAATGTTGTTCTTTATCCATTCGTTTGTTACCTAATAACTTTACAACCAAGTGACGATTCGCTACCAAAAATGGTATGCGTGTAGAGTGAATAGCAGGATAATACCCGTAAATTTACTCCCACGAAATAATAATATCACTTAATTATATATAATAGTAAAAATATGACAATCTATAAATATAGTTTAAAGCGAATGTTGTTTTTTATCCATTCGTTTGTTGCCTGATAACTTTGGAAACAAGCGACAAATCGGTACAATATATGGCTTGCTTGTAGATTATGCAGCAGAGATCCGTAGTTTCACTCCCATGAAATAATAATAACACTAAAGAATGTATGGTTATAATAATATGATATAAAGATAATATATGAATATATTTTATACTCAATGTTTTTTATCCATTTATTTGTTACCTAATAACTCTGCAGATAAGTGAAGAATCCCTACAAATGTGGTATATATTGTATATCGTGTATATTGCGTAGCAGAGTAACATTGGTAGCTTCACTCCCATGAAATAATAATACTACTAAAAGCGTGTTTCGATGTTTGGGACTCAGTGATACGTGAAGGGCAGAATATTTTTTTAAACTCAAAAAAAGCAATGTCCATGATTTGATTTGACACATTGGTTAGATTTTCTGGGCTTTAGGATACTTCTAACGGAAAATACGGAACCCTGGTAAGGTCGCTCACGTATCCGCCCGTCTATCATAACCCATTTTTTTCAGAAATCGCTTGACGTATAAATTCGACATTTTGAATAGCGATAAAGCGTATTAATCCACACATATATGTGAATAATAAAGATTTAAAAGAAAAACATTTTTTTCTATATTATTTATCGTTCCGGTTATAATTATAAAGAGCAAGTTATAAGTATTCAAACACTATTTTATGGAACTTTATAGTTCTAACACAACAAAATGACAGTAAATGTTGCAATATATATTTGACATTATTACTTAGGCGTTTCCGGAAACCTAAACCTACAGGTTTTTGCTGAACGTTACTAATGTAAATACCCTACATATATTTTCATTAATGTCTTATTCACTAATTAGTAACCGATTTTCTAAATAGGAATACATAAATTTCTTACTCGTTCTTATTTGTTCGTTGGTTAAATTGAATGAACAGGAAAACTGCTAAAATTAAACCATGCTTTTGATGACCGCTACAGTCACAGAAGATATTAATGCTGTGGCAAATTAACTCCGATTTAATAAAGCCGATAATAACTTTTTATTACTTCATTTATATTACAATTACATCCATATTAAGTACGCAAAGCAATGTTTTGTACATTAATCCATATGTTAACGAAAGTTAACGAATCGTTTTCTGTGCGCACATCACGCGAACCTCATCGAATAAATTTTAAATATAATTCGCAGTTTTATAAATATTTTTCAAGTTTTATAATTATTCCTTGTAGGGTTTGAAAAATGAAATAATAGATTGTTATTTTATTATTTAACAGAAATATCTGTTTCTTTTAAAGTCATGGTATTATGTTTCTTTACAAGATGAGAGCAATTAATTTTTTTTAATGTTTATAATTTAATAATGCATTTTTATTTGGATAAAAATAACTATAGTATCATCACTGTTCATTATACTCTAGAGAACTTCACTAGATATGACTGTAAATATGTATAATATGGCACAACTTTACCGCATAAAATTGCCAGTTCAAATATATTTATAGAAGAAAACCATACCTTAGATCTAATTAAATAACTCACATAATTGTAACCATTATAAAGTAATTTTTATTTCACGTAGATATAGATCACACAGATAAAGAGATATAAATTCTTATTGATAATATTTATTGTTTTTTTCCCTATTGCTTTCATCTTCATACAATTTGTGGTTTACCAACGTGTCTTTCGTATTTAATTGGTTTATACACGTATTCAACATATGTAATAGTTACCTCATCATGTCTTACAATCAGCTTTACCATAAGTGAACAGTTATTTATCCTGTTTGAAGAAGTGTCGATATTTCTTTTCTATATCGATTTAATAGTGTCCTGGTTATTCTCATTACATGTTATTCTCATCGCTTCAAGTCAATACAAACACACACACGTAGACATGTATACATATACCTTAATTTAGTTGAGATTATTTAAAACTATGGGCAATAAAATGAATTGAAATGAAAAATAGGTTATATTACTTGATTTATCTTAAATTCTTCCAAATCCATATAAATATGTTATTACTTTCGTTTCATTTAAAAGTTTAGAAAATTATCAGGGGGAAAGTTGATAAGAAGTGTCCTTACATAACGAGACATGTTATTTTTTAATTATAATATCAATTCTGTATATATGTATATATGTATATATGTATATATATATATATATATATATATATATATATATATATATATATATATATATAAAGTTCTCCAGTTCAATGAGAAAAATAGAACTCTTATAATTTCGTTACACCAATCTATCCATCCCTATGTCACAGCATCACAAGATTTCAATTTAAAATCGACTATGAATACACAAAAGAAATATATTTGTTTTTTTTAAATTTTATCTAGCGAATTTTTTTTTTGTAAACCTCATCCAATGGGATTTCATTGAAAAAAATCTTTTTGAACTGCAATAAAAAAACTTCATCGCTAACTTTCAAAACAAGATCCTCTTTGCGAGAAATGGGTCTCCAAATCGTTTTGCAGTATGGCACATAACTTTTTACCAACGTATACCAAAATTCTAAAAAATAATCAGAATGACTGTATTTATTATGTACTTCAATATAAAATAATTATAATGATTTTGCCTATATCTTTCAATTCATTTTACCAAACAATCATCGTGGAGCGGTCATCCCGAAGTTTTAAACCTATTTAAAGTAAAAAAATTGTTTGTCCCTAAAGCTCCTCTTTCTCTTCTTTCATGTATATATATATATATATATATATATATATATATATATATATATATATATATACCTATATATATATATATGTATATACCTATATGTATATATATATGTGTGTGTGTGTGTGTGTGTGTGTTTATATATATTACTGTACACTCATCGCAGTGAATCCATACTCAAGGGTATTTTTTTCTTTTATGCCTCTTTTAAGCGACGAAATTTTAATATTTCAACACCAAAGTGTGTTAATACTATCTAATCCAACCATCAGTTCTAATAAATTACAATGTGATATTAGTATTTAAATATCCAATACTTTTTTAGCTTCAATGAAAAACAACAAGAAGCTAGTTTAAGCATCGGTTAAAACGTTATCGTTTACAGAAATACGATTTGCACAAACAAAACAAAAAACTTTCACTACATGAGAGATGAGTTTTCCAAAGACCAAGTCTCATTTTTCTCAATAAAACAGCTAGTAATATAGATAAAATTGCTTCGAACAAATTGTATCATTCCATCACAATGTCGTCCGCATTAGCACGCTATAGCGAGATATTGTCTGGCGCGTTCGACCGATTGCAACAAAGAGACATTTTCAATCGATTACCCGAGCGAACAGACGTAACATTACATAGTAATCCAAGTATACTTGTGCTTTGTGCTGTTTTACCTAGTGTTAAAAGCAGAAAATTAAAGTCTCTCTTAGTTCCTAACACGTACTATCTTAGAGATTAATTAGACTGTGAGAATGTATGTATATATAATATCTATATATATATATATATATATATATATATATATATATATATATATATATATATATATGCAAATTACCGCGCACTCACTGACTCATCACGAAATATTTATAGAGGTCTAAATAATTATAGAGGTCTGAAAATTGGTAATTAGATCCTCAGATAGAAATGAAGAAATGACTATTTCTGCGTCATTATTATTGTTTAAAATCGAATGAGATTTTTCGTATTATGAGTAGCTATGTTTACGAAAACACGATGTTCAAAAATATAGGCCTTTTTTTCATCAAACTACAATATTTTTCTTGGTAGCTTTGATTTTATATTAATATTTCTTTTATTACATTTTACACACATAAGAACCGAATAGCTATTTGGTTTTCGTTTATTTATGTAACTTGTTTCATGTACCTCCCAGATTCTTGGTAGGAGTTTAGACTCAAAATCAAACATTTCTCTTTAATTTAAAGGCTAAAGGTTTGTTGACAAAAATATATATTTACCACAAGAAACCAGCTTTTTTTGCAAAAGAAATTTCAACGAAATAATCCTCATGCAATAAATGGTGAAAACAAACAGATAAGTAAACTTTATAATTTTTAGTCCCATAGTTTTTTAACAGAACCCTTTTGCTGGAGCCGTCATCCATCCGTCTGCCTATATTTCATAGACTTCTAACCTCTAAGCGAAAAAAGATAGGGACTTGAAATTCCCTTACAATGTGTAGTTCCTTGGTTCGGAGTGCGCCGTTAAAAATAACATCATAACATAAAATGATTTTTCACCGACGCTCCCGTACACGTAAGAACAGGTTGAGAAATAAATTTTGCCCAAACATGTGGGGTGCCATTGAAAGAGTTCCTTGTATAGGTAAAAAATATATTCAAATTATCATCATACTAACGCCTTTATAAAGGCCTTTATATAGGCTGTTGTAATTTGGCTCAAATAGTGAAAAGCAAAGTATGAATCAGTAAGATAGTCATAGATAAAATCTAAATATTTTTAAGACCTTCGCGATATTTTTGCACACAGGACAATATATTCATATAGTGAAAAGCAATATCTGTATATTCAAATATTTTTAATACTATTTAAAGTTTTTATACGTACCAGTTTGTACGGAAAGAATAAAAATCGCACAAATATCAATATCCTCATAGTACGATTTGTACTCATACTTGACAAGTCTGAGTACTTGAAACCCCAGCTAGTACTACTTGTTCCAAATATTTTAAAATAATGACATAAAAAATTACACCCAGAATAAGAATAAATTTTTTCAAAAAAATTAAATATCGTTTAATATGAACAAAATGTACACACATGTGCAATATTTATATTAATAATTTTTATATTAACGATTTGCAGTCGCGATCGAAGCAAATAAAAATAATTCAAATTGCACATTCACAATTGTAATTATGTTCGAATAAATAAATCGAAACATGCTCTTTGATTTCACGGGGGACTCGAATATAAGAATTATTTTACTATTTACCTGAAACTAAGAAATAAAATAATTTTATGCTAAGGTGTCGATGTGGTAACGTATATTACTACATCACGTAGTTTACTGTAAAAGTTAGTGGTATATTGGCCTAGCGAATTCCTAACGAAAATACATCTCGTTTGAAATTATAAATCACATAATACTATTCGCGTGACTATACTACTAAATTTTGTCACTTTATTTTTGATGTACGGTTGGGCAACACTACATGGTATATAAAGATTCGTTTAATGTCGAACTATCAAAACAATATAAATACATATCATAATACCAATAAATTAATTCCAACGAGGTGAGAAGTAATTTATGTAATAATATATAAAGAGAATGAACAGAATTTAAATTGTAACTATACGCCGCTACCGTAGGAAAAAATATGCAATAATATGATATGCATTGACAGACCACATTCGCCAAGTTCGAGCTCAATTTCGAAATTTGAAATAAATTCCTACATACATAAAAATATATAGAAAAATGAGCGTTATAGAAACAAATTGTATCTACGAATGAAAAATATACGTATAAATTTCGTAGAGACTTTTAACATGAAAAATAATTTCATTGAGGTATTTCGACTTCAATTTGCTGAACTGAAATAACATAAAACATACCTTAACTCTCTTACAGAATGGGTGCGAAATAAGCTATCTAATTTCCCGAAATACCTTATATTCTTACATTTTACTAATTAAGTATCTCTCTAAGTAATTTTTCTGTATTTCTTTGTAAGAGAAACATTTTATTTTCCAAATTTCAAAGTAATAGAAAAATAGTAAGGTTTTATTTTAGGAATAAAGAATAACTCGGAAAAATTTTGAAAGAAGATATTTTTAAATATCAGGGGTCTGTGAATTATGCAAGTACGTATATCGGAAAAATACACATTTTTAAAAAGATAGTAAAATTTCTTGAGCTCGCAGAGTACTTTCAATTAAAGGAAACAGTTCATTACTGCTCTTTCGTTTTATGATTATCGGTAAAATATTGCCGTGGTTTAACATTCTTTATGATCAAGGGCTTCGAAATAAAATAGGTTAATTTAATTTCAAACCTTCTTACTCCGTAACAAATCTTTTTCAGCTGAAGTAATGGAAGTCATCTCGTAAGGACAGGATTATATCTCAAGGATATTTACTGATAGAAAACAATTTTAATCTGATCAAATGCATCTTAAGATCTCCTTTAGAAATGCGGAATCGGAATCAAATTTGTAAAGAATGGAAGAAGCTGAAATAAGTCAACTAAAATAGTTGAAGGTTTGAATGGTATCACTTTTTAAATATTTGGTATCTCATAAGGAAGAATAAGACATTGATGGAAATAAGATGGTTTCCATCCATAAGATACTAGAGGTCAATATGGAATTTAAAGAAATAAAAAGTTATTTAAAAATTGTGAGGAAACAAAAATATAAATTTCAAATATATAAATAAAATTTAAAATTTAATTTTTTTCTGATAAACTTCATTTAACGATATTTTTAAAAACTATTTAAAACGTTTTAATTTCATCCATAAATCTCATTTAACCGCATTTATTACATAAATGTGACAATTACGATACAAAAATAAAAACGTTGATGGATATTAATCGACTTCAGCCTGAGACTATTTTCAAAATAAAAAATTACGATTTCCCCTTTTGCTCGTAATGGCCAGTTAATGTTTTCTTGCTGTAATAAATTAGCATATCCTAATTTAGACAAAAATGAAAATAAAGGTTAGTGGCATTCCATTAATTGCAATAAAATATGTAAAAAGGAAAATAGAATTTGATTTTCTTGAAAGCTTCAAAAGAAATGAAAATTTTCTCTCTGGGTAAAATATAAAATATTCATAAGAATTATCAGCCCATTATCAATTTTTCCTTTATTTACGTTAAGTAATTTATCTGAATAACTTTAACTTTATTACTACAAACGCATTTTCTTAAAAATCGCATTGTTTTCAAATATTGTCATCCTCATTTAAGTTGCTCGATTTATCAGAAATAAATTTATTTCCAGCATGTTTACAAATACTTGCTAGCACGATCGATAACTTTTGTATCTAACATAAGAAAATTTTCCTACAATTTTTAAAATTTATTTGCATAAGTTTAATCGTAATTTTTTTCACGATAAGAAAATTCAAATAGTTTTTGATTCATTATTAACCTAAAACATTAAAAACCTGCTTGCAGTAAATACCAGTAGAATACTCACTAATTTAATCGTAGTGGAGGATTTAATAGTATTTTCAAATTAAAAAAGCTACCGAATTAAGACAATACACAAATATTTTTTCATAATATGACCTACATATTTCTGTTTAGCCTTACTAGGTCCTTAATTTCCGCTCTGCACAATTTCCATTATAAAACAGCCTTCTCTTATGAGTCCGTTTTCAATGCCATATATCTCATTTATATTCTACCTTTGCGATATATTTTCCAATATATATAGATTTTTCTGGTCAATTTAATTACTTTTCCAACCTTAAGCACTATTATTAATAACAGGATGGTCAAAGGTATTGAAACTAATAATACTTAAAAATGAATATTGAATTTGATTCATAATATTTACCATCTTCAACCACTAAGAAACTACTACCTAGAAACAATTTAAAACAAAATATTTAAAATAGAAGCTCAATATATAATTTACATTTAAATCTATTTTAAGTTAATGCTTAATTTGGTGGAATCAAAGCTAAATTATGTTTAACCCAAAGTGGAAAACTCTCTCGCTGTCAAGAACAGTATTTTTTACAAGAGGGAGCTAAGGCGTCAATTTCTATACAGCTGTATAAGAAGGTGACATCGATACATAATAATTTGGGACTTATTTGAATTTCAAATTTGATTTTCCACTTTCGTTTTAAATTCGATTCCACTTTCCCAACAGGAGCGCCCGAATTTATATTACAGGCGTCCGACATAAGAGCGTAAGGTACAATTCACACTAGTAATCCTCTGAGTGCAAATTTGTATTTAGAATCAATGTTTTTAAATATTGAATATATTTTGGCGTTAATTTTTTAGAAATCCACTATTCACAATTAAATGAAACTACGTGATGTAGTACTATTTCTACTTTATTTAAATTCTTTACCACGACCTAGGTTTCGTTGTATTACAACATCTTCAGATGGATAATTAGCGAAGATTAGAATGACTTACAATCTTTGCTAATTGTCCACCTGAAGATGTCATAATACAACAAAACCTAGGTCACGGTAAAGAATTTAAATAAAATGGAAATTATACTACACTTATTTCATTTATTTGTGAAAATAAGTTAGCTTAAAATAAATAGTTAACACGACATGAATTGTAATCCAAAGTGTTTCATCTTAGTATAAAGATTTATTACAAAAATATACAAAAAACTATTAAAATTTTTCGCTTATTATTTGTAATTAAAAAAATATACTAAAACTAAAAAATTGTGCTTCAGGATCAGCATGATTTCTGCCGTCTATTGAATCGGGTTCACCTTATGGAAATTGAAACCTGTAGGACTTCCGGTTTTACGTTAGAATATAGTGTAATTGAAAAAACTTACGAAACATAGAGACAGATTTTATGATTTTATTTAAATTTCTATAAACTCGTAGAAACAAAAACAGAAATTTTTAAAAAAAAGTAACACAAAAATAGGCTTTCCATAAGCAAGAATTTCTTCGCTTCTGTGTGTTGGTCGACATTAATAACAATAATAAAACAATATTAATATTTAAATGATTGATTTATTTACGCACCTTTGAATTGACTTATTAATTTTAGAACATGAAAAATAGATCCTTAAAGGATAATATGTCGTCGCCGTGGTGTGTTGGGTTGATCACAAGGCATATGGCCTTTGACGATGCGACGCGCCGCGGCGACCCGGGTTCGATACCCGGCCGTTCGTCAAACGGGGCTGGACTGGTGTTGTGGTTGGCTGTAAGAGATTGCTCTTGTAGCAATAAGTCCACCATATGTATCAATTAAATACATTAAAGTAGATAAATAAATAAAAATAATTTGCTTGTCTATCTGTTGCCTATCAAAAGATTTTTTCTCACAAATAACTAGAGACATCAAGTTGAAATTAATATAGTATACCAAGCCTTGTATTGCTGGTAAACGAATTGTTATATTATAATTAGTTTGTTTTCTTGTATAGTAGGCAATATATTTACGTTGCCTAAGAAAACAATGTTCGTAAATAGTTTAATTATAAATGCTATATGCACTTCAATGTTTATAAGTACCTCAACGTATGTAGAACCCTCGTAGTGCTAGTTCTACTCCTACTTGATAGGTTTTTTTAGGAAACTCGTATGCTAGGATATAAGCTAACTCTGGAAAAAGACAAAATTGACTTGCTAAAGGACTGTTCAAAATGTTACATTTAATTAATCGTTTTTCTTTAGTCTTGCCATGTATTTTTTGTGATAAAGAAATGGAAGACAAAACTGATCACTAAGGAAAATTTATCACAATCCACAGTATCTACCGGAGATAAATCATGGAAAATCAAATAATTGTATTAATTACTTCCCCATCATTTATAATTAATATATAAGTCCAATATCTAGCTGTCTAATATTAATCGCATTTTCTAGAACTATCATTGTCAGTAAAAACAGATTGTTTAATTCGATAGGTATACACCCATGACATTAAATTCATCCTTTGTCCGTAGCACAATAGTTGACTTTAAAAAGTCGAGTCTGTAATGCCACAAAACAAAATATTTATAAATTACAAAACACTTTATACTACAGGCAATATGCCATACGCGGTATACAAGTACCATATCGGTAATATTTGTGTAACCAGCTATCTATTAGGATTCTGGAACTTTCACCCCTGGTCATTTTTCTTTACTGAATTCAGCCAATTAAAATAAGGTTAGTTACTTCTTGATGTTGCAATTGTTTTCCATAAAAATATAAACATATAAGAAAATTGCAACAGAGTAAATACTGTATATAGAAAATATTATAAAGAATGATTTAATATTTTATTTACTTTATATTATAAAGAATGATATAGAAAATATTATAAAGAATGATTTAGTTAGCGTATAGAATAATAACAGAAGCCGGAAAACCTGTTTTTAGAATTTTTGTCTATCTATCTGTCCGTAAATTAATTTGTTCGTCAAACATGTGAAATCTACTGGGCGAATTTTGTTGAAATTTGGTATGGTAACAGTTTATACCTTCGCACAGTACATAGAATACTTTTACATGGGCGTTACAGATTCAACAAATCCATGATTTGGTGAAAATTTGGATTTTGGTACTGCCCACTCCATCTATTAGCGTTTTCAGTAAACTTTATGCTTAAAGAGTTCGGAGAGGAACAAAATTTAAAAAAAAAACCAAAAATATCACTAATAACTTTTTACAACGAATGCCATGCGAACGCATCGGCATAGCTAGTATGCGGCAGAACTTTATAAAAGATTTAAATATGTTTGTGGAATATGATATTCTAAAAATATAAAAATATTTAATTTAAAAATATAACAATATTTACAACCACAATAATATCATACCGAAGAATCGGATAGCGAGATCAAGCGGCCTATTTAGGAAATAAGTTTGTTGTTTGATCTTTTTTCAATATTTATTGATTTTCCTAATGGTTTAATTGGACTCACAAACAACTATGCTTCGTGGTGTCGTTTCAAATATATCTACCTAATTCATAAAAGTACACAGAGCTACTATAACTTAACTTTTAAGATTGATGGAGTTGATTACACAGTTCAAAATGTATGTACATATAAAACATAAATCGAATATCCAAAAATTGTAATTGTTATACATAAAAGGGATTATATAATAATATAATATCTGTATTAATAACTAAATATTATATTGATATCACTATACCGATATTATATTAATATAACTATATTAATATAATATCTTAATTTCAATCTAATCTGCTTCTTATTGGCAAATATTATTTCTTAATAATAAGGTCGCATTCATAACATATATCTTTTACTTCCGCTTTCGTAGGTATTGGATATATTTAAATTAATTATATATAAATTGTTTATAGCTAAAAAATAAAAAATTATCAAATTTCACAAGTTTTGAAATCGTAAATTAACTCTATTCGGGGATTGATATGTTTCAAGAGAAAGATGTGAATGTAAACTTTATGAAGAAAGAATTAAAATGAGTTTATAATTAAGCACAAATTTAGTAAATTTGCATACAATAATTTCATGATATTCAAGATGAATTTATTTTAAAAATGTTTGAGATATATGTTTTGTTGGAATAATTTATTTATAGAAAAGTATTTTTTCTCCACACTATGCAATAATTTACATCCTTAACCATTTTCTCTAAAAAAATTATTAAACGATTGAAACTCAAACTAATTAATATCATGCCTTTTGTTCAAAATATAAAAACTTTGATCATACAGGTTATTAAAAATTTACGTTTTCAATAAATATACCTATCTTGTGTCATCACTTTAAACCCCTTGTTTTTAATGTTTTTTTCCTTAAACATCTCATCTTATTTAAAACAAAGTAAATATTTACTTTGTTATACATCATGACAAAATTTAAAAAAGATTTTATTACTTACAAATTACTACATAACAAGTCGCTCCGTGAATTTCACCTAAAACGTACCTGGTGTGTACACAGCCCAATAAGATTATACCCGCCCTACCGCCCTTCATCTTTGCTCGCGATGAGCCAACACTCTTTCCGGACCCGAAGTTATGCAAATTTCTCGTTTGGTATGATTTAAACTTCCTCAAACATAATAACAGTGATTTTTACCTCCCGTAGCTGGGAATTGCGTAAGACAATTTTATTTGCGAATACATTGATATCGCGATTTGATGGGTAATTTATGTATCAATTTACTGAGAAGTGTAACTGAGTATAATCACCCTTAAATCTATAATTAATGTATTTTTCTTAGCCAATATTTAATATATTTCTGTAGTAATAATTGTGATAGATCCTTAATAACATTTCTTTTTTCTCGTAGTCCAATATTGTTAGTAACATTTGATAACGCCTATATATTTTAAACAGCGTTTTTAAACCGTCTTAAGCAATTATACATTTAGTAGACATAATACATTATACTCCGGCTCAATATAATTTATACAAATAAAATTTATACAATTTTTTTATTTATTTAAATATAATACGTTCTTTTCCTTACCATCAGCGAATAGAACTTATAACATACATATAATTTATTTCACGAAAATAGACTTTGGGAAACTTTACGCCATAAAATTTTAACGTTTGGTTTAAATTTGTACAATGAGCTCAACATCATACATCAGTCATTTAGAAAACTCTACGTGTTTCAATCAATTACCTTACCCATTTGGTAATATTGTTTATCCAAAAAATAAATTAAAACCAAAAAAAAAATTAATGAAGCATATCTCGTTTGGCTTTTAAGAAGCGAACATTTGTCAAAACTCTATTTAGATTAACATTCAGTTTTGATTCAAACTAATCGTACAAAATCACCCCATCTGAAATCTCAACGTCTCAGCTATGTTGAAAATGATAAAAATATGTGAAATTTTTTATGTATTAAGTATACCTTAATGATAATATTACTAAATTGGTTTTACTTTATTCATCGCAAGATTTTCCTGCCATAAGCGATCTCGTCCGTGGCGGTATGGCGCCCACCTCATAATGCAGTTATGGTGACTGATACTGTCCACCTCCTTAGGCAGGAACGCCTTTTGAATCGCGTAGTAAATTAGTTATTTAAATGCCTCTACGTGTGATATTATGATCCCTTGTAGTTATATCTAAATCCTAGTTGTCTGAGTACCTGAAAATTAGTTGCTTCACGGTATCGCAATATAAGTTCTCAACAACTAAGAGACTCTCACTGCAAGTTTGTCGATAGTTATTATATGTCCTCGAGATTTTCCAAACCGATCAAGCTTGTGTAGCTGCGACAGTGTAGCGTCCGTCACGTAATGCAGTTATAGTGACTGGTAATGTTCACCTCCTTAGGCAGCAACGACTTGTGAATGGAGTAGTAAATTAGTTATTTTAATGCCTCGTGTGATTATGATCCCAAGTAGTTATATCTGCAGCCTAGTTATCTGAGTACTTGAAAATTAGTTGCTGTGCGGTATCGCAATATAAGTTCACAACAACTAAGAGACTATCACTTAAGTGTATGGATAGTTACAATATGGCTGCAAGATTTTGCACAGCGATCAAACTTGTACAGCTGTGGTCATGTGGCTCTCTGCGAGTCTATCACTGCAAGTGTATGGATAGTTATTATATGTCCACGAGATTTCGCAAACCGATCAGGCTTTTATAGCTGTGACAGTCTAGCGTCCGTCACATAATGCAGTTATGGTGACTGGTAATGGCTACCTCCTTAGGCAGCAACACCTTATGATTTGCATAGTAAATAAGTTGGTATCTCTACGTGTAATAATTTGATAGCTCTACGTGTCCGTATGGTGGCATCTAGTTATATTAGCAACCTAGTTGCCAGAGTACCTGAAAATTAATTGCTTAGCGGTATCGCAATATAAGTTCCAACAACTAAGAGACTATCACTTAAGTGTATGGATAGTTACATTATAGCCGCAAGATTTTGCACAGCGATCAAACTTGTACAGCCGTGGTCATGTGGCGCTCCACGTTTCCCAATGCAGTTATAATTACTGACATTGCCCACCACTCGCCTTGTAAATTACCCACTCGCCTTGTGAATTATACATAGTGAACTGAATACTTTAATGCCTCTATGTAGACGTTTTTTATAATACGTGATGTCTACATACGATATCTACATCACAGTCATAGCATGTTATTATATTTCTATGCCCTAGTTGTCTAAATACTTTTAACCAGGGCTCTGGGTCCAGCTTCTAGAAACTACTGTTTTGGCTAGAGTTTCTTCGTTATTAAAGTTCCATCTATATAATTTATTAAAAAGAAATAAAAATAAAACCACCTAGGAAATATAAATGGAAAAGGGCGAAGAGAAAAACTCATCTGATTAAATAATCTAATAATGGGCGTCACTTTTTATAATATGTTAATATGACAAATGTTAATGAATAATGTTATACGTACTATTGATATCAGAAAATATATCAATGAAAATAGAGCAGTAACAAAACAGTTTCGTACCTGTGATAGTAAACATTTCATCATATCATTAGGGTAGATCAAGATTATCCGTAAATTTTCCAATATTTCAACTAATATCATTTGTCTCAGTGCTTTACCACAAAATACCTTTCCAGTACCGACATTACCTTGTCTACCCTGAATAATATATATTAATATCAATCAAACGCCAGACTCTTCGTACATAACGTTAAAAGCTGTACACCATTATTTTCGAACGAAACCAAAGCGACTCCAAGATTAACGGCCAATCCGTCGTAGGGACGTATTCAAGCCGCCATCTGACTTTGAATACGATTTATTTTCCACAATTTCACCCTCATACATCACGCTCATAGCATGTCATTAGGTTACGAATCCATATGGAAATGAAAATCGTACCCTGGTTTTCCTTGCGCATAAAGTCCAAGTACGGTTTTCTTTTTCTTTCTTTCCTTGTGCGTTATTCTGAATATTACTTGTAGCGATGTGTATACTATTTATAAACATTCCAAATCATTCCATTTATTAAATAACAGCTGTATGTGCATAGCTCGATTAACGATGATGTTGTTTTTATATAAAGTTATGAATCTTCAAAGTTCTTACTGTAAAAATTATATGGCTTACCTTGAATTATTTTCCCGCTAATAAACTAATTACAAAGTCTTGAGTGTATAATGTTACAACTTATTACTTTAATTAAAGTAATAAAAAATACTTAAATGGTGAATGCATATTGCCAAGATGTTTTAGATAAGGGTTGGCTACAGTTTGATTTATTTTACAATCAACATTGTTACAGAACATATCGACGTGTTATAGACTATTTCACCCATCTGTGTAAATTTTTTTTATTTATGTAGACATATAATTTTAAAAAATACCAAATAATATATAATCGAATATGATAATTCAAGGATTTTGCTTTTCCACCATGGATTGCGCACTATGAAATTTTATCTAAAAAGTTTTCGATACTCTAAGTTTCTACTATTGCACAGAATATAATAGAAACAAATATATTGTCAAAAAACGTATCAAGTACTGATCAAAGGGTGAAATAATTATATGATTACATACAGGAAGATTATTGTACTGTATTTCAATGGAAATTAAACCTGCATTAGTATACAGTATAATATAAGGAACGAATATATATCACCAAAACTTCAAAAAGTAAGAGTGTATCGAACTGCTTCAAGGAATCCGATTCCAACATCATCGTTATTTCGGAACCGTTTCAGATATCACGATGAAGTAAAATCACAATTGGTTCTAGGATTGCTATTTATAACCTATGTAAGTTCACCTCAATTTTTTCAGTAATTTCCGAATAAAATCCAATAGTACATATTGGAAAGACAGACAGATATATAATTTTTTTAAATCGTTTTAGTAATTGAATATAAAATGAAAAAAGTATTAAAAGTAAAAATTTAAAAACCAGACACTTAAGTTTTATTCATCTGTATCGATGATTGTACCATTTTCAAAATTCAATATTCTTTTATTCAAGTTATTTTAATTATTTTATTAAAGTTTCTACGTCACGCAATTTTTCATAAAAACGGCTGTAAAGAGAATCGGACAGACACGCAAGTGATTTATTTTATACAAGGCTCTATTTTTCATTTTGAGATATGGGATTATAAAAATTATTTTTTTTTTCAGAAATAATTTTACTTTTTCTTCCATCGCTCTCCAAAAAGAATGTTATGCTTATTCTAAGAGCAAGATAATTATCATCTTCTAATGCTTCATTGTATGATTAACGAAACAATAAGCATTTAGACAGAAAAAAAACATAATCACGAGCATATATGATAGATATGATCGTCACGTTTTATGAAGAACGTTCACGTAACTATTAAAGTCCAATTCACTATGAAATTCAAAAGGCATGCTTGTCTACCTAGTTGGACGGTGACAGTCATCATAACTGCATTACGAGACGCGGAGAGGTGCACAGCCGCAGCTGCACGAGCGTGATCGCTTTGCGAAATCTCGCAGATTTAGCTGGCTAATAAATGGCTATTTGCTACTGGTACACGTACAGTGAGAGTCGTTGAGTCTATTGAAATTTATAAATATAATATTGTTAAAAAATTATATTGTGCTATGAGATAACTTTTGCAATGACCAACACCTACAGAAATTAATTTTTTCAACCAAAAAATGTCCTAAATATGTGAACTAAAAGAGAATGAAAGCAAATTTACCTTTTTATAATTTCTTCATTACCTTCGTTCTATACCCTATAATAAAATATAGAATTTGCCTATCTGTTAGTTTTCTTCAACGATAGTGTAAACACTCTATGAAAATTACATTAATTAATTTTATATTTTAAGGCCTTCAACCAGTTTTGCATTTCTCAGTATGTTCCAGATTAGTACTTATTAAATTTAATTTTGATAAAATTAAATAAATTTGTTGAAGTAACTTTTTTTTTTAATAATTCATGTATACACTAGATATTAATCAGAAGTGCGTTTTATTTTACTGCCATTTTATTAATTAAACGGTTCTCCCACTACACGGTGGAAAATTGAGCTAAAATTGTCTTTCGTATGTCTTAAATATTTTGTAGACTAGGAGATCTTAAGTACATCGTTCTAATATTAAGTGTAATTTACGTATTAGCTGAACCTTAAACAATACGTAATGAATTAATTTTCATAGACCTCCACAATTCGTATTCGTTTTTAAATGAATGTTACAAAATCACTCCACCTCACAGTTAGTAATATTTGAACATTCAATAACAATTCAAGTATTCTATATATATATATATATATATATATATATATATATATATATATATATACTTGTAATTATTGTGTGGCTTTTTTCTATTTGTTTCAAATATATTTTTATATATATGTATATATATACACATGTATGTATATGTGTAAATATATATATATATATATATATATATATATATATATATACATATATGTATGTATGTGTGATGGAACAGAACAGAATAGAAGAAAATGTTCCATCTCTCAATTGTAAGCAGTCACACGTACTTGTTTTAAAGACAAGTTTGGTTTTGTAGGTATAGTGTAAATAGAATTAAAAACTTTAATTCAACATATACTATCTCCGGCGAGACACTCGTAACGTTCAACTTTTCAATACACTTTAGTATATTTTAATAGTTCACCGTAGTTAGTACAACTGGGATAAATTGAATAGTTTTATAGTTTGAATTCTCGTAGATGTAATATCGTTATACGAAGGTAATAGAAAGTTTCATGAAGAAACTATATTCTCGTAATAAAAGTTAATATTATATCGCTTTCAAAGAAACCACTAGTCGAATTAAAAGCATTTCACAGAGTACCTTATATATTATTAAACCTAGCATAGAAAAATATGTGTATTTTAGTAGAGTTTCGCAATATTTACGTATAAATATTAATTCTCGATTATCTTTAAAGTTGTTCGTTAAAGAACATTTAAAATATTTAAAAAATACCGTTAAAGATTTCCAGGATTCCATATAAAATATGTAACCTTTATGATTTTGATATATTCATGCGTCTATCTCGCTCACAACTTTAGAGGTTCAATGGTTTTAAACTAAAATTTGCTTGAAAGTACAGGTGGCATTTTTCTAAGAAATTTAAATTCATTCGATTCTAATTTAGAAGACGTCTAACATGTCTTTTTTTTGTAAGATATTTATATATCTTATAAAAAATAAAGACATGTTAGACATAATTTTTTCTTAGTTTAAATATTTGTATATTAAAAGGAAAATATAAACTAGTGTTACTCGCTGAAATGTAGGCCAATTTTTTTTTTAGTTTTGCCACGATGTACTTTTCCACGGTGGGTTGAAATGATTTTTAAGTGTTCACTTAAATAATAATATATATAAAATGGTCGTGTTGCAGCTATGTACGCAAAATAAAACACAGTTGTAAACAAAAATCAAAACACGTGTCCTCAGATTATATATTTACAAATTACAAAATTTAACTGTGGCTAAAACATTTTTTTTTCTCATTCTATCAAGTAAAGTGGCATTAGATAAGTCTTTTAAAATGTTTTGTATCCATCTTTGTTTGATTTTTGATTAAAACTTTTAAATAACTTTACTTCGGTTTATATAAATCAGATATTTTAAGAGATATTGAGAATAAGGGAATCTTAGTTTATATGTGTTCCCATAAGCACTAATAACTAAATAATTTGCGAAATATTATATCCTTATTATAACTTAAATTTGTAATAGAGCGGATTCTGTATATGGAAAATATTTTTAAAAGATTGATAATTTTAGCATAAAGAATGACAATAGAATTGGTACGGTAATAATTTATATAGAGGAAAAAAAATTTGATAATTTTTCTTATTCTGAAAATGTTTAAATCACACTTAAAAAATATTAAAATAAACTAGCTTTGCCGATGCGACTTCGTTCGCATGGAATTCAATGTAAGGAAAATTATTAGGATTTTTTTTTCTAATTTTTTCCCTCATAACTCTACGAGCATAAAGTTTACTAAAATGAAAATAAATGGCTTTGCCCGAACCCTAGCATAATATATCTATGAATATAAAATTTAATACAAACGCAAATAGATAGCGTTGTTAGTACTAATAACGTAAGGTTTTTTATGTCTATAATATCCAGATAAGGAATATGCTATATGTTCTTCAAAAGTATAAATTGTTATCGTATCCAATTTTATAAAAATCCGTGCAGTAGATTTTGTGTGATTGAAGAAGAAATTAACACACAGACCGACAGACAGAGGGACGAAAATTCTAAAAACAAGTTTTCTTGGTTTTACTCTAATTAAATACGCCAAATAAATTAAACTTTTTAAAATATTTTCTATCTACAGAATTCACTATGTTACAATTTTTAACATGTATAGATAATATAAACTTAACGTCTTATTAAGATTCTCTAACATTGTCCTCTAAATTTAAGAGATTAAAAAACTGAATTGAATAATGAGTTTTGCCTTGAATAACACTAAGTTTAAAAATATCGAATCGAATTTCGGCCTATCTTTTAAGTTTTAGCCCATAAATTTTTAAAACGTTTTTCATATTTTTCAAAATACTATATTAAAAATTATCTTACGTGGCCACAGGCATATAAATTGAATTATTGATTGTTTGTGATCTTATATAAATTGAATTATTGATTGTTTGTGATGTTATAACTCATTGAACATAAATAAAAATAATAATTATTAATTTGATTACTTTATGATTAGGTTTACTTTATTTTAACATTAGTAGGTTAAACTACCAATTATATAAGAAATATAAATTGAATAGTTTTTTCAAGTCGTTGAAAAAAAAATAATTACTTTTCCATATAGGTAATTGTAATCAGGCTTCAAATCGTATATTTAGTACATAAGGTAGTGTGTAAATTATTCTTCAAACCTGTTTACTGTAATCTAAATTTGATTATAAGAAAGTCTATTAGCTATTATATATATATATATATATATATATATATATATATATATATATATATATATATATATATATATACATACTATGTGCGTATAGGTAAATACTCGTTTCTCGAGGAATCACCTCTAAACGAGTACATCTTTTATAGGACACTCTCATCCTGAAAGACACAGTCGAAATTGCAGGTAATACAATTTCGATAATTTGATAAGGACCTTCTCTTTTCCGAGTGATTGATGTCTCTGAATTCACGATGTCCGGTCCCCAAAGTGATTAAGGTTGCTTCGTTTCTTTCCTTGACGGATCATTTACCCTTTGTCCTCTTCCCGAAGCCTCGTTAGGACAAAGGTACTTGAGAGTGTTTTTCACTTTTTTCTTTTTTTTCAGAAAATATTTTATAAGTAATCTTATATAACGGCTTCATTTAATGTATTATTATGTATTTATCTTGACTGATTTTCATCAAATATTACTCTTAATACTAAACACAGACCAATTTACTAATTTCTTAGAATTTAAGAATATCCAACAATAAACAAAACAGTAAATTCTTTATATCCCATTCTAAGTTCATAATTACTCCCCCGTATTTACGTTTCCCATTATAATGTTTTTGATTATTTATTTATATAAAATGTCGTATATAGAATTTTTAAACAATTTTATTTCTTGATGTAAAAACGGTTTACACTTAATTACAAAAATAATTATATCTAAAATACCAAAAATAGATGATAATGACGAGTTTCTGATTAATACAAAAATCAGTATGTTTCATTTTTAGCGTATGTTATTTTGTTATTTACGGTTCTTCCTAAAAAGATTAAAAATAATACTTTTATTATATACTGACTTGAATATATTTCTTAGCCCAGTAAATTTTAATACGATTTACATATAGATTTACAAATAAAGGGACAATCAAAAATTGTATAACATGAAAAATTATTTCGTTTTTTAAAAGAATAAAAGAAATCAGTGGAAAACTGATTCCTTTATTCCTTTAAAAACAAATCAGTTAAAACTTAAAAACATGCGATATTGTAAAAGCACGCGTCCTAAAGTGTAGCATAAAAAATTGGAGACACTTTGCATTAATTTGATGGAAAGCCAGTAACCGACCTTATCTGAAAAAAGTTAGCAGATCTCGGCCGAAGTATTAAGATCTTTAAATATACGGATAAATCCAATATAATCTATTCCTTCCTAATAAATAAACGTGACAACATCATATGTTATTAATTTGTTCTTTAATATAAAACTATATAATGAGGCAATCTAACATTTTACATAGACAAGGTGGATAAAAACTTATATGCTGTTCCCTACAAACAAAATAAAGAAAATATTCTTTTTTAATTTTCCTATATCAATAAACGGTGTGGTCCCTTTAATGTTTACACTTATGATAATTTAACTAATCACAGACAGAAGGAAAACAGAGACAAATTTCTCTGTACAATTTTTTGTTTTGCCCTGATGGAGAATAGATGAGTCTTATAATACTAAGACAAAATCCATAGTATCTGTATGTCTATAGGAATATTTAAAAAATCTTTGCTTTAAAATAAATAGTATTTTCGTAGAGAAATATAATTAATTATAAAAAATGATTTTAAAAAACTATCTTTTATTTTGCATTATCAATATTGGATAAGTAGAAATTCACATGTAACCCAATTTAAAAGCTAAACTCATTTAAATTAAACTCGAGTCGTAATAAATAGAGGGCACCTAGCGTGACAAGATGCCGACCTCCCTCAGCGGTCTATTGTCTCTTTGCTTGATTCGTATCATACATTGTAGATTATTCAATTTATTTGTGATTAGTTTAACCTAGTTTGTCACATATATTTTTAATTACTGCATGCTAACATTATTAAAAACATTTTTCATATTATTTTTCCTTATTTATTGTATAGTGACAGATTTATCCCTATTTTCAAAAGTTTTGAGAAATATATCGGGAAAACAGATTATATTATAGACTGTATTTCATAATATTAGTTTATATACATTACAAAATAAGTGACTGATTTCTTTCATCTCTCAATCCACGATATAATTTCCGCCTTTTTCCCTCAAAATCTTATTTTGAGCCAGTTAGTCTATACTTGCCAATAACAATAAACCAAGGGCCAAACTTTGACCGAATAACTGACTATGAAAATTTTGTTACACCTCATAAATACGGACTCAGTAGCAGGAAACTTAATAAAAACTATTAATAATTTTAAAATTAAGATATATCCAAAACTACTAAATTTATTTTAAAATATATTTTACCGTACGTTAGGTGAATGGTACTTCAATTAATAATTGGAAATAGTGATTATCTATTTTAAAAATTATTACAAAGATGAAGCTGTGAGTTTATATTTTACTAAAAGGACATATTTAAAGGGCATTAACAGTAATTCAGAAACCCCATTTGTTCTAAAACAGAAATCCATGCAAGGGAAACCGCAAGTGAAGCTAGTTAGATGAAGTTATATGACATATTTCAAGGGCATTAGCGGTAATTCAGAAAATCTCATTTGTTACAAAACCGAAATCCCTGCGAGCGAAGTCACAAGCGAAGCTAGTTAAGATAATTTATATTAATAAACTAGCCTCGCTCTAACAATTAGCTTTGCTCTCGGTCTTACAACAAATGGGGATTCCTGACTTAATGCTAATGGTATCTAAACATGTCCCTGTAGTTAAATACAACCTCAGTTTAATTTTGATAATGGCTTTTAGGACAGTTAGTACCTTTTTCCTCTTACTAGCAAAAGTTCAATTTGCTTTCACATATTCTTAAAGTGTAACTAATTTTTTTTATAGTAAGATTAATTAATTATCAAATTATTGAAATTCATTATGTATGAGTTAGTAGTGACATTATACAAAAAATCTTTAATTATTTTTATAAGCGTGAAACACAAATAAATTTCGTACCTAGCAACACCATAGAAAGCCTTTTCTATTACGTGATTCTCGCATAAATCCAATTTCAAAATACTGCCAAAAGTGTACCGTGTTACGAATTTATGACGAGATTCCACTGCGACTGAAAGAAAATGACAAAAACTGACGCGCACGAAGTAATTATTTCCTTCGCGAGCAAATTGACTCAATTTGCATCGTAATCGTCTATCATCGGGTTCAATGAATGCACAATGAAGGCTTTAAGGCCTGTTTTCAAAGATGAAAATCGATTCTGAGCTAGATCGCCATTCCTCTATAAATTAAAGCCTTGAGCTAAATTATTTATGGGAAATTTATTGAAAAGCAGTTTGCGGTAGTTAACATAGAAAACGATATAATATACACTATCACATAATATATTATGATATTGTAATTATTTGTGAATACGCTTAGTATGTGTACGATACTAGAATGCGGACGACGTAAGGCTTTGGCTCACCATTTTTGAAGTTCCGTAGCTAAATGGCGAATATGAATCTATGATAATTTTGCCATATCTGCCAGTTCCTCCGCAAGTCACAGCTCCATAATTCTTTCAGCTTAAAATCGATCTTGATGAGATTCACAATACATCAACACACGTACGTAAATAACGAATGCTTTTAATTTTTTTTTGAAAAACCTGGAACCTAGGGATGAATTTTTCCCCTTAAACGGAATATCATTGAAGAGTAAAATATTTCAGAATTTTTTTAACTCACCCCCCCCCCTCTTCATTGTTTTTGGCAAAGCTCAAAAAAATGGAATAACGTTTAGTAAATATTCAATGCCTAATTATTTCGATTAACTCGAATTAATTAATTAAAAAGTTACGTGCGACCAATCTCCTCACGCTGGTAAAAGATACACTAAGCAATTTGTTTCCATAACGAAAATAATATAAATATTTCCAAATATGTTTATGGAAATACGAGGTTTTCATAAATATTAAAACTGTTGCATGTCCTTAAATGTATACTGAATTCTCATAACTATAATTTCACTAGTGCTTAACAGATCTTTGAATACATTACTTTGGTCTTGAACTCCAAATGAGAATAAATTTTGCTTTAAAATCATCGTATTTTATTCTCTAACAAGATGTTCGTTTCACTCTGGATTGTTTTCTGTGTTAGATTATCGTCACTCACCGTTATGAAATGGTTGTACAAGTTGAAAGTTAGTATAAGTTTTAATTTAAGTAAAAATTATAGTGCATAATAGCAATAATTTGTTTGTATCAAACACTACAAACAAATATATAATTTTTTAATTCAAGTCTTTTAGATGACCGAATATCAAGGATATTTATAATTAATAAATTGAATATATAACTAATAAAATGGATTGAATTGAATGTAATTATTAAAAGAGTTTCATATTTCTCTCTAAGCTTTGAAATCAATTTCAAACAAAATATTGAACCACATCAAATCGACAAAAAAAGCTTCAGAAGTCGTTACCCCGTGTTATGTTCTGATACCAGACAGGAAAGTTCTCCAAAAATCACATCCCTCTATCCTACTTATACAAAATTGAAGATATTTGTGACTAAAAATGCAACATGTATTATAACTGTAAATATTTGTCACAACGGTTGAAACAAAAACTCTAAACGTGACAAGTTAAACAGACTGTCAACTAAAAGAAATTCATTATAATCTGGTAATAATCCTCGGCAAATTTGTCCTTATACTTTGTCGACAACATTAATTACAACTATATACAATCTGACATACAGATCAGTAACTACGTTCTTTAAGGACTGGAAACGGTGATGGAGAAAGTTGCAATCGAAGCAACTGCCATTGCATAATCATTTGCGGGTATAGGACCGCCTTAATGTTCCAGGATTAACATTTCTGTCATACTAATTGTACTTGTATTTCGTTAACTTTCATAGAGTTTTTTTTAAAAGTTAATAGTTTTCATAAAACGTCAGAAACTGTCTTCAAATAATTTGTCGATTCCCATTTACCAGAAGTTACAAGATAATGTACTATAATTTATCGATTCCCACTTAACGGGCATTGTAATTGTAAAAAGTGCAACCATCTTATGGACTCGTACTGGAATTAACATAAAGACATTTTTTCCCGTAACATTTTTCAAATTCCTAAATAGATAACTTCATACGTAAAGAGCAGAAAACCATTTTAAGATTTGTATAAAGAAAGACTGAGCACTTATTTTTTCGTTATATTTATCTGTCACATCTTTACAATTTTTACTATATTAGATCGACGTGCACGAATTTATGCTAGTAGACACTGGTATGAAGATGTCAATTAATATGTTTCCAAAATATTTCAAAAACAAATTAATTAACGTACCTCTACATACATAAAAAAGAGGGCATATTATTTGATGTAAAATTTCTGACGGCGCATTTTAGCGTGACGAAATATACAGGAATAAGCTGGCGAGAGTGACATGACCGACTCTCCCGACATACCGACATAGTCGGGTATCTTCCTCCGTCTTCGTTTATTTCCCGTTTTCTTGTTACCTATGCATTTTCTTTGATTGCGAATCATTGTTTCATAATTATTTTCATTATTCGATTTAGCGTGATTCCGTAATTTCATATCCTGTATATCCTTCAAAATATATTTATTTTCCACAACACACACAAAATTTAATAACTTTAACTTTTGCCGTGGATATTCTGTCACAAAATGGTTATGGTTGGCTGCATGTAAAATGGTTATTTTACATGCAACATAGAGTAGAAAATTTTTATATTGGTTTTTAAACCTTACTTTATGGTGCAATTTTGTATCTTTTGTACTAAAGTCCTCTTTGAAAAATAATAGAGTATTGAAATAACATGCATTGTGTACAGATTTCTCTTTCTCATATTTTGGTTTAAAAATATAAAAAAATCTAGTATTTGAATTAAAATTTTTAGTTAAAATCAGTTAAGTATTAAGAGATATATACAATTATAGAATACTACCTTATTTCTGTTCAGAGACGCACTTGACAATTATTTTTATAATTTTGTTGCAATAATTCTTTATTCAATTTTTTTCTGTCATTACCAGCATACGTAAATAAACGTTAATTAATTTGAAATTTACTTTAATCGGTTTAAAAATACTACATGAAACTTGTTGAACTAACTATAATACAGTTACTCAAAATTTAATTAATTTATAAAACTAGAACAATTATTTAAATGACAGGCGAATAATCGTATCAAACTTAGTTTAGATGAAACGCGCATAACGTACGCGAGCATAAACCCCAAGGGGACACCTTTACCCAGCTCTGAGAATAGAAAAGGTAGACTGTAGAGAAAAGTCCACTCTGTCTTGGGACGGGAAAATTATTCAATTACACTAACGAATTTTAAAATACTGGGTATTATGTAGACGAAAGGAAATCCTTTTTTTTATTTAGCATTTAAATATTTTCCCCATTTCACGTGTTCCCTTGCGGATAATGGTAAAATAATATTAAATTTAACGAGAAATAGACTTTTCTTCGAATGAGTGACCAAATTTCAAGTTTATCTTATTTAAATTGAATCATAATTATTTAATTTTGATGCACATTTAATTTTAGTTAATTAAATGAGATATATGACCAAGTTTAGCAAATGTAAGAACTAACATGCATAAGATTTAATATTAAGGAATTGTTTTTTCTGAATTTCATTGGAATATATATTAGTCAAAATTTATCTACTCGCTATTTAAAACTCGTGAAAATAATCAAATCGAATGTCTCTATAATGGATTAATATTTCCCGCCTGTAAGAAATATTTTTCGAGTTTGTAAATAACGATACTTAAAACAATCATTTTAATAGAGGAAACGAAATCCACCAACATCTTCGACAGTTGCATAATAGAACCTCTAAGTATCTTTATGTCGTATATACGCAACACTTGAAGAAGTCGATATTTCCATATTCTTATGGTAAGTGAAATTGAATATTTTCTTATAAATTTTGGAAGGTTATAGCATATCAGATGATATTACATTAGTATGGTGCTATACTTTGAATAGTGTTACATTCAAACTATTAATTTAAGAACTTGTTTTGTTAATATCTGCGTTGAAATATAATCAGTTGTATGTATTTTCGACCTTTAAATGCTGGTATATTATTTTTTCATTGATAAACGTTTATAAAATAGTAATTCTGGAATCGCAAAAGTTTATTTCAAAAAAGGTTTTCTGCAAAATCTTCCTTCGTTGCTTTATTTGACTTTGTAATAAATTTAACCAAAAAGTAAACCCAATCAAGCAGTGAAACTTCAACAAAATCTAATCTATTCAATTAAAATTGCAAAGAAATGGACTAAGTTTCCATTTTCTCGCCTGTGTTTAAACTAAATCTATGAAAAACTTATAAAATCGCCCACAGTCACTCTATATTCAAATTAGTTTAAAGATAGCGAAAATATCTTGCCTAAAATTACCAAAAGTACAAAAAGTTAAAGTATAAACTAAATTACATAGATGCTACTGTATTATATTTAAAAATAAATGTCAAAAACGACTAAAATTATATGTAAAATACGCACATAGTTTGTTCCGGAAAACCAACACTATAATATTTAAATGGAAAGTCATGAGTTTAAATTGTAACGAATGTACACCTACTAATTACCACTACTAACTGTTTTGCATGTAAATTTAATTATAAATTAAGAACTAAATATGAAAAAGCAACGCAAAGAAGCGTCGGAACATCCAAAAAATAAGTTTTATTATCAAAATGTCTCTTGAAATTAGCGATGCAAGTTAAGCGGAATAATTTTATTTGAGTATTCTAATCAAAATGATGGTATATTTTTTCCTATTTTTCAAATTTTCCATTGAAAAATTTACTGACTTGTTTTACTTTACCCTGAAGCTTAATATTTAACCAAAACTAAAAATATAAATAAAATTTTAATCCCACCACAAGCAGGGGACGGACATTCAGTTTTTTTCTCAATATTTTGCGACTAAATTAAATTAATGATAACGTATTGTATTTGAAAATGTAAAAATCCTCATCTATAACACTTACTCGTAAAATTTCTTGCAATTTGATCTAAAATTGAAAAGAACTGTAAAGCTGCGACTATGAATGTTATGAAATTATATATTTTGTTTCCATTATGAACTCCTGATAAACAGACTAATTTATTTATTAAAAAATAACATTAAGAGGGGAAGACAGACAACAAATATTTATAATTTGACGCATAGCAAAAATGTGTATTAATAGAATAAATTATTTTTTTATTATTTCCCAAACAATTATACCATATTTTCAGAATAAAAACTATTATAAACAGAGAGAGAGATCACTTATAGACTGAGTGGTTACGTAAGAAGTAAATCAGTAAAATGTTATTAAAATTGTTACCTTTTGATTAATTTGATATTTTTTTATATTTTCCTTTCTAATTTAAAATTAACCCATTCCACAGTTTCCTTACATAATCCCTTCCACAATTTCATTTCATAATAAAAATATGAGTCATAAAACAAAAATTAACGGACAGAAGGCATAATATCGACGTCACAGTCTTTTTACACAGTTTTTTGTCACAGTTTTTTTAACATTTCCGAATTTTTTTCTTTTATATTTCTACTTTACATATGATATACTAATATGAAAACAACATATAAACCTAAATGAATTATTTTTTTTTCAAATAAATAAACTATTAAGTGAAGATACTTTTTTAAATGTTGTAATATTATGCATATAAAATAATTCTCCCTGCAGCTTTATATGTATATAATAAAGAGATCCATATAATAAACGACGAGACACCAAAAAAAATCCTCAGAACCTGCTAACACTCCAAAACTGAGACGATATTTTTTCTTTTTTTTAATGATTGCCTCCCTTCTTTAAAACGTTTGGTCTCACGTTCATAAAAATGTCAGTTTTCAAGGGCATCGACAGTTAATTTCTATATTATTGTAGGGGTAGGTTTATATTTATTAAATTTTAGTAATAACATTTTCTTGTATTTTTTTGAAAGAATTTACGATGAGCCTTTATTGCATTTTTTTGTTAATTTCTAAAAAAAATATAAAGTTTTTGAAGAGAATTCAAGAGAACGGAATTGTAGCTCTTGAAATTTTTTTACTAAAAGATTTTTTCACTAAAAGATTTGGCGTTTTTTTATGTCATTCTGCCATATATAAGTTTGAAAAATTAGAAATTAACCAAAACTTAATCGTTAATTGTTTTTCAACTATCTCACAAACTGTCATTCCTAGAGTTTATACGTTTCATAACCAAAATTCTAGTTCTTAAAATTTTCCAAAAAACTTTTCGTAAATCGCTTTTGAATAAAATAACAATAAAATCAGAAGTTAGAAGGTCATAAATATATGCTTACATTTCGAACAGAGCGTTTTTCAAATGTTGCAAACATCCGTTCAATAATACATCTATGTTGTGAAATTCACTTTGTATATTATATATTAAGATTTTCTTAAAAATGATTAAAAGGAAATGTGCAGTCCGATTTTTTCCTTCAAAATACAGTACAGTACATGGACGATAATAGAAAAGTGCTCTTTTATTAAAATCAAAGTGGTCTGTACATTTCTAAATGAATTCATTACAGCCCCATTCGTATATTTAAATTTTAGCGAAATAATACAATTTATGAGCAAAAACCTAAATATTTATAATATGGTTATATAAATAATTAGGTTAAAAAAACCTTATCAGAACTATCTAATATCTCACTGACAAGTCAAACACGTAGATCCATAATATTTACTCTCAATTATATATCTCGGGCTATGGACCATACGAAATTGAATATTCACGTTTTCATATCTATACACAGATGATTTTTCAATCTATTTTAAAACTATGATTTAAATTAATTTGTTTGTCTGTCAGTCTGCTTGCTACAAATTTTGTAACTGATAATTCATTCACTTCCCGATGGGCCAGACACTTGAAACTTGGTAAGTAAGGTAATTATTTTCGGTGAAAATACATGATAATAATGAAGTCAGCATCCATTCATAGATATGGAATGCGGATTAAGGGAGTCCCTTAACGGTGAATAGTAGACCCATCGAGTTTACGTTCGTTTCACTTGGCTTTACATTTCTTATTTTTAATACTCTAAACTGAATGAATTCACGTGACATTAGAAAACAATGTTTTTCTAATAAATAAAAAATATTTTATTATTCTTTTTTTCCTGAAAAACTTAAAAATAATATTAATTCTGAGCAAATTTTTTTATTTCCCTCTATGAAATCCATTTATCTGTTAAGTCGCAAAATAATATTATTTAATATTATTGTATAATCCAAAGTGAATAAAATATCGGAACGAACGCAGTAATTCCAAATACTTTGTAAATAATATTTTACAATAATTGAAGAAAAAGTTATTTTTTATTTCACCGGATCACTTTTTATACATAAATTTAAAGTTATCAACAGAACTAATTACATAACAAAATTCAAGTAATATACCATTGAGTTAAAAATAAGCAATTTAGAAGTAAAACAGCAAGAAGCATAACATGACTTAAGGTGCGAAGTAATGCCGCAATTATAAGTACATTATGACTAAGCGAACTCCTCGAAAGCCTTCCGCTAGGCGACGACTTCCGACAAGACTTTCCGCGGATACGCTTTTCCGCGGGGACGCTTTCCGTGGGGACGTTTGAAGGGCGAACGGGCGATATAATATAGCGGGTCGCTGCCCGTTCTAAATACAAGCGGGGTTGTATGATACACGTGTTTTTGCTTTGCGAATATGCCGTTTCGTGTGTCGTATATGGCGGAAGGTAAATGCACGTCGGTTATTGGGTTAGACCAAGTTTGTAGAGTGGGCATGAGCATACGGTCTGTGCTTACTGATGACATCATCTCTCGGTACCGATTTGTTTGTTTTTCATTTTTATCTACTCACCTTGTGATGTTTCACATATTACTTGGTATATTTAATAACATTTATACATTTTAATGTTGTTCGATATTTATCTCTAGTCGTCTCATAAGGAACTTGATATTAGGTAGAATTTGATGAAAACATTTTAATGTGTATATTTCATCACTGTCAAAAATTAATTCCAAAGTAAAAGTAAAAATTTTAACATAATTTCCATTATGTGGAAAATCTTTACAAAACCAGGTTTTATTTTTTTAATTTATTTCAAACTTTGATTGAAGCGTAACAAACCCCACCCCCCGCCAAAATGTGTCTAAAATAATATATAAAAAAGCAAAATTAATTTTTTTTTAAAAAATCCATGACGGGTGTAGTCGTTGTAATTGAAAACGATTAAATAATTTTTTCCCCCGACTAAAAGAAAGTAAGAACCTTTTAATGTAATTACAAACCCAAGAAAATCCGTCGCGGCTGCCATTGTCATTTCCATTCCCAATATCAATTACATTGTAGTTTCCATGTTGGAAAAGCTATTTGCGCACCTAAGAGAATTTCAATTAGTCATGGACTGATAAAACTGCAAAATTTCAGGCATAGGCAGGGAGAGAAAACTCTTCCACAATTCACACAATAGCATAGCATTGGAAGAATTAGAGCGCTTAAGAAATGTTACGTGGATCACACATCGATAAAGCAAAGAAAGACCACAAAGTAGATCTAGATCAATCAAAAATGTTTATTGCATCGCTCCTTGACGAGTTAACAAAATAACACTTGAATAATAACCTTTGCCATTAAATCACAAATTGTTTACCGAAAACTGTTTCTAAATCGGTCAAATGGTTTTGACCACACCATAACAACTATCTAAGAACCATCGCCGATTAGTCCCGAATATTTTGCAGAAAACCACGTCTAAATCAATCAAATAATTTTAGAGGTAAATGGGAACATTCCTTTGCAACAAAATGTTGCAGCGCCCCCTAACAAGCTAACACCATAATACTACCTTAAAACTATGGCCGATTAATCCCAAATATTTTGCAGAAAACCGTGTCTTAATCGGTCAAAGCGCTTTGGAGATAAATGGGAACATTGAATTGCACACACAAATGAACAAACAAACAACCTTCCACTCTAAACGCGCATAACTACTCAATACCGTCTTGGGCAAAAATTTTCAAAAATATTTGAGTTTTTGTCATGGTTGAACCAAATATATGAGCGAAACAAAATATTGAAAACCAAAATTACAAATTAGGAGAGACAAAACTAAATAGAAGACAGAAAAATAGTTTTTAAGATGAAATCCTTGAGTAGGTCCTTATTAATAACTAAGATTTGTAAGATGATTCTCAAAGTGTATTTTGTTATAAAGAATTTCTGAGCTCAATTCAAGTCCATGAGTGCTTATATTACGTTCTCAAAGCTTCAGTTCAGTTGCGTTGATCCCAAATGTTACTACATTTATCTAAATCGTTGCTTTTGAGAGAATTTATGTGGATTATGAACTACATCCTAAAATATGGTCGCAAATAAATATCTATATAATAAATATATATTGCTACTTACTTAAAAATAAATTTATAATAAGATCTCTTAGTAGGCTTTGTGTATCTCCAAAGAAAAACATAGTGACTAACTTTTTAAAGTTTTGAGTTATGATTATTTTCTTATTGTTCATTTTTTTCCTTAAACGGCTATCTAATTATCAGATTTATAAATGCCTGTTGACCATAAAAATAGAAATTGTATTTTTTATGATTTCAGTATTTCATTGTATTTTTTGACTATGTTACATTATATGTAACAAACCTATAAAATAGCAGAAAGTGAATTCTTCCTCTTGGGTGTAGTTTTTATTTAGATAAAATTAGGACAAGACACTAAGATGTATGGTAAAAGGTAAAACAATTGAAAATATCTGGGTTAGATTTTAATTTTATTTTCTTCTCTTTGAGTTATCGTTATATAATATGCATAAGACTGGTGCAAGAAATCAATTAGACCTAAGTCTATATTTTAAGAGATTCCTTTTGTAAGATTGGTTTCTACAAATTTATGAAATACGAGTACTGTAATTATTTCAAAACCAAAGGTATTCCAAAGGGCAGCAGTATAGTTTCTGCACCAGAATGTATGTAAAGCATACATTTTAATCGCACTTGATATTTGCATATGAAGTTTTTAGAGAAAATGATAATAGTTCTTACATTGATTTCAAATTATTATTGATAGTGCTCACTTGTGAAATATGGGAACCCTTATAAATTCGTCTTGTCTATCCATCCATCCATCCGTTAGTTATAGCCTTAAAGGTTCTTCACTTTGAGACCTATAAACATGACATTATGCAAGTACGTGCTTCATTTATTATTTAACGAATTATTAAGAAAAAGTTAGTACACGGTTCGTGTGTACCCCATATGTGAAATGAGAAAATTGTGCGTTTTATCGAGTATCATTGAATAGATATGCGAATTTATATTTAGATTCAGATAACGATTTTTGTTTTCCCTTAAGCCCAATTTGGGAAATATTTCACTCGTAATTTTGGCTGAAATTGATATTTAGGTTAAGTGGCGTCGAATATCTCATATATGCAACATATGTTAATAAGATAAGGATTAGATCTAAAAAAATCTGAAGTTTTTAAAAAATTCGTGAATTTATTTGAAACTTATATGGGTAATATATAAATATATTATAAAAAATCTAATTTTAAAATTAATTAATTAATTTTAATAAAAAATTAATATAAATATATAATAATAAATATATAAATATATCATAAAAAATCTAATTTTAAAATTAATTAATTTTAATAAAAAATTAATATAAATATATAATAATAAATATATAAATAGATAATAAAAAATCTTTAAAATATGTTTAGCAAAAAATATTTTATTTATTTCATAATTGGAATGAACGATATTAACTAATACAGTATAGTAATATGGTTTATATATTTTTGTTATATTAACAAAAGTAAGAACCTCTTTCTTTTTGAAGAAATAAGTATAGATTTCAATCAGTTATATGATTTAAAGGTAAGTAATATTTTAAATACAATTTTCCGAACCTGACTTAACAATTGTTGTGTCCCAGTGCAGTACCAGTTATGCTATGATAATTCGCACCAAGGTTCTATGTGATGATTATGAATATAGTATATTAAACGGAACACGTTTGATCCTTTTTAAAATTTAAATTAATATTAATACATTCAGTTTTCCGTACGCTTAAATTATTTTTTTTTATGTTTTTATTCACTTCTCTATTCCTGTTAACAATATCATAATAATGTTATCCTACCTATTATTAGGGTATATACCTATTATTAGAGTATATGCAAAATGTCGTTAAAATTTGTTAGACTGTTTAAACAAGAAAGAAAAAATACAAACAAATGAACAGATAATGTTTTACTTTTATTTTATTTATTGTTATATTATGATGCCTAACATATCTCAATTTGTACTGTGTCATCTTGGAATTTTCACAATCAATGTCACTATCAATGATTTATGATCAATATTTCATCAGGATATATGGAGGTGATAATAGGGTATTTACATTATATGTTGCTTCTTTTCTTTACTTATATACATTAATTTAATTTACTTCGAACTTAAACGACCAAAAAAGTGGGCCATATTTTTATCATCAATTAATCCCACTTCTACTTACATAACTCGATGCATAACCAAGCTGCTATGAACTCACCTTCAAAAGTATTTACATCTTTTTATATGGCGTTAGCAGAAGTACTAATACTCATTTTCCATATTCACAATAGATTCATAACGAATAAAAGTGTCAACAAAAATGAGACAATAAAAATCGCACCTTGTACCAAACAAACAATAATCAGTTACAGTATTTTATGCAAACTTTAATAATAAAAGGAAGGTTTTCTTAGGAAAGTATACTCGCATAACAAACACATACGTCTATTAGCGTCGCGCTCAAGTAACAAATAAATTGGGAAAAATAAATTTTCATTCACCGATGCTCATAATGCCCTACAATAATAGCTCGAAACGACACGTTACATCGTCTCGCGAGCAAACGCCAATATAGATAAGCTTTATGAAAGTATGTGCATATGTGGACGACAGGAAAGGTACATAATATATACGTATGCACGTGTTATACATATATATCTATAAATGGACATACAATAATATAGTGTTGGGTGTACTATACAAACACATTTAGATTCAGGTGGGAAGCAGGTATGCGGATGGAGGTGAATGCTAAAAGGAGGCTTATTATTTTGACACGCTTACGCGTAAGATTATATATGTGGAAGGTTTTATTGTATTACCGTTTATAAATAAACCCAGGAAATAAATTATGAAAGAGAGTATAAAGATGCTTGATTGTAATAAACGTTACTTGATTTATTTTCTTTGTATTTTATGTGAACGTAAATCGCATATGAGTAATAAAGCTGTTTTATATATCGTGCTTTTATATTAAAATTTTTAATGTAAAATGAATATAATGCAATAATGTTCACTAAATTACAAACGCAAGTTCCCAAACATGAATAAATAAGTTAAATTGTATTTGATATGTAATAACATAGATTAAACACGAGCAGGGAGTTTCTGTTTAAAGTATCAAACCAATGTTATTTTAAATCTAATATATACTCGAATTTTCTTCAAAATATTTCTTTTTAAGATAAAGTGTATTTGATATGCAATAACACGGATTATACACTCACAGGGAGTTTCTGTATAAGCATGAAACTAATGTAATTTGAAATCTAATATTCACTCGAATTTTCTTCAAAATGCTTCTTTTCCTTTGATTTCGTAAGACATTTAATTATATTTATTTTATGAATAAAATTGAAATTACTTCCAGAAATTTTGTGCATCAGTAAAATCAATTTCCAACTAAATTAAAAAAAAATATTTTCTAGTATTCTTTTACTCAGTTACTTTCCGAAACTATTTTTATTCGCTGCAAATAAATTATGAGTTATATTTAAAAGAAAACTTGCCTTGAAAATATTGCGTATCATTTAAGATTGAAAAACAATTTTGTAACTTTTCTCTCATAATCTACTGAGAAAATATTTGTAAACCAGGAAAGTAAAGAAATGTGTATGCGATTGCAGCAAATGTGGAAAATCGTCACAAGGTATAAAGAAAATTTCTTTAGAATTACAAGTATCAATATTAGCAATAAACTTAAGAAAAATTAGGCAGGATTTTTGACGTGCTTACCGAAACACCCATAAGCAAGGTTTAGAAGTCACTTCATGAAGTAGAATTATTATTTTAAATAAACTTTCTCATTTACGAAGCGCAATAATAAGTTTCTGATTTTTATTCAAAATGTTCACTTTCTGTAAATAATGTTTTTAACAAAAATTTAATCTGTTCAACCATAGCTTCTGCTTAAAAGCTCTTTCTAATAACATCAAACTTGATACCTTGATCTGTGGAAAGATATATTGGCTTATACTTAATGAATGTGGGTAATTATATTAATTTTAATATATCAGTAAACTGAAACCTCTGTCCGAGTTGTTGAGCTTCGTCTAAAATAACAACATCATCTTATAGGCCACTTAGTCTAAAATATGTGAACGAATAGATCAACATGCCGAAATTAAGGATACTATATATTTGGAGTTTAGCTAAATAATTCTAAAAAGTATTCAAGTAAACAAATTCAAATTACACATCAATCATTTTTGTATTGCAAAAGAAAATTCAAATGAAATACCACGGAAATTGTTATTAATTAGTTCATAGACTGTAAATTGCAAAGTTTTTTACTTAAAGAGGGTACAATCACTCAGTTCCTGTAAAAAAGAGCTTATTTGACCTTTTGGAAAAGAACGAGAAAATCCTATTTATGTAACTGGATAAGAGACTTTTTGTCAGCTTGTAGTCTTATATCACCTAAAAGTGTAGTTAGAGTATTTTCGGAAAATTTTTTTTGAATATATTCATGTGTTTTCCCAAAAATGCATTCATAACAAACCGTAAGTAATTTTCCATAAAAGTCATAATTTTCTTAAGATCACTTTCAAATTGACGACATGAGTTATCGGATTGATATTTTAAAACTGTATTTAATAAATTTCCGAACTCCGTTTATTTGAATTTTTAGCCGCATATACTAAAAGAAGGATTATGAATTTCACAGACTATATACATATGTATTACTACGGCTACTATGCTGGTGCTAGAACAGATTTCTTTCATAAAACGTTGCAAAATTGTTGCAAAAAATCATGCTTTTCAGTTAGTTTTCCCGTGGTCGAATTTTATTTTTTTTTCGACTTTTACATCTTGTTAGTATTGATCTCGCATTGAACACATTTAAATTTGAAAAGTTACGCCATTTTCTTTTATCGTCTAACTAATAGTTAACTAACGTTTTCATACGTTATTGTGGTTTACTAGAACTAAATATAATTAATATTGCCCACAATTATCTAATTTGTTTCCAAGGAATAGTAGGAGCTTCTCATTGTTTTTGATTACATAATTTACATTTAATAAATTTACATTTTGTTCTCAATCAAGCATTTTCTTTTTCAGACTGTCATTGAAAAATCCGCCTGAACGACCTTTCAATGATTTTTGCTGTAAATCAATAGCTTACAGTAGGGATAATAGAAACCACGCTTGTATTAATAGAATTTATATTTCATAAATAATTTAATTCGTATTTTTCAACATAATAATTTTGATTAGTTTTAAAGTAATAATTCAATGATTTAGCTTTAATCGATAAATACAGGACAGATGTTATTAGGTTTATTTAAATACTATGGGACAGATATTATATTCTTTTCCATTCAATAATATAAAAAATCACCGAAAATTCTTCTTTCCGTAATGAATCAACCACTTCAGTTGGAAGAAAATTTTGTATCGTTTCTTTATCTCTCTCCTCAATAAAGAAAAATAGAAAAGACTCTTAAGCTCTCTTGTCTTTACTCGGCCAATTCCAATCATTCATCTATGTATAATATATATTACCGGGAAGCCCATTTATGTCGTCCCCGTCTGGCGATTGATGTTTTCGGCCCATTGGTGATTAATCGTTTATTTACCAGAATATATTCTCAATGTACCTTTGGATTTATTAACGTATGTATACATAAACGTAAAGTTACACCTATGCCTTGAATTAATTGTAATATTCCTTCTGCTGTCTATTAATCTGTATAAGTTTACTATAATTCATTTAATTTTGCTGTTTATTATAGATAGTTACATTTAATTTAAGGAAGAGTTCTTATTAAAGTTTTTTATTGTCATATATTTTCAGAGTCGTCGTATTGCCGGTTTGAGATTTCTTAACGAATTATAAAGTATTAACTGTAAATAACGGATTATTATTCATAAAATCATTCGTAATCGTTTTTGATAAAACAGGCACAAAACAAAAAAGTAGTTAACATCTAGTAAAAATATGTATTAATTATTTATTTATTAAAAATATGTATTCCAACATCTTCTTGTAAACCTTTTAAGGTTTGCAAGAAGATGCTGGAACGATGCTAAAAGATGTGATGTGAAAACTTATTTCATCCCATTTCACCTATATGTTCATTGATCCATTACACACTTTCTCGCTCTGTTTGTAATAATACCCTGCCATACGCTATAGACAAATTGTGACAAGCCAGACGAGCTTTCAACGCGGGAGCTTTAAGTTGCAAGCGGAGCTTTCTACAGAGCTTTGGTTGTTGCCCCTTCACTGTTCGTTCTACCGAAACGCACTCAAAATGAATTTGAACCGCTCCAGTAAATCGACGAATGTAAAATTAAATACGTTCACAAGGCGAAGGAAAACAATAGTATAATACATTCATATAAAGGTGAAAAGTTTATATTGGCGTAGATAGATAAATATTCTTGGATTTACAGCTTTTGTATTTTATAATTAAAATTTTAACGCAGATGTGCGTTGAAATGTTATTAGTAAAAACAAAATCTTTCCTCATCAGTTACTTAGCCTTTATGATAAAATTTAAAAGATCATATACACAATATCAAAACATAACATGGTGCAAGACAATTAATTTTTCTTTGGTTCAAAACTCTACCAAATATAATTCACATATTTATCGAACACCTATGTTACTTGGACGGAAATTAGTCTCTGTAGTTAATATTTTCACCAAAATAATTCTACATATAAGATAAGAGGATGTAAACCTGATATTGCTACTTATAAAATCTAATCAAACCTCATGCTAAACTATACATACAATTCATTATTTGAAACAATTGAAGACGACATTCAGTAATTTTAAAGATAACTTTAACAAAAAAAAATAATAAAATATTCGTATCATACTCCTTATCTCTTTAGACATAAGATAATATAACGTATGTGGTGCAAAAATAAAATTGCGAAAATATCTAAATAGATTTGAATTATTTTAAAGCTTCACCAGCGCATCTTTTTCACGACTATGAATTATCATCATAACTAGACAATCCTAAAGAAAAACTTCTTGTAATTATTTTGGTACAAAATTATATAATAAATGTCAGGATATAAAATAAACCTTTGTCAATTTTTCTCAAACAGGTCTTGGAGAACCACTCAACTTAAACTATTTCACGAGACTATATACAATATAAAACGTATAGAATTATGTACATATACATGACTTTCTAGGTTAATTTGTTGACAAGAAGCATATCTACACATTAATTCAGAGGTGTGATGCTATAAATTGTTCTAGAAACGTTTAAGTTCGCGAAGATTTGACTTAGTTATGAACGTTTCAATAACTATTAGTCATGACTTGCCTTGTTAAAATTCATTGAATTAAATAAATACTTATGTATAAGAAAATAAAGTGAGAAATATAATGTCGGTAATAACGTATAAAATGTTTTTACTATTATTTTGTTGGAGAATAAGATAATTTTCCAAATATTACAGAATACAAATCCTAAGCCTAAAATCTTCGTTTATATTAAGAATTTGGAAGTCAATATATTTATAACAATTTTCTTGAAACACTCTGATGGTCAGTTGAATAATCCATTTTCATATTACGAATTATAATATTTTCTTTATTTCAAATTGGTTGTATTTTTTAAGCTAAAAATCTATGAAAAGGGGAGCTCATTTTTCTCGTGGCAATAATGTAAAATGTAGCTTCCAGAAAAGAAAATAAAATTAAGTTAGATATAATTTAATTATATTAAGGATAATATCTGTTCATTTAATAAAATTGTCAACTTTTCGTCTCTCTATAGGAGTACTAGGAAGATACAAGACAAATGTTAGAATACATTAAAATAGTTTTTGGATTTTTCGTCGGTCTGTATTTTTTTTTGCGCACATATAACACAGAAACAACTAGATTTGGGAGAAATATAGGTATTAGCTTAAATTATATTTAGTTTTTATTATATCATAATTAAATCGCTTAGTGAGAAATATGCAAATTTAATTACTTCAAAAATTCAACTATATCGCATTATTACAACAACAAAACCTATACGAAGAAAAGTTAAAATGTTCCCTCTTCATGAGTTCCTTTTAAAACAAAAAGTGAGAAGCAGCACACATTGTATACGCAACTATGGGTGAAGTTTTATCTTCCTACGATACAACAAAGGGCTGCTACTCCTTTGGCAAACAAAAATATTCATGACAAGCTTAAGCACTTCAATAACAAAAAATAACTTCATTGTTTTATAATTCCAATGGGCGATGTTAAGTAGTATATTGTAGTTGTGTGTCTCGCGAATATTTTAAATAACGCTATCCGGTGGCTTAAAGAATCGGAACCACTTTCAGGACTGTAAGAAGTGTTTAAAGACACATGTATACACAACGATGGGTGAACTTTTATCTTCCTACGATACAACCAAGCATTGCTTCTCCTTTAGCAAACAAAAATATTCAAGACAAGCTTGAACGCTTCAGTAACAAGAAATAATTTCATTGTTTTATAATTCCAATGGGCGATGTTAAGTAGTATATTGTAGTTGTGTGTCTCGCGAATATTTTCAGTAACGCTATCCAGTGGCTTAAAGAGTCGGAACCACTTGCAGAAATGTAAGAAGTATTTAATGACACTGCGGTTTTTTAACATACCCCTAATATTGTTGGGACTCACCTATTCCTATGTTGAGATTGAAAAGTAGGATGAATTTATACCTACATTTTTACGGGAAAATATTGATGACAAGTCAAGCGACATATTTGGGAGAACTAATTAAAATAATAAATATTGTGGCAATATAATTCAGAATATACAAAAAATATCAAGCAAGATATTTAAATATAACAGTTCAAAATATTTTCAATGCCAGCCGTGTTTAGTAACAGCAAGTTACATGCTATTAATTTACTTTGAAATGACTTAATTCATAAACATTTTAAACAAAGCAATAGAATCGATAATAGACTTCGAATTGCTGCTGACACGAATGGAAAATTGAAACCCGTGTTCATAATTGTTAGAAAAATCGTTTTACTTAACGTTTTCACTAAGCGAATAATTAGTAAATTATGCTTCCTCAGCTAAATATAATAAAAGAAGAATTTTTAATTGAGGGTTTAACTCAAAAACTATTCAATAGGTTAAAACTGAATAAATTTTATATTTGACTTAAGGTTTAAATAATTATATAATATTTAAGAATCACTAAAATTTAAAAAAGTATAACAGCGATATGATGATACTGATATTGAAAAATTAATAAATTTAGTTCGGAAACCATTTCTATTCATAATACACTGTTTAGAAATAGAATTCGTATGTTGTTTATATATATATATATATATATATATATATATATATATGTATATATATATATGTGTGTGTGTGTGTGTGTGTGTGTGCGTGTGTGTGGTCGCGCGCGCGCGCGTGTGTGTGTGTGTACATATGTGTACGTATATATGATGTATTCTATAGTAAGATAAAAGTACCCTCATTCATGGAAAAATATGTGAGAATTAACTTGTGTCGGCGGCTTTGCTTCGCTTTGTAAAGAAATATATATAAATTACTAGACCTAATTCATAATATTTGTCGCCGCGCCATGCGAGTTATGTGATGGACTAAAATGCCGTGAAATAATTAATCCATGACTTTGGCATGTTAAATGGAACATGTTAAACTACATTGAAAAGTAAATTAATAGCATTGTATTCAGTTTCTCGTGCGCACGAATAATTTAACATAATTATACGTAATATGTATATTAATATAGATATTTGCCATTACATAATGTATGATATATATTATCTGTATGCAAAATATATTATCTATTTCAAAATATCATTAAAACCTGTTAGTTCCTTTAAACTTAAGAAAAAGCAAGCAAACAAATAAAAAGTAATTTCACTTTTATTACATTAGTAGGGATATGATGATGCCCAATACATACTCTCATCTCGAAATTGTTGCAGAAGTTTTATTCTATCAACGTCATTAACTCTTACCGCATAAAGACATACAGAGATAATAACTACGTTTTACAGTACATTTTACATTCTTCACTGACGTAGAATTATTTTAATTTACTTGCTGCTTTTATGACTCAAATAATTTTATATATTTTATCCAACTATTCATCCCCCGTGTTCAACTCCTACTTAAGTAAATATATGCACCTTAAATCTACTATACATTTTGCGCAAGTTAGTTTCAAAAAACCTTTCCAATGATATCACATTCGATACACTTATCTGTGTAATGAAATTTTGACCTATACTTAACATGTGTTACCTACAATTAATTTTACATTAATTTATATTTTACAATTAGTAGACAGAGATCTCTATCTGAAATCCTAAGCTTTGGGCAACTTGCTTTAATGTAGGGGGACTCTGTAAAACTGTGACGAATGAATGAACAGACAGACATAAAGATTAAAACATGTTTTGAGACACTTCTTATTTCTTTGTAGTTTTATAACGTAAAATATTAAGTATACTTTTAAGAATATATAGAACGTGACATTCTAAAAGTATACCTGACTTATTTTTGAACACATTTTTAGAATATTCTTGTGTTTCTTTCCAAAAACGTATTCATGACAAATCGTAATTAGTTTTCTATTCAAGCCATAATTATTTCCAGATTGCTCTCAAATTAACACCAAGAATTAATTATCTGAAAAATGTTTTCAAAAATCATTCCTAGAAAATTCTGTTTTTCATTTCTATTATTCCCTTGACCTTCTTACCTCATGGTGTATATATTTTAAAATCGTGTTTAAACCCTTTCCAAACTCCATTTATTTGGATTTTTAAAACTGAATTCGCCTTCAACAGTTTTAAACTTGAATTAATTTTAAATATTTATTCATTTTCTAACTAATATTTAAACTAAGCTTTTGCTATTTTTTTTGTTGAACTAAAACTAAATTTATTTTGTAATTATCCATAATTTTCCGAAATATTTCCCTATAACATTAAGTTGCTTTAATTTTTTTTATTCCATAATTTTTATACATAAATATAATTTCATTTCCAACTGAGAATCTTCTTTTTTATATTCTGCTATTAAAAAATTTGCCCGGACGACTTTCAGTAGTTGTTTGCTATAAATCAGCAGCTTAAAGTACGAATAATTGAAAACCACGCATGTATTGATATGATCTAAAAACAAAAAATAATTTAGTTCATCTTATCCAACCTAATTTCTTATGTTGGTTTTCAAATAATTTATCAATGGTTAACTTTAATATATTAATACAGGACATATTTTATTTCCCTTTTAATTCAATTAATCATACATCATTGAAAAAAGTTTCTCCGCATAATGAATCAAACAATTCAGTTGGAAGTAAATTGTGTATTATTGTTTTATCTCTCTTCCTAACAAAGAAGCGTAGAAAAGACTCTTAAACTCTCCGGTTTTTACTCAGCCATTCTCACTCATTCATCTTTGTATAACAGGTATTAGTGGGAAGCCCATTTATGTCGTCCCCGTCCGGCGATGGATGGTTTCGACCCGTCGGTGATCAATCGTTTATTCGTTCGAGTCATCTGTTCTCAATACATATTCGAATTGTTGAATACATATATATATATACAAAATACGAAGTTATACCTATGCTCGAATTCGTTGTAATATTACTTTTACTGACGATTAACATATTTATTTTGGTTGATATTGCAGAGTGTAAATTGCAAATACATGATTTTGTTTTAAATTATTATACAGTTAATTATATTTGAATTCTCTTACTTATTAAATTTTTTTTAATTTCCTAGCTAAGATCGTAGTTCTGATTTCTGATTTCGTCGACAAAGTATAAACTTATGACCATTAATCATTTATTCCATTTCACAAAGTTATTCGTAATATTTTTGTTCAAGCACAGAAATAAAACGAATAAGTAGTAAATGCCTAGCTATAATATATATTAAACACAACGTTATACAAGAAAATATTGGAAAGATTATACAAGATATTAAAACTCATTTTTTCACACACCCTATATGTTTCTCGGTCCATTACACATTTTCTCGCTCTGTTTATAATACTATATACACTAAAGATGAATTGTGACATGCTAGATGGGTTTTCAGCGCGGAAGTTTTCACTTTCAAGCGGAATTTTTTACAGAGCTTTAGTTGCTGCCCTTCGTCTGTTCGTTCTACCGAAATGCACTCGAAGTAAATTTGAACCGCTATACTAAATCATCGAAGGAGAATTTAAATACGTTCAAAGGACGAACGTAAAACAGTAGCGGCGCGTAGCTGGGGGACCTGTCGATTGTAGCTTACATTTATATAAAGTTCAAAACTTTAAATTGACGTAGAAAGCTGTATATTTTGGGAAAAAATGCAGTTTTCTAAAATGTATGATAGTAATAATAAGCAATCTTTCATCGTCAATCACTCAGCAACGTCATAAAAAACCCCAATTATTTTTTCTAATATAACCGTAAAAAAAATTAAAACAATAACATTTAAAATTTAAAAAGAAATTTCTGTATAATTAATTATATTTCTTATATCATAATTCATAGCATAATTAAATATATTTTCTGGGAGGTAATTCCCATATTTCTTAACCACATTTATAAATATATCTCAGCAACTAATAAAAAGCTCATTGATTACAAAAATCATAATCAGGCATTAAATTTGGACTATGCACAAAAATATATTTATGTATTTACCAAAACACTTTCCGGTTTGTGTTTGTCTACCCTCATTACCTTCTGCGTTATAGATTAAATAATATATGTACTTATATTTACCGATTTACCTACTTCCAGTATCCTGAAATGCTATAAAAAATTGCACTTTTATACTTGAATTAAATGTTAACGGGACAACGGGGAATAAATAAATTCTATATTTATTCATAATTCATATAATAAAAAATAAATATCTGTTACCGACATTTATAAATGTTGAAATAATTCTACATACCATATTAGAAGAATACATATAAATTCAATAGAATAACCATACGAACATATTATTATTGGTAAACTGCGTAAATATGTAAAAAATTACTGAATATCAATTAAATTCTATCGAGTATAATTTACACATGTATAAGACAACTTGGGGGAAAATTTTGTCTTTATAGCACAATAATGATACTCAAAATAAATTTTAAATTTTGGCGAAATAGAATAAACTAGCCATTGCTTCAACTCTTTATTCTAAATGGTACATAAAATTAAATATTTGGAACAACTGAAAACATTAACGTAATACATGTTAAACTGGAAGATGCAAACTTCCTAATGAAAAATTATTTTAAAACTAATCCAATAATTTTGAAAATGACGTTGGCAAAAAAAGTAAAAAATTCATGCATCTCATCAGTTTGATTGAGACATTAAATAGCAGATGAGTGTGATCTAAACATTAAATTGAAAAAAATCTAAATGAATTTGAATTCACAATAAACCTAGGTCGTAGTAAAGAACTTAAATAAAATAGAAATAATACTACATCACGTAGTTTCATTTAATTCCGAATAATGAATTTCTACAAAATTAACGCCAAATATATTCAATATTTGAATTTGAATACTTTTACAATTTCATCAGCGCTGCTCTTCCTATAGGATTATTATATTTGTTTTCGCAATAAGAAATGCCAAAGGAAAACTGTATATAATTATTTTCACGGAAAATTATATAACAAGTATCGAAAAAAAAACAGGTCCTCGTCAATTTTCATTAAGCACCTCTAACTCTAAAAACATCACTCAAATTATTTCATAAGATCTATATGCAAAAACATATGCAACTACATACATATATTTATGAGTCCCCAAGAGAAATGTGTACTTTGTTGATAAGAAACATAATGTAAAATGAGGAGTACGATCAGAAATATGACGGCATATTCTTCTGTTCCAGACTCGTTTAGGTTTGCGGAGATTCAATCATATCATTAATCATCTTAATGACGATCAGTCATAACTTTCTTAATTATAATTCATTGATTTAAATGAGGGTATCCGCGTAAGTAAATCAAATTATGAACATAATATTTGCAGCAATATACGAAACGTTTTTACTATTATGTTGTTGGTATAATTATCAGCGATAACGCTACTCTCCTTCTATTACGGCGTACAAACTATACCGGAGACCTTCGAAAAAGGTGAGAATTTTAGAGTTAATGTAATATATTTATATCAACTTTTCCCCAAACACCGCATTTGATAATCAGTTGAATTATCCATTTTCACATCACGAATTTTAATACAGTTTCTTTAATTTTTGTCAAATTGGCTACTAATGTCTTTTTTACACTAAAAAGATCTAGAAGAAAGAAGAGCTATCTCGGGAGATATCTCCAGCATCTGCGAAAGACAATAACGCCTATACTGAAGAAAAAATACCACAGTTGAACGAAATGTTTCTTTAATTTGAAGTATTAATTAGGATCACATGTTATTTATTTTGGATTTGTTTTGGATTTTTCATATTGTTTGTTCATATATTACACACAAACTGACTTGTTCATATATCACATACAAACTAACAAAATTAAAATGAAGTTTTCCAAAAATGTAAATATAATAATTAAATAACGATGAGTTTTTAAGATACTCTAATAAAATTACTCAATTAGAATATATAGAGATTTAACACTTTAAAAAATTCATTTATATTGTATTAGCACAACACGTTCGCGATGATAACTTAGTGTTCTTTCTTAATGAAAGCGTATCTATGGTGTAAGCGTAACATAATATGACATCTAGGAGTATACAGTCAAGCATTGCTTTGCTGTTGGGAAAAGAACATTTAAAATACGCTTAGGGACTTCAGTAAAAAACACTATTTATTTAAGTTAAAACTGAACAAAGGTTACCTTTTTATTTAATGTGTAAAAAAATATGTGATATTTAAGGGTTATCAAAATCCAATAAAATGGAGAACAAGGAAAAAAGTATACATTTTTTAGAGATTGGAATTTTTTCTAATAAACCGTCGCAAATTACTTTTAAAACCATTTCTTTTGAAAACACATTGCATTGAAATGCATTTCATATATACATACATATATATATATATATATATATATATATATATAAGTATATATATTTACACGAGAACTAACATGCACGTGCGGCAAACTTTTTATTTAAAAAAAAACTATTTATTTTTCAATCCATGAATACAACATGATAAATAAAACACGATTCGTGTCTAATTTTTCATATATAAGCAAATTTTTGTTCACTGCTCTGTTATTATAAATAATAAGTAATTATATGTAACCTATCTATTAATGCAAAATATACACCATCCGCATAGAAAGTATTATTAAATCCCGTTAAGCAGTTTAAGAGTTAAGCAAAGACAAACAAACAAATAAACAAATATTTTACTTTTATTATACAGATTATTATATTAAGCTGCTTAAGAAATATTCCAGATCTATACTTGTAAAGGTATGATTAGCGTCATGAATTCTTACTGCATCAAAATAAATGAAGATGTACCTACATTACAGTATGTTTTGCTTTTTTACTTACGTCACTTCATTTGAATGACGTGATCAAAATGATCAAAATGGTCAGCCACAACCCTTCATCCCCTCTGTATTCAACTTTCACTTATGGAACCACATACCCTTCAAAACAACTTTGAATCGATTAACAGATTTTATGCCTTCTAATACTGTGCTCCCATTTTTTTTCAAATTAAATAATGAAAGACATACTATGCAAAACGAACAACAACATTCGACAGTATTTCATACAAGCCATAATAATAATGGAAATGCAAATACTTTATACTCACATGGCAAATGCATACGTCTATTAGCGTCACGCTCAAGGAACAAATAAATTTTGGGAAAAATAAATTTTCATTCACCGATGCTCATAATGTCCTAAAATAATAGCTCGGAACGACACGTTACATCGTCTCGTGAGCAAACGTCAACAGGGATAAGCTTTATGGAAAGTGTGTACGTATATATTCATGACAAGAAAGATATATAATATGTATGTAGAGTAAAATGAGTGACTTAACACAAGTAGATTCAGATGAGGAGCAAGTGCGTGGTTGGAGGTAAATGTTAAAAGAAGGCTTATTCTTTTGACGTACGATCGCATAGGTTTATATACGTGGTAGGTTTTATTGTATTACCGTTTATAAATAAAGCCATGAAAGGAATTATGAAAAAGAATATGAAGATACTGGATTGTAATAAAAGTTACTTTATTTATTTTCTTTATATTTTATTAGAACATAAATCGCTTATGAGTAATAAAACTGTTTTATGTATCTTGCTCTCACATTTAATTTAGAACCTGAAATAAGCGTAATACAACATTATTCACTAAATACAAACGCAGATTCAGGAAGATGGGTAAATAAAGTAAATTATATGTCATATATAATACTAGCATTAGGTAAACTTGCAAAGGCGTTTATATTTAAAGCATAAAAAGCAAATTTAATATTTTATATCAGCTTTTAAGTTTTTTACTCAAGGGGAAACCATTACTGAATCCAATGAAAATTACTAGTACGATTATCGTCTAGAATTTTCAGAAGAAAGCTCTTCTGAAAATTATTTGGGTTTTATGGATAATGAGAAAATCCAATTTACGTAGCTGAGTAAGAGATTTCTTACTTGCCTGCTGTCTTAGGTCACGTTCTAAAAGTATAGAAGGCTTATTTCTATAACATATTTTCAGAGCTTAGTCTCTTTTTCTTTCATAGCTAGCAGAGAAATTACGTTTATTTACATTTTTAAAACTAATTTTATATTAAACGGCTTTAAATATGAATCGATTGAGCAATTGATTTAACTTTTAACTAATGTTTTCCTCTGTTATTATGGTTAAAATTATTCATGATTTTCTAAGACATTTCCAAGAAATCGTAAAATTTCACGTGAGGCTTTCGTTGTTTTTTTTATTATCCCATAAATTTTGTTTAAAAAATTTTCATTTTATTTCCAACTAAAAATTGATAAATGTCTTTACCCTTGAAAAAGTCGCCTAGACAATTTTTCAACAGTATTAAGAAGATTTCTTTCTTCAATTTTTTTAGTATTAAGAAAATCTAAAAACTAGAAATAATTCAACTTATGTTATACAACCTGAATCATTTTGATTAGTTTTGAAATCATAATATAATAATAGAAAAATTTCGCTTGAATCGATTAATATGCGTCAAGGTTTATTTACTTTTCTATTCTGTAATCAAATAAGGCATTGAAAAATTATCTTTGCAGGATGAAACAATCCATTAAGTTTAAAGAAAATCTTGCGTCATTGCACTACGTCTTTTGCTAATTAAGAAAAATCAGGAAGATTCTTAAGCTCTATAGCTTTCACTTGGCAACTCCCACGCAAATACATTTCTATGGGTATTAGTGGCAAACCCATTTGTGGCGTCCCAATCAGAGATTAAGGATTTTGATCCGTTAGTGAGTAATCGTTTATTGATCGACGTGTGTTCTCAATGCAACTCTGAACTGATTAATATAAGTATATGGTAAAGCAAACTTACAAGTTTGCTTATGCATTGTACGTTTGCTTTTCCATGTACATGTACTAGTATTTTCCACATACATTGCCTATTGGTTGAATAAATTTGCAATACTCACTTAATTGTCTATTAATCTATCAAATTTAGCTTCGTTTTGATCGATATATTTTACGGACTATGAATTGCAAATGTCTCATTTGTAATTGATTACTTTGAAATTAATTACGGATGAAGTCGTTTTCTTTTTTAAATTATCTATTTTCAAACTTTCTTTTTTTTTTAATTCTCGTATTGCCGATTTGAGATTTCATTGTCAAATTTTAAGCTCTTGACTACAAATTATTGATTCTTTGTGAGAAATTAATCCGTAATCTTTGGTAATAAGAAAAAGTGAAAACGGCAAATTAGTAAGTATCTGACAAAAAATTATACTAGATACAACGTGTCTTGTAAGAAAATGTGGGAAATATGACATGAAACTCATTTTATTGAACTTTACCTATATGTTCCTAAATCTATTATTACAAACTCTCTCGCACTGTTTGGAATAATTCTCTACGTATGCTGTAGACGAATTCTGACAAGATAGAGAGGCTTTTATAGCGAGAACTTTAAGTTTTGAGCAGAGCTTTCTCCAGAATTTTCCCTTCCCCTGTTCACTCTACCGAAATGCACTCGAAATGAATTTGCGTCGCTCCACTAAATCAACGAATGCGAATTTGAATACGTTTTCAGCGTAAAGGTACAACTTTAGGGATGCGTAGCTCCGAAATCGATCGATTGAAGCTTACATTCACATAAAGGTGAAAAATTCAGATTTAGACTTAGAATTTAGATATTTTGAAATATTTTACTTTTATGTTTTCTAACAAAAGTATTAGGCAGGTGTATTTATTATCATGTTATTATAGTGATAATAAACCATCTTTCATGGTCAATTATTTAGCCTTGATGGTAGATAAAATTAAAGAGTTTATTTGCAAGTATACTACTGTAAAATAGAAACATAAATATAAATTGCGACGTCGCGTAGGCTACTTAATTTATCTTTTATGCACGTGGAAAAATGGAAAAACCCACAAAGAAGTACAAAAATATCTAAAAATAAAAACTTTCACACAGAATATTTTTGAAAGTATTATAAACCTTAAACACTTTCGGAAAATATAAAACCCCGCACTATATATAGAATTTTTTTGCACCGTTGTAAAATTTCAATGAATATTTTTGAGTGTCGAGATATGTGTTGTGTTAATATGTTTTTTAATATCGCAAATCTCAAGTTTCTTCATTAGGTGTTTTTTTGACAAAAACGGCTGCAAAACAGACAGGCAAACTGACGCGTGAGTAAACTTACAAAGTTTTCATTATTACTCTGGTCTACGGAAACCTAAAAACTCATATATTTCATCTCTGTATCTATTCAAACATGAAACAAAATAAAGAGAGTCGAGCAAAAATTAAATTCGGAAAAAATTTTAATAGATTTTAATGGTATTACAGCTTCATCGGCTCATTTCCGTTGAAAATACTAATTGTTATCATAACAGGAAATTTTTAAAAGAAAACTTATGTAATTATTTTTATAGCAAATTATGAAATAAATATTAACACATAAATCAGATATTGTTCAATTTTCGTTAAGAATCTCAAAATCTTGAGTATCACTAGACTTAAACAGTTTCACGAGATGAACAATACCTACAATACAAAATATATACAACTACATTCATATATTCATGAGTGCCTAAAGGGTAATGTGTATTTTATTAACAAGAAACATAAAAGTTAATTCAGATGAACGATGGCACAAACTTGATTTCGTTTTCAGCCGTTCCAGATACGTTCAAGTTTGCGGAGAATCAACCGAGTAATTAATCATCTTAATAACGATCAATCACAAGTTTTCTTATTATGTTTCATTGAATTATAATAAGGATATATATATATATATATATATATATATATATATATATATATATATAATAAAACTATTTTAATTTTGTTTTCCCTGTTTTTTCTTCAAGTACATGGTATTGTTTCTACAAAAAGGCCATGACGCTTGCATTGCATTGATTGTAGAGAAAACCACGGTTAGAAGGAAAGTTTCTTTTTATTTAAGGTGTTTATTACCCAATGCTATTCACTTATTAATTCCAATCATCCTGTCATTTCTATTCCATATGTAAATTAATTTTTCCCTTAATAATAATACAAAAGAAGTGTCGAGTTTAGGCTACTTGTTTCCTACTTTAAATGAATGGTGATATTAATAAACAAATTGCCTATAAATAGAAGTATTTAATATATGAACGCATAATAAAATGAATAAATTCCGTTTTATTTCTCGCCGGAACCAAAATGATACTAGGTTGAGAAAGTGAATTAGGTTAACAAATAATGAACCTTCCACTTTTTCATGTCTGGTAGGGAATAAATGATAATTTTCGTGTAAAATTCACTCTTCCGTTCAGTTAGCAAAGAAAACTTAGAGTGATTTTGGGTTTTACAAAAAGAACTTACAGTGGTCTGGCTTCGTAAATTACGTTTTGAGTAAAAATCAGGAAAAATAGCACGCAATACGTGCATAATGGTAAAGGTGTATCCTCCTAAGATACAACCAACTATTGCATTCAAGATTCAAAATCTCTTACATTAAACTTAAGAAATTTAAAAATCCAGATAATAATGAAGGTTTTCCTACTGATTTTTCATCGCGCTAGCAATTGACTAGTAATTGATGTAGATTAAATAGTAATTGATGTAGTTTGCCATAAAAGTTAAAAAGTGGGCGTTTTTTTCAGGAACTAGTAACTGTGAGCTGGAGAAAATTAGGTACCTACGAAAATGTGACATTATTCAAAGCTACCTAAATGTATGTCCATGTGGTTGATATAAATAGAATTATTTGCTGTTATTTACTCCCAACTATCAATGTAATCACCGTTAATATTTAAATATTATAAATATTTGAGAAAACTTCCTAAAAATCGTACTAAAATATATTTGTATTATGATGAAGCCCGACCACACAAAAACGACATGTGAAGAATATTTTCATTTCTATGGACTATGCTTCGTTTCCCACTATAATCTCCAGATCTCTCGTTCTTCAGCTATCTTTCGTCTAATTATATACGCGATGAAAAATTTAAAGATTCATGCTGTCTTAAACTTACGTAGTTCTTCATCTAAAAGTGCAAACAATTACACAACAAAGTAATCTGATCTCTGTTTGTGAAATTATATACCATTACAAGAAATAATACATCGCAATGTTGTTTACGTATCTGAAAACTGATTTTATTAATTATATATAAATATTAAATGAATTTAAAAAAAAAATGTACTAGTTACCAACATAACTGATTTTGTTTGTCGGCCTTATAATTTTTAGAAATCTGTCAAAATAAGTATAGTCAAATTTTATGAAATATTTCAAACAAAACCTTATAAATAAACAAAATAATTACAGTTCAACATATTTTCATGAAATAATTTTAAATTATTTCATATTCAATATATTCATTAGAAATATTTGTAGATAAAAACATATAAAACGTATCCTTCACACGTGGGGCAATACAAACTTACATAACTTACAAGCGAACTTGAAAGTAAGACTTTAGGGTAACTTGAAATAAAAATGGCTACAAATTTATTTTAGTACACCTTTATGATGCTTAACATAATGAAGATTGAAACCAGGTTTAGTATCCAAATTAATAGAACTCCTAGGCTGAGTATATCTCTTGCCCGAATCATAGTTATTATTTAAATCATATCCCAAGTTATTTATCCAGAACAACTTTTCAGGGTAACGACTGCTCTAGTCATTTCATTGTAAAAGCACATGGTTCTTTGTAGAGCTTCGTGAAAAATATCTTATATAGCCCCGATTCGAATACTTTAAAATGAATCATTAAATAATTTTAGTGTAAAGAATAAAATCTTTTTCGACGCCATTGTCAAAAGATGATTATATAAATAAATAGATAAAAGAGAATATGAAGATAAAGAATCCACCCACAGATAAATACAAAGCGCTAAGTGTTCTATTTCGTGTTGCAAATTGTCTGTGCATAGAGAGGCGAATCGTCTTATATCAACAACTCAATATCTCACAAAGCTGATTCTAAACAATTACTGGAAACATTCAACGTGACTTAATTGAATATGCCAACAAAGAACAATTCGCAAATTGAACAGGCAATACAAAAGCTAACGACGAAAATAGATATGTAAACGGATCGGAGGCAATTACAAAACAAACAACAGTCGCCAAAAGCTACAACAGTCCCAGAGCTTTATCTCGAAACGAGTTTTGACTCAAAGATTATTCACCTTTCGTTTGAAACGTTACACCGGATAATCTGATACAGGCAACACAGAAAATGTAGGCTTTAAATTCTACTGAACTCATGATTACCCGTATTCAATTTAGCATTTTGTTGTGCTTTCTGACAAATTTCTCCTGGGGATGGGGAAAAGTGTTGTGTTATAGTTATATATCCGTAAGCTAAATTCAAATCTTTAATCTCGAAAGAAAATTATTATCCGTTACTTTAAATTAAACCATTTAATATTCTCCATAACAAAGAGCATATAACACGAGATAAAGTATCAATTTTTAAGATGGTATATTCTATTGAATATATTTGGCGTTAATTTTGTAGAAATTCATTATTCACAATTAAATTAAACTACGTGATGTAGTATTAATACTACATCACGTAGTTTTATTTAATTGTGAATGGTATATTCTATTAAGGAATGAGTGTTCAATGGGTTAATTCTGAATTTGGACGAATGGGAAAAATAAGTAAAGCTAAGTGTAAATTATTCAAACAAAAACAAGGCGTATTGTTATAAATTTGGTTTAGCGCAGATACAAAAAATATGACGAATGATAAAAAATTTAATGTTTTCTGATTACTGATTGCTGTGAAAGGAAAAAAATATTTCAATTACAACTTCTTTGATCTCATTACATTATATAAATACATTCAGAGTAGTAAAATGAGGGTTTATTAAAATGATGATTAAAGTAACTTTCACAATGTAAATTTAAGTAAATTAGGAATATAATAATACTCGTTTCTAAGTAACTAGGGAAAACAATATGCCTTAGTACAAATCGGAGATTGAATATATTTGGCTTTAATTTTGTAGAAATTCATTATTCACAATTAAATGAAACTACGTGATATAGTATAATTTCAGCACGTCTCTCATTTCTCAAATCAATTCAATTTCTCATTTTTAAAGATCTGCTCTAATTATACGTGATATAGTATAATTAGAGCAGATCTTTAAAAATGAGAAATTGAAAATTTTGAAACAATCTAGGTATCAACATCTTCAGGTGGGATATTAGCAAAGATTTACCTTTGCTAATATCCCACCAAATAAAGATTAATCTTTGCTAATATCCCCTGAAGATGTTGTTATACCTGAAGATGTTTTAATACAACGAAACCTAGGTCGTGGTAAAGAAATTAAAGAAAGTAGAAATAATACTACGTCACGTAGTTTCATTTAATTGTGGACAAATCGGAGACTTAAAAAAACCCAAAAATAATTATTGATATAATTTATTAAACTAAAACCTCATAGAAAACAGAACCGTATTTATTCCAAACTATACCCGATAATTTTCTTTCCTAATCGATAGTATATTACTTAATTTATAATCTTCGAAATCTCCACAGCGTCAATGTCTCTTATATGTTAGCCGAAATTGTACAAGATTTCGATATGTAAAAAACCCAAAGAATCTCGAATAGAACACCTTCTTGCTCAGTTTTTTTGCAAATAAAAAAACCATATTTTTATCCCAGTATCATTAAATGGAGGCGGAGACCAGTTTCGTGCAATGTATTCTACATTGCATTACGATTTAGCAAGTGTGCATAATAAAATTTGGTATGCTTTAAAATAAATTGCTTGTACATACCAACTGTCCATTTGTTCATTATGTTCGAGCTATTTGCTATTTTTTACCTCTATTTGTTCTTACTGTCTATTTGTTCTGTATTGAGAAGCTTTTAAATTTGACTTACATTTTGTCTTCATTTTCTTAAGATTCCGTGATAAAATATGGATTATTTCGTTATATCAATTCATTTATTAGTGTTTCTGTAGTAACTTCACAGTTTTCACAATTTTCGTGTCCATAACAATTAAAAATAACGCGTTATGTGTAGCAGATCTTTAAAAATGAGAAATTGAAAATTTTGAAACAATCTAGGTATCAATGCTTGATTAGAGCTTATAATCAAAATTGTTTTGGTTAACTTGCATCAAGAATTTTATGAATTATCGACAACCACGAAACCCTACACTATGCGTATTTCGGAATCCTCTTAATTATTTTCCCTTTTTTACTACTAAGTTCGTAGCTCTGAAAACGTTTTCGCCTGTCGATAGACTGAACCAAATGTGATCACAAACTAGTTTTTAATATAATAACCTTTCATTTTTTTCTTCGTCATTTACGCTGTTTTTAAAAAGTCGCCAATATAAGCCACGTTATCTAGAATTTCGTCGGACACATAGTTAAAGTCAGATTCTCCTCTACCCTTTAGTCAAATGCATTTACATTAAATATGTCCCTCGTTCTATTCGCCCAATAAATTATAATCCAGTAGTACAGATATAATTTCCGTGTTAATTTTTCTATTTTATTCTTGTAAAATCTTTACATACAAATTTTATAGGTAAATTCATTCGAAATACCGATTCAATAGTATCAAAACTAAACAAAATAAAGAAAAAAACGAATACGACGACTAATGTGACGTATAAAGCGAAAAGAAGAAAACTGCAAGCAATGCAAAATTAATTTACGTCACGTCACGTACAACATAATGAACAACCCTCGCAACCTATTCTTAGTCAAAATTATAAAAAACACGTATTTACTAAAAGTTTACCGGAAAATAATAGTGATGATTCTAAATATCACAGCTTTGGTGAAAAATGATATTAATGTTTGTAAAAATTTTAATATAAACAATACGTACTTTAAAATGTTTAAACTTTTATGTAAACCTAAATGTGAACGGAAACCACGTTACGTGGATTCGATTTATGCTAAGCAGTTTTTTTTATTTGTAACGTAGTTACAGATCTGACCACAAAATTTTGAGCTTATTCTTCGTGTCTGTGATTGAACCGTCGTCTTAACGTAATTTATAACAAAAATTCAATAAACAAATATTATATCGTAATGATTAATATCACTATGAACAAACCTTTTTAACATAAAGGTTTGTCAACTTAAAAATATTATTTTTCGTCGAGATGTAATCATTTCCATTTCAAAAAAAAATCTCATCTGCGGTTCGCTAAACTCTTTTTATTCACGGCGTATATTATTCTTGCTCGGTCTTGGAGCTTTAACCTTCATAAACAGGGCTCGTATTCCGTTGGCAATCACAATAGAAATGAAATGAAAATAGAGACTAAGTATTTCTCTTGCACATAACATAATTTATTTTTAGGTACTTTCATAAAAAACGATCATATTTCAATAACGTACGGTACAATATTTAGTACGGGGCAGTATTTTAAAAATACAAAAATATCATATTTAAAATTAGTTTCAGGACGGTTGAATATATATAGGTACATTAAATGAGCTATTATGATCAGTATTGTTTAAAGAAATAACAGCTGTGAAGCAAAAACACTTTGATATCTTCTTACGGTACTTATATCGATTATGCATTTTCAGAAAATTTTTGTTGCTTTACTGTAAGTTTACGTAAACCAACAAAAGTCCATTTGTAACATGCTGAATTTATTCTCTTTTCGTTTAATTTGGCTAGCATTACTTTACCTTAAAATATGGGTGATTAAATATGGGACACACATCAAAGTATACGTCTTACTTTTTATATATATTTTTAAATCTGTGTTACATTTTTCGATATACTTTTCAAGCTTTTTTTTTCATTTTCATGAGTACTATATATATAGCAACTAGCTTGTTCCGTGGCTTCACCGTGCATGTTCCATGGTTGAGTGGGATTTGTTCCTGTACCAATGAGATTATTGCAGTACCTCTCTTCAAATAAATTCAAAGGTTTTGTCACTTTAGTATATTACGTTGAGCAATCTACTGACATGTTGTCGTGCTAAAATTGTTATTATTTTGTGAAAAAACACTGATTTTCATCCTACAGGATTTATACACTTTCTCGGATTTTATAGTAATTAGATTAAAAATTGGTACATAATTGTACATACACAATCCATGATGGATTATGTATGTACCAAATTTGAAGTAATTCTGTCAAGCTGTTTAAATTTGGTTAAATAACAAACATCCAAACTCAACCCCTTGTATTAGCTTATATATTACATTTCTCCAAGACTCGTAGATGTTTTTATGATGTTAATGAAAATCTTTTCTTGCCTGCGCAACTATTAGATAATAAGCAAACTTAACATTCACTTTGCTCATTAAGACAGTAATTGAAGAAGTTTGAGCGTTCTATATTTAATATCAAAAATTCTTATTACTGGTAATTCTCATTAGTGATAATTTTTTATAACATTTTCCACTCTAAATTTGAAGGAATGTGAAAACAGAAGTTGTAGACTAAATATTTGTAGATTTTAAACATCAATATTTTAATATTAGATTGAAATTAGAAGCTATTTCAATGTAATACAAAATATGTATTAATTGTCTTAGTAAGATCTGTGGCCTTACTGTGATAAACAAAATTTGAGTTATTGAATATATTTAGCGTTAATTTTGTAGAAATTCATTATTCACATTTAAATGAAACTGCGTGATGTAGTAATATGAAGTTAACACTTTAGAAGGAAATCCATAGAGAATCGATATATTTATAAATATATTTCATATCCATCGAAAATATATCGATTCTGTATGGATTTCATTCAAAAATTGTTAACTTCATATTCAAAAAAAATCTCTGCATTAATACTTTGACAAACAAATGTACCGAAGCTCGGTTTTAACATTCTAATATTATAACAATGGAAATTTAATTTTTGCATAAATTCCGTACTTATAAAAATTATTAAAAGTCGACAAATTAAGCGACAATTTTTTCTAGTAACAAAAAATAAAATCGGCCAGAAAAACGATTATATGTAACGGTATATTTATTTTTTAAGATTTTAAGAAAGCGAGAAAAGATTTTAAGAAGAGCCCGATGTGTATCAATTAATTTACTTAGAATGAAAGTAATGTGCAGGAGATAGTTACAAAACTTATTCCGGTATTTCTATATTTTAAGTTTTATCGAAGCTCATCATGATACAACTAATACTAAACGAGATTGGTCTCCCATATTATTATTTTTGACAGAAAATAATTTTAAAAATATATTTGTACACTGATAATGAAAAGGGTATTTTTAATGATATTTCACACTTCTAGATATATTTCCCGATATCCGATTACACGTTTCTAAATTTTGATTTTGGATCAATAACTGCATATTACATGTTACAGACAAATTTTAGATTTGTGTCGTTTTTATTCGTTTAGAAATAAAAAAACCTCCTTTGATTTAAGAACAAAAAGGTGAAACGCGTTGCCACAATAATAGTTTTACATTCGGACACTTCGGGTACAGAACCTTCAAGAGGTCAAACGTGATTCGCATTAACATGATAATCTATTATCGCATTAATATAATATCTATTTATTAAATCAATTTTATTACGCCCTCCATACACGTAAAAATAATAACAGCTTCCAATTAATAAGCGATAGGCAAGTGTCTGTAATATATACATCACATAAATTTAATTTTTAAAATACTAATATTACAATAATGGCACTAATGAAAAAAAATTCATCCATTTCAACCCAATCTCTGTATTTTTTAAAAAAAAATTAGGCGTTGACTGTATTATAAGATTAAAAATATATTCATCCATTCGTATTCAAATTAAATCCTCTCTTACTGGCACACAAATTTTACGAATTAATTACCATTTAAAAAGCTGAATAGAAAAGTTTCGTCCACTTCCACAAACAAAAGCTCCAATGCAGCTTACAATAAAAAAGCTTCATACAGGAGTAAGCCCAGCATCCCTCCGATAATCAGAGCTTTCTACAAACAGGAATAACCCAGTACATTACACCATAAGCACATAAAACCTAAGTGACTGACATGGGTAAATCCCTTACTTATAACCAAGTGAAACCTTTTTTGAAAATTGACTTTTTTCTCCTCTTTTTCCCACATAATTGATGTCCATTATCCTTTATATTATTACATTTTGTGCATCAGTGGTCAAGGGCAAAGACGGGTATAAATTTCGTTGGGTTTAAACGTAACTAGGGGTAGTTCGTGCGTGGTTTTCAAGAGTTCTTCGTCGAAACCTTTGGATACTTCACTTGTGAAAAGACTAAATTTGATTACCTATGTGAAAGATTTTTTTCATTTTACGCACGTACATGTGTTTTTTCTTCTTTTCAATATTAGATTCGTAGATATTTTAGTTTATTTGTTGGTTGAGAGATTTTTCTTTATATATATATATATATATATATATATATATATATATATATATATATATATATATATATATATATAATATGGATTAGATTATTGATATTATTATATAGGAGTGTTACATATTGCGCCTACTTCTTCTAAAAGTCCAGAAAACATGGCTCGAACGTTTGTAAGATTTATTAATTTTATTTATTTATTTATCACTCGTAAGAATAAAACAAGTACAAATCATACTGAGATAATGCGATTGAGATTCCTAAGTTGCATATGCGCATATATCCTAATAATCCCACATCAAATTAACATAAGTTTCTATAAGCATGAACAACAATACGTTAATAAAACAAAATTTACAAACAATAAAAAGAAAAATATTATTACAAAAGAAACAAAAAATCAAATAAAACCAAAAATAAAATAGAACTCCCAGATTTTACTGTAATATAAAACCAAAATAGAAAAATTGAAAATTAAAAAATGACTTGAAATAAAAAATACATATATAAAAAAGTATTCAAAGGACTAATATTCGTGTATCTGTGTAGCCTATTTCCGGTCTGCTTATATGTAAACAAAATTAAAAATACACCTTCAAAAACTGATTGGAAATTCAAATTATAACTATTATATTCAACACTTAATTCCATTAATATCTTTCAGAAAATATTAATATTTTTTTTTTCAAAATATGCATATTTTTATAAACATTAAATATGCGGGCCAAGCAAGTGATTGAAGGGTAGACACAGGAAATTATACAAAATATGTATGCAAAATAGAAAGAGCTCACATTTGGAATTACATGGTATACTCGTTTTTACATGTCAATTTGGAAGGATGTACTTTTTTGAACTTTGAATCATTACTTTTTTATACACATTGATGTGCATGCTATGTCGCTATTCGAAGCTGAAAGACTGTCCTTTACTGTTTTATTATATGGAATATTGTAGTTTTAGTTTTTTATAAATAACTCAAGTTTAAATTATGTAAACGATCCTAATTTAATCTAACATTTTCTTGCGATGCAACGTCTGTTAACAAAACCATGACAAATTTTGTGAATTAAAACCAAATATCATCTAATGTGCAAAACTACTATCCCAGCCAGATATTTTTGTCCCGCTATACTACACTAAAAGACTAATGTGTCTATGATATGAAAATCAAATATCTTAATTAAAAACAAATTAATTTAGGTTAAAATCTATATCTATATCTCGTTGCAAGAACTTTCTTGCAATATAATGATTTATTAACTAATAAAATATCTCAAATTATTTCATTGTTACTAGACCTCAAAAAACTACTAAAATTTGTGTATATATATATATATATATTTATACATGTATATATGCAGGATGATAAAAATAATTATTTTCCTGTACAAATTAAGTGAAACCAATGTGGTTTCAAAGATAACTTCGCAAGAAAATCTGAAGTGATATATTTTGATACATAACATACGTACAGCTAATATAGAAGTTTACTCCATATGTCTTCATTTAGCCGTAATTTCGTATTGGCATCTCTGAGCCGTTTAATAACTTGAGCACCCATTCTGCATCTGGAGTATTTGCCGCAAAATTTATGAAAACATATTTCATCTCCAGTTGAGTTTCATGGGTAATTAAGCTTTTTGCGGGCAAATTTAATTGGCTAGCGAGCACGCTTAAGGAAAATTGAATAATGAAATATTCCAATTTTGATAAGAGCATTTAAATTAGGTAGTTTCTTATCTTCGTGTAGAAATTAAACGCATTGTTTTTCGAAATTGCAAATATGTATAAAAACTTTAAATGTACACTTTTTAGTCATGAAAACACAAACACATTTGAACAAATTTATTTTGACAAAAGTGTGTATCCATCTGTCCCTACATTCTTTGTCCACCTAGATTGGTTCCTGTTTCCATTTAGTTCCATTTCTACAACTATTCAGTTTCTAACAGAAACACCTATTTAAGTTAATTTTATGTAATTTTTATAAAGCGCGATTATAAAAGTATTCGAAATATATACGGATTTAAATGGAACAATATGTGTATAAATTCTAACAACTTTTAAATAATTAAAATGTTACATTTTAGGTAATTAAAACCACATTCAATTTTAAAACACAAATGTTTTCTATGTAGAAAATTATCCACTTGGCCTTTTTCTATTACTATTTACCAAGGATGTTCGAATTTTGGCATAGAGATTAAGGAAAAAGTATTTTCGTGATTAGATATAGAATTTTTATGGTTACCATTAGCCATTATTTAATTGTAAATTTATTATTGTTAAATAAGAAACAAAAGGATCAAATTAAAAATATAATTATATCACAGACTTAATATATTATGAATAGACGAACAAAGCGTGCGAGCAAGAAAATATTCCTTTTGACATTACTACGAGTGAAAAAGAAATGAAAATACGTGTACCTTTAATACCGTTTTGACCGGGGAATTATCTCCCATAGTTTGTTAAAGTCTCGCTGTAATTTAGTATTTTTATGTAGATTAAACTCTAATTTTCAAGAAATCCTTTAGAAGAAGGAATCGTGTCATGTTCAGTATTGAATTGTGACGTAACTTATAGGATTAACCTAAATAAAGAGACAATGTAAACACGACTTATGTACTTAATTTTTTATCTCTTATTTTGGGCTAAATTATTATTCATCTAGGTTTCATTAAATAAATATATCATAGTATATACATTCAGTTCTACGTTTTATTGTCGGTTTTTAACTTAATGTAAATACAATTTTGAGATATTGTATCTGAGAAAAACATCGTTTTGTATATAGGGATTGGATTTACAGTATTTTATCGTCAAATTATATCGACAGGTTAACACAATATTCAAAAGAAAGAATATATAAAAACGGGGCAAAATTGCATTAAGGTATATTATATATTTCAAACAAAAATAAAAAGTAATAAGTAATAAGTGGCAGTGGAATTACTTCCTTAGTCTGTTGCAAGATCTATTCATTATTACCGTGAGTTTTGAAACTCATCTCAAAATAAGAATTCGGATCAATATTTTTAATTCCAGGAACTTACTTTTCTTCTGCGTTTAAAAAACCTTTGAGCCCGACTAATAAACAAGAAGTTTTGGACAAAACTGATCAAGTATACAAATAGTTTAGCAATTTAAAATTTAATATGATACCATTGTTATAAATTCTGAGAGATACTTAAATTTACCTTTAATTTAATTTAATAAATATAAAAAGTGTAAAATATTTATAAACTATGTTCAAAAGCAACTAGCAGTTTCTATCTTTTTATGAACTAAAAAAAAGGTAGAAATTGCATGTGATCTTTTTGACTGTAATCTAGTGTTAAAACCATTTGGAAATATTTTTATTTCAATACGTTCTAGGCGGGGTTTTAATAATCTGATCATCGAATTATTCATATCTGCATATACAATATTACATTGCTATAAAGTGTTACAATTAAATAAAAGTAGAAACTGCTTGGAAATTCACAAAATTACCATTGTTGCCAGCAATACGCATTTATATTCTTAATATATTACATGGTAAAATTTAAAAAAATAGATTTAGCGATAATATTCTAAATGGCATATTAAAACATAGCATTAAAACGCATTCTTGGTTTTGTTCCCTTCTGAGGATTCATCACAAATTTATTAAATTGATTGTCGAATACATAGGCGAATTTCTGATTAAAGAAATAAATTTTTAAAAATGAATATTTATATATATACATATATATTATGAATGCGTAGATTGCGTAGATTTATTGGTACGAACACAAAGTGATGAAAAATTTATACATCGCTGAGAACGGTAAGACTTCGGTACGGTATCTATTCGATATATGGATAAAATATGAATATTAATTTAGGGAATGTTACCTTAATAAAACAGATTCGGGAATATACAATTTATTTCTAATAATTTTTTTACAGTTTCTTAGTATACCTATTAATTAAATATATTATATATCTATTAATTAAACTATAACTTATATAACTATTAATTAAAGATATAATAGTAAATTATTTGACAATAAGGTAAAGATAAGAAAAAACTTTAAAAAAATGTTAAACGAACTTTAAGAAATCGTTTAAATAAAATTGCTTTAATGACTATCATTATCTTTACCTTTAATTATATAGCATTCATGCCAATAATTTTTGCAGTGACTAAAATAAAAGTGGAAAATGCTAAATATCTTTCGATATCATTGTATGAAGAATGACGCGTCATTATTTTTTTAAAGAATGTACAATATTAAAATAATGTTATTTATTTATACTGTTAAGTATAAGTTTTTTTTAAACGAATGTATAAGATTATTCTATCGACTTTTGTTATTACCGAAACTAAAATTGTGACTCGTCCAATACTTTAATACTGTTAAATATAAAAGTATTTTATGAGATACAATTTTAGTTTCGGTAATAACAAAGGTTGTTACAATAATCGCGTGTTGTTTTAAAATCAAAGTACACATTATTAACACTACGACTTTTGTTTTATTATTCATCCTATATTTTATCTCCTATATAAAAAACGCTCAGATCCATGAGTGTTATTTTACAGTGCACCTAATTAAGAGACCCAAAGTTTTCAAGGTTAAAAAAATAAAAATATAATGAGTAGAAATGGCACATACAAGGTATTGCATAAAACTTCAAACAACAATTTATTTTTGGGACATAAGTTACTACTATGACATTGAATCAAAAACACGAGAAAGTCAAATTGTAGCCGAATTCCTAAATATGAGCCCTACTAAACATGCCCCAAAATTAACTTTGGCTACATCAGAATTATTTTCTTTTTATATTACCAATAAAATATCGATATATAAATTCTTCTCTTGTCACTTATATATATGTTCATTTACGCACACAAAGGTAAATCAATTTCGGTGATACGGAAGAAGTAAAGTATCTCTTCGTCTATTCGTAATATATTGAGTCTATTATTTATACATGGGATCATACAAATGAAATAAGAAAAAGTTGGAAACTTTTGACGTAGAGGGATTCAAGAAAATTGTTCCATTGTGGATCTCTTTCAACTTATCCACAAAACTAAAAACACAGCTATTGAGGAAGACGTAGTATCTTTTTTTAACTATCTATTGTCTTGTCTCGCATATTAGATCCTTGGTCAATAGTCAGGCCTTCCTTAAAAGGTACATTAGTGAAATAAATAATTAAATATTGCATTTAATAAATAATTAAATATTGCATTTAATAAATAATTAAATATTGCATTTAAAAAATTTACACATCAGATCATCAGTCAATAACTGCAAACATCGTGAAGACGTGTATCAATAAAACAATTAAATTAAAGACTTCGGAATTTCTTAAATATTTTCATCTTGAAATCTCAGTTATTCAAATATTTTACGACTTAAAGAGAACTCGATGTACTTTGTGATTTTTAAAGAAGGTAATTTCTTATGCTTATAATAAATTTAGTAGACCCCTCCGTTCGATTCGACATACATAACAAATTTACTCTCAAACCATATATACTAACTAATTCTAATATTATTGGAACCCACATTGTCCAAATGTAGAAAAGTCTTTGTGAATAAGGCAAAGTTGTTTAGCAATATTGTCCAAAAATAAATAAATGAACTAAAGTTCACAAATAAATTTAATCAACACTAAAATAATACCTTTTTATTTTTTTAAGATATAGCAGAATCCAATGTAAGATGAACTTAAGCAACAAAGAATTCATCACAAAACTTTTTCAATAGCTATTCTAAGGTGAATTAATTATAACATATGTTCTACCTGTGGACTACAGGAATCGATAAACTAAATTCTGGCAAGTGAAGAAATGAAATAATTTCATTTACTAATAAATTATTAGATTCAGTAACTAGAGGTCTCGTCACGTAGCTAACTATTAGTAAGTAAGAACATTTTAGAATTTCGTCTATTCATGGTCTACATGGACACATTCAACAAGGGATTCGTCACAAAGTGAATTGTCCGCCACTGAAGAAATTAATCAATTTCATCAACTCAGACTACACACATCATAAACTACTCATACACATAGATCAAGGGACAACTTACAACAGAAGAATGAAAGAAACACTCCAATTGTTGGATGAGTTTCTGATCTTTTCTTATAAAATTAAATCTATGTCGGAGTCAATTCACGTCTATTTGACTAAAATACCGAGACATTTACTCTGTATTATGCTTGTGTCAAAAAAATCAAAATCACCCGATTTTACACACATATTTTCATAATTTTTTTATTGTGTAGTACATTTTATGATTTTGCTTAGGTAACGGTTTTTCTTCAATTTTCTTTTATTTTTATGGAAGTAGTGTAGAAAATAAATATCCAGCATTACAAAAGTTTGCCAGCAGTTATTCACGTATCCTCAAAGTCAAATATATGCTGAATTTATTTATAACCAAACATAATGAATAATAATCAATACATTAAACTGTTTAGCAAATCTAATTCTTTTTTTTATAAACTTAAGTCAATGAGGCTATTATTTTGATTATAATTCAACGTTTTTCTGTTACGAACTCTCAAAACTTATATCTGGATTACTGTAATTAATTCATTAGTATTATAAAACAAACATTACATAAAATACTTGCTAATTCTTGTAATAAGTAATATTGTTGTACTATCATTCATTTTTATATTTAGGTTATACATATCATCGTATGAACACATTACATGAACTATCAACTAAAATCATTTTGTACTTTTTTGACAATAAATATACTTTTAAATCTCAGTGTCTTTCATTATTATTCTTCTGTTAGATTTCTACCAGTAATAGTATTTATATAATATACAATCATCGTGTATATTTCTAATTAGAACTTATCAACGCCGTTACTGTATACAATTTGTATCAATAGTCACAAATTCCAATTTATATTTCTTCGTGGAAATCAAAAAATGAAAAGCATGAAACATTACTGGCAAAAGTGAAACAATTAAGCCTCATTCGATATTTTGTATTAACAACTTTTATAATTAATATCTTGTTATTTTCATTTGCAGGTACTAAGCTGAGACCAATCTCCTGATACTACTGATTGACTTGTAAGTAAAATTTACTTAAAACCACAACACTTTCATATTTATACCTATATTAGTTCTTGGGCTTAAAGAAATCATGATGCACAACTTCTAAATATTGTAATAGAACCTAAAATTGTTAAAAACTAAAAATTATCGGTTATATTTAATGTGAAATTTCCATGTTTATGCAAATAATCGATTTCATGGAGTGAATTTATATTGAAGTGGAAGGGTCTTTAAATTCTGTACATCAAAAATCATGAGCGACACCAAAATGTTTAAGTTTAAACGACTAATACTACGAAAATTACTAAAACCTACCAAATTTCTTTCCACCCTCTGTAGGACGCGTGGGAGGGGGCGCTTAATCGGGTAACAACGAGTCAAAGCAAACGAATAACCTTGGCGAGTACGTGTCATTGTTTGTAGAGTGGTTTGATACAAATAAATTACTATTTTCTGTACAATCAAGTACTACGGACAATTTCAGGCTGTTCGAAATTTAATAGTACATAGCTGTACATAGCCTAAAATGGTTCGCAATACTTGATGTTACATGAAACAATAATTTATTTGTAATGGTATATAAGCTTACATTTATTTAGGTATACAATGGAAACTAACATTAGTCGGCATTTTACTGCCACGACACGTGTTACATTAGAAAATGAGACTCCGAAATGTCGCTGCCTATAAAGTCCGTGTTGACCCCCATGTTGACCATCTATGGGAACGTTGAATTTTTCTAAATAGTATACTTAAAATTATTGACTTATTAATTGACTTTTCTTTATTATGTCAGCCTGTTTTTCTTAACCAGTCAGTCAGACTCCGGACACAAGCGAGGGGGCACTGATGAAAAAATAATACGCTAATTAGAATTAGTATTAAATAATTATGAGACCCATCGTAAAATCAACAAAAACGCTTAAATCTTCCAACTTTAACATTTTACTTTTAATTTTCTGATTTGTTATATATTTCTTTTAATTATGAATTAACAATTGAGAAAAAATTAAATTTGGCAACAATGAAAATTACTCTGTTAAACAAAGTAATCTTCTATAAAGTAAGTAATCTTCTATAATTTCATGTTTGTATTTAAAAACAAATTTTTAAATACAAACATGAATTCATAATAAGAAAAAACCAACTCAAGAAATATAAAAATATAAATAGGTAAAAATGATTGTACGTACTAGCCCAAATTTATAATTAAAAAAACAAACCACATAACTTAACTAAGAAGAATACACGTAATAGATCAGTTTTAATTATTTTTATGTAATATAATAATAAAATATTACCGCCTCTTATTATCTATTTTATAACATTGACATGTTCAATGTCTTTTTCTTCCAGGTCTTCTGTTAGCTTTAATTATCTTGAGTAACATTTAGTCAACCAAAATTAATCAGCGACCTTACGTCATCTACTTATCACTATTATCGACTGTGCAAATTTAAATATATTAACGTTTAAGAAAACTTTAAAAGTCTTTTAATTTAAGACATATCATCATTAAACAAATTTGAAATATTTTCTAATGATTCCAAAACATTTACACTTTCGTTTTTAAATACCCATTTTCACTTTGAAAATTCGTGCTTCCAAAAAGTTAAAAAATTAATTTTCTGTATTCCTTATATCTCATTCCACAAAAAGAATGCGTCGCAGAAGTACGCTTCGTAATCCTCTCTTGTATGATATTTTTCAATATTCTCGTAAGCAAATCAAATTCCTATATTCATATTATATCGTCCATGAAAACGTTATTTACAGCAACGCTAAAAAGTGCACGCCAGCATTTTCATATTTTCCATTCAAAACGGAGGAAAGAGACGTTGAGTTCGAATGACATGCGGATATTATGTGGCTGACGGCTTGAGGAACTTCCGGCGACGTGTGAAGTTACTTGGAATATTCGTTATATAAGTTGCATCACGCAAAATATAGTAACACAAGCAACCTGACCGTCTACACAAATAAATGTTCACGTTGATTTTACGTTAACTTTAATACGTACAAATACAGGTTAAGACAACAAATTGGAAGCATTTCTTAATGTCAAGTCTTTCTTTATTTGTTTGTTATCAACAGTTAAAAATTATTTTTTTTATAAACTTGGTACCATATATACTATAAAAACTATTGATTGACACCACTTTTCTCCCTAGACAATTCTGATAAAACCTCCTTAGCTAAGATTTATTAAGCCATACACACTCGATAGCTTATATATTAACGTATATATATATATATATATATATATATATATATATATATATATATATATGTATAATCAATTACAGTTAATTAATAGAGAGAGGTTTCTCTTAGCCTCCTACCTTTTTAATATTGCAAGCCTATCATTTAAAAGTATGCAATGGTTCCCTTAAAATATTTTTCCATGAATACTTTCGATGAAAACTATATCAATTGTTTGCGATATAATAAGTCTAAAGAGTGGATTCATAATATAATAATTTAATAAATATCCTACAATACTACTTTTTTGTAATATTCTCCTATTCCATATTTAATCCAAATTAAACGTCTATGAAATGCCTTGATACGCATATTGTATTTTACATTTTGAGAATTAAAACCAAAGTATATGGTTAAAATGAATAATAAATTTTGCTGCATCCGTATTAATGGTATTTCAATAATTCGACAGCATTATATTTTGACGCCAGTTATTTTAAGATTACAAAATCCCATGAAAATTCAAAATTATTCAACTTACATATATAAGCTTTATTCTTGGGCGATTTGGATGAAGCCTATATGATTATGTAAATAAGAAGCTATATTTTTAAAATGTGAAAATGTATGATACTTTAATAATGAAACAGATCAAATTAAATGAAAGACAATGTTACCTATTAGGTTATATTCACACTGGCATTATGGATTGGTCGAATAAAATTGCTTGGATTCTAAACTCATTTTAAGCGATGACACCTCTAATTCAATATAAATGTCATCGCTACATATTTCGCGTTATTTAATAATACAATTTTATCTCGTTTAACAATTTCGCAGAAACCTGAGTTAATGACTTGACTGACTTGAGAAAAATTAAATAGAAAATATTATTTAATATCAGTATGAAACATACAGGGGTAATACCTCTTGAAGGCAAAGCTAAATTAACCAACATTTCCAGCGCAATAATTACGAGTAAGATTAAGTTTAATTTATGTTTCAATACCACTTACCGTGGATCAGTGATTGACTTAGATTAAATATTAGCATATAGTAATCACTATAATCAGTCAATATACATTTACGATCGGTGTACTTCTAGAAAACAAATTTATTTAGTAAATCAACCTAGTTTTCTTGAAGGATACTAAATAACATTCTTGACATTGATTTCTGTACCATTTGTATTTATGGTTTTTGTTCAACGCAACTTTTATGTATGATTTTTATTCTTTATATATACATACATATATACATATACATATATATATATATATATATATATATATATATATATATATATATATGCATATATATATATATATATATATATATATATATATATATATATATAATTTTTTGTACTATACAAAATGCAATGTGGGGAAAATTAAAATACCCAACGTGCACAATGTAATATAATACACGTGCCGTAAAATTAAAGTTGGCAAAATCGGCAAATATAATAACATCTGTTTGAAAACAAACAAAATTTCATTGTCATCGATAAGCTTGGGGACGTATTGAACGAGGAAAGTTTGCGGTAAAATGGATTCGAACGGAATATAAATCCAATTAAAAGTTGAATATTTCTCTTCCGCCGACGAAGGGTAAATGCGATGAGGGGAACATTTCCATTTTTCAAAGCTTTTTACACCATGGCCGTACCTGCTTCGATTCGAGGGCTCTTTCAGTATTAAGTTAGGTAAGGAGTAAAGATTTTATTAAGATTTTTAGGAAAAAAGAAAATAATTTAAAATTTACAATGCTTACGTGTTGCTTAAAAGTACAGATATGTTTTATAAGTAGAGATTATGTTTAATTCAGTAGTTATGTTTTAGAAAGCAAGTAATTTCCGGGACTCCTTCGTAATTACTTTGCCATTCCATTTGTGGACCTAATTAGAATCTACTGTTAAATTAGTTCTAAATGCTTAATAAGCTCTATTTGTTCTAACACAAGTAAAACATTTAACAATTATAGTTTTTTGATAAGGTAATATCATCATCAAGCAAAAGATTCCATCCCAAAAGAATATCAAACAAATAAAAACGTCCTTAAATGTTTTATGTTTTGTATTTTTTCATTCTAATTTATAATATTATTTTATTGCAATGTGAGCAATTCTTATTCACTTTATCTTTTCCAAGTAACTACAATAAACTTATTAGTAAATTTCGAAAATAAAATATATTAAGAAATCATATTACTTAAAATAGAAGAAAAATCGAACGCTTTTGCTGTGGCAACTGTGTCATAGCGTTTAATGCAGAATGACGTCACTCGTAAGGCGATGCTCTTTTATTTTTAAGATCCAAAATTGCTCTTGATTAATTCACGAAAAATTTAGGAAGCAAACTCATTTTCAAATTGGAAACACGTGTCGTTTATTTCCTACGAATGTTTGACTCTTCTAATTAATAACATAATTATAAACAATAGAGGCTTGATGGCCCTATTTTCTTCCAACTCTATGTGTTCTGTCTGTAAAATTGTGTCCATAAATGTATCTAAAGTTGTAACGTATTCAAGAGTCAGAAACTTAGAGTAAAAAAAAATGGTTATATTGGGCAATAGAATATATTAAATGGAAACAAGTCGAATTCAGGAAATATCACTGTTTTTTAATAAAATAATTTACATAAAAAGGACGTATTTACCCAAAATAGGAGTCGGCTATGATTATTTTATTTAAAAAAAATTATTTGAAAAAATATGTCTCAATGAATCATGTTAATTTTTCTTGGTAAAATATTTTCCATAATTTTACTTTAAATGTACAATCAAATACCACACACGTAACAAACAAGCAAATTAAAATACTAATAATGGAAAGTAAATAATTTCAATAAGGATTTAGAAGTATTAAATAATTATGAGACCCATCATAAAATCCACAAAAATGCTTAATTCTTCCAACCGTAACATTTTACTTTTAATTTTCTATTTTATTATATATTTCTTTCAATTATGAATTAATAATTGAGAAAAAATTAAATTTGGGAACAATGAAAATTGCTCTGTTAAACAGAGTAATCTTCTATAAAGTAAATATAAGGAAATCAATTTCTAAATACAAACATGAATTTATAATAAGAAAAAAGCAACTCAAAAAATATAAAAATATAAATAGGTAAAAATTATTGTAGATACAAGCCCGAATTTATAATTAAAAAAACAAACCACATAAATTAACTGAGAAGAATAAAAAGGATTTTAAATACAAACACAATTTTTTATTAAAAAAAACACATAAAAAACTAAAAAATTAAAATAATCAAGAAAAAGATACTAAAAACTAAAGACTTAATAGAATTAATAGATCGGTAGGATTGAGCTATTGCCTCGATATTAAATGAGATAGATGTTTTAATTATTTATCTATTTAATATCTCGTAAATTCTTATTTTTCCTTAATTACGTTTTTTTCATATTTCTCGTTAAATGTTTGTTAGGAGTAAAGTAAATATATATAAATTTAAAGTGAAGACAGTGAAAAAAAAATTAACAATAAAAAATTAAGGAATTTATAGCATTATTTTTTAAACAAATTTTTTTGTATGTCATATCTTTGTAAAATTCGTCGTTTTTAGGGTTTTGTACCTTAAAACCAAAAACGGAATCTTCATAAGATCATTTACGTATTCGTCTATTACAGAATTTTTTCTCAGCTTGACGTAGAAACTTGAAAGTAGGCATGTAAATAAAGTATATTAAGTTGCATATAACTTAGTAACTAATACTCAAAAATATTTCCACGGATATTTAAAGGGAGAAAATTAAGTAATCAAAACAAAATTGTTTTATTCCATATATATGTGGGACTTACTTTGAAGGGTCTGAAATATATTTATAATATTAGGTATTATATCTTCAAAAATGTACTGAAAATATGCAATAAAAACATGTCAACACCAGGGGGTGTTGACATATTTTCACCCTCCTAAAATTACCACATAAAATTATGAAAAAACAGAGTTTAAATACCTACGCACAGCACAGGTTGTATAAAAACTGTAGCGATGATTCTAGATAGTCATAATTACTTTAAATATACACAATGTTTTTACTCATATATAAAGATATAGTAGGCAATATATTTACTTTACGAAATGTTAATATTTGTAAACAGATTAATAGAAATACGATGTATTCTTAAAGTTTTAAATGTGTCTGAACATGTACGGAACCCTCGTATTGCGAATTCTGCCAGTACTTGAGAGGTTTTTGATTTATATTATTTTGTTTAAAAAAACAGTGAAATTCTCTTTGCTCTTTAAATTTGATCGCAGCATCAAATAACTTATTTTTATCGTTCTGCGATATTATTTTCGGAAATATCTACGCTGTAAATGTGTAATATTTTTATTACGTCGTACCCTGGAACTGACTCTTAGCTAATATTAAGAAAAACGTAGTTACAAATTAAATTATTTATATAAAAATAAAAATTACAATACAAAATTGTGTTTGGAAATCGATATAACCTTAAAAATAATTATTGAATATATTTGGCGTTAATTTTGTAGAAATTCATTATTCACAATTAAATAAAACTACGTGATGTAGTATTATTTCTACTTTCTTTAAGTTCTTTACCACGACCTAGGTTTCGTTGTATTACAACATGTTCAGGTGGACTATTAGCAAGGATATTTGCTAACGAAACCTAGGTCGTGGTATAGAACTTAAAGAAAGTAGAAATAATAATACATCACGTAGTTTCATTTAATTGTGAAAAATAATTATAAAAATCTAATAAAAATAACATTATTAAAAAAAACTCCTATGTTGCATACAAGAAATATAAATAATTGAAGTAATATTTTAGAAGTAACTTTAACGCAAAATTAAAATTAGAAAGCGATTTAATTAGCCAGAATTAAATTAAACGTGAACGTGAATTAAATTAAAGTTGTAACAATCAACAATTACATTGTTAAAATATGATTTTAATTTCTCCTTTGTTATAACATTTTCAGTTTTGTTCCCAAAGCACAATGGAGGTATTCACATTTACATTATTAATTTAGTTTTATTTTAATTTATTTGTTCTTAACTAATTAACAGAAGGTATTAGAAAATAATAATATTGCAGAACATTAATTATAACATGAACATATAGAAGTAAAACTAACACGTATTTTTAAATTATTATTATACTTTTCAATAATCATCAAACTTCCTCACAAACGCCTTGTCAATTAAATAGTTTTACCTGATATCTGTGTTTAAAAGTCACATAAAACCTCAACAACCTTCACAATTTTACAATCAATGTTTACGGTCCGATTCTCTACATGTCTTTAATTTCCTTCTACGTCTTGACCAATCAATTCATACATATTACTTATTTTACTTTGTTAAATTAAAAAGTCCCGAGTTCACGATTCATACTTAATTTTTGTACATTTATATATTTCCTATACTATTATGTAAGTTGTATTCGGTTCATTGCAATAACGTTTCCACCTTTATATAAATTAATTATTAAAAATTTGAGAGACTTCATTGAGCCATACTATTATGAAGAAACAGAATGATTGAAAATATATATTCACAAAAACAAACTGTCGGAACACAATATCACTACAGAAACAACAGCAACATGACAGCTATATTCTACTATACACGGCTTTATATATTGTTTTACTGTAGTATAGTAAGTAGACGGTATTCTAGACTTCAATGTGGTTAGCATCTAAATCTCCAAAACTTTCGACGTAAAAAGTATTCAGATTATCAAGTATTTTTAAAACAAAAACGTATATTTTTGAGAAAACTAATACGAATAATAAAAATTGTTAAAATATGTCATTTTAACAATAATATGCTTAATTATATACTTAATTCTTTTTCTGTATCGAAGAGGTTTTTTGTACTGAAGTGTGTTCATAAAACGATTAATGAAATTAATCATTTTGAATTTTTTGTTAAGTAATTTTACGTCAAACTCGTACATCACACGATTTTTGGTACACGATATTACGAGAAGCATTCACCGTTATATAATTTTTTTTATTTGGACTTTGATAAGAGAAGAATTATGTAATTTTCAATGGAACACATTTCTTATTTATACAATTTGATGGTCACAAATAAAATATAAGTAAAACCAAATTGAGACTGGTTATTCAGTGTTTCTTTTATGTTTTTTTTCTCATGAAAATATACTTAAGGACGACACCAAATACGCGTGTAATCAATACTTCTTTCATAAAATAATGTTACTAGGATTAAATATTCAAATCCCGACAAACCTTTCGCAGCGTCACGCCACATAATTTTGACGGTGTTATGTATGGCACGCTGCACGACATTTAGTCCTTGCATTGAGGTTGCAATAGTGTATCTCAGGAATGAGAGGAGGTATAAGAGGTTTTTTTTGGAAACCAGTTTGCTACGTTAATTTAAAAATTACCTTTATGTAATGTTATTCATGCCATCGATTTAAAATATTTCAAACATCATACGCAAATATCGATTTAAATACAGATGGATATATATATATATATATATATATATATATATATATATACATATATATATATATATATACATATATATATATATATATATATATATATATATATAAATTAAAGTTTCAATGCAATCTCTTCCCAAGAGCACCTCACATACTTGACAAAATACTGTTGATGATTTGAAAATAATAACAAGATCCCAAAACAATATCAAAATCTTCCAATATTTCTGGATCTTCCTATATCGGAGATCTAATGACCATCAAATTGTATAAATAAGAAATATGTTCCATTGAAAATTACATAATTCTTCTCTAATCAAAGTCCAAATCAAACAATTCAATCACTCTTTTTATCAATAACTTCATAGTTAACTCTTTATCAAAGATTTGATCTTAATTTCTTCTACCAATCTAAGCCACGTTTAAATAAAATGAAATACAATAATTGGCATTATATACTACATGACTGCGCAGGGGCTCAAAATAATGTCATTTAAACTTTTTTTCATTTTGTCGCAAAAATAAATATTGCTTTTTATTGTTCAATTGTCTTTCCATTCGTCTAACACCTGTGTCTCAAAAACGGTTTAAGATATCAAGAAGAGATTAATATCTGGTAGTAGTCTTACTCACTAATTATCAAAACCTATTATACTTCTGGTCAACCTCTATGAGAGGTTGGATAACACAAGTAGAAGAAAAAATCCGAAAATCAGTGATTCCTATTTCTATGTGGAATTATACATTTTTTTAAAATTACTTTGTTTTTACGCTTATGAAAGAAGTGGAGAATATACTTAGATTGTGAAAAATTAATATTTGTAGATAATGTAATTTGAAAAACTATATTTATAAATGCCAAAATGTATTTGAAGCGATCGTAGTGTGAGTTTTACTTGTGCTAGACAAGTATTTTTATTGTAAATTTTGTTTCGTACCGTTTATAATTCTTTACATACTTACGTTTAAAGAAATATTATGAATATACTAAAGTGATAAGTTGAAATGATACAGTATATTTCGATTATTACATCATTATATCACTACATTGCTCTTTACAAATTATAATTTCGTTAACATAAGACCAAACATTAGCTTCTATTCGCAATTATATGTGCGATAATCGCTACACTGTACACAAATTCAAAAATGAATAAAGATAAAAGCAGATTATCATGAAATATCCCAGGAAAGACTACACTCATTAGGACAACCGAATACAATCTGTTTCCATGCTTCCACCGTCGTCTGACTTAGCGGCAATTGTTTCGCTATATTGCTTTTACGAATTTTTTTTCCAATTACGAAGTTGGGAGTTTTTTAATTGAAAAGAAATTTCTTAGGCAATTTCCGTTTAAAACAGGAAAGAGTGATCAAGTGTTGTAAAACAAAATTTGTCTTTTAGCTTTTCGTGCATTGTAATTTACTCTTTAAAAATATTGAAGTATTTATTTATGTATATATAACAAGAAAAACTGGAACCTTTTCATACCAGACTTTCCTGTATACGTTTTTCTCTATATTCATATATACAATGTTATTATATCACGTCCCTGAAGTACACGTTTTGAACGGCTGAAGGATTACAGGGACCAATTCAAAAGCTTCGTTGCTATAGAATATTTTATTACGGGGCATGGTGTCAATATTAAATTAGGCTGCAATAAGATCGACTCAACAAAGATATGATTCGTAGTTAGTAGTGTGTTCAGACTGTTTGTGCAGTTAATGTTAGTTCTTGTGTTACCAGAATAAATTTTCTTATTTCTCATTTGGATCTAGTTCTTGTATTTATTTTACCTATATTTTTAGCTAACAGCCTATTTTGTGATACACGTATCAGTTAAAACATTATGATATTGCACGGCTTTAAAACCAACGCAAAATTAAATATATTTTATTTTTTTAAATGCACGCCGAATTTTATAATTTCATAAAACAACTGTATTCTTCAAATAAACTTTAAACAATAATAAACGCAAACTATTAACAAAGGAATATTGTAAACAAAATCCATGAAAATGGGCCTAGTGTTACAGAAATAGAACGTCATTTTCAAAAAATTTAGTATTTTTTAGAACATAAAGAGTCAAATAATTCAGCTATTATCGTGGACCAACATGTGCTTTATTTTTTATATAACTGATAATTTAAATAAAACTTCAGAAAGCCTATTTTTGTTTTTTTCTATTTAAAATGTCATTTTAAGGATTTCGTAGCCAAACTAGGAACTGTAATAATGTCTGTATGTATGTCTGTATATACGTCTGTCTGTATGTTACAGCTGTTGTACTTGCTGGAAAACTAAAATATAGCACATTTATACAAATTTTAAAATTAAAATGTTACGAAATAAAATATTAAAAAAATATTTTTAGATTATTTCCCTATTTATAGAGTATGGAAATTTTTTTCGAATAGATTATTTAGCAGGGTATCATTAAATAGGTGTTTAAAAATATCGAGGATATGTAATGAACTTTTTCTATACAGGGTTCCTTTTCCGAAATACTAAGCTTAAAAGCGGTCATTTTAGTTAGGATTACGTGTTCACATACCCTTCCAGCTAATTGCTATTTATAAATATCTAAAAAGTTTTCACAATGGCAGTATATATAACAAAATTAAAAGTTTATCATAACTAGGTAGGCACTACTAGTTTACGAGTAATAGTTGACCAACTTATGATATGTGGTAGTGTCTGAAAAAAAAAGTTTATATGAACTCCTTATAACTGAAAAAAATAAATTTATGCACTAAAATATGTATTGATAATGTTTAAAAAAGATATACTAAGGAATATATTTATATATTTACGTTGTATAAAATAACATTATTTAAATATGCACCATATTTTTAAGCTTTGTAATATATAGTAAAAACTTAAAAACAGGTTTGTAATATATAGTAAACAATATATTCACATTATGACAAATCAATGCTGATTTGTAAATAGTTTATCAAAAATGCTATGTACGGTCAAATGTTTATAAGTGCCTAAACGTTCAGAAAACTCCCGTAAGGCGAGTTGCACTCGTACTGGATAGGTTTTTTATTATTCTTGTAACACGTAGATCTAATAATATATATATTTTTTACATATAGATTCAAATATTACATCCGATATTTTTTTAAACGTGAATAATTTTATAAAAAACACCTATATCACAGGCTGACATTTGAATGTATTGAGCCTATAAGTGGTCTCGTATCCAAATCAACCGGTCTCATATTTTTATATATGATTAATTGTTTTTTTGCACTTCTTCGCTGGCATGGATATGGACATTTTAATTGACACGATGGGAAATAAATTTTTTAGACGCATAAATTTTAAACTCTCCAGACATGTGTTAATATGTTGCAAATCTAAAGATATTATGCTCTTACTTCAGTTGAAAAGTAACCTATATATTAAATAAAGTCATGAATCTATTCACACGTGATTGAGAAATTAACATCAAGTACTTACTCTTTATGTTATTATTACTCCACGTAAACAAACCCGCGGGTGATAATTTAAACTTTACTCCGTTACATGAACAATATACAAGCTAAACCATATTAGTGAAAATAGATCCACTTCATACAACAAAGTGAACAAAAATGATCTGTAAACAAAAAGAATTCATATTTTTGATCACATTAACGATATTGGAGTCATGTCTGAAACCAAGGGGTATAGGAAAATTTTCGTGGGAATAATTCCTTAAGAAGGTGATATTTCATGCAATATCTGCTTCCTAAATGTATTGAAAACATTTGTGTTACACCTCAACATTTTCCCATGACAAATGACTTTTATTTTTTCGGATTTTTAATAAATATAAAACTATTTTCTTATCATGTCAATTATCTCAAAATCTAACAACATATCTTAAAAGTTTGTTTTTCTGTATTGAAATCGTGATTACGGATGTAAGCAAAAATATGGGTTTAATAAAGATTAAAATTAACGCCAAATATATTCAAAATCTGGGTTTTAAAAGTAAAAAATTTAGTCAATTATCCATCAATTAATGTTATGTCAAAATCTTTGTACCCCCTACAATCGTATACGGTTATACCATTATTAAATATTGTTTTTATCCCTTAGTCATTCATGATTTAAAATTAATTTTATAGTCTCAATAAAAGCACTTTCATATTTTTTCATCGGCATTATAAGTGGGTCTGAAAAATTATGGCTGCTAGCGAAGGCCCCTGTTATTGGGATTCAGCGATTGGTTACAGAATTATTAGGTAATAAACAAACGAATTTTTGGATTTATGATATTAGTAGGAACAAAATGGTAATAAATATGGACTACGAATTTAAGAATATGTACAGACACGTTTTTACTTTACATAAAGTTGTAGATATAAGAGATGTTAGCTATTAGGCATCAGCCGTCTTTCTTATTCAAATGACATTTCACCGCTTTCAAGGCCCGTTGAAATATGTACAATATACAAATACAATTCAGCGCCTCATCATATCACTTGACGTGTACATTCACGGAGTTTATTCATATTGTTTTCGGAGCGCGCGCCTCGAAACTCCATTCATTCGCAGTGTTGTGGTACAGCCGGCAAAGTTCAATAATTCTCATTTGCTTGAGTGCGTACTCCACTAAATTAATATTTCATATTTTCTGTCAGCGTATATACATAATATGTTGTATTTATTCAGTGTTGTGTAAGTCTTTATACTGGTTTGCTTTTAATATCGAAGTACTTATATATATTGGATATGTATTGATCTTAAATATTTTTGTGATATTCGGTGTTTGGTGTTTCAAATTACACATTTGGCATAGTTAAAAACGTTAATAACTAAAAGTTACGCTTAAAAAATAAGTGTACCTCTTGTAAATAGCGGAAAACGCTTTCAAGGTTTTCATGTCGAAAATCAATCGAAAGCTTACGAAAATTCAATTTCAAACATATGCAATTTTGTTTAAATAAATTTCCAAAAAATGCTGAAAAAGTGTTACATCCCCTGATGATTTCAAAAACTATCTATAAAAAAATATGTTATATATTAGTGAGGTCCATGTTGACAATAAAATATCGTGTTATCTGATATTGTCTTTATTGCAAATAATTTCATTATTTATCAAATTTGAAATTAAGATAAGAGACAAACTAAGAGGATTCTGCAAATCATACTGAAATAAAACATAAGGCAAGTATATGTTGACAGTATCGTCACGCATTTCAAAGCAGTCAACACGAGTCCTAATAAAGAAAAAAGATAGTATTTTTAAGACAAAACCTATTGAACGCATATTTTGTCTAAACGGTTTCGTTTTGTCTTTTGACAAGTTACTTAAGCAGGCTTATTGGTGACTTTAGTAGAATATTCTGCAGAAACCATTGACTAGTCTGTTTTGGAAATCGACTAGTCTGTTTTGGCTTCTTTAACTAAGTGATCTATTTTTATGTTCCTTAGTATTCAAACAAACAAAAATGTTTAATACTGGTTACTTGCGGATTATAAATTCTTCGTTTTTAATATCAGCAATATACTTTACTTTTATCCATTGAAGCAAAGGAAAAATAAGTACCTTTAATTAAAAAATACATTGTCAAATTATATATTGTACTGTTGTGAAGTAACATTAATAAAATAACAAAAATTAAATTAGCCCTTAATTTCGTTATTAAATCATTTTTCTTTAATTATGAAGTAAACCGAAGAAGTACGAAGGACTGAACCTTTTACGCGACTGGTCACCCCACTAGTTTGTAATCACTTACCGAACATTCGATTAGACTGCCAGTTAGTGAAAACTTTAGCTTCTCTAATAAATACAGAATATTATAATTTCTTCTTATATATTGATACCATTTAATTATGTTATATCTTTTTATTCAAAAGCAAAAAGATTATTTGACAAAGTGGTTTTAAATTTTAAATGAATTCAATTCTAAAGAAAGTTTTGAACAGAGTGTTGTTTAGGAAATTTTGTAATAAACAATATTTAGATCGTATATATATATATATATATATATATATATATATATATATATATATATATATATATACATATATACATATATATATATATATATATAAATATATATATATATATATATATATATATATATATATATATATAGTTCTTCCTAAATGTGTATAAAGAAAAAGAATCATAATGAGTTACGGTAAGTCTAATATAAAAATTTTAAAAGAGTTTCCAACTCGTAAATATTAGAACCTAGGATTTAGTCGCATTAATAAATATTACAATTTTTGGCTATTAGAAAAAAAAACTGAAAAAAAACTAATGTGCAGTACATTGGTGTCAAAAAAGAAAAGTACTATAAATCTCTTGTCAGGGACAACAAATCGTATGTTAGTCAAAAACTTCCGTTATTGGGAGCTTTATAAAATATTAGAATATTACATGTCTCCAAATGATAATATTATAGATCACAAAGGTACCTGTTAATTTCAATTCTCCTGAATCCAAGTTAGTTTCTAAATATTTCCAATGTCACCAAAGAGTATTTGGGGATTCAAAGACATGTAAAGAAAAATATAATTTCACAATTTTGCCATTGTAAAGAAATAGAGGAAAAATTCCGAACCGCATTTAAATGACATTAATTTTCCTTGTTTTCTTTTCAATTATTATTCTGACATTAGTATTCTGACGGAAAAGACTAGAAAGCACTCTAATCTGACATATGTGAAAGCGTATGTAAGAAAAAGAAACATATATAATTACAAGTTCCATACATTAATCTTTCCTCTATCCTTTAACTGTGCTTATAACGTAATTCGTAGATACACATACTCTCTTCTCTTTCAGAACCTTCACAGTAATTAACTCAAATTATTTATTAAAACCACTCAAAGAGCCCGTCAAACCTAACCTAACCTTTACTTTGCTCACGGTAGGCGCTCATCTGTATTCACACAAAATATAAGACGGGTTCCAGCGGTAAATAAATGTAAAGCTGCGGGCACACATGCGACTTGTGGCTAATTACGAGGGTTAGGCTCGAGTACAATGGTGGTGCTTACAGCCCTTGGATTAGAATGGATTACTGAGTACAGACATGTGGGAATGCAGGAAGGTATAGAGAAATATTTATTCCACGTTCGTGTATATGTCTTCATATATACCGAGTGTATTATGTATATATGTATATGCATACACACGTGCACAAATGGAATTAAATTTAGTACTAGACAGTGTCTTATTAATATACATATATACACATACTTATATATACACACACACACACACAAACATATATATATATATATATATATATATATATATATGTATGTATATATATATATATATATATATATATAAATATATATATATATATACATATATATATACATATACATATATATATATACATATTCAGCTATTTTTATCCTTACTTCAAATTTAGGTTTTCAAAGAGAAATTTAGAACCCAACGATTTTTTTGGCCAACCCAACAATTATGTTGCCTCTCACAAAAACTTATGTAAATTGAACGCGTTTATACCAATTTTTATATTTCGCAGCACTAAATCATAACGACTCTAATATTGCGAATTGTTATCACCTGACAATAAGACAGATTTAAAAGAAATATAAATTTTTATATTAGGAAATCCATTTATATAGTGTGCCTCATTTTTTTTTAAATATAAAAGAGGTAAATTTTCGAAGAATGTTCGTAACTAATTTTTTTTTGGAATTATTTTTTACTATCAACCAACACTTAATATATAAGTAATACTATTATATATATATATATATATATATATATATTGACCCTGCCCATAAATTAGGCGTACAAAAACGTACGAAATAAATAGTGTGCAGGCACACCATATGAACTTTGTTCATCTACAGCAGCCCTTACCAGCGGCCGTGTTTTAACATACTGGTAGAATTTTAGGAGAAAACACAGTAAAACTCAATATCATGCTCATTCTGAAAATCCAAAAACACCTATCACAACGAAAATAAGACCAAACGTTTGACATTCTATGCAGTCGAACATATTAAATAAATCCTCATTGTTAAGAAATAATAAATATTTTTATTGTTTAAAAAATTGAGTCGGTACTAAACGATAGAAATAATAGGACGTATCCCAGATGTGAGTGAGACAAATATCTTGTAGATCTAAATTTCCTAATATTACATATAGTAGGCGTAAGAGAACTACTTTTTTAAAATACCTACTAACACCTTACAAGCACCAATAAAGCCCAACAAAAGGTCTTTTATAGCCCACCGTGACTAATAAGCTCTGATTTCAATATTCTCAACTTTCGTTCAGATTATAAAATAAAAGTAAAATAGGAAATGATTCCATCACTTTTTTGACTTTCGTATTCACTTTTCCGAGATTGTGGTTGGAAAAATTTACAATATACTTTTTCTTACACTTCATGTATATAAATTACAAATGTATTTTGTAAAAATTAGTCTTATAAGTGCGAGAATAATTTTTTTTAATTAGTTTATTTATGTATAGAAATTTTGTTTTTATACCATATTAATGTTTCCTAATTTAATTATTTAATTTAATAAAGACTATATTTTTACCTCACCATCAACAAGCTCCCCCAATCCGCTGCTGGACATGGACCTCCCCGCTTCACTTATCATTGGAGGTAATGTCCATAATCAACACGCTGGTCGGATTAGACTAGGTAGCCTTGCACACCAGAGTCGCTGCTGCCCGCCACTGGTGATTGACCTTTAGCTATCACGTACATTACTCCAACTCCGTTCAACTAGCGACCGGCAATCGATCTCGGGACCCCGCAATACGCCACGCCGTCAAGGTCATGGACCCTGCATTCAACCCAACACACCACAGCGTTGATTTTATATCACGTTTACGTGTAAATGCATTTAAAATTAGTCACATAGTTTCTGAAAACACTCGGGAGTCCAGATAATATAAACGAATATAGAACTCCTGGTAGCACAATCATTTTCAATGTCAATTTTTTAATAATTAATACCTGATATCAACAAAGAAAATTCTAATTACAAACAAAATAGCACCTCTGAATATCTACCTACTTTAATTTCATATCATATCGCACTAAAAACTCAATTATGATTCAGTAAACCAATCCATCGAAATTAATTATATGCTTCGTAAATTGGTGGAATGATAATAGTTTAGGAAATTGACAGACGCATTTTCTCTGTGCAGATAAAATAAATAAGCGCATAGCACAACAAAAAAGAAAGGTCATTTCAAAATTACACAATTGAAACTTTCAACCATTACCGACAAGACAAACTTTAAGTTTGCTCATAAATTTAGTATTATTGAATCCATAAAACAATGGCATTAATTTTTTTTAACGCAAGACAATGTTCTGCACAATGCATTCAAACAACAATCTCTGATCTCAGCACACATTGCATCGCTTTTTCTAATATTTTAATTAGTTTCTTAAAAAGCAATGACAATACAAATGGGGAATTAATTACGGTGAATGTAGAAATCGAATAAAATAAACTCGGTGACTTGCGAATCGTTTTAAAATGGAAAATAAATTATTTCATTACAAAGCACAGATTTAATTTGTTTTCTCTAAACAGATTTTAATACGAGCATTGTGGGAAATTACGTGATAACAACGCATCAGTGGCATTGTATATAGAGACTATATTTAATATTTTAATTTTGAAATCCTAAATGCCGTTTAGGATAAAAGAATGCATACATTATCCACCCATTTCTTACGATTTTTTTTTGGAGTAAATACTTCTTTAGCTCACCTCGGCCAACATTTATTGTACTGTTGAACGAGACAAACGACCGAGTTTTTTCTGCTTTGACCAGCGAGTCATTGGCGCAGCATTAAAGGATTGGATTGTATACGGAACGCATTAAAGCGTTGGATTGTATTGAAATCTGAGTTCAAATTTCTGCTCTCCTGAGCTCAGGGCATACTAATTAAATAAAGTCCACATATAATGACGACATATTTTCTCTTTAGAAAAATACATTTATTTATTATGTGGTTTATTTTTAATTAATTACATAACCTTTTTAAATTATTTGTACACTATATATCATATTTATTATGATATTATTTATTTAATAAATTTTATTAAATCCTGTAATGAAAACTTTCCACATAATCACTACGATGATATCGGTTGCCAAAGTTTTCATTTTTAGCGTGTGGTCTTAAGCACATCCCTTTTTAAGTTACTATTAACGTAATTATACTTTGTAATGATAGGATTTTCATCTTAATATACAAATAAATGCGATTCATTACAAAAATAATGCTTACTAGTAAAAAATACAATACATTTAATACCCAAGTCAACAAAATATGTTTTGAAAACGATTATAGCTTTTTAAATTATTGTATAATATGTTCACGGTTACGATACACATACAAGAATTTTTGTTGAAATCAAGTTCTATGGTTGCAATTTGCAGTTTATTTTAATAATAATACAAACCAAACAATTTGTTTTAAATACAGAAATGTATGGCATATTCCCAAGGTGAAAGATTTATTTAATAGAATGCCAGTGATATGCTATTAATGTCAGTTATAGAACATGTGTTTTAAAGGAAGAGGACTTGCTGATGAGAATGACAATTTTGCGTTATTATACGCTTATATCATTCCGTTTAAAATATTATTCAAAAGTCCCTATTTTATATTTCTCTGAACACTTATTTATAAGGAAATAAAATAGGATTTTTCAATTCACTACTGTTACGGTCAAATTTAGAAACAGACTTTCGCATTTATGATATCAATTGCGATTAACACTACTGATGACATAATTTTATCATTTTTGTCATACTTTATCAATAAGTACTAAATTATGCAATTTCAAAAGTTGTATCATGTCTTTGTAGATTGCGTTATTCTACGCCAGATAATCCATATGTCTTTATGTATATCGAAGTGGACAAACTACAAAATACAGGTGTTGGCTTTTATTTGCTAACTTTTATCTGTGAAGGACTAGATTCTTAAATGTCAATTAAATTCAATTTTATGTAGTAGCTGTACTGACGCGGCTTAACGTATTTCAATTTAAATAGAGGTTTAATAAAAACGTTAATATATGGCGTTCGTAACACCATATCAATATATTAACATAAAGCTTTCTAAAAATGCTAATAAATGGTGCTAGCAGTACCAATATCGTAAACTCACCGAATGATTTCGTCTTTCTTACATGTGTAATATCCAGGTTAAAAATATTCCATATGTTGCTCGAAGGTATGAGCTATTACTCCATTGAGTTTCATCAAAATCCATGTTGTAAATTTTGCGTGATTAAAGAACAAAATTAACGTACAGAGAGAGACAGACAAAAATTCTAAGAACAGGTTTTCAGGGTTTTGGTATCCCTATCTATGCTAGTTTAATCACCTTTATAAAATGTTTTCTTTGTACAGTGTTCACTTTGTTACAATTTTATTATGTGTATGGACTTATGTTAACTTATCAATTTCGTAGCTCATTAACATCAATTTCGTAGCTCATTTCTCGTTAACTTATCAATTTCGTAGCTCATTTCCTCTCCTTTTTTGAAAATACCTTAAGAATCGATAATATTAAAATTTATGCTCAATCATATTACAATATTTATCACAGAAACACATCTAATTAAATATTTTTTCGTCTTGTATTTTATTTTTTTATAATTTTTTCTTCCTTTTCTTATAGTTGTATATCACAACCAATGTGTAGAATACCTTATTCTAAAGTAATGAAAAGAAGATAGTGAAAATGAAGTTTGGAGGAATTAGGGGAGAATCAAAACTGGAAAAAATAATTTTTAAACACTTTCACCAGACCGAAAGGTTGACGAAGATACGTCTTCAATTAATAGGCGTATCTTCCACTCTTTCATTCTTGATAATGAATAATTGTACTTACCTAATACAATTTTAAATGTTTACTAGTTAACGCTTTAATAATATTTACTGAGAAATTTTAATGTGTTATGACTATCTATTATAATACTATAATGTGTATACCAAATGATAATCTAAACACGACGTTTATTCGAATTGAGCATTTTTCCATATACGTCAGCTTTCCAAAATAACTTAATATAATATTTTAAAAAATGTAATTATACAAACGATTTTACGGTACAACAAGAAAGGAATATCGAGATGATACACTTATATTTCTTCTGAAAAACATTACATATTGATAAAAAAATATTGAAAGAATCTCAGTATACATCGCAGCTTAAAATAAGAGCTTTTTGTCGATTCTTCTAATATATGGTCTAGAAACTAGATAAAAACAAAATAAGTTCAAATATTCAACCACTGAGAATACGGTTTTATTGGCGTGAATTGACTACACCCAAGCCTTCATATAGGAAAAAAATCTCTGTGTTATGAAAGTTATTATGGCCCTGAGAGAACATGTAAAGAAACTTTGTTTGCCTTAGATACAGAAGAAGAAAAAAATTATTACAAAGATCGAGAAATACTCAAAATATTTAATTTAATTTAGAGTATTTATTGATGTTTTTATAAATAGTAAAGAATCGGCCTTATTAATTGATTTAAATTAAAAAATATGCTCATAAAAATGGTGGATTTTTAAAATTTCACCTTGTTCATAACAAATCAGAACATCTAAATTTAAAATCATAAACTTAAACTAAATATTAGTTTAAGTGACTGAGTGACACTTGAAAAATATTTTCCTGTTCAAAACTTCCACACATTTTCCCATCAAAAACACATAAAGTAGCTAAAGCCAAATAATAAAGCTGAAGATGTAATAAAATTCAGGTGACTAACAAGAATAACGGATTTTCAACTAGCACTGTAATCAATTTTTAGAAATTTTAAAAACTTTTATATAATTTATATTATTTCAAATAACATATACCTTTCTATATAGACCTAAATGCCAATGTATATTATAATCATAAAGGAAAGATTTCAGTGAGCTTTAAAATTTATACAAAGGCTATATAAGTGATATTGTGTACGTCTAGTGTATTATATGTTCCCCGCATAAATAAAATAAAACACTATTGGAATTTTATAAAGAAACAATTAAGAGTATAATTTACAGTCTAAAAATAAAGCTTAAAGCTGACACAGCCGAGAGCTTAACGCAAAGAAACACCCGCGTAAACTAACGAAAGCTCCGTTGACAGTCCCCGCAAAACGACGCCGAGCCGTTTCTGGTAATCTCCTTATTTATTAATGTCACAAGTTTACGTTAAATTACGTAAGTAATTAAAGAGAGGCGAGTGTAGGAAGACTTAGCCGCGTAGAATAATTATTGTTACATGTCCCGTGCGGTACATTACGGTTGAGCGTTGCTCAGAAGTTGCCACCTAAGCTGTTTCAGTGACAAATTACTTTTTTGTTAGCCTAGGAAATGTCTAAGTGTTAAACTATAAAAGTTTATTGAATCACTGTGTTTTGTTTATTGCAGTATTTATACATATATATATATATATATATATATATATATATATATATATATATATATATATATAAACGAAAACAAATAAATAAAATGGAAAAGTGCCTTTTGTATAAATGTAATAATGCATTCAAATCAGACGAATTAATCAACGAAAAAAAAAATAGTAAAAGGGGTAATAAGAGGTAAATAGAAAAAAGTAATTACTGGCGAAAAGTAAAATTTTCATAGGTCACGTCTCTAGTGAATAGATATTTCTATGTACCCATTAGAGGAAACCCAATTATATACTTTAAATAGCTTTAATTGAACTTTCTTTTTTGAATGAATGGCTTGGGTGTAGACATTTCGCCCACTTCCCAATAGGTTAGGGACTTGAAACTTGGTACACATATTTGTTTTTGGTGACAACACACGATGACTTACCCGCCTTTTGTTTCTACCATCAAATCCCAATGGAGTCAGGTACTGATTATAGAGATGCAAGGTGGCCAAAGTATACTTAAGGGTTAATAATTGATCCATCTAGTTTGAGCTTGCCTTTCCTTTTGTTACTTAAATTTCAACACACTTAAAAAAATGATTAATACTATATTTTAATTGTATTAATTGTTTGTTAAATATTTATTCATTTTTAGTTACGCTTCCGACGTTTCGTAAATGTTTATCTGTTTTTTTTTCATAAGATTGCAATAAAATTTATAATACATGGACTATTTCTAAAAGCATTTACATAAAAGTTACATAAAAATTTTACATGAAAGTTAAAAATGTTAGGAAAAATCTATTTAGATTAAAAAAGAAACACGGTAAAAAAATTGTCTATGAATGATAACGATATTTAAATACATAAACATTTAATTGACTTTAAATACTTAAAAAATTTATGGATTTTGAGTAATTAAAAAATTTTAAAAACTGACAAAGTTCAATTAGAAATTTTTGTTAATTATGTTTCATTTAAACTTTGTACACTAATACAAATATGCCAATATTTTTAATGTAGTATCCTTTCATTTATCACACTCCGATAAAGAAAATTAATGCAAATGCAGAGTTTTAATAAAAAAATCATCCTTGCTGTTATATTACTAATCTAGTGTTTAATGTCCCAAAGTAAGTACCCTACATAAAAAAAAGCACAGAAACCTAACAAACTGCTCATAAATAATTGAAAAAAAATTTGAAATTTTGTGTGGGCCCATTTCATTTTTAAATGTTGAAATTAGAATACATAAAAATACAAACTGTAACTTAAATCTATTTCAGTTCCCTATTATTATTTTAGTTCCCCAAGTCCTAAGAACCTGAAATCGTCTATGTATGTAATGAATCTAACATCTTCAAAATCTTTGTCAGAAAAAAATATTCGAAAAGTTTCTCCTTTTAATTATAATTAGAAGAGCAATGAAAAATTATGAGGAATAAGAACACTCTCATGATCCCCTAGTGTAAAATAATATTTTATAAATAATTTGTTACTGCAAAAAACAACAAACAAATTTGTTACTGCACATTATTGTACCTTATATATTTAAAAGTAACACCATAAATATTTAATATATATGATTATATATAATTTATTTAAAATAGCATATGCTCTTAAATATATACTTCCCAGAAAGAATATTTTAAATATATAAAAACAATTTTCTAAATAAAAATTCTTAAAAAGCAAGATATACACATTAATTTTACATACGTAAAAGCTCTAAAATTTTTTTTGAACAAGGTTTTATTTAATTCATTTCCAGACCATAAAATTCAATAATTCCTCCGATTATTTGTAACTTGTCACTTCAAATAATATAAATTTCCAAGTACATGGACTTTAACTCATAAAAGTTAGTATCTATATTGAAATATTCATTATATCAAAAAATATATTTTATAAGTCTATACAATTGTCAAAAATCCAATTTTTTAAAAAAAGTAAAATATTTGCGCACTAATGTTTCCATTGAACAATTTTAAGAATATAATATTAATTTTTCCATTATTATCTTGTATTAATATCCAAAATTTAAATTTTCTGCAGTAAGCCAATAAATAAAAACTTCTGAGGGAAACTTTTATTTCTTAAATTACCAATTTTACGTAACATTGAACTCTTATATTTATCACAGTAACACCCAAATTCATGGTTGTCCATAAACAGGCAACAAAAGAATAGATAATATAAAAAATTATCTGACCGTATACAAAATATAATTTCAAAAAGTTTCGAAAATATACGCTTAATAAAAAATACTGCTTAAAAATAGCAACGTCCAAAACTTGTCTATTTTCCAAGAAAATATGAAATAAAAATAAATCGGAATTGTGTCCCACATGTTTACCGATACATAATTTTCATGATAGATTTTCACGAAAAATTTTATAGTCTTCTAAAAAACTTCAAGAAATAAAATAATTGTGAGGTTTCCAGTTTTACCGTTGTACAAAGTTCAATGGTAAAACCCGAAATAAATATGACACTGGATATATAATCATAAAGAAATTTATTACTATTAAATAACCAAAAATACGAACGTTAACTAATGAACCGATGCTTATCTTCGCAGAATATCAACATTTCCAGGATACGGGCAAATTTCATTTTCCGATTCAACGAACTGATGTAATGAAATTAGTAATGTTAGAGAGTGAATGATCAACCATTCACCTAAGAACTTCGCTGACTGAAGAATAAAGATGATGTTAAGATAGCGGAGTCTACATTATGTTCATATTAATTGTTTTAAAGGAAATGTAAAATTATGATAAATAATGTAATTGATGGTAATTCATTCCTTTATACTTTATAAATAAAATATTTATAGTGTTACTTTTAAATTTATAAGGCACAAAAACAAGCAATTTTTTCCATTAACGAATTATTCAAAATATATTATTTCACACTGAGGGATAATGCGAGATTTATTTTCTTACAGACGTTATTTGATTGAAGAAAATGTTACTGATAAAAATACAGCACTACATTAGACATTAATACAGACAATATCAAGCTACGTTATTCAGAGACAGCAAACAAATATTATAAGCTAATAATAATTCTACTAAAACAATACACATTTCAACGCTAATTCGTCGTCAATATGGCTATATAGTACTCGAAAGAAATACTGGATCAGGTATGATATAAACAATATTTGTTTGCAATGTACACTATACTTTTTCATTCCCAATTATTTTATAAAGATAGAATTGCTATTTCCCTTATTATCTTCTGTAAATACCATAAACTGCATTTTTTATTTTTACCATCAGCAAATAAATAAAAACTTCTGAGGAAAACCATTATTTTTTTTAATTACAAAATGTACATCACATTCAACTTTTATATGTAAGACAGTAACATTCAAATTCATTATTTATCATTATTTATTGAAAATGAAGAGATAATGAAAATATTGTCCTACCGTATATGCAATATGTAATTTCAAAAATGACATTGGAAAAAAAACAAGCTGATAACATATATAAATTATGCACGTTTAAAAAACAACAAAAAAACGGAAATAAATTCAAAGCCACACAAAATTTCTGAAATTGTTTCCTGTTTGCTGTAAATAAAATTATCATTTAGGTTACTATGGTACTTTCATCTTTTAAGTTATAATGGTATTAAGTATGTTATGGTACTTTTTAGTAAGGTTTTAACAAAGAAAGACACGCGTGTATATTAAATTAAAGAAAACGGTTTTCGTTTGAATTTCGACAAGGTATATTTAAAAAGTAGATAAATTAATTGCTAAATTTCACCTACAGTTTTTTAAAGCTCTCATTTTACAAATTCTTAAATTTAATAAATGATCTTATATTAAAGAAATAACGAAACTTTTATAAATATAAATTTAATTCGTTTACTAATCAAGGTAGTAAAAAAATAAACCTTCGAAACGACTTCATCTGACTTAACCAATCACTTCATTGTGCAAGCTCAACGCATGTGTAACTATTTAACAGATTGAAAAAAATCTCGTTTTTGTGAGCCACACTCAATATAACGTGCCAAAGATCTTTGACTCAATTGAATACAAAAATTATCGGAAATTTTGACAATATTTTTCGAACGTATTAGATTCGTCGCAATTTCAGTTTTTAACATATTTTATTTCCTATCTAAAATAGCTGAGTTTTTGACAGATAAGTTTGTTATAAAATAAATACAATAATCTGTCATATTTTATTATTCTTGCACAACAGTAGTCGGCACAAGAGCAGCAAATAAAATATAATCACCGCTCATTTTTTTGCTCAGCCACAACTGTAGATGCCACATTAACGATCTATCTCATCGAAGCACTCTTTTCTTGATACATGAGAAATTAAAATCATTTTATACATTTGATTTTTTCCGCAATTCTTTTGGACTTTCCAATTTGCAATATTTCTTTTTTTGTAATTTCGAATGGTTCCAACTCTTATTAACTATTTTCCGGGAAGTTGTTTAGCTGTCTAATATAACTACTAATTTTTGAGCGTTTGAGAAGAACGTCTTTTTAACGTCCTATTATTTTTGAGCTTAACTTTTTTACCAATGACGAAAATTGGTTCACAAAATTTTTCCTGACAATAGCAAGCTTATTATAATCAAGTTGCAAGAACTTTCTAATTATTGATCAACACACACTTGTAAATTATGCGTATAAAGTATTTTCGGCTCAAAAAGTATTTGATTTTCAATTATTATTATCTTAATATTTTCTTTCCGAGTCGTTGTTACGAATCTCATTCTCTTCGTCGAATGCAGGAAGTAACACAGTCTAGATATTGCACTTGAATCTCATTATCTTCATCTAATGTAAGGAGTAACACAATCTGGATATTGCAGTCGAATTTTAGTATATTCCTCTAACGCAAAAATTGACACAACATGGATATTGCATTCGAATCTCGTTATCTTTTTCTAACGCGGGAAGTAACGCAGTCTAGATATTGCACTCGAGTTTCATTATCTTGCTCTAACGCAAGAAGTAAATCTTGATATTGCACTCGAATCTCATCATCTTCCTCTAAGGCAAAAAGTAACACAATCCGGATATTTTGCTCGTTCTTTTCCTGATTTTTCTGAAATAATGAGTAAATAAAATTATTTTAGAAGATGGGCACAATAAAAATTTACCTAAAAAGTTAACATCGTACTTTGATTTTTCGGCTCTTACAGACTGACAACACATTAAAAGACCATGCAGTGCACTATACGGATTATTATTGGTCAATATTGCGCAACTATTTCAAGGAACATAAAAAAAGCCATGGCAGAACGTCAAAATGTAACATAAAAAAACTTATGGAAATTTTTCAATAAGTATCACCGAATCCAAATCCGCCTTTACGGTAAAATAAATCTGAATACCTAATAGAAATAATTCATATAATTTGGCTACAAAACGAGATAAACACGTCTACGATCTATACAGTTTTAACACGCAAGGAACTGGAACTTCCATGTTGAAATGACATTTAAAATTACTAATTACTCTGAAATATGACAATCTCATAAAAATTACTGTTTCTTGATCGAACTTTAAATTTTCACATAGAGTGCAATCAAAGAAATTCAAATAATATTAACATACACATTTAAGAATATCGTTATTGAATAGTATAGAAACGCTCTCAGTGAAGAAGAAAAGTCATACAGTAGAGTGGAACTTCAGAAGTATATCCTTCACTATGAAAGCGTGCCTTTACATGAGACAACGGATTTTATATCAGTTTTAAAGATTATATTCTTGTAGTAAGTAGAAGTTGTATACTTTATGTGTTAGTTCAAAACAGCTTAAGGTCGATAATATTTTCTTCAGCGTTTGAAACTCGTCTGGAGCCGAAAAATATTACCCTTTCCTTATCTTCTAACTCTCCTGTTCGCACTAGTAATTTATCATGAATCCAAAAAATATTTTGGTCATAATTATACTTTTAAATTTATCAGGGGATCTGTATACAAATACACATAACTCAATACCTAACCTGAATGTACCTTTCATGTACATTACAAAAAGTAAAGTTAACCACCATTAATGGTTTGAAAAAAACTATCTCATTTCTTTTTTAGTCAAATTAATTAAATTTAATCAAAGAACACTTTTCAATTGACACAATAAGTTAACTAACACCAGTCCTATTGAATTTCAATTAAACATATCTATCACTAGCTGTCACACAAAATATTATTTACCTTCTCTGTTACTCGTCCCCTTCAGGATCAAGTATTGATACTCCTTAAAACCAATAAGACTTGGTAAACAAAAGTAGTTCGAAACCCGCATTTCAAAACAAAGGTGAACAAATAAACCTGTGTTTTCTACTTGTTAAAGTCACTTTATTTCAATGTTTGATTGGAGTGACTTAAATATTTTGTCACCTTGGTTTATAAACTTATTTAATTATTGTATATATATATATATATATATATATATATATATATATATATGTGTGTGTGTGTATGTGTATTTATCTCAGCAGTGCTATTAAACTAAAGTTTGGTTTATGTTAATAATAATAATATGGTGGCTAATTTCCCAGTAGGTTTCGTAACTGCAATAATAATTAAGTACTTTATATCACAACAATAATATTATTTAAAGACAATAATTATTTGTTAATAAATTTCGGTACAATGTTGAGACAAAATAATTTAGAAAGAATCGTGTTTGTAACTTTGCTTTAGGTAAATTTCTTCTTGTTAAAATCACCATTGGTGTAAAAATCATTGTTACAAGAATAAGTACAAATATTGACTCAAAATCTTGATCTCAAAACTCCAATTAAATCTAAAGTAGCAACGTGCCGCCACTTTGACTATACACGAAAAAATCTTTCTCATTGAAGTTTGCTACAAATTGCGTCACACAGTTAAAAAAAAAACGAAAAATCAAAATACTACTAATTAAAATATATCCAACAAAAATTCAATTTATTCTCAATGTTTTTTTTTATTACAGCGAAAAGAAAATTGAAAACGCTAAAATTTAAACGCAAAATTGAAAACGCTATTCTATTTTAACTTATACGCCCGTAATACTTAAGGCATTTCCATTTAATATTATTCAATTTAATAAAAATTCCTTTGAAAATTAGTTTATTTAATTCTATATTTTCGTATATTCATGAACGAAACCTTCCTAATTATTTAATTTTTACGTCAATAAAATCCCAATTCAATAGTGAATTTTTGGAAAACTTAAAAATATCTATCTCTGGTATATTGTATGTCATTTTCCTTAATAATATAAATGTTATTCGTACTCAAAATAACGTAATTTACCTTTCCGGCTGTCATAGGCGTTTGACCATCGGAAGAATATAAAACCAATGTTTTTAAAATAAATATTTTAGTAGCAATGGCGACTCTGATCAAATTTTAATATAAACATAATAAATGTACGATTTACAGGAAGAGCAACTTTGGAAAAAATAATAATTTTTCAATATTCCGTTACTCTCTCTCAGTCACCTGACAAATATATATATATATATATATGTGTGTGTGTGTGTATGTGTGTGTGTGTGTATCCGAACCGTATCTTTTGATCCTGACTAGCAATTTTCCGTAAAAGTCAAAATTCCCTACGTAATTTACAACAGTCTTTTACATATAGTGAGTTTGGTAAGACATTTTAGAATTCACCTGGTATCAGAATACAGTAAGATGAGACAAATATCGGTTCATACATAAAAACTTTATTTCAAATGTAACGCACGTATTTAAAATATACACAATTATGTTGTAATTTCCCACGTGCACGACCAAATCACGAGCAAGAATAAAATAAATAATTTTACAAACCTCCCACTTAAACTCGCAATTGGTATGCATATTCCATACCAGAGCCATAGAGACAACGGGTCCGATAAAAGAAAGTACGACGGTGGTGGAACACATTACGTGAAACCTTTTCGAAACCTTTTTTTTATCTCTAAAGAAAATTTTAGGAAAAACCACAAGCCAAAGGGACCGAAGACGATAGCGAAACAATTTATAATCTGCTTTAATGGAGTTTTCTATTTCACCTGGGTCACCCTCTGAAATGGATGTCGCTTGATTCTTGTTCAAATTAAACCACCGATATTGAGATAATTTATAGAGGACACGAAAAGATTTAGAGATATGTAGGAAAACCGGAAAGTAAATTTACATCTCGAGTTTAAATGAAGCGATCCGGAAAAAAACGTGATTGCGGACAAAAAAGTATTATGATTTATGAAGCTTTGTAAATATATATTTTCAAAAAAGTAGATATATACTCATCAACCTAAACCGTTTTACTATATGAAACGTACGTGGGGGAAAGACTGAGGAAAAATATGCGAATGAATGAAATAAGTTGGAAAGAAATAGAATAATGGGGAAGACAGGGATGAGTCAATTCGTGGATGCTAACGTACCTTACAATTCCATCTGTTTAATAATGTAGAAAAACGGAAGATATTCAACGAAAATTTAATTGTGGAAGCAAGAAATATCAATCAGAATAAAATAACCATAGGTCCCGTACTCGCTACTAACCTTTTGTATATATAAGAAAGTTATAAATAAATATCTAAAAACATATCCTTTTGAGAATAAACTTTAATAATTAAACATTAATTTTTTAAATGTAAAATATTTTATGACAATATACCGAAAATGTATTTTTGCACAATATGAGCTGGACTCCCACACTAAACTCCGCAAAAGCGTGGGAATCTAGAATTTGTAGGTTGTGAGCATATCTGAAGTGGAATAATATTATGTGAACTAATCAAACAACGGAAGTTTTGGAGTTATATGTCAGGTACAACCTTTTGTTCCTACGCTTTTGTGGCGTAGAAGTTTCAAGAAGTATACGTGGGTGTATGACCTAATTACATTGTGATTTTTGCTAATGTTTGCAATCAAATTAACATTTATCATCACTTTGAACAGTTATGAATCTGTTAGGAAAACGCTTACTTATTAGTTTAATGTAAACATGTAAAAAGTTAATTCAACATTTTTGCGCATACGTCCTTATTGGTCTACGCGCTGATGTATTGGTCTACGCGCTGATTTCAAAATGATTTATTGTATGGCTAAACATACAGATTAACTTTCAGTTATAAAACTGGGAATAAGGAAAATATTGTAATGTCAGTATATTAAACATTAATATCTATAACGTTCATCTGTCCTAAGGACGATGATATATTTTAATTTCTAGATATTATCAACTTTTAATTAATACCCACGCAGCTATAATTACATTTTATATTACGCTACAGTACCCAAATACATTAATTATGATTTTTGGGTATCAAAAATTGCAACAAAGTAATGTCACCTGAGAATAACGTGGACCTTGAGTCTAATTAAATTACGTTAGGTTGGGTCTATATGAAAGAAAATATACCACAAAAACCACAAAAATATTTTAATTTTTAGTTACTGATATTGTTGATAAAAAAATTATAATATTGATAAGAAATTATTTTTTTAATGAAATAACACAATTTCATTTGTCAATATATATCCCCAAAGATTCATTGATCTTTCGTAACACTTGACTGAAGGAAATCGTTGTCGTGCGTTTCTTTTTTTTTACAAAATAAAACCTAATCATTAACTACACAAAATTCTAATACAATTTGCACACATTCAAAAAATTGGAGCACAATTATATATATATGAGTGTGTATATATATATATATATATATATATATATGTATGTGTGTGTGTGTACACACAAATATGTGTGTATATAAACACACATTATTTTATTACATTTTTCCATTCAGAGCAAGTCTATATACGAAAAATTTGGTACATGTATGTATGAATTGTGTTTTACATAAATAAAATGAATTCAAAGTTGCCAGGATAATTCCGTTGGCAAAACACCTATTAAATCCGCCTTTATAGATTAGTAATCATGTAACGTGAATTGCGGTTGAATAGTTAAGATTGATTATTGGACGGAACACACAATAAACTCGTTACCTTGAGATTGATTTAACTAATGAAGTCATTATCCGGATATCGTGGCCATCCTGTACTTAACACTGGTTTATAATGAGCAACTGTATATTGTTTCCAAACATTTAGAGCTGTATATTGTTTTCCATTAAACTATTTGCAATTTTAATATTTTGACTTTTCACAACATAAATATATTACCCAGAGTGTCTTTTATAGCCCTAAAAATATTATAGATTTCTCAAAAATACTTTAATTTTATTAATCGTCACTTTTTTACTATTTCATATTTACCTCTTTTTAAGTGTTTTTTGTTCAACACGGGGCATGAAAAATACTGAAACTGGAGTCCAGTTTCCTACGTAATACCATTTTCAAGGTGACCCCATTAACGAAATGGTTGAAGTTGTATTTTTTATGTAAACAAATTTAAAAATAAATTTGTACTCTGCTTAAAGTATTCTCTTCAACGATACTCCAACGTCCGTGTAGAAAAAATCAGCTTCTTTAAATATTTGAGAGACCCCGTCCCATCTTTTAATGAAACGTAATTTTAAGGAACTTTAAATATCATTTCAAGTTTTGGAGCGATGAACTACATATTATGCATGCCACAAGAAAATAATTCCGATTCTATTCCTTAGGTACGGAATTCTGAATAAGGACTCTAATGACTTGAGTGCGCAAATCCTTAAATTTACAATGATAAAAACAATTTTTCCTAAATATATGTTAATAAATAATCAATTAGTAAAATATTTATGGAACAAAAACCTCCCCTAAATCTCTCCATCTGCTTCTGCTGATAATTCCTTGATTTTAATATTTACCAACTGGCGCATGAATTTTATCTGGCACACTGTTTGCCGAGTCTACTCAAAGATTTCGTTCTGCAAATCTCTGTCTCCATCGATCATAGATCATTAATTTGTGTCTAAATTTGATTATAATCTACGTAAATATATCTTAGCTTTATGAAACACCGTGAAAACTTAATACCTGCCCAAACATATTTTTCCTTGGTTTTCACTTTCGTCGCAAAAAAGGAATTCGTGATACTAAATATGAAGTTCGATTTAAAAAAAAATTGTCCTGTGAATTAATTTATTTTATATTTCACATTATTTTCATGGAAGTGATATTCTATAAGTATACATACGTTTCACAATTTTCATTCATCCTTCTTATATTATCTTCGAAAATGCCAATTTCAACATCGTTTCCGTACGCCTGTACTTCAAATGTTTCATTTATAATTTTTGTAATTTTCTCTTATTCCACATAATTTCTGTCTTCATTTCTTCAAATAATACTGCAATATTTCTAAATGTCTTCTTCTATTATGATTTAAAATTAATCACTTTCTGAGCCTCTGAGTAACATGTTTTGTGTTCTATTCATGTGGTGAGCAATATTTTTGTTCCCCGTAAACAAACTTGACACATACGCGAAACAGACATTTTTATCGTATTTAAATTAAATATAAATTAAGTTCCAAAGTCAGCCAACAAGTATCGAAGAACATTGTTGGATATAAAAATGTAATTAATATTATTTACCAATAAAAACACTTAGTCCATGAAATAAATGATGATTATAATCCTGCCTAATGATACCAGCACAAGAAACGATTACAACTTGAAACTGTTGACTCGTCCACTGAAAACTAATATTAAGAGTTAAATTTCATTTTAGAAATATTCGAAGAATCAATAAATTTTGAATTATATTAGAAAGACGAATGTTAAAATTAGGAAAATAGATGGAATAGAAGAATATTTAAGACATTTAGAAATATGACATAGAAATCAAGATGAAACCGTGACTCATAACTTTCAAAAAATTAACCAACCTTTAACGAGAAGGTCCAGCTTTAAGAGATTATTTTTAATAAGTAACACACAATGCTTCGAATTTTTTTCAATATTAAAAATTATTTTAAATCACCTCATGACCAAGCTATTTACTACACTGTCTCTTTGCTCGAACTAGCAATATTCAGTTTAATATTTTATGAGAATCTTGTGCCTTAAATATTAAGTATACTTATTTAGTATTTAGGTAAACTGCATTGGAAAATCACGAAAGAAGAGAATACGTAAAAGGCAAAAACCCACTTTTTAAGTATCCGATGACAAAATTATATAAGCATCCTTCATCATTCGTAAATTTAACAGTAAACTTCTAAATAAAAAACATGTTAAATACGAACAGGACTTGCATTTCGAGTGTTTGGTAAAAAGCAAGCAACTATTTAAAGGTTTATAACATTTAACTTCTTAATATTTTCATTATATTAAACTTAAATAAAAATTACTCAAATAAAAATTGGTCACATTTTAATGATTTAGTAATTAATGAGACAAGAGTTTAGTATGTTAAAACACATATAGGCTTGTTTATCAAACTAATATTTTCAAGCACTTGCATTATTTTATTCGTAAGTAAAAACATCGAAAGTTCGAATAATTACATTTCTCAAAATAAAATTTAAAAATACTTTTGATTGCATTTCGTTAACTTTTTAATACACTCTATTATGAAAAAGAAACACATTATCAATATATGTTTAGTATATCACAACAAAACTACCAAAAATTGTGGTAGCGTATTTTGGAACCTGAAAACCAATATACCATTTTCATTAATAAATTTAACAAACCTGTTCAACACGACTAAAATTCACGTACTGCGGCGGTTCCGTATATACTCAGGTACACAGTACACATAAAATTTCAAACTGTTGAACGTACTTAGTATTCCTATTAATCTATTTATAAAGTTTGAAATATTTTTTCAGATATATATATATACATATATATATATATATATATATATATATATATATATATATATATATATATCCTAATCTATTTTTATTTTACAGATGGAAGACTAATAAGTTGGCATAAAACTCTAATTTATCGATGAAAGTTAACCAGAAAAAAGTTATAGTATTTTTTAAATAAACATTCTCCGTTGACGAGTTAATGAGTTGTAGTGTACCCTCACACTACTTAATAATTTTGGGGAGTGAATGTGGTATTTTTCATCCACAAAATTAATGTATCATAAAAATAAAAATGACAATTTTATTTTATTTTGTGTATCCGATTTAAACTGAAATAATCATGATACAAACAAAAAAAAACGAAAACCATCTTAATAAAAATTTAAATACGGGTTAATGCGACACAAGGTGTTTCAGCATAAATACAAGGTTTAATTGCCGACAAAAGATATAACATAAAAACTACGTTAAATTGGAAAATAAAACCTACTTAACTCTAATACTAGCTAATGGAACACACGTACCTACTAGGCTAAAAGAACACACCCGAGCTCTTAAATAACTCGGGCTGTTTTTTGTTACATGCCGTGTGATCTGGCAGGTGAACGGCGGGCATATAACTCATCAAATGAATATAATTGTTCATCGTGTAACAGAGGATAGATTGCCCACTCTCTTTAACAAAGAATTGTGCGTTTACCAAGCAGTGGAATAGGTCAAACTGGCCGCTGATAAATATATTCCTGTCTCCTGCGAACAATAGATCGGTGAACAATGTTTTCATATACTAGCACTTACATAATTGATGACAGTTCTGCCTTAATATATTTAACGAACAGCCATTACAAATATTTTATTGTAATGAAAGTTTTTTCATATGTGATAACTACAATTTCTTGTGTATCACGAAATATTCACAATGAAAAACATTTTATTATTTAAGAAAATTATAGATAAAATCGTGTAAACAATGGAGCAGAAGACGAAAATTAAAATTTAATTAGTTCTTGATGAATAAGGTCACATATCAATCAGGAAATATATGTGTCATATTAAACGTACAATTTCCTCTTTTTTTAAATATAATTTCATACCTTAAATTACAGATTTTCGAATAGGCGATACGAACAAATACATTGGTTACTATTAAAAATATATAAAAATACCATTAAAAGATTTGAACTTTGAAGTAGGTAATTTTTATGATAATATCATTATCCAGTTAAACCTAAATAATGCATGTTTGTAATGGAAAGTTTATTGAGCAAATATTTAAATTTCTGGAAAAAACTTGTCAATGACCCTGTTTCCGTAAACACATCGGCATCCTGCAGACTGTCTATTTAGCCTTATGCAAAAGCTTTTATATTAAATTTATTGAATTTTCATCAGCATACGAGACTTTGAGGCTTAACCATTCCGACGTCCGGTGACTTTACCAAGATAAACAAAATGTGTATGTTAAAAAATTGTGTATTTATTCAAGTATTCAAAAGTGACTATTGAAGACGCAATTGTAATAACATGTTAAAATTGGTGAGAAAAGGGGATGCAACTATAATCATAGCAGAGAAAAATTAATGTAAACTAATAAAGGCAATAAATTAAAGTTATGGAAGGAATCAAGGAACCTTAATAATAGATGAGCAGAATTTAAAATAATTTGAATTATGTAAATTATATTGTTTGTTGAATTAACTGCAAGGAGCGACTGCGACGGTATAAAAAAACTTAATGAAAATGTGAAAATAAGGGGAGCATTATAAAACTAGCCTTGTCTGCGGCTTTATTCGCGTGGACCTTCAGTAAATATTATTAGGTTAACTGTAAGTTTAATACATGTAAAACCACTTATTATAATAATTATGAAAGTGAACTTTGTTAAGTGTGGTTTGTATTGAAGAATCAAATTACTATTACAAGAATCAAATATCTTCGTGGAAATCTCATTCGCTGTTCTTGCATGCAAACAAACGTAATTTCAAAAACAATATTTTATGTTTTGACATATTATGAATGTAGACGAATCAATTCTACAGTTTCATTTTATGTTTATACAATAAAATATGTCAAATTACCCAAATTTAGTTAGTCTAATAATGAACCTACCAAAGTAATTAAATTAAAAATATCGGTAAAAGATTAAAATTTTGAAAAAGTTTAGAAAATAAAGTGAGCTTATATTGAATAGATACAACATCGAAAAATGTTAAATGAAAATGAAAGTAAAAAATAAATATTAAAAAACCTAATATTAATCAATGAATATGAAAATATATAACCATTGTCTGTAATCGATAAATATAAAATTTTATACACATTTCTTTTAATTACGTCCTTACAAATTATGAAATAAGACGTCTCTCTATTTGTCTAAATTCAATCACATCTCCCTTTATTTCGTGGTTATTGGTTTACGGACATGGTTTTAGAATACATGTTATTTCGTTGCAACTTAAAAAATCCCAGTGGCAATTGTTTTTTTTTATCAGGGGAAAGTGTTTAAATGTGTAAATAATAATTAAGACCACTTTTATTAATAAATGAATAGTCGTTCAGAAAAGAAGGCAATTTAAATTATCAACATCCTCACTTTCGGAATCGCGGAAAAAGCTAGGGAACACCATATATCTTGCACTTACGCCGACGTTATCACGCTCGTGTATCAGTTATCTACGGACCTACCCTCCTACACTTTTGATTAACTTCTTAAAGTCGAAATGTAGAGATTTATAGCTTCTTTCGTGAGGAGATTATTTACGAGTACATAACAGTTACTTTTTACGCTAAATCATGTTAAATGAACATAAGCGATGTGTTGCTGGTTATTTGTACATACGACGCTAAAAAGTGATAATGAATGATATAAAATGTTTAATGCAATTTTTAATGAACAATTATAAAGAAGTAATCATAAAATTATTCCGAATTTTCTTCGTGAATAACTGTCCTTCAAATCACATTATAACATGGTCTAAACGGGTAAATTTACTAAAGATCTCATTAATTTGTTTAGAAATAATTTTTTCTGAAAATTGTTCAAAAATGTAGATTGTCAATAATTTCTTCAAAACAAACAACTCATACAGTCGAGAGATGGTGGTGGTGGAAACATGGTTTTTAACCAGAATTGGACATGATGTTTTGATCAAATTAGCCAACAAATATTAGAAATGTATTTTATTGATAGTGAAATAAACTGAAAAAAAAATACGACTCGTCATTAAATATTTCATAATATTTCGTGTTACACACTTTTCATATTGAATTCAATAAAACCACTCATAGCTATCAATGAGAAAAAACGCAGCATTTTTTAATGTAATTGATAAACCAAATGTGTCAGTCTATTAACATGAATGTTTAGATTTTACGGCGTAAAATATTTTTGTATCTATTTCATTCCGTTACTAAATAAAAAACTATGAAATCGAAGAGACGAAAATTATTTTATAATTTTATGATATCTGCTATTATTATCAATGTTTTTGTATGGAAACTTAAGTTATTTTTATTCATGTGTTATTTTTTAAAGTGAAACACTTTCATTCATGAAAATAGAAGCACGTTAATATGTGTCACATATATTTAAATGCTAAAATGCTAAATCCTTGAAATAATTTTATAATTTATAATAAAAGGGGAAAAATAAAAGAGTTTGGCAAAAACTTGATACAAAATTATTTTTGTATGAATAAGAATCAAAGAACTTCTTCTACCTATTTTGTGCGGAATTGCTATTTAGGGTTACTTTGATCACTGATGTAGTCAGCATATTCTGTTTATCTTGGTAAATCAGTGCATACAATGTGCTGTGACTTTAGTTCACATAAATATCCTTTCCCAGTCGTGGAATAACAGTGCTTTTTTTTATTCCATCGCCAATTTCAAAATCAATTGCAATAAATGTTTAATAAATATGATTATTTATTATTCATAATGAATACTCCGGAAACTATAAAAACAAGAATCGCTTTAAAAATGATTTCATAATTATTTGTCATTTTTCTCTTGGTTTCTACGCTTTAGATATTTGGAAAAAAGAACCGATCTGAGGAGAACGAAAGAAATTCGAACTTTGAGCTTTTCTTATACAATTAGTATTCTAACTTTTTATAATTAGTATTATGAGTTTTCTAACTTTTTCATATTTTTAAGATATTTTTATAGCTTTTTAGCAATATTTTCATGACGAGTTAGTATACAAAGTAATAGAAGTACATTATGTGAATGAGGCGCTGCATAAAAAGTATTTCTAGACACTAAGATTATATTTAAAAAATATCTTCAATCGTCTCCAATTGGGCTAGTGCCCGGCAAAAAAATTATCCCTAAATTTCTTAAACTGATAAGCTGTAATATACGGACAAACTGATAGACATGAAAACCACAAAAAAGGTCTAACAACACAATATTTTTGAAGTATTGTTACGCAATATATATGTACATACATACACACACACACACACACACACACACACACACACACACACATATATATATATATATATGTGTGTGTGTGTGTGTGTGTGTGTGTGTATATATATATATATATATATATATATATATATATATATATATATGTATATATATGTATATATATATATATATATATATATATATGTATATAATTATTACGGAATGTAAATATATAAAAGGAAGAAGTATCAAATATATCAAAAGAATATACATTTATTTTTATTCGTCATGTTAGTAAATTTCACTTTAGACATACATTATTATAAATAATGTATTCAGCAAAATAAAATTACTTCACCTTCCGCTGAAAATTGTTTTCTTATTGCTGATTTTTAATTACCTTTTTAACGTATTCCTGGTTTAAACATAAATCATAAAATTTCGAGTAACAATATATAATAAGGTTTTAGTAGATGTTACTTATCGTAGCTACAAGATGTAAAGGTGACATTACCTCTCACAGCGACAACTGCCCACGTCTTGAGCCAACTTATCCTAAACTTAGATACAGACTGGACAGTTTGCATGTGCGTAGTTCAAAAAAAACTGAATTCTACGTAGAACACTCATCAACGTGAATAATAGCTTACAAAAGAAAAGTTTGAAAAATTACAGCATTAGTCGACGAAGTTGGTCGACGTTCCCGTGAGGTCGAAGTATGACTGAAACAAAATTTTCCAAGCTACGTTTTCAGCTTACAAAATTTTGTTTCAGCGCCCTCATCTCTACAACAATTAACTAAAATATTGTACGAGTTTCATGAAATTATTACTAACTTCATTTATAGTCATAATTGAAATCTAGATAGAACTATTGTATCGAATTTCGATTTTAATTGATCTAAAATCGTATATTATTGTCTCAATTGTTTACATAGGTAATATTTTCGTCTCCAAAAGCTTTAACTAGACTAATGTCCTCTTCCAAGTACACATTAAGCAACGATTGTGATATAAATTGCAATGTCTACAATAACGCATGTTGAACTCATACTTCAAGAATTTTCTCTTCTAGAAGAAATCCGTCCTAAGTTTCATTTATAGTTGTATGTTTACATTTTTAATAATTTTTATTAATTTAATATATATACATGTATATATATATATATATATATATATATATATATATATACATTGCACTAAATTTATTTGAGAGTACTGGCAAATTAATTCGTTAAATAGTTTTAATCGCAACATCTTAATAAGAAGCACCCAGCTATATCGCTAATAAATATCAAATCATCTGTAACTAAATGTGGCTTTCTCGAGTTTTAATCAAACGTCGAACACATTTTCACGAGAAACTTGACGTCAGTTATAAAAAGTAATTACCAGAAATATAGAAATTAAAGAAATTGAACCTTAGATTTGATTATTCTTCATTTTGTTGTTTTGAAGCGATTTTACTGCACAAATGGTAACATAGAAATTGGAGCGTAATAATATCGTTGGTTTAAAGTAGAAAATTATTATATGTGTAACCCACAGGCTATAAACCTACATGTTTATAGCCTAGTCGGTTACACATTATTAGTTTTTAAGAATACATATTATAATATTTAATGTAATAGCAAATTAAGTGTAACGTAACACAAAAAATTACAATAGTTCTGTATTATTTAATATCTACAGCGTCATTAAACAAAGGCATTACAATTTTAATGTATTTTTAAAGTTATTGAAGTTAATGAACATTATACCATTTTAAAACCTTTAAACATAAATTTTTGTATTTATATTTCATTTGTTCATAATACAACAAAAATTTGTCAAAATGAAATTGATCACTATGCCACAAAAATCTATAGGAAATCAGCACCATAACGTTGCTAACTTAACATATATTTACATAGTTTATTTGAAAGATGAGTGGTCCACTAATTTATTTTTCTGGTGGATTCCTATTGTGAGCCAAACATCTACCAGACTGTTTCCAATTCTGCATATGTTTATTTAGATCATAAATTATAAATTATTACTTTATCGTTTATTGAATATTTCAAATTAAGAAATTACAATCAATTTTCAGCATATTCATTTGTTTCCATTATTAATTAATCTTTGTTTAGATTGTTTTAGTAAATTAAACAATTAATTACATACACGTGTTTATGTTAAATTGAATGCTGAGTATTCATTTAATTTTATAAAATAATTTAATGAAATTTCAAAATTTATTTCAATTTATTTTAATTAATTTAATATATAATAATTAATAATAGCAATATCAATGATATATTAAATGAAAATGATTTTAATTCTAGGTAAAAAATCAAAATTTTTACTGCTCTGTATGAGAAAATTATAATGTTGAAACGCTCTGGATGACGATTGGTTTACAAAAGAAAGCCAGCAGAAAAAGAAAATGGTAGACCACTCATCTGTCAAATAAATTTTCATTTTTAAAATTCAATTATTTCAATGAATTTAAATTTTACAAAACGTATTTACAATTACGCTCCAGTCCTTTTATTATTTTATTTTCACTAATTATTTGCGTTCTAAATAAAGTTATTCTTGTATTATGCCAAAGAAGTAGAACTTCCAATGCAATTAGTACATATTTTTATTAATAAATTTTGTAACGCTCCTTCTATACACGCTACATAATCGTAAAGTGTATGTGTGTATGTATATACATAGTTGTATGTGTGTGCGTGCATATATATATATATATATATATATATATATATATATATGTATATATATATATATATATATATAGTTCGGTTTTAGCTCAGGAAGCCAAAGAAAATATTACAACTTCTTCTCAAAGCATGAAGCTATTCTCATTTTCTTTCATATTACAGCATGGGAAATTGAAAATACGGAAGCGGATATAATCTATAATCTATTTCACAATGGTTTCTAAATTGTTCTAAATTCAGTACGGGTTGCGGCTGCGAACGAAGATTTTTGAACACATACAACCTTTTTGATTTAAATATTCAACATCTTCAAAAAGAAATTTGTCATAGCAGAGGACACCTTTACCCATCGGTGTGTATATATTGCGTTTTGCGTCACTCAATTTTTGCCCTACAAACAGTTCATGAAACGAGAGCACTCTACGCTAAATTTCCATTAATTTATTCTCATCGTTACGGACCCAACTTCAATTGTTAACTGAACAAAAGATCGAATACAGCACTCTTTAAATATATATATATATATATATATATATATATATATATATATATATATTTACTTTTTTCTTCGTACATTTCCACAAACATTTGTTCGTACATTTTCCACAGCGCACGAGTTGCTACGATGTCACTAAAATTACATATTTTTAACTAAAATTCAAATTTTAATTTTGGACCCAGAATGGCTCACAAATGAGAATTTATTCTGCCCAATGTTGACATAACGGAAATTACAATACGTCAATTTAAAAACAAAAAAGAAAATAAATTAAATCGTGGTTCAAAAGAAAAGGTCATTGTGTGTCCAAAATAAGCAGTCAAAATATTACAATTATTTATTAATATTCTGCCTAATAAACTATAAAACTAAGTGTAGCGTATGTATACATTTTAACAACAAAACAGAAGCTCAGATCGTAATTTTCACCAATTCGCATAAGATCGTTCATATACTTCTCCCCACACGGATGTGTTTAAGTTGACATCACCAAAATATAGTAAAACCACACCTCTAGAGAACTGCCAGCTTACGCGCCCTATTATTTAGCCTTCTAGCAATTTATGAAATATAATATTTCATTTAGACAATATTTTGCGAGCTCTAATAGAAAGGATCTGTCCCCGTTGGTTTCGGGGGTTTATTTACGAAACGAGCGTGGCCCTGCCGTCGGCGATAATGAATTTTCAGCGTCCTCGGCGGCTTAATGATTTTCTAAAGTATGGACTAATAATAATAAATATAAGCCGAAATTCTTGAAGATATTACGGAGCTATATAAAGTTTTATGATATTATATCTTCATTAAATATGTCAAACAAATAATAAAATAATCCCCTATTTATAAAAACTTTCATCCTCTTAAACTTTGTAACCGATAAGGAATCGAGGGTTTACGCCCAGTTAAAAGCTAAACATAATTGTCGTATCATATTGTTTCCAGATTTCTATTTTTAATAATTTATTTTAGTATACATTAACTTTATACTGAATTATATTTTGGATAATTCAAATAAGCATCGGTACAAACTATATAGAGGACTCTACATAAGTAGGTCATTACATAAAATGATATCCATTTAATTTTTATTGAAAAAAATAAATCGCGCAAGAATTTTGTAGTTGCCAACGTATGTGAATCTAAATATAATAATATAAATGACAATAACCTGAATAAAATTTGCGAATTATACACGACCTACATTATATTTTTGGAAAGTTAATTGAAATGTTTGAAAACATATTTAATAAAAAATATCTTTTACTTAAATTTGTTGCTAAATATAATAACCTATCCTAATTTTATATCAGTAGAATTTTTTTCAGCCCTTTAGTATAAATATTATAATTAAAAGATAACACATCCTTTCATTCAAATCTAAGTGAAAATCTTTCCACTTTTATTTTGACAACCCTGCCAACATTATTAAATTTTTGCTTTAAATATTTTTTTACCTACGCTGCGTTGTATACTTTTACCTCACTTTACCTTCCCTCACTGCATAATACGATACTTTTGCCTCCAGAAAATACCTTTCTGTCCCTAATTAGAACTTTGATTCATATTGTGTCTCCTAACTTCCCATTCCACTAAAGACCTGCGCAGTACTTCCACCTCATCCCACTTGACAGCTTCCCCTCCGGCGCTTCTCTTCAATCGTACAGGCGATGTCGTCCCGTCGGCATTAATTCCGTATGGGTTGCTTGGTACAATGAGCTGGGTGGCCCATGAGAAGGAAAATAATATTACCTTCCTGCGATACCAAGGTTTTGTGTGAGGAGGCGACGCGCCTCTTTGATTTCAGTCGGGCGATCATTATTATAATTCAACGTTATTAATACGATGGTAGAGAATGCCACCCCACGGCGTTTTAGACTGCTCGTATTGTCTCCCGATTGAGTTTGATAATGTTATTTCATTATTTTTCATATGAAGCGGGAAGAAGCGAATGATGAATGAAATTACTTTGATTTTGAAATCTGTGATTTAACATATAAATAATTCGTATAGTGATATTCTCTTCTGTCATTCGTTAAACAAATTTTTTTAACGTATTTTTGTTATATATATATATATATACATATGTATATATATATACATATGTATATATATATATATATATATATATATATATATATATATTAACGTAGTTAATTAAATCTAAGGGTAAAAATACAGTTTTTTTTATATTTTCAGAAATGAATAATATTGTTGAATAATATATATGATTTATTTATTCTATCCTTCAGGGCTTAATTTAATTATTTTCGAGGCTATCTGCTAGTGTAACATAATAACTTAAGAAAACCATCTACTTAGGTAAACCATTAAGATTTTTAAAAATTACACAAGATTAAATATGGATAATGTTGTTTACCAATATCATATAAAATGCCAATAATTACATTATTACATCGTTTACAATACAAAATACTAAAATCATAGTTTTTTTCCATAAACGTATTTGGTGTAAAACATTTTTTTAATTGCGGTGGCCATATAAATATATCAATATCTGATAACGAATGATCTAAGAATTAAACAGAATTCTGAACTACTTCCACCCAGTTTCATGTTCATCTTTCGCAACTTGAAACCAGTTATAATATATTCCAATTATAAAAATGCTGTCCAGTTTTAATTGTAATAATGAAAAGTATATAAAACCTGTTGATCTCTCATCAAACAGAATGGAAGAATTTATAAAAAGTGTAATGATTTCTTCATCTTATCTGTTACATTTTTTGGGAAGTATTTTCGCATACTAACAATACAGTACCTGTTATTATTTTTTCAAATATAAACAAAACTCTTTCGCAAATTAACAAACTTATTTATGGCACAAAAACTTGCGCACAATAACACCAAATAAATTAATATCGATTTTGAAAGTATCAATGTTAAAACCTGTTATTATCTTTCGCATATTAACGAAACTTTTATGCGCATTCAAGAAAGTCCCACGCACGTTTTTTTCACGAATACTGTTTGACGAAAAAAAACAGAAAAACTTGGCATCTTAACATTGTGATAACTATATTAGTAACTGAGTTTAAATTACAATAAAAATAGAAGGAACCGCAATTCCTAATATATAACAATTCATATTATTAATCAAATTAGTATATAAACTATTTCATTGCTGTACAAGATAGTGTATATAATGTAAAATAAAAGAAAAAATACAACTTTTATTTATACTTGGCGAATAATGTCCAATGTGAATCAGAAAAAAACATATACTATGAGTAATAGAGCGCGACAATAATAAGATATATTGAATGACGGCGTATAAACTGCTCACAGATTTATTCAAATAAATAAATTGACTCTTATCTTTGAAAGAAAGAGAAGGCAGCATCACAATAATATTTTAAATTAATTAACTGAACTTTATTCAATAACATTATTTAAAAAATATTAAATACCAATATCATGTTGTTCTCGTAGGAATATTAAGATTAGAATTTCAAATATTACTACGTATTTAATTACTATCTATTTAATTATAGATATCTTCTTCTTCTCAGCTTATTATTTTTCCCAAACCAGTTTTTCGCGAAGTCAAGCTAATAATATTTTACGTGTTACATTTGTCCCTAAAACTTGAAGAAATATATTACTCTTTTTAATGATAATTTTCTTTTGAAAATAATGAACTTATTACATTTCTAATCATTTACAGTAAATTTTTCTCACAATTTTTCTTTACTAATATATTTGGTTATCATTCAATAGCAACATTATATTAATAATTAACAGAGTTTTTTAAACTAGTGAAACACAAAATTTATGTTGAAAATCTTTCCTTTTATAACGTTTTCCATTCTCCTACGAAAAACGTGCTTTTGTAAGAAAATTTCTCTACTTTAGACATAATGGTTTGTCTATAAGTAGGTATATAATATATGGGCACTGAATTTTTAAAAAGTGCATTAAAATTCCTTTCAAAATTTAAAAGAAAACGTCTTTCTATCGGTCTATGTATTAGTTCTCACACTTGAAAATCACTGGTCTACTTTCATGCGGTTTTTCCTTTATTTTATGGCTACCGTATTTTAATATATGTATCATTGCATTGTTACTTAAAAAAGCCGAGCAGTACTCATTTTTGTGAAACAAATCACGAAAAAATTGTCTAGATAACAACATAACCAACAAATTGGATTATTTTAGTTATTCAACAATAATGCTTCAAAAAAAATCGCAGTTAATTGCGGGCACAGCTAGTGAATAGCGTATATTATTTCTCACGCTAGCGTTGTCACCCTCATGTATCAGCAATCTATAGATCTACCCTCCTTTTACCCTTAGTGTTTATAGCTATTTTTGTAAAGATTTTTATAGCTATTTTTGTAAAAAAATTCACGTAATAAATTCACTTCCTTTCCATTTTTAAGAATTTCATGACGAATTGAGATTCTACACCAAAATATGAAGTTCAAAATATATTGGTCTAGAATTTTACACTATTAATGCGATTTTTTACGATTAATATATTGGTACACGATTTTTTTGTAAAGAGGGTTTTTTTATTTACTGATATATAAAAGCTACTTTTTACGCTCAATCATGTTAAATAGTTTCAAAGAACCAATTTTCTGATTATTCGTGTTTGCAAACTTTTTTTTCGGGAAAGTAGTTCTTTTTCAGAAACCTTGAATTTGGAATTTTTAAAAGTGTTTTTAAGAGTATTTTGTGTAGCACTTTTTATACATAAAAATATGTGAATGGAAAACAATCATAAAATATTCTTGAGGAAATCGTAGTGTAGATGAGTAATTATAATAAAGATCTCATTAATTTATTAATTTCCAGAAAATACGTACACAAAACAAACTTTCCTAAAAGACATTCGAAAATAGAAAGTTTCAATATTTTATCGGCACAAACAATTTATGTATTCAGTCGTAGATACGGCTTTCGATCAAAATTGAGCAGGATATTTTGAAATAATTAACAATGTTAAATATATTATTTCATTTGAGCTGTAATAAAGTTAAAAAAATAACAAAACATGACCAATTATTCAGTTCTTTCCTGTCTAGTTATTACACACTTTCAAACTCAACACAATACAAAAATTAATGACTGTCAACGAGAAACAATCCTATTTAATGCGATCCATAAATCATATGCGTCATGTTCCTAGTTTACAAAATATAATATTTTTGTCTAAGTATACATATGTAACAATGAATAGTAATTTTACAGAGAGTTTTACCATAATTATTTATGGAAACTGATATGTAATCAGATACTGGCAATCGGGACAGAAAATTAAATGTCTCTGTAGGAAAACTTAATTTAATTTTGACTATCTGCTATTGTTATGATTCAGTACTTCAAAAGGAAAAAAGAACCCCTTATCCGATTGCTGTCCCTCTATCGGTCTGTTAAGAACCCTTTTCTCAAGGACGCATGAAGCTATCAGTATAAATTAATATCAAAAACTTAAGTCTACTGACCATTAGAGCTAAAAAAATCAAACTTCTGAGTCAACGTAATCAAGAATAACCCTAAAAATACTTCCATTTATGTCGCATATTATGGGGTACTTCCGGTTGACCTAGAATCGCATGTAAAAGATACAGTCGGCAATATATTTGCGTTCTAAAAAATTTTATTTAAATTAAAATATTTAATGTCTAAATGCCTAAACGGAACCCTGCAACTTCCAGTCATGGTTGACAGGTTTTAATTTAAAACGAAAATGAGCACTATCATTCGTGAAAATAAAAGTATGTTGCTATTTAGCATTATTTGTAAATTCAACGATTCCAATTCATAATTTTAAACTAATCTTTGAAACCAACGATTGAAAAAAACGATTTAGCTTAATTGTGATAAAAAATTTACTTCCTATATTAAAAAACAAAGGTTTCCTACTTTGCATTACGTGCGTAACTACTACCTGAAGAGCCACATTGATTAGTAACATTTCAAAATATCTATTCAATGAAAAAAAATAATCTGTAAATACCATAAATAGAAGAAGCTGTGTTACTGTATGGAAAAACGAACATGACACTATTGTAAGAATTTAAAATTTGATTATGAAGCGACATAACACAAATACATATTTATTTCGCAATATAAACAAATTATTTTCTTTTCAGGCAATGTCTCATACCTGTCGCTTTCAAAATATATTCGTAGCTTTTTCACAAACATTACTCTATAATTTCGATAAATATTAAGATAACTCGACTCGACCCATGATGTCATAGAATACAAATGGTTATATTCGTTGCCTTTCGTCTATCTTCGTAAAATTGTGTATCTATATATTTTGAACCCCCTATTTTGGCATAGAATCTTAATTCGTCAGGAAATTATTAAAAATGGCAAAGAAGTGAATTCATGATGTGAAAAAACTTATATTTTTAGTCGGCACATGACTAATTTTTTATTTCACACCCATACCATTATAACTGATACATTTATTATAATAATATTACACCATTTTTTGCAGATAATCATAATGCTACTTATAGTTAACTTCTTATTTAACTCACTCACTAATTAAACATAAATCATAATACTCTCAGTAACAATCTCATTTACAATGGTTTTAATACATGTTGATTGTCGTAGCTCTCGCAGCAACATCAGCCTACGTTTTGAGCTAACTCGTCTTAAAGTTAGAAACAGCAGAAAAGTTTGGATATGCGTAATTAAAAAAAATGAATTCTGAAATAAACTCATCTAAATTAATAATAACACCACCTAAAAGAGAAAAGTTTGAAAAATTATAGCATTAGTCTGCGAAGTCCGTCGGGGTTCCAGTAAGATCCGAGTATGAAAACGTGGCTCACAAAGTTATCTTCAATCGCCCTTATCTCTACTTCTTACGCAAAGAATAGGTAGGTAAATTTACTAAAATATTGGGTGAATTTTATAAGATCATTAATAACTTCATTTGCAATCATATAATTTCAATTTAGGATGATTTTTTATATTAACTTTCGTTTATAATCAGTTTAAAACCCTAAATGAGTAATATATGCTTAACATCAATCTTAGATATTACATAGAAATAATACCTTTTTCACTTAAGAAGAAATATTATTGTCCTTTTTTTTAAAGCTGCTAATATTTTGGTTCCCAACAAGCATTAACTAAAGTAATTTCTTCTTCCAAATACGCATTAGGCGACAACTGTCATATCAATTCGATCTCTACGATGAGAACATAGTGAACTTATATTCAAGTACAAAGAACTGTTACACAAATTTCATTAGCTCATTTCGGTTGTGATGATTTACATCGATCATTTTTGTTGTTACTTTTTTGTTATAATTAAATTGCATTTTGCGTTTAGTTTTTTGTTGTAATTAAATGTCGTGTAAATATGCATATAATAACTGAAATTAATGTAAAATAATATATTTAATTTATAAATAGCACGCTGATTTTGTCATTATTCATAAGTGTATAAAATTAGTGTCTGTTTCCTAAAAAATGTACAATTCTCCTTCGAACAATTTGAAGCTTTTTTCTCTCCTTTTTCTTTTTTACCTCATGTTGTTTGTTCATCAGAAGTAAATTTATGAAGTTTCCACATTTTCTTCATTATCATAGTATGCTATTTATATTACATTCTCATTTCTAATCAGTTTAAAGTTTTAATTTCCGTTTTCTCAACCGCGTTTTATGCTACTTGCGTTGCTCCGTTTTTGCCTACATCAATAATGTTTCACTTAATAGAACCTTGTAGTGGTATGCATTCCACATTGGATGTCATGAAGTTAGATAAGATGTGTCTTATATAATTAAATTAAAATTCTTGCAGATACTGTGGCAGGGTCATGTTTCATTAATTAAGAATTACCTATATCCTTTTTCTAAAATATAGGTTTGCCATATTATTTTCATCAACACACTGTATGTTACATTCTTCACAATTTAATATTTTAATGTCTTGTTTCTTTTCTTATGTTCCCCAAATCATTTTTTTGCATACAAGGTTACATTTTGGTAAGTGGCGAAATTTTAAGGGGCAATTAAAAATTGGCAACTAAATCATGTAATAACGAAACAATATTTTTTTTTAATTTTGGCTAACATTTCCATGGTAAATAAAATAATTTATACTCGTACTACAAAATCACCCCCTTACCCGTACTGATAAATTACAGCAGAGATGAAGTGGTTAATGAGTATGGGTTTTATGTCCAGTTCGCAAAAATACTAGCAACAGCGTGTAAGTTTTAGCGGTGCATTACGAGAAATGGATGAACAAGGATTAAAATGTATAAACTGAAGTTAATTGGGTATGTAATTATTTAATTGTCTTAAAAATGTTAAATTTAAATTGTTTTAAATGCGCCTTTATGAAGTTACTGATTAAAAATAAAAGAATAATATTTATTACTATGGTTCTAAGCCCGTGTGAAAAAAACTTCGAATCATATTTTGCAAAGTAAAAATAGAGAATTCTGTTAATGTATTGAAGTTTGCCAAAAATAAAGAATTTTGAAACGCATCATAAATAATAACGATAAATAAATAATATCAACATTTCAAACTTGTCACAAATTCTTTATTACGAAGGAAAAACATTCAAGGTCAACGCACCAGCGGGCGCCAAAATTTGACCTTGAATGCCGGCGCACGAATTGTTACGTAATATTGGAAGAAGCGGTAGTTAGGGTGACCAGTCATTTGATTTTTTTTTTAATCAAGGGGAGGCTTGTAATTTTTTTCGAGTCTCTTTGGAATGAAGAAAATCATTCTTGTTTAAATTTTGCTCGAAAAATTACTCTTCAAGTTTGGTCACTGATTGAGAAATAATCCTGTATAACTTTAATGTACTTATGTATAAATTCTAATAAAGTAGCACAATAAAGAGTGGACCAATTCCGATGAAATAAAACCCGAATATTGCTTCAAGTCAGAGCTTATATTATCCAAACATCTTCACTGAGATAATAGTTTTTCGAGGTGCATGTTCTTTATTTGAACATACATCTCGTAAAACTACAAAGAGAAAAATAGACAAAACTTCTAAAATCTACATTTTCGTGTTCTAACTAAAACTACCTTTATTATGTAACCTTTAATCATTGTTTTTGTAATTATCTTCTATATAAAAAGACACGCCAATTCAACACTTTTATTTTATATTTATTGTTGAGTCGGGATTAAGTTGCGTAATGCCAGATGTTGTTGGGCTGTATTGAGTTATATTGGGTATGTCGAGTCGGGTTGTGTTTTATTAGGTTGAAATAGGTAATGTCAGGTTATGTTGGGTTGTATTGTATTAAAATGAATATGTCAGGTCAGTTGGATTATGTTATATTTGTTGGTATTGGGTAATATCGGGTTGGGTCATATTATTTTATGTTGGGTTGCGTGAGGTTATGGTGAATTAAGTCGGATTATATTGGGTCATGTCAATTTCAGTTGGATTTTTGGGAATATGTTGGGTTGGGTTGAATTATGTTAGGTTTTATTGAGTTCGGTAATTCCGAGTTATTTTGGGTTGGATTATGTTGGGTTACATTAGTTTATGTTAGTTTATATTGTGTTGGGTTATGTTGGTTCGTATTGGGTTATTTATATTGAGTTGTATACAAGTATATTGTATTATCTTAGGTTAGGTTGATTCGTGTTGGGTTGGATTGGATTATGTTGGCTTGGTTTGGGTTATGTTTGGTTGGAAATATTGAGTTATGTTGAGTTGGATTATGTTATATTATATCGGATTGGGTTATAGTGGGTTACGTTTAGTTGGATTTATCTACATCGAGTTATGTTGGGCCGAATTGGGTTATGTTGCGTTCGTTATTGTTGTTGTTCGTTATTGTTCTTGAATTATGGTAGGTTATATTAGATTATGTTTGTTTGGGTTATGTTGGATTATGATGGATTGAATTATGTTATGTCGAATTATGTTGATTTGACTTGGATTGTGCTTGGTTTATTTATATTGGGTTTGGTTGAGTTATGTTATGCTGGAATATAGCCGGCTGGATTAGGTTTGGTTACTTTGAGTACGGTTCTGTTTGATTGGGTTATGTTGAATTTTGTTTGTTTATTTCGGGTTGGGTTTGTCGTGCTATGTTGGGTTGGTTTGAATTATTTTATATCTACCTCAAGCATATGCATGCATTGCTTAAACAAGTATTCCTTTCAGACCACTCCACACTCTAACACTGGCCCTGCCCATTTAAATAATTTATGTCCAGGTGGAAAATTTAATCACGCGATTTAAAACACACGTAGTGCCTTTTATTCTTAAATACGTTGTTAAATTTATATTTGTGTAATAACTATGCGCATAGTAGCTAATCACGTCTCTGACTGCTATTCTATTGTAATAAAAATGTATTTTTGAAAATATTAAATTGGCTAGTCTTCCTATGTAAGCAAACCGATTCCTATGGAATAAAAAATTAACCCTTAGGTTTTTTTTCAAAAAGTTATCTTAATTGTTTCCGTAGTTTTACAAGTTCAGTATGTTTAAACAAACAAATAAACGGACAAAAATTCCAAAATTTTTTTATAAAATTCCAAATATATAAAATTCCAAAATGTTTCCATTAGTTTTATCATGGCCTGTTAAACCTTTTTATACATAATAAAATTAATTCAATGTACAGACATGATAACTCTACAATATTATTATTAATATTACACAAAATTGTGACGGCTATGGAGAATTTTTAAAACGTAGGCCAATTTTCAAAATTGTAAATAGAGGAAATAATGTTTCTTTCCAAAATTGGCTTAAAACAAATTGTTGTTTTTTCTTAGTTAAAATAAAAAAATGTATGTATTAAATTTCTTTGAATTTATATTAAATATACGTTTAATAATAATTGAATTTAATTCATGGAAAGAGCTTCAACGATAAAAACGATATATCTCTCCAGATCCAGGTATTTTAACTTTATCTCGCGTTTACCGATTAAATTTTTTTTTAAATATTTATGATATCTACATAAGACATCCCTAAACATTTTGCAGAGTCTTATCTCAGAAACCGATCTCAATCTAACTTTTACAAACTCATTCTAACTAAACAATTACACCACAATTAAATTAAATCGTTTAGAGCTCGGTTTTTGGGTTACTATTTGCCATATCATTTGTCCCAAATATAGCTACAACGTGTAATATAAAATACAATGTTTAATATGAAATAAAATAATAAGTACTAAAGTTGTTAATAAATAACAATTATATTTATCCACAATTAAATGAAACTACGTGATGTAGTTTTATTTCTACTTTCTGCAAAGAGCTTTGCTAATATCCCTCCTGAAGATGTTGTAATACAACGAAATCTAGGTCGTGGTAAAGAAATTAAAGAAAGTAGAAATAATACTACATCACGTAGTTTCATTTAATTGTGAATAATGAATTTCTACAAAATTAACGCCAAATATATTCAATATTCAAATTATATTTATATTACAAGTATCATGCGTAAAATTAGTATGCTATTTACTGTTTCATTATATAAAGTCAATAATTTTACCTGGTGTAAACAGTTTACGAAAGCACATCTATCTATTAATACGTAAAGAGAAAATGTTGTATCCCTTTTTAAACACGTTGCGTGCACGACAAAAAATGAGATTTGACATTGTTAAAATTTATATGGAGGAGTGCACAAAAAGCTAAAATTTGCTTATAACATGTGTTAAAAAACACATAAAAAGGTTACAAATCCATTAAAAGGTTCATTGTTTACGTCCATATTTCAACATATAATAGTCTGTGTTCAAACAGTTATGATGTCAGTCTTACTGAATGAGTTTCGACCTGTGAATTTTGTGTGATTTCAAATATTCATTTATCAATTGTCCGTGTCGTGTATGTTGAGATAAAAAAGCGTTTATTTTATTTTTGGTTAAGATATCTATGTTTTATATATTAGTGAAATACAGCTTGCTTAATATTTGTAAGCTAATGTATGTATGTTTACTTAATATCTGTCAAATTTCTCCTGTTGTAAAACGAAAAACCTGTCAGCTTGCATACAATAGTCTGTGGTCAAACATGTACTAGTCTAGTAACATATAATAGTCTGTGGTCAAACAATTAAAATGTCAGTCTGACTGAATGAGTTTCAAGCTGTGAATTTTGTGTGATTTCAAATATTCATTTATCAATTGTCCGTGTCGTGTATGTTGAGATAAAAAAGCGTTTATTTTATTTTTGGTTAAGATATCTATTTTTATATATTAGTGAAATACAGCTTGCTTAATATTTGTCAGCTAATATATGTATATTTACTTAATATCTGTCAAATTTCTCCTGTTGTAAAACGAAAAACCTGTCAGCTTGCATAATATACACCCATTAGCAGCAATTTGAATGGCCTACCTATTAGTCTTTTTAACAAAGTGAGTAGGTAAAAACATCATGTATAGTAAGTATAATGTCAACGACACAAGTTTAAACCTCTTAATATGTACATATAATAAAAATCTACACAGAGTTTCTGTACATTGAAAGTATTAACAAAAAAAGAATATCGGAGAATGACGAATTTGTTTCTGTTTATCTGTTTGCATGTTTGTATGAGTATGCATCAGGTAAAAATACTGACCTGTTCAAATGAAGTTTTTACAGAAACGAAATTTCTTGAATTTTTATTTCATGTGTCTTGGTTTACTGAAACGTGTTTCAGTGAACAAAGAGCCTTGAAATGCGAATTCAATATTTCCAAAAATTAATGTACATTGCGTTAGTATAAGAACATCTATATATGTAATTAACAATTCTTTATGTAATTAGTAATTTATAATTACACATATATGTGTATACCACCTAAGAGGATGCACATCAATAAATAGTGTCGCAACTGTTTTAAATTGCGCAATGAAATTTTACACAAAGAGATACATTAGCGGAATATACATGGCCAGCTGTGAAAGAGAGAATAGTGTGCGGCCGGAAATAAAAATTTTGTTATAGTGAATCTGACTACTAAAAGAAAATTACTTTTTATTGGTGTTTTTTTTATTGTTTTTTCCGTTATATTTTTAACATGATTGGTTTGCAGTGGTCGTGGTGTATAAAGAATGAGTAAATATAATAAATCATGAAATAATCATTTAAATATTCTTTAAATATTATTATCTTATTGATAATGTCAACAACTTTTCAAAACAAAAATTATGTTCGACTACTTTTTCAAACTTTCAGACTTACTGAAGAATCAAACATTCTTTGGTACATACTTTGTTACAAATATAACTCACATTTGCAAAAAAATTAGCGTTAGAATACGTTGGGAATCATTTGCTTAATCGTTATTTTAATTTACCTGTACTCACACATAAATATTTTTCAAGAAACATTGCACTAATTTCTGTAAGCTGGTCCATGTAAATAACTTCGATAAAAATAGCGTTCATTTATAAATAGATAGAAATATATTTACGTGTAAACGACAATTTTGTATTTTTATAGCTTGCATGTTGGTACACGCAGTGACAAATTAACTTTATTCTTGCAGCTAATACATAACCAATATGTTCTCCATATTAATTTGTATATTTAAGTTTTTATATCCAAGATATTTTCCACGTGTATATAGACTTTAATCACAACATCTTATTGAAGAGCACCTGGTCATATCGCTAATAAATATTAAACCCTCAATAACTAAACCTGGCCTCCTGGAGATATGATCAAACATCAAACACATTTTGACCACATAAAGTAATTACCACAAATATTGGTATTAAAGAAACTGAACCACGGATTTTATTATCCTTCATATATATTGACTCTAAGCGAATTTACTGAGCAAATGTCAATATATCAATTCGAGCGTTATAATATCGTTGGCTTAAAAAGAGACAATTGGTGTGAGTTTTACCAATAGGCTATGAAGCTATAACTTATAATTATAAGCATTATTAGTTTTTAGGACGAATCTTATAACCCTGAAAGTTATATTAAATGAAGTGCAATTTAATAAACACAAATTTTGCTATAGTTTCATACATTTCAATGCCTATTACAACATGGAATATTGAGGGTAGCTCTGCAGGATAACGCGGATATAATCTATGATCTGCTTCCATAAAGTTTCTAAATCATTTGTAATTCAGCATGGAAAGCCTCTGTGGATAAAGATTATTGAATACATAAAATTTCCTTGAATTCAATATCTTTGAAAAACTTCTCGTCATAGAAGAGCATACCTTTACTCAAAGTCGTGTACAAATTGCATTTTGCCTCACTCGCTTTTTGCCGTAAACACAATTCATGAATTGTGTTTAGGACGAAAAGCGAGTGAAGCAAAACGGAAAAATTAAAATAATTAAAAGAGTGAAAATTTCCATCCTCGCTTTATTCTTGTCGTCACTAGCCGAAACTCCGTTGCTAACTGAACAAAAGATCGAACACAACGCTATTTATATATATATATATATATATATATATATATATATATATATGTATATATATATATATATATAGTATATATATATATATAGATATATATATATATATATATATATATATATATATACATATATATATATATGTATCCTACCAGATATGTTTGAGAATCTTCTATGACATTCGCGCGTCTGTCCATAGTAGCAAGTTTATTAGGTTCTAAAATAATACTAAAAATATTCTATTTACATAGTATTGCTACATTGAAAGGAAAGGTTATCGTAATCGCTGAAGCATTTTTGTTTTCGTCAATACAGATAAAATTTATGAAATAAATACGATACATTTTTAAGTTTAGTACCAAACAATAGTTTAATTAAATTCTTGCTTTTTCAATATCACTTTGTCATTATGATCCCCGTAGTTTCTTCATTTTATCCGTTCATTCATGCAATCTCCACAGTTTAAGAGTTTCTAAAATTTCATTGCAAGTACGTATTTCGCTAGCCTTTTATTATTAACTTTGGTACTAATTTTAAATCGAATAGCTTACAAATAAAATGTTGTCCTTCCCAAATGTTAACAGCAGAAGGTGCAATTATTCAGATGATAAACAAAGCGTAATTCAAAAGAAAAGAGATTAAATCGTAGTTCAAAGGTCAAAACAAATGGTCAAAATATTAAAATTATTCACTAACACTCTCCATAAATATACTTAAAAAATAACTCTACTTTATATTTACCGTTTTGACAACAAACATGGATGCTCAGATCGTAATTGTTACCAATTCGCATAAGGTCGTTCATCGACTTCACCCTGCATTGATACATTTAAGTTAACATCACCGAAATATAGTAAAACCACAACTCTAGAGAACTGCCAGATTACGCGCCCTATTATTTGGTCTTGTAGCAATTTATGAAATATAATATTTCATTTAGACAATATTTTGTGAGCTTTAATAGAAAGGATATGTCCCCTTTGGTTTCAGGAAGTTTATTTACGAAACGAGCAAGGCTCTGCCGTGGACAATAATGAACTCTCAGCATCCTCGGCGGCTTAATGATTCTCTAAAATATTTACTAATAATAATAAATATACGCCGAAATTCTTGGAGATATTATGAAGTTACATCAAGTTTTACGATGTTATATCTTCATTAAACATGTCAAATAAATAATAAAATAGTCCCCTATTTACAAACACTTTCATCAGCTTAAACTTTGTAATCAACAAGGTGACGAGGATTTATGCCGCATTAAAAACGAGGATTTATGCCCTATTAAAAATAATGATTTTATCATATTGCTTCCATTTTTCTATTTTTAATAATTTATTTTAGTTTACGTGAGTTGCATATTAGATATTGTTTAGGATAATTCAAAAAAGCATCATTACAAACTACTAAGAGAAAGAAGTCCAATGATTGAGAATTGGATTTTAATATTGCATTTCATTTGAGACGCCAATACGCTTGAAATCGTATTTAAGGCATAAAATTATCTTTTCATCAAAGCCAATGTCATGGTTTTTAAATGTTTTTTTTTTCATTTCAAAGTTGTACACCTATTAAAAAACACCCGTTACTTAGGTCGTTACATACATTGACTTCCATTTCATTTTTTGTTAGGAAAAGAAAGAAGTGTTGCCAACATAATGTAAATCAAATTACAAAAATTTAAATGAAAATCACTTTAATGAAATTCGCAAATTGTGCACAAGTTACATAATATAATTTATGTAAAGATAATTGAAATGTTCCAAAATATATTTAATAAAAAATATATTTTTTTTTTATTCGTTATAATGAAAAAACAGCGAGTCGTTTCTTCAAATCTAATAAAAAAAATCTTTACACTTTTCTTTTGACAACCCTGTCAACATTATTACATTTTGCTTTAAATAATGTTTTTTTCCTACGCTGCGTTTTTATATTCTTTACACCACTTTTACCTCCCTCACTGCGCAGCACGATACTTTTACCTCTTGAAAATACCTTGCTGTCCCTAATTAGAACTTCAATTCATATTGTGTCTCATAACTTCCCACCCCACTAAAGACCTGCGCAGTACTTCCACCTCATCCCACTTCACATCTTCCCCTCCGACGCTTCTCTTCAATCGCACAGGCGACGTCATCCTGTCGGCATTAACTCCATAAGGGTTGCCTGGTACAATGAGTCGACGGACCATGAGAAGGGAAATTATATTACCTTCGTGCTATACAAAGGTATTGTGTGAGGAGGCGACGCGCCTCTTTGATTTCAGTCGGGCGATCGTTATTGTAATTCAATGATATTAATATGATGGCGGAGTATTCCACTCCAGGGGGCATTATACTACTCGCTTTGTCTCTCGTTTTGGTCTGATAATGCAATTTCATTATTTTTCATTTAAAGTAGGGGGAAGCGAATGATGAGTGAAATAAACTTTGTTTTTGAAATTTATTGTTAAAATACCTAAAATTGATTTCATTATATTTTTTTGAACAAACAACTTATGTATTCTAGAGTAGATAATACTCTCGATCAAGATTGAGCAAGATGTATATATATATATATATATATATATATATATATATATATATATATATATATATATATATATATATAGACATATATATATATATATATATATATATATATATTTGATTTCTTTTTTCATTTAAGCTGTTAAAAAAAATAACAAAACACGACCAATTCAGTCCTGTCATATTTAAATATTACACACTTTCATAATCAACACTATAAAAAATTAATGATTATAACGAGAAAGAATCGTCCTATTTATTATAATCCATAAATCATATGCGTCAATATATATGTCTGAACGTTCCTAGTTTACAAAGCATAACATTTTTAATAAAACAATGAATAGCAATTTTATTGAAAGTTTTGCTGAAATTATTTATAGTAACTGATATTTCACTTTTTATGTAATGAGATACTAGCAAAAAGGCACTTATGAAAACTAAATTTATTTTTGACTATATGTTATTTTTAAAAGTGGGTTAAGGGTACTTTTTTCCTTTCAAAAGGAAAAAAAGGTACCCTTAACCCACTTCGTTGTCCGTTTGTCAGTCTGTTAAGATTTTCTTTATCTCAGGAACGCGTAAAGCTACCAAATTAAAATTAATATGAAACACTTAAGTCTACGGTCCCTTAGAGCTGTAAAAAAATCGAGCTTCTGCGTCAACCCAATCAAGATATGATTAATTTATGCCGCATATTTCGACACTCGCAAATAAATCAAAACCTATAAGGTAACGCCCTTTGACCTAGAATCGTGAAATTTGGCAAGAAGCAGTACAAGCGAAGAAAAAAAATAAAATATGAAAAGATCCGAAAATTGGTAATTTGTAGTTAATAACATAAAAAAAAATTTTTCTTAATATGCGCCTATGAAAGATATTGTAGGCAATATATTTTCATTCCAAAAATTACAACTTTGTAAATAGTTTGATAGGAATATTACGTACCATTAAATGTTTATAAATGCCTAAATGTGTACGCACGTTCCGGTCGTGCTGGGCAGGTTTTTATTTAAAACTGGAATGAGCACCATCATTCAGGAATACAAAAACATGTTGCTATTTGTAAATGCAACCATTCTTTAGCATGTCGTGTCTTTGAAACCATTTTATAATTTTATAATCGAAATAAAGAATTTAAAAAAACGATTTGGCTAAACCGTGTTACAAAATATCCTTTACGTCTAAAAGCATTAAAGATTCCTACTGTGTCTAATTACTACTTGGATTGCTACTATGCATTAAGTGTCTAATTACTACATTTAAATATGGCTAACATTGATAATTGATATTTCAAAAGACCTATTCGATGAAAAAAAAAGTTCTAAATTCCATAAACTGAAAGAGCTACATTACTGTAATAAACAGACGGACAGACGAACATGACACTATCATAAGGATTTCCCTTTTTTATTTAGCTGTGAAATTATAGCTGTGAATTATGAAATTATAGAAAAATCAAGTCTAATAATATTTATTAAGCGACCTAACGCAAATACATATTTAATTCGCAATATAAACAAATTATTTTCTTTTCGAGCAATGTTTCATAATTGTTGCTTTCCAAATATATTCGTAGCTTTTCCACAAAAATTTACTATATATTTTCGGTAAATAATACCACAACTCGCTTTATAATATCATAGACTACGAACTGATATATTCGTTGCATTTCGGTAATAAGTCTATCCTCGTAAAATTTTGTACCAACATATTTTGAAACCTATATTTTAGCGTGGAATCTCAATTCGTCAATTAATAATTAAAAATTATGAGGAAGCAAATTATTATGTAAAATAACATACATGTATTTTTAGTCGGCACGTCGCTAGTTTTTTATTTGACATTCATACTATTATAATAGATGCATTTACAAAATTATAAATACAAGATATAAAGAACACATTGCCAGCTGGCGAAATAATAAACCAGACACATCTCACTTTGCTAAACATCTCATTGAAAATAACCATCACCCTCATACTGATAATGTCCTGTATATATTATAAATAAATACAAAAGGTAATAAACTTAATATCCTAGAAACATTAGAAATAAACAGACAAAAAAGATATCAAGGTCAGTATATTAAATGAACAACTAAATATAATATCATCACCCATTCTTAATATCTTCTAGATATAATATAAATATACAACATTGATACTACAGTACCCTGGAAATTGTTTCAGCACTAATACACATATAAATATAAGTATATATAATAAAAACAAAAAAAAATTAAAATAAATAAATAAATATATGAATAAACAAAACCGGAGATATGTAGAATTAGTGTATTACCTTGTCGTTACTTTCAAATATCCTTGCTTTTGTATTAATATATTATCGATAATAACTTCCATTTAATTGTATTACATGCACCGTAAATTTTGCATTGTATAACCTCACATAATAACAACAATTGAATTTAAAATACTGGTATATTGTATAACTCTCGGTAATATAATAAAACCTACACTGCGCCCCTGCAATAAACTCACTAACATAAACAATGGAAAAATCCGCACAAACTAGGCTTCCGCTATTGTGTTTGAAACATATAAATACTGTTGGTTGTTCCTAAGAGTTATTCTTTGCTAATATCCCACCTGAAGATGTTGTAATACAACGAAACCTAGGTCGTGGTAAAGAAATTAAAGAAAGTAGAAATAATACTACATCACGTAGTATCATTTAATTGTGGATAAATCATAATACTCTTAGTAACAATCTCATTTACAACTGTTTTAATACATGTTGATTATCGTAGCTCTCCTAGCAACATCTGCCTACGTCTTGAGCCAACTTACTCAAAACTTAAAAACAGCAGGAAAGTTTGAATGTGCGTAGTTCGAAAAAAAATTATTTTACGTGGAAACTCATTTACATGAATAATAACGTCGCCTAGAAGAGAAAAGTTTGAAAAATTATAACTATACTCTGCGAAGTCTCTCGGCGTTTCAGAGAGATCCAAGTATGAAAACGTGGCTTACAAAGTTATCTTATCTCCACTTCTTACGCAAAGAATAGGTAGATAAATTTACTAAAATATTGGATAAATTTTGTGAGATCATTAATAACTTCATTTGCAGCCATATAACTTAAACCTAGCCCGAATTTTTGTGTTGACTTTCGGTTATGGCCAAATTAAAACTCTAATTAAATAGACATGTCTGCTTAAAGTCTATCTTAGATATTATATAGTAGTAATACATTTTTCACTTAAGTAGGAATATTATTTTCCCCTTTTTTAAGACTTAATGTCACCTATATTTGGATCCCCAAAAAGCATTAACTAAAGTAATTTCTTCTTCCAAGTATGCACACAATTGTGACATAAATTGTGATATCTGCACCCAAGGTGAACTTATATTTCAATTAAAAAGAAGTTTTTTTACAAATTTCTTTAACAGCGGTTGGAATGATTGAAGTGGATTATTTTTGTTGTCACTTTTTTGCTATAATTACACACTTTATGTGCCACGTAAAAAAGTCTATTGTTATTTTAATTAAATTAAAAATAATATAATTTATTTAAAATTAGTATACTGACTTTTAAACTATTTATGATTATACAAAATAACATAAATTTTGTGTTTTCTCCAAAAAATTGGGCTGTCTTTTTGAACAATTTATGATTGTTTTTCTCTCGAATGAATGTACTCGACTACTGTCGCCCTTCCTCGTAAGCGAGGCTTTTTTCATTTTCTTTATATTTCACTTACGTTGTAAGTTTGTCAAAAATAAAATTTTAAACATTCAACAAATTCTAACAGTGTCCACATTTCCTTCGTCATCATTGTATGTTATTTGGATTGCATTCTCATTACTAATTAGTTTACAGTTTCAGTTTCCGCTTTCTCATCACCGTGGTTTTTGCCTATAGAATTCATAATATTACGCTTAATACTACGTTATGGTAGTATTCATTCCATATTGAATATCATGAAGTTAGACATGTCTCACATAATTCAATTAAAATCTTTACAAATGCTGTGCCGTGCTCATATTAAAATCTTTACAAATGCTGTGCCGTGCTCATATTATTTCATTAACTACACAAATTTCTATAACCTTTCACTAAAATTTAAGAGTACCATATTATTTTCCTCGATATGTTCTGTGTTATATATTTTACTGGCTCTGTCCATTATTCTGCACTTGCATTTAGACCTACAGAAAATATTAATAAGTTAACTGTGAGGTCAATATATATTACCATATCTGTCATGTTAATTATGAAAATAACCATTTTTTAAGTAAGTATACTTTGTGCTCAAATTAATTGTGTTAGGTTGAACCGTTAAATTGCCATATTTTCTAATTAGTCGGTCAATTGCCAAAAAACATAGCTCAACATATGTTACCCCAGATTCAACATATTCCACCAGTAAACACTTCATCAAAATCTTTCATGAGATGCGAACAAAAGGACAGATTAATACACAAATGACAAAATATTTAAGACAATATTTTTGTATTTTATTACTTTTCATATGTTCTTAAAAATCATTTTTTTGTATACAGTATAACTTTAATGTACATATCTATCAACTCTAACAATAAAGTACGTAACCATTAAATTTACACGGACAAATACTAAACTTACCAGAATAAAAAATTTATAGAGATAGACAGCAATTGAAATATTAAAAAATTTGAGGAAACATTGTGAGCTTACAACAAATATGTATATATATATATATATATATATATATATATATAATATTCCAAAAAAATTATGAGTGGAAGACCACTGATAATGACGTCTGCCCTTATGCGTCTCTACACATACACTTCTCGCTCTACTCCACACTTCACTTCTAGTCACATCCATTGCGTCGATGCATATGCGGGTGGAAAATTTCTTTGCACAATTTAAATTACACGTGGCTCTATCTATTGACGTACATAAACACACCACAATTGTGTAATTACTAAGCGTTGAGTAGCTAGCCACTTCTTTGTTATTGTATAAATGCAATGTAAATAAATTTTTGTAAATAATATATTTGCATATTTTCTGATGAAGTGCACCATTTCCATGAAATAAAAAAAAACTAAATGTTACTTTAAGTCGACCTCTATATTACTGAAACATCTTCATTTAGACAGTAGTTTTTAGGAGATGCATATTCAAATAAACGAACATAAAAACAGGAAAAGAGATGAAGCTTCCAAAAAACCATAGATTTGTGTTCTATTACTTTTATTACGTAACCTTTAATTTTTTTGTAACTATCTTCAAATAAACAGACAAACAGAAAAAAAATCCAAAAACTTAAATTTCGTGTTCTGTTACTAATTTATTATAGCGGAAATAATATTTCCTTCCAAAGTTGACTAAAAACAAATTATCGGTTTTTTCTGACTTAAAATAAAAAAAATTAGTTTTGTTTTAATTTATTTTAAATGTACGTTTAATTAAATACACGTATAATAATAATTCAATTTAAGTTTTGAAAGGAAAAAAATTCTCTCCAGATCGTAGATAGATTATTTGATGTTATGTCGCGGTTACCGATTCAATTTAAAAAAAAGATCATATCACTTTTAGGAGTCTCGTCTAAGAAGTCTTTACCATACTCAATCTAACTTTTACGAACTCATTATAACTAACATTTATACCACAATTAAATTAAACATTTTACTTTGAATGTTTTATTTTTGGTCATTCTTTACTGTACCACTTGCCTCGAAAAGTAGCTATAATTTTAAATATGAAATAAAACAATGAATACCATAGTTCTTAATTAGTAACAAGTATATTTATATTACAACTACCGTGCTTAAAATTAGTATGTCCCTTACTGTTTTCTGTTTGCTGCTTACTGCTTATATAAAGGCAATAATGCTACCTAGTGTAAACCATTTATTAAGACACTTACACATAATTAAATCATGGTAACAATACAATGAATTTACCTCTTAATCTATATAAATAATAATACTCCACACTTTGCGTTTTTGTACATTGAAAATTTTTGCAAAACAATATTGGAGGATGAAGAAAAATGTTGGTTGTGTCTCTGTTTGCATATTTGTTTGTGTATGTATCACGTAAAAACCATTAATCTGATTCAGATGAAGTTTTTATAGAAACTTAGAGGTGAATTGGTATAATAGTTAATTTTTATCTTATGGCTCTTGGTTCACTGAATCAGAAGATATGCCAATTTTATATTTTCAGAAATTAATGCACATTGCATTAATATAAGAATAACCAAGAAGTAACTAGCTACTTCACGTCTAGTGATTACAAAAATATGTGTGTACCTACATTCAACAATAAAAGATGTTACGTGTATCTTAAAACGCGTAATGAAATTTTCCAGACGAATTAAACGGATATATTAGCGGAATGAGCAGGATCAGCTTTGAAATATGGAACGATGTGGAATCAGAAAGGAAAATGTTATTGTAGTGACCTGATTACTGAAAGAAAACTACTCTCAATTGAAATTTTGTCTATTGCCTTTTTAATTTCGTTTTTAGCGTGATCCTTTTCAACAATAGTTGTACAAACTTCCTGTAGAAAACTGGTAAATAAACTTGCTAAAAATAGTTTTCGCTGATAGCGTATGTATGAAAAGCTTTATGTTAAAACGAGGATTTAATATTTTTTATTGTTTGCAAATTGGCTTACGAGGTGACAAGTTAGTTAAAATTCAAGTTTGCAGTTACAAGTATAAAACATTTAACTATTATATTCTCAATATTAGTCTATATAATAACACTATATATATATATATATATATATATATATATATATATATATACCATCCTACTAGAGATCTTTGAGAACTTTATGTGACATTCATATTTTTACTGATAGTGGCGAGTTTATTAGTTGCCAATCTAAAACTAAAAAAATTTCATCTTATGTAATATCTATACGTTACTTGAAAAAATATCATAATTACTCAAGCCTGATTATAAATAATGTTAATGTCATGAATGGCATATACTTTTTTATTCAGTATCCCAACCTACCTCAGATCTGATATTGACTTCTTTCCATTGACATTTTTCTCTTTCCACATCTTTTTCCTTTTCCATGTCGTTAGGATCATTAGAATTTCTTTTCTTTGTCAATCATTTCATTTACTTTCTATATCGAGGAGAATTTACAATTTCATTACTATATTTCACGAATCTTTTATTTTTAACCACCATAATAATTTTAAATCCATATGTTGGATGGACTAAAAACAAGGTCCTTTCTTTCATAAAAGAGAGTTAACGGAGAGTGCGACTATTCAAATGGAAAAAAAACTTAAACCACAGTTCAAAAGAAAATAAAATTTTAGTGCTTAACCAAAAACAAAATGTAACAATTACTTATTAAATCACTCCCCAATTAAAAATAAAAAGTTTATAATATGCATACTATATTAATAACATAATAAGCGTTCACTTCGCAATTTTCACCAATTCGCACGAGGTCGTTTGATGAATTTGCTGCAAACTGGCTTATATAAGTTGAATCACCGAAATATAATAAAACCACACCTCTAGAGAAGTGTCAACTTACGCTCTATTATTAGGCCTTACAGCAATTTATGAAACATATTATTTCATTTAGACGATATTTTGTGAGCTTTAATAGAAAGGATCTGTCCCCGTTGGTTTTAGAGAAATTTACTTAGGAAATGGGTGAAGCTCTACCGTCGGCGAAAATAAATTTTCAGCATCCCCGACGGCTTAATGTTTCCCTAAAATATGGACTAATAATAATAAATATTAACTGAAATTCTTGGAGATGTTGGGGAGTTACATAAAGTTTTATGTTACGCAAAATATTACATCTTTATTAAACATGTCAAACAATTTATTAAATCACCCATATTCATAAAAAACTTTCATTAGCTTAAATATTTAATATAAATGCCTACAAAGAAGCGAGGATTTATACCTCCAGGAAAATTGAAAATAATTGCTGTATCACGTTGTTTACAATTTTTTATTTTTATTTATTATTATTATTATTTATTTATATTAGCACAGTTAGTTGTATACTAGATTAACTTTTTGGTAATTAAAAAAGCATACATACAAAATACTCATGCACGTTGATACACAAAACGATTTTGCTTTTTAATATTGGCAAGTGTGTAAATCTCATAACAAAATATAAAATGAAAATCACATTATTGAAATTTTTGGATTATATACGCCCACTTTTCTGAAGCTTATTTGTTTGAAGTGAAAACTTCTTTAGGCGCGTTGAACGATTTTTGGTTGGGTAAAATCTTGTGAATTCGCGTCACCAACATACTGTAATAGCAGTAAATCTGTGGCTATAAGGGTGATGTGTTGTGCAACATTAGTGCAATGTATATCTGTACAAGTAAAGTTACATTGACTATGTGAAAAATTCAATGCGTATACTGTGTATTGTTTAAATTGCGTTTTGTTTTTATTATTATTTTAATTGCTTAATTATAGGATTACTGTTTAGTGCAACAGTCAATACTCAATGTGTTGATATTTTCATATTTATAATTTTGATTTACAAATGATTATATTTTAAATTTTGATATTACAATTAATTTGAAAATTAAAAAAAACACTGCTATTGTATAGTTTTAAGTTTTCACTTCTGTTAGCAGTCCCCACGGCTGTCAATATTTTTTTTTTTTAATCATTGTCAAATTTCAGCATTTTAGTGTGAATGTTATAATGAGAAAATAATACGTTGATTTTTTTTAAATGCTTTAATAAAACTTTCATTTAAATCTAACCGAAAGTCTTTTAATTTTTTTTTTTAAACCATCGTTCAAATTATTACATTTGAATTGAAATAATATTAATTTTTTTCCTATGCTTTGAAACTAATATTATATATTTCTTACCCTACTTCTGTATAGAAAATACCTTTCTCATCCGTAATTAAAACTTCAATTCATAATGTATCTCATGAACTCCCTCTCCACTAAATACATACACACTACTTTCACCGCATCCCACTCCGGCGTTTCTCTTCGGCGACGTCGTTCTGTCGACATTAACTCTGTGTGGGCCGCCTAGGAAAATGAGCCGGGTGGCCCATGGGAAGGGTAATTGCATTACCTTCGTGCGATACAAAGGTATTATGCGAGAAGCTACGCGTCTGTTTGCTTTCAAGCAAGCGATAATTTCTGTGATTCACTGATATTAATACGACGATGGAGAAATACAATCCACTGGGTTTTACACTACCTGCATTTTTTCCCATTTGGGTCTAGACAATCTAATTTGATTGTTTTTCATTTGGAGTAGAAAAAAGTGACGAGTGAAATAAACAAATGTATAGTTAAAATGCGTAAAACTGTTCTTTTCATAAATTATCACTATGATTATTAATATTCAATCAGTTATTTTCATTCATTTTTTATTAAACTAATTTTAGGCCTTAGAATTTTTTTTTGTTGTGATATGACGTAACTGGTTACATTCGAGAATAAACGTAATTTTTTTTCTTCTAGAACTCTAACTGAATAGTATTCTTAAGTAATACGTCTAATTTGTTTGTTTTATTCTTCAGTAATTAATTTATTAATGTTAGAAAACGCCCGCTAATGGAATGTAATAACTCAATAGAAGCTCCTGTTTAGGTAAACCAGTAAGAGAATATTTTCTTTAAAATGTGGCAAATATAAGCTATGGAAATTAGAATACCCTAACTCAACATTTGACTGCATTATTTTTTATTCACAGAGAAAATTATGAATGCATATTTAAAATGTTACCTTGACCGATTCCACAACTTTCCACAGGCTAACAGATTTTGAATTCAGATATTTCTTTGCAATCGTTTATTCCATATTAATCAAAATAAAAAAAATATTATTCCACATAAACTTTCTGTATATAATCGATATAAGCTTTCTGTTTTATGTAAACTTTTTCCTTTCTCTTTGAGTTTTCAAGATTCAATAAAAGCTTTCTCCCTTTCTAAATATTTTTTTAACGGATTGCATACTTAGAAAAAAGATGTCCCTGCCAATTTCACATAAAATGCTTTCAATTACATTATCAGGTCTCGAATAATCCACAATCGAATTAAAATAATATTTACAAAAAGATAATAGAAAACAATAAAAGATAAACTATATATAAACAGTATTACCGTCATTTATCGTCATTTCTATAAAATCACTTGCAATGATTTTATAAAAAGACGCTATATGGAGCAAACACTCAAAGGAACGAATCCATAGATGTAGAAGAGAAATTTAAAAGCTATAAAATTACACATGTGCAATATTGTCCACAAGCTTACTCATCTCTAAAGGCTTTGTGCCACTTATAAAACACTCGCACGTACTATCTGCTTTAGACACAATATTGTATATACTACCATCGACCAATATGAAGTGCAAATCATGATTAATGCTTAATTCAAACTCACCAATTTAATACGTAACAATAGATGAAGTTAAATTTGCAATCAATTATTTTAACCTAGCAGACTCTTTTTAACTACATTTGAACATTGTTTAAGAAGCGTGAATTTAATTGGCCTACAATATCTGGTAGATCCGGGACGTGGATTGTCCCAGAAAATCGTTTCATCTAAAGTATACTTCAACTAAAGGGAATCTAAAGCTGTGGAGAGTGAACATTAGGAGATACGTGACTTAAAATATCTCCCTGTAATTCAGCAATTCTAGAAAATGTGTGAACCAATAAGATTTAGAGTTGGACCTCAGCCATAGGTTTCTGCCACCATAATGAAATAATTTGATGAATAACACAATTTTTTGGCTTTTCTAAGATTGTGAATACTCAGGAGGGTGTCCTACCGTATGTTATTAAAATATAATTATGAAGTTTTTATATTATTCAGTACCTCCTTGGACTTTCTTTGTCGATGCTGGACTTAGCAAGTAACATCAACACCTACTTTATAATATTTGTTACTGCAAAATGTCCTACAGCAAAGCGGCAACTCAGAGGCGGAATGACTATCCACCAAAACTTTCACTTTCTTTCGTTTCGTAAAAGGGGCGCATTTGTCAAAGGCCTTTGCATCTATACAAATACTCAAAAAGCACACTTGTCAAAAGTCTTTGCATCCATACAAAATCCTCTTGAGAATCTAAGACTGTGCTCTTCTCAACTAATGGATAGCAATGTAATTGGCAGCTCAAATGTTTCAGTCAGGCACATGTTATTGTATTTTAAGAAATTGTTTATTGTACTGTCCTGATTTGGTCCACTAACTTTGCATCCTTTATGACTGTCAAGCCACGTATAAAGGCAATTGGTGCTATTTGAACCCCGAATTGCATCTGAAAAAATCTCTATTACGGACCATAAAGTACCATTTGAGTAACATAAATAGAATTCAAAAACTTGCATTTACCGTACAAAAAATATGATTGAGTTTGCAAGAAAAAAATTGGTATTTTTTTTAAACCTTTAAATTTGAAATATCATAAAAATAATAGAAAAAAACGTTCAAAATCTAATCACGCAACACATAAAAACTATTATGATTTATAGAATAAATAAATATATTTTAAAGTACAAACCTTTATTAAAAGGTTCCATAGTGGTCACTAATAAACACTCAACCACAAAGAGAATTTTCTATGTGTCAACCCCAATAAGCACAAAAACAAATGATTGCCATTTTAATTACTAGTAAAATTTGTATATAATGTTTAAACTACCCTCAATTGAACCTTCTAATAACTAATGAAGCAATAATTATGTACTAATGATGTCTCATTAGTTCTTATTTTAATTCCAGATGTCTCCAATCGATTTGTTTACCTTCAGTTTTTCATATTTCGAGCAACCACTCGTATGGATAACTCTGCATCGCTACACTCGTACATATTATTAGACAAGACACTTGGTATCACTATTTCATAAAGTGAATATATCTAGAGATAATCATTTTAATGAGATAAAAGTTTCATACTTTAAAACAGTGTTAATAGTTAAATTTTCAATTTACATAATAATTATACAGTATAATAATTATATGAAAACAAAAGGCTGCAATGCTTTTCATTTATTTTATAGGACAGATGATAAAAATAAATAAAATTATTAGTGATAATAATCTAAAATATAGGCCTCAATTCTTGTACACACCTAGCTGAACAACTTTTATTTTATGACTCAGGGCAATTCGAGAAACAATTAGAATTTTAAATTGTGAACGTTTAATATTTTGGCCTTCACATCAATTTCAAGTCTGAAATGAACGGGTTGTCTTCTTTAAAAATACTTGCTGTTAGATACCCTCTATAAAGGAGAAACGGCTTAAATCGTCTGAATGGAAGAACTGGTTTTCTGCAAATTAGGTATAGGTTACAGTAGTAGTTACAGTTAGTATAGGTATTAGGTACAGCACAATTTTTGTAATATGATTTTGATTTAAATTAGTCCAGTAGAAGATATTTGTACTAAAAAATTGTTATTGATGAAAGGGAGCTTTATATCTTTGGAGTCTTTGCATCGATCGGAACGGAAACATTTTCATGGCTTCATCATGGTTTCTAGCAGAAGATAAAAAAGGCTACTATATTTCAAGTGATGACTTTTTGTGATGATGTTTGATAAAAAAGAAAGGGATCAAGGCTTCAAGTCATATTATACCCATGAAGATATTGGATTGCATTACTTTCTATCAGTATGAAAATTTCCCTTCGGATGATCTGGTAACCGATTAAATGAAAGCGTTAGTGGAGAAAAGGTAAATTATATTTTATTTTATTTATAAAAATATGTTAAACTAAATTGACAATACGTCGATCACTTAACAAATAGGTATAATTTTCTGATCAATAAGTTAAATATTTTCCATCATATATTGTCTATATGTTTCTTATGAGGAACTAAAACTAAAATTATTTTAATCAATACAAACTTTATCTTATTTGAATCTAGGCGTACGCCTTAAAAAATTAACAATCTTTGAGTGTTGAATTTCATTAAATACTGTTTTAATATAAAATTTACTCCTTCTTCTTATATTATTTATTCATATCTTAGTATTTATAACCTTACGTACATATTATCACTTTGATGTGTAAAATGCAGATTATAAATATTTTGTACCCGTAAATATAACAATTATAAATTTATTTTTCTTTATTAAAATTAAACTGAATATTATTAATAAAAACTGAATATTATTATTAAACTGAATATTATTAATAAATATTAACTAACCTATATTATTACGCCGCTTTATTGCGATATCGAGGTGAGCTATAAAAGTGTAATGTCGTGGTGGTCTATAAATGTGTTACTAACACTCAGAATAACCGCTCGGAAGAGATTGTGTAAAATTTAAACCATCTGTTGCAAGCGGAATGAATATAGGTGGCTCAAGCGTACGGAAACGAAAACACATCTAATATCTCCATAATGATTTTTAGCAGGGGTGGGGACGTACGCCGCAATGTAATAGGCACGTTTAAAATTAATTTCTTTCGAATTGGCGATATGTTTTATAGCGTTCGTCGAATATGCTGCTTCTATTTGTTTTATCTTCTGTAATTTATGTAATCCTTTCTACAAAAAAGGAATCACCTCATGTATTTCTTTGTAAACGGGCAAAAAATTATTATATCAGTAAAACTTTAAACGATTATCGTTTAAAAAAAGGCGCACTCGATTACAAGGCGGACCTCGTGCTTTTAGTTTATACAAGTAAACACTTAGTATTAAAACATTATGATAACTATACTAATAATCGAGTTATAAAACAATTGATCAAATCGCCACAAAACGGAATCGCCATTTCTAATATTTTACTATGACGAAATTTTCTTTACGTATGCAAACGCAAATTGTTTTTAATCTTGTTGCGTAACATTAATGTTAATTAATAACATGTAACTTAGTAATAAAAATACACGTATGCTCTACCCGTGTAATTTTATTCGGTACGTTGCTGAGTTTTATTTGACACCCGTAACAAAATGCCTTACCCATAACCATTAATAAAATAAAATTACTACAGCGTTTCCTAATAATTATCTTCTTGTTGACATTTAATTTCTTTTTTAACGCACTTGCTGATTAAATTTAAATCTTGAAACTCCTGATACCAATCTCATTTACTACGGTTTTAGTACATATTGATTGTCGTAATTAGCATAACAAAATTATGCCACGACTTGGGTCCACTTATTTCAAATTAACTAAAACCCGAAGAAATTTATATATGCGTAGTTAAAAAATTGATTCTAGGTCGAAACTCATCAACGTAAACCACTTACAAGTATAAGAACAAGAACTACTTACAAGAGAAAAATTCGAAAAAATTAACATTAATCTATGAAGCTTTCACAGTTATAAGAAAACAACTTGCAAAGTTATATTTCATGACCCTTATCTCTGTTTCAAGGAAAAAGAAAGTAAATTTATTAAAATATTATGCGAGTCTTATGAAATCATTACTAATTTCAATCTACACGAAATGTTTACGTTGACTTTCCGTTCCGATCAATTTAAAAGTCGATCTGAATGGACACGTTTGCATAAAGTCGACCTTATATATTACATATAGTTATGTAAACTGATATATTACATAATAGTTATATATTTTTCACTTAGATAGATATATGATTTTCTCAATTGTTTGAACAGGTAATATTGTGTAGTACAAAAAACATTAAATAGAATAATTTCTTATTCCAAGTACACGTTAAGCGATAGTTGTGATATAACTTGATATGTCTACAATAAACATATGATGAACTCAGCGTCGAGTATAAAAAGTTCTTTGATATTTCTTTAGCGGTGGATGTGACACATCAAGTCGATTATTTTTGTGTTTACTTTTTTTTATTATTAAATCACATGCATTATTTCCATTATAAATATATTTATGATTATTTCAAATAACTCATAAATAATCTCACTAATTTATAAGCAGTATTTTTTTTTAAGATTTTTATAAATGCGTAAAATTATATAAAATTGTGTGTTTTTTTTCTTTTTCTTTATATTTCACTTACATTGCATGTACGTCAGGAATAAAATTTCGACTAGTTTTCGCATTTTTTTCGTCGTCATTACACTTTATTTGGATTTCGTGCTCATTGCTAATAAATTTACTAACCCATTTCGCGTTTTCTCGTTCCAATTGGTCGTTATTGAAATTACGCTGTAGTTGCCTATAGAAATTATAAAATAATGCTTAATATGACGATATGACGGTATTCATTCTATATCAAATGTCAAAAGTGTTAGCTAAGGTATGTTCTGTGTAATTAACTACGCCATTTGCATATTAGAAAAAAATTATATCTTTAACATTTCAGTAAAATATAATTTTTCCACATAATTTTCCTCAACAACGGTTTTATTGTATTCTTCATAGCACCCAAAATTGAACTCCCGATAACCATAGTTGTAAAAAAGTTTAACTAATTTGCTAAATTTAATACGGTGGAACTAAGGTCATTGAAAATCTACATAAAACAAATTATCTACTTTTTCTTAATTAAAATAATAAATTTGTGGAATGTTAGCCTAAAAATAATGTTTAATGGAATATAAGCTTAAAAATAATCCAAAGTTATTTATGAAAAGAACTTAAGATAGAAACAATACCATTTCTCTATGTCATAAATAGACTTTATAATTTTATGACGCGCTTTCCGATTCAATTTGATGTACAATGTATAATATGTAAATTATCCACGAAACAGAAATATTTCATACCACATCGATGGGTCAAATTTTTGTCGGTTTATCTGTTTCTATATTTGTTTATGCACGAATCATATAAAAACTACTGACTATATGCAAAAATTCATTTACTTTGTATTGAAAATACAACGGCAAAGAAGGACCTATCTACTTGTTATTTAGGTATTACACATATATGCATTATCTGTACATAAATGGAGAGCACTACGTGTATTTAAAAATCGTGCAAGGAAGTTTTCCATCCGGGCATACATTAGCGAATGGACATGGCCAAATATCAAATGTACTCCACATTTGATATTTGCGGAGAGTGAAGTTTTTTATTATCTTTTTTTTTCACTTCGTTCGAGCATAGCTCAAGGCTTTTAGTGTTCTATATGTACAAAGTCTTTGGTACATTAATAAACTATAAGAGAAAAAAATTTAATTCGTTTTTGACTTATTGAAAATTTCGTCGATTTGGCAAAAACTGAAATGATTAAGTCGTTAAAATTTTCCAATTTTTAAGTTCTCTTTAAAATTATTGGAGTTTAATAAACCTTATAAGATTTTGTATATTTTAACCTGAATTTTTGTTAGTAAATTTCGTAATGCACTATACATATATACAACATAATAGTAAGATATGTATATTTTAGGCTCACAACTACTTAACCCAGTTCAGTTCAGTATTATGTCGTGTACGACTGGCAGACAGAATATTTCCATTACTTACCCAAAGCATGCATTTATGGTTTTATTTTGTATTTTATCGTAGCATAAGAATATGATAATAGCTCTGCCAGATAACGCGAATTTAACCTGTGTGAAATCTGGTTTGGAATTTTCGCAGACATTAAAATTTTCTTTGGTTGAATCTTTGGGATGAATGTTTGGATCTGTCATAGGAGACCATACATTCATATCTTCATATATCTTTATGTACATTTTGCGTTTTGCTTCACTAGCTTTTTCAAGTTCTTTTCGGTAAATTTTCATAATTGTTTCCTTCTAATATTTTCTTGTATATATATTTATACCTTATCAGAAATTTCCACGGCATTCGTGTTTCTATCGACAGTGGCAAGTTTATTATTTCCTAACCTAATTTCAGAAAAAACCAATTAATTAATTTTCCATAGCATAGATTTTTTTTATAATTACACTACAACTATATTTCCCCAGTTCTTTTTTATTTGTTACTACTACACTAATTTTAAATTTGAACCTCGAATAGTTCAAATATAAGGTTTTCTATTTCTTTAATGGAGAGATAACGCAAGATGAAATTAATTAGATGGAAAACAAAGCTTAAATCACAGTTCAAAAGAAAAGATAATGTCATTGCTCGACAAAAATAAACGGCCAAAATATAACAATTATTTACTAATTACGCTCTAAATAAAGATCATAAAAGTAACATTGTACATGGACTATTTTAATAACAAAAGTAGGTGCTCAGATAGAAATTTCCACCGCTTCGCACAAGGTCGTCCAACGACTTTGCTTCATACTGCTTTGTGTAGTTGACATTACCGAAATATAGTGAAACCATACCTCTAAAGAAATGCTAGCTTATGCCCTATTATTTGGCCTTATAGCGATTTATGAAATATAGTATCTCATTTAGAAAATATTTTGTTAGCTTTAATAGAAAGGTTCTTTCTCCGTCGATTTCGGGGAATTTACTAACGAAACGGGCAAAAATCTGCCGTTGGCGATAATGAATTTCGAGCGTCCTCGACGGCTTAATATTTCTCTAAAATATGGATTAATGATACTAAATATAAACTGAAATTCACGGAGTTATTAGGGAATTACATTAAATTTTATAATACACAAAATATTATAACTTTATTAAATATTTCAAAAACAATTTATTAAATTACCTCCTATTTATAAAAGCATTCATGTGCTTAAATTGTTTAATTGAAAGAAACAAGGCTTTACGCCCCATTAAAAGCTAATTATATCATATCACATATATTGTATCACATTGCTTACAGTGTTCTGTTTTCAGTATACATTAATTATATTGCATATGATATTTCGGGTAATTAAAAAAAAGCATCGGAGCATGCAAACCCGTAGACACTTATGTCGTTACAAGAAACTTTTTCATTTCGTTCTTTTTTAAAAAAAAAATTTGTATATCAACCAATAATTTGGTGTTGCCAAGTAAATGCAATTACAAAAAAATTGAAATAATGATAACATTAATGAACTTCGCAAATTGTATGCGACTTACAGTGTATATTTTTTTCTAACACTAATTGAAATATTTCAAAATACGTTTAAAATTTTTTTTTCTTTAAATTCTTTGTCGAATGTAACTTGTCCTAACTGAGTGCAAATTGTAATTTTACGGCCTTTTGTAATACATAGTTTTCTGTTAAAATGGGTTAATAAAATTTTCACACACTCCACATTATTATATTTTTAATTGAAGTGATTTTTTTTCCTATGCTGCGATACTTTCGTTGCACATATTTTACCCCACTTATGTCTCCGTTACTACACTGGTACTCTAGCCTTTAGAAATATCCCTAATTAGAATTTCAATTCATTTTGTGTCTCATCCCCCCTCATCCCACTTGACAGCTTCCCCTTTGACACTTCTCTTCAACCTCATAGTCGACATCGTCTTGTCGACATTAACTCCGCATGGATCACCTGGTACGATGAGCTGGGCGGCACATGGGAAGGGAAATTGTATAACTTCGTGCAATACAAAGGTTTACTACGATGAAGCTACACACTCATTTGCGTTCAGGCGATCGATAATTATCAATGATATCAATACGACGATGGAGAACTCCAACCCACGAGGTTTTAGACTACTCGCATTATCTCCTGTTTGGGATTAAACAACACCATTGTATTTTTTCATTTGGAGTGGCAGGAAGTGAATGACTAGTGAAATATAATTTGTTTTTAATATTTTTAATTTATAATTTTAATATATAAAACCATTTCTTTTCTTAACTATTTATATACTTAGAAATATTCGATATATTTTCTTCTCCTTACTTATGCCGGTCCCTAAACTAATTTTAGGCGTAAGGAATTTTACTTTTATTTTAACATAGATAATTATATCTGATAATAAACGTAATGTTACTTATTCTTCCATCGTATTATTAAACAGTGTTTCCAAGTCGTACGCTTCATTTACTTGTTATATTCCTCATCGCTTAAGTTAATAATATTTGGATTCAACGAAACAGAAACTATTAATGGAATGTCAAAATTAAACAAAATCACATATTTTTGTTAATAAATAAGAGAATATTTTCTTTAAAATGCACAATTTTAAAGCTGCGCCGTATTTTTGGAAATGACCAAAACACCAACAGAAAATAATTATTTTTAAAACTTTTTATGTCACTTTAACTCCCCTAGCTAGCCATTGTGTTTATCTATAGCACACAACAGTAATTAGTTTGCTGTAGAAATATTTCACATGTTCAATTTTACTTATAACGAATGAGACATAGGATTTACTTATGTATTGAAATATATTTTTTAAAACGTGAATAAAATATATTTTTCAATTATTTATTTATTTCTTAAAATAGTTATACCAAAAAAATTTAAATACGTTGTATTTAACAGATCTATAATATTTATAATGCTAATAGATTTTTAATTAACAAGGATTCGGCTAAATTAGTTGATTTATTCAAGATAATCAATATAAACTTTCTTCGTCACACAAACTTTCTTCATTCAGTTTGAGCTTTTGAGATTATTGATAAAAGCTCTCTCCGTTTCTGACGTTAATTAAACTATTTATTAAGGGATTGTATACTAAAAAAACATTTTTTTACCGATATAACATAAAATTCAAACAATTCTCTTACTAAATCCTGACTAGTGTACAATCAAAAATTCTCAGGATATATCTTCTTCTAGGAGCAGTAACTTAATGACCCTTTCTGTTTATTGCATCAAACATAAATGTAGGTTTTGAATTTTAAACAACCTCTAATTTAAAGTCACATTTAAATTGAAGTGGAACAGTTTTTAACGACTACAATTAAATATATTGTACAAAAATATAGGTTTCGAAGTGAATCAAATCTTAGTTGATAGAGACCGACATTTGTATTAATTTACAGTACCTGTATTTAATTTTGTAACCGGAAAAAAATATCTATATATTAAACTGAATTCTAAATGACTTCCACTTAATTTTTTCTTCATATTTCGGAACTTAAAACAAACTACAAAATATTCCTGTTGCAAAAATGGTATCTAATTACGATTTTAATAATCAAATGAATACGAAATATTGCACGGTTTTGTGTATCTACCGTTGCTGTATCACTCTGCATAATCTGAAAATCTGTTCGAAAGACTAAACAGATAAGAAGATGTTATAAATAGAAGAAATGTTTTGGGATTTATTTTCGCACATTAACGAAGGATAATGATATCTACACCTGTTACTTTCGCAATTAAACGAAACTCTTTCCCATATTAACGAACTTCTTTCACGCTAAAATTATTCTGCGAGTTATCGAAGAGTAATAACATGAAAACCTATTATTCTCTTTGGCATATTTGCAAAACTCTTTCGCACATTGAAGAAACTCTTTCCGGCAACAACTTTTGGACATTTACAAAGATTAATCATATCAAAACCTATTATCTTTCCTATTTTAATTTCTATTGTCTTTTCTATTAATTTGTTTTTCTTTGAGTAACATAAAAGGCTTGATCAGATACAAAATTAGAAAGGGATTCCGATCTGTGTAACACTTTTATATTAATTTTCAGTTATTTCGTGTTAGTTGTTTAAATCATAAATATATATATATATATATTCATAAATATATATATATATATATATATATATATATATATATATATATATTGTGGAAAGTATGTTAAAAACTGAGTTGTTTCAAAATTTTTGAAACTTTTTAATGGATTAATTTCGTTTTTGTTTTACATAAAAATCACCGTTCCTGATATTTTACTATGATGAAATTTTGCTATATGTATGACAATGCAATTTTTTTTGTAAGCATCGAAAAGATATACAGGTTTTAATTCACAAAGGAAACTATTTTATTACTCTAAAAAAAATAGGTTTAATCATGTAGATAATGGAATAGAAGAGAAAAATAAAAAAAATATTTAAAATGTATAATATTTTTTTATAATTAATTTTATACTTAACGGATGATGTCAAATGTGAACTAGACAATACATATGTTTACGTAGTAGAGAACGACAATAATAAAACGTTTTCAAATAATGGTAATATTTAAATTTTTAGAATAATTGACAAACCATTAAAAACGAAACATACGTTTTTAATATTATATTACATATACATAATTACATTTCAATTAATGAACTAAGGTTTATTCTACAAAAAATTGTTAAATTAATTGTTTCATTAATAAATTAAAAATTTATACATGGTTTGTTCAATTAATGAACTGAAGTTTATTCTACAAAAAATTATTAAATTAATTGTTTCATAAATAAATTAAGAATAAATACATGGTGTGTTCAATTAATGAACTGAGGTTTATTCTACAAAAAATTATTAAATTAATTGTTTCATAAATAAATTAATAATAAATACATGGTTTGTTCAATTAATGAACTGTGGTTTATTCTACAAAAAATTATTAAATTAATTGTTTCATAAATAAATTAAGAATAAATACATGGTTTGTTCAATTAATGAACTGAGGTTTATTCTACAAAAAAATATTAAATTAATTGTTTCATAAATAAATTAAGAATAAATACATGGTTTGTTCAATTAATGAACTGAGGTTTATTCTACAAAAAAATATTAAATTAATTATTTCATAAATAAATTAAGAATAAATACATGGTTTGTTCAATTAATGAAATGAGGTTATTCCTTTAGGATATTAAATTTAATATATGTTTTATAACTATCTATTTACCTACAGATATGTTCTTCCAAACAATATATTAAGTTTATAATTTTTTACACGCCACTTTGTCGCGGATAAAAGAAAATGACATTTTTACATTGTATTTTTTTCTTTAAAGCTCAGAGAGGTATATTATTCTGTTTAATGGTAATTTTCTTTTGAAAATAACGAACTTATTTCTTATCTAAATATGAAATTGTATATTGCATTCAGTTAACGTATTCCCTCGTATTATTGCTGTGGTGTACCATAATTTTATATTTGGTTACCATTTATGAAAACAAAGATCAATGTTATGGTAATTATTAACAAATATTATTTTTAATTTAATAAAGCTTAAGATGCAAGTTTAAAGCTATTCCTATTACAAATTTATCCATTCTTAAACGAAATACATGCTTACTTACGTTAGCATGTATCCCATCTTGTCTATTTTGCACTTAAATCAAGTCGTCTGCTTTAGTAGAATTCCAGTGGGATCGTTGGTTGAAAACGAACATGGTATTTTATAGAGCATGTTATACATCTGTTTGATTTGTGTGCTTTACACGTGTGGTTGGTTGATACAAGCCAGTGATATAAAGATATAATTTTTTTGACTTACGTGCTCCTGTCTACAACTGTCTGTCTGGTAAAGCTAACATTAAGAAGTATATATCACAGATATATTCTACACATTTCTATTCCAAACACGTAGTGAATTTGGATAATTACATGCTCATAATATTATTAATCAGAAAAATAACATTGTCAACTTACCTTTGGGGCAGAACTACGTCCATACTATTGTCAATGATTTCCGAAAAATTCATATTGGGATAATTAAAAGAAAACAGATATATAAGAAACTACAAACGTAAACGTTGTCAGTCAATTAACAGATTGGTTAGGTTGCTTGGCTGAAAATATTATAGTGTTGCTTACGGAAAAAAATTCTGACAGCTTCTTGGGGAAACTTAGCCGTAATTACACTAACAGTCCCATTGACTTACTTTAGCTAATGGATCGATGAAGAAATTTATTTACTTATAACTTTCATAGTCTTAGTAAAAGTTTTAACTCTAAATGTTACTCATAAAGAAACCGGCCGTTAGTGTGAAGAAATACTTCTTCATCCATAGACCAGGCCGTTTATCCATAAGTATATATGAAATATATAAACACTGACTTTTTTATGTGGAATAATAAACTACATAATTTTTTTAACATACCACTAAAAGTTATAAAAGACAATATCTTTCCAGACCCACGAAAAGATATTGACTTTTATTATCTTCTCTTATATCTATTTGTTTATCCATCCATCTGCATATATACTTTAGATCCAAATATCTAATTTTATTCTGATTTTCCTTTATTCTATAAATATATTGGCTGACCGGGTTTTAGTACACATTTAAAGTTAAGTAGTAATCGTTTTTGTGAAATAAGTTTAATAAGTTATTTTTTGTGAAATAATTTAAAACATGATTTAAATAACTAAACTTGACCTATTTATTAATTTTGTAGGTATCCTAATATATTTTACTTTACTTATTTCACAAAAACGATTACTACTTAACTTTAAACGTGTACTACTTAACTTTAAACCTGAAAAAGGGCTTAAATTTAACTAAACGATATTCATATTAACGCTATTGCCCGTTGTGTAAGCTATGATATAGCGTACTGAGTAATGTAAATATTTTTTTCAAGAAAGTAGGTAACAAACTTTCATGAAGAAGTTTTCAAAAATATTTTTTTTTCTTATGAAGAAAAGTAATAGGTAAAATTTAAGAAGAATTATGCAGTTATAGTCATTCATAATTCATTATAAAGTAGTAATTACATTTCCATATTATAAAGCCATTCCTAATTTTTATCACAAAATAAATGTCTATCATATTAAAATCATTGTCTAGACGGGTAACCGCGATAAACATTACTTGAAGTTAATAATTTTAACGAAATGATTATAAGAATCAAATTGTTCAAAATAAACTTTTGTTCAAAAAAAAATCACAATGAGTTCTATAAACAAACAATTTATATACGAGAGTACGACACCCCTTTCAATTAAAATTGAAGGTCACGATTTTATTAAAATATAGAAATATCTGATCTTTAATTTTATTTATATTGAATAAAGTACAACAAAAAAAAATAACAATTCACACCCAAATATTCGGTTTCTCCGTGTCGAGTTATTATGCAATTTCAAGCGAATTCGATATAATAACTCACGACTGTCAGCGAGAAAAAGGGCCGTATTTTTTTAATGTTATCCATGAATCATTTGTGTCAATTTATCTATCTGAATGTTCCGGTTTTACCGTGTACAATATTTTTGTTTAAGTTTATTTTTGTATCCTATTGTTCTCGTAACAATGAACTGTATTTTTAACGAAAATTATATCGAAAATATTTACAGAAACTGATGGTATAGCATCAGTTTTTGTAAATTACCAATGCTATATAATATAATTTAAATACTTATATTCCTTACAGCGTAGTGTATTTGAAATCGATTTACCATTTTACGTTCAGGAAAAAATAAAAATAGTTTGGGAAAACCGTAACACAGAATTTTTTTATAAGTAAAAAATATAAAAGGATTTTTACTACGCATTAAGCGCGTAATTCTTACTTGGAGATCTATTTGAATCACTTACAGAATATGTTCACCAGCTTTTCGTGAAGGGTATTTCTTTTTTCCATCGTGAATACTGTAATTTTTTGTATATAATTTGTGAAAAATATAATCACATTACCCACAATTCATCGCTTCATTTCTGCGTAATTGATATTTAGATTAAAACAAATTTTTTAAGTCCGGTTAAAATTCATACTTCAAACATTGTCTATACTCTAACCTGAATGTAAGAATTTAACCATTTATTGTTTCGTGTTTTTATTTCAATTTTCATTAAAATTGGTATAATTTCTCATTAGTTAAAACATATTTAATGTTACTTTCATGAGTGTAAGACAAGTAACTTAATTACCGATATCTTTTAAGTTTGTTAATACACATTAACCGACACTATTTTGCATTAAAGTTACTCCTAAATGCCTTTAGCCTGATTTCTGACGGAAATGGTTAAAAAGTTAGGTCTTCTTATGACAAGATAGCCGTTTGAAACTTTTTAGAACTTCATCTCGTGTACGAGATGCCGTATCAAAACAGAATTGTAAACCATCATGGGATGTGAAGCATCTCAATCTATTATATTTGATATTGAAATATTCTTATTTAAACGAATTGAAAACAAAAAACAAATATTCAAATAGTTTTATTTGGATTAATTTTATTATCTTATTTTATAAAACAATTTATCACAGAAATATTTCTTAACAATCTATTGATATCTTAAAAATATATTTTTAATTTTATAATACTGTTAGCCGACAAGACGCGGAACTGGATAAATTAAGTCGGAAAAAGCCGAATCTGGCCGAATGGCTTGTCGCGACCTGCCATCAGAACGTTTTAACCCCCATCCAGACGTACCATTACTACATCACATCAATATTTCTAAACATTTTAGATTGCATTTTAAAAGACCATAATAAAAGAAAGTTCGTAACATACAGACAAACATTATAATATTAGAAGGATTTCGTTTTTTTATTTGACTAATAAATTTTGAAAATGGTCGAGACTGATATAGTAGTACATTTTAAGTGGTATAACACATATAAAGTATAAAATTAATTCGCAGTATAAAAAATGCTTCATAAACATTATATAACAAACCGAATATATCGGTAGTTTTTTCATAAAAATTTGATTTGTAATTACGATAAATATATCATAGAGTATGTTCATATTGTTGTGAATATCTTGTCGTAAAAGCATAAACGAATATACATTGAATCCCATATGTGGCGCAAAATATCAAAGTATCGGGTAGTGTTTAAAAATGGAGTAGCAAATATACAAAAGAACATATGTGTGTTTTTATTCGGCACATTCGCTTGACGCCCATATAATTTTAAATTATATTTGCGGTAAAATAATATTCCTCTATTTTTTTACAAATAATCCTCTTTTTGTTGCTGTATTTTATTTTTTTTTTATAATACACACGCTAATTAAACATAAATTATGAGATTCCTAGAAACATCTCATTCACTACGTTGGTTGTCATAGCTCCCATAGTAAAAACTGCTTACATTTTGGGCCAACTTATCCTAAACTTAGAAATGACAGAAAAAAATTGTATAACCGTAATTAAAAAAACTGATTCTACGTGAAAACTCATCGACATCAATAATAGCGTTACTTACAATAGCTTATGTAATAGAAAACGCAACTTATAAAGTTAACTTCCATTGCCCTGATCTCTACTACTTAGACAAGCCATAAGAAAATAAATTTACTAAAACACTTAGCAAATTTTATGAAATCATTACGAATTTCATCTTCAGTTATATAATTTTAATCCAGAAGAAATTTTCATGTTGACTTTCAGTTATGATTTGCTTAACACCCTTATATATTACATATTAGTTATAATACATTTGCCACCTACAGAGAAACATAATCGTACCATTGTTTTGAAACAGGTAATATCTTGGTCAACAAAAATTTTAACGAGTAATTTCTTCTTCTAACTATACGTTTGGTGAAGTCTAGTTATTGTGAACTGCAACTCACTAACATTTTCATTGAAGTACTTCAACACAAATAATTTCATTAAAAATTTCACTCACTTCGGTTTTGACGACTTAATTCGATTACTTTTGTTATCACGTTTTTTGGTTATTGTTAATCACAGACTTGATTTGCAGTATAAATATGCATATGAATATTTCAGTTAATTTAAAAAAAACTCATTTATAAACGGCGTTTGTTTTTTACACTTCCTCTAATTATATAAGTTGATATAAAATTTTGTATTTCCTCAAAAAAATTACAAAATTCCATTTCAAGCAGCCAAGATTCCAAGCAGAGATTTCTAGTTTTTTTTTCCCTTGAAGAAAAGTTACTCAAACCCTTCCCGTGCACGAGTTTTAGATAAGGGTACTTATAAATAAACTCGCTCACTGGTGTTAAATGTAGGAGAGAGGTTTATGTATAAACGACAATTAAGTATTTTTGTCGCTTGCATAATAATTTAACTAACTCTACGCTTCCAGCTAATATTTATCTAAAATACAAATTAATTTAACTCTACGCTTCCAGCTAATATTTATCTAAAATATTCCTCACATTAGTCTCCAAATTTTTAGATCTTATCTCCGAGATATAATATACGTGTTTATAATTAAGTCTCAATCTCAACATTATAATTAAAAGTGCCTAGCCATATCGCTAATAAATATCATATCATCGTTAACTACACCTGGCCTCTTCGAACTTTGATCAAATGACAAACACATTTTGATGAGAAACTTAACGTTAGCTATAGAAAGTAATTACCAGAAATATAGATATTAAAGAAATCGAACCTTAGATTTTGTTATAATTCATTCTGTTGTTTTTAAGCGAATTTACTGAACAAATATTAATATATAAATTCGAGCATTATAATACCGTTGGCATTAAAATCGACAATTTTTATAAGTATTACCAACAGGCTATAAACCTATAACTTATAATTATAGGCATTATTGATTTTAAAATAAAATTTTATAACAATGAATGTACTTTAAATATTTTTCTATTTGAATTATACTTTCAATGTTTACAGTGCCATTAATTGTTTAAGTTGACATCACCAAAATGTCTTGTTCAAAATTGACGTCTCCAAAATACAGTAAATCCACATCTCTAGAGAACTGCCAGCTTAGGTACTCCTATTATTTGGACTTATAGTAATTTATGGAATATAATATTTCATTTAGACAATATTTTGCGAACTTTAATAGAAAGGATCTGTCCCTGTTGGTTTCGGGGAGTTTATTTACGAACGGGGCTAGACTTTGCCGTCAGCGATAATGAATTTTCAGCGTCTCGATAACTTAATGTTTCCCAAAGTATGGACTAATAATAATAAATATAAGCTAAAATTCTTGGAGATATTAGGAAGTTATATAATGTTTTACGATACATACAATATTATTGCTTCAGAAATATCAAATAATTTACTAAATCACATTCTATTTATAAAAACGTTCATCTGCTTAAAGTATATAATCGACAGAGAAACGCAGATTTATGCCTTGTGAAAAGCCAAACAAAATTAATGTATCATATTTCCCAGAAGATTAGAAACAATTATTGGAAACATATTGTTTCCAATTTTCTGTTTTTATTAATTAAGTACATTAATTGTATATCATATTACGTTTTGGGTAGGTCAAAAAGCATCAATACAAAATACTTACACGACCCTAAACACATGCAGTTACGTAAAAACCTTTTCTATTTTATTTTTTATCAAAAAAAACTAAATAAGAACAATTCGGTATTACCAACGTATGTACATGTGATCACAAATACTGGAATGAAAGTCGCATTAACGAACTTCACGTATCGTGCATGATCTGCATTTTATAATTTCTCTACACTTAATTGAATTATTTTGGAAACAATTCACTATACTTGTTTTTAAATTCGTTGTCGAATTATAGGCTTTTATAACGCGAAGTGGGAAGAACCGCTATAAAAATGCGGTTTAAGTTATGATCGTGAAATGTTTGGTTTCAAGCCCAAACAAGTGAGGTATAATTTGAAAACCTTCCATGGCGCATATGTTCGGAATGTCAATGATAACACTGAATCTGATACTCAAGAATTTTAGTCATACGTAAAATATAGGCACCCGCATCGTACAACATTTTAACATTTGTTCAATAAATTCTCAGAATAAACCAAAAAGTGATAGTTTTGTGTTTGAATTCCTTTTACCAAAAAAGTATTAGGTTTACTGAAAAATGAATATTCGTTTCAATTATATAAGGTTAAATACTTTATTTGTATACATGTGTATCTCAAAATAAACTGTTATGAGCTGGGATAGCAACATTTACAATTCAAGATTTTGGACAACTTCAACGACAATAAGGTTGTATCTAGCAAGTTACAACGGTAGATAGTACTTTTAAAGGAAGTATGTCATTGTTATGATTTTCATGTACAATATAATGTCAGCAAAACACAGAAAATTTTTCATATATTTTTAATTGATATAAAAACTAAATTTTGTTTTAATATTCTTAATTAAACATTCTTATAAATCAGTCAAATCTAATTAAATTACTATTTTATCGACATCCATCTACTATTACATTTACTTGTATTTAAATAATAATCAGCATGCCTGTTTTTGTACTCATAGCTAATATAGGAGAGAAATGTCTTTATTGTTTCAAACAACACATAAACAACATAAGTGAAGAAGATAAACTTAACCAGGCGTAAATAAACTGACTTTGTTTCATTTACATTTTTTACACTACAGGTCACTCAGTTACTCTAAAAAAATAAATCAAAAAAGAAATAAAAATAACACTATCATTCTTATTCTATAATAATATGAATCATCTACTTCATCCTTATTGTTAGATTTACACTTTAATTTCTTGCAGTAATCATGATATTGAACAGGCATTCGTTTTACATAAATCCTTTTATTTTAATGTCGTGGAAATAATTTCTTGATAAGCAATTTTAAGATCAGTGGGATATGTAAAATTTACAATTATTTTTCTGCTTTTCCGCTGCGATACTAATTTGTTACAAAAGTCAATCAAAATGACATCTTCCATATACAACTCATATCCAATCTGCATTATACTGGAATTATTCCAATAATTTATATGGCTGGCTAACCATTCAATTTAATTTTGGAGTTGTCAATACTAAAATCCGTGTTTGGTAAAGTGTTCATCAGAATTTTAAAATCAAATATCTCGTTTAGAGTGACTTCAAATACAACATAAGGTTTACCTGTGATTTTTGCACACCGTACAAATGTAACCCATAGACTTGGTACATAAATCATTTGATTTTTTTTTCCTTTTCTCTTACACTATGCATAGAACCACCTCCGTTCTGAGTATATCCAACTTCAAAATAAATATGGGTAATGTGAATATTATATTTTTGAGCAACAAAAGTATACATGGTAAAAATATTCCTATTTTTATTTTGACCTCCGCAATTCTGAGAAAAAAGTCCTTGTTTAACTTTCATTTCAATAAAAGCACACACAGCTCATCAGAACAAACCTTTTTCCAACGATTTCATTCCACTTGTAACATAACCCTTCATTTTCTCCAATATCAAAAAGAGTACAGTTATACACAGCTAACTCCTATAATAAAATGGCGATACACATGACATTGGAGTTATAAAAATTTGCTGCTAATCGTAAATAGCAACAGCAAACTCTGGGTTTGTTTCGGCAATATTCTCATAGTCCGTTTTAAGTTGACATTACACAAATTTAGATGCAGTATGTAAACTATGTTTCTTGCTTTCAGCGATTTTTTCCTGTAATGGTGCCTTGTGTATTGCAAGCTAATTAAAGGTTTTTTTTGGGCGAAAAATCCAATGTTATACTCATTGTAGAAAATATTTAAAAATTAATAAAGCGTTCAACACATCTTAGTAGGCATTGCACTTAATTATTATGGTTTACTATGCACCAGAAACTTTTGAAAATATGATTCCGTTTGCCTTCAGTTATTCTGTCTTAACATTTTGTAGTTCAGTTTTCCTTGCAAATTGGCTTTATCATTTTAGCTTCAATCAGTATTCCTCTCTTGTTCACTAACTCTTCTCTACGAATATATTTAGCTTTCATTATTTTATATTTGTAATTTTCAGGATTTGTTGGTCTTTTTCGACTTAGTTTTGTTGTCTTTGGCGTATTTTGTTTATTCACTTTACTGTCTTTTTTTCTTTAAATGGACCTCCATATGTATCATTCACTGGGCCATGGTTATTAGAGGCAGATGCAGTATTTTGTTGGATTACTTAAGTTACTTCCAATTACTATCCCATCACAGTTGTAACACCATTATAGCTCTGAAACAAGTTCGTTAATGAATATGTAGAAACATACTCATCATACTACGGATTCTGCTTTAGGGTTTCATTTGGTGGTAAGTACTATTAAACGTCAGGAGATAACGGTTCAGAAGTTGTGTCTCTGAACTGATCAGATATTGCCACAGAAAGTGATTCTTATTAGTCTCTTGAATTGAAAAAAAAATTTAAAGTTTCCATACTAAACGTAGATGATCTAAAATTCATAGATCAACCATCTAATGGGATTAATGAACTCTTCAGGACAATTCAATTCAATTTTCTGACTTGTAGCTTGATCCTCGATGTCATCATAGCCCAAATCTTTAAGTGTTATTAAATCACATTCAGCAGGTTTTTGAGCACAAGGTATAATTTTGTAGTCCTTTCCTGAAACATATATGTATTTAAACACCTATAATTTAACATACCAGATATTAAAATAACTTTATTAACGAAGCCCTCAGCCTCAACAAGGTATTTAAAAATGTCACCGTGTATTCGTCTACCTGATTAAAATTTATACATATATATTAACAAGTTTGCATCTCTGGACTCATTTAATTGTACACGCAAAAGAAAAAAAGGGAAATGCTCAACGTCCTTTCTCAAGACAGTTAGCTTCACAAATCTATGCTAATATTAAAAAGAGGAAGATTTGTTTGTTTGTTATCCCTGAACTCTGAAATCGATTATAATATTTCTTCACCATTAGAAAATAATATTATCCAGAAAATATATATAGGTTATGTATCAAATCAATGTATTCTGAGTGAAACCGCAGGGATGGTCTCATAATAAATAATTTGGTTTCTCATACACCTAATAGCTTTATTAAAAGTAAATGCACAATCCACATACAAACACGCACACTTACCCATACACTAACCTAATTATATCTAAACATTGTAAGCTGTGCAATTACCGTAACTAAATAAATAACTAAAAATAAATCAGTACTTCTCTTCTCTTCCTATACATAATTTGTAATTTGTGAAATTTAATTGATAAAATATCGTATGTATCATCATGTTCATCCGGCTCCTTAGAACTAGGAATTGTTTTGCCGTGGTAACCTAAAAGAAGTTAGTTAAAACTTTAGATATCAAATCACAAAAGTATAAAGTGAGAAATATTTTGAAGTTATGTTGTAATTTTATCAAGCTTACCAGTCGTAGACATATTTTCATTTATAACTAAACTGCAAAAAAAAACTTCCCTTATTTTATTTTAAGGTTTACGTATGGTCTTATACTCGTAACTCCGACTAAAACTACAAAGGTCAATTGAAAATACAACGAGAAGTAGTCACTTTGCCCGCCAAATACCACTGAACAAATAATGTACGTTCATTACAATTAAGCCGTGATAAATCAGTATCTCTAGTTACGGATCCGATATATCTGTTGTGATTTATATACGTCTTTAATATTGCTGTAATTTCCAGTCAAAAACTATTAAGGAGAGTAATTAGAAATGCTTCTGCTTCTTTCGAAGTTAACATGACAATTACCATTTTTTTCAACTGGCTATCTTGGAAACTACTAATGCTAGAAATACGTTGATTTTTCGTCGATCACATAGCCTTCTTCATGGACTTTACGCTTATGATGGTAATTCAAATTGTATGTAACCCAGGATACTACCTTATTCGATTCGTGTGTTGATAAAACTGGTCAGACAGGCAGCTTCCCGCAACTATGGGGCCCAATGGAATCTCATACTCAGGTGAGGCTACTGCAAACGGCTTTACTGAGAATTTTAATTAATTTTTTTAATATGAAGCTAAGGCTCCCTTTGCAATGGCGACATGAGTTGCCGTTAAGGATGGCTTACATTTGTTGCATATCAGTAAGGTGAATTATGCTGAAGTCAGAGTCGCTCCAGCAAAATAAGACCTCTATTTGGAATATTTCACAGGCGACTCCTGTTTTCAAATCTGGTTTTATGTCGGATATTCAGAGTAATAAGCTTATAGCGGTGTTAAATTAAAACTTATGTGCTAAGTTATTCGAAACTGTTTCGCATTGCCGTATCTATTTGCAAATACAATCCTTGCTGACGGACTCCCAGCACGCTTCCATCCAAAACGTTCCATCGTCACTAATCTCACTAATTTTATGAATTATTTAGCTAGAGAACTGGATCGAGGTTTTCAAGAAAATTTAACCTATTTTAATTTTAAAAGAGTGTGCATCCAAGTTGATAATGATGTTATGCTAGTCAAATTGATGAAGACAAGAATGTCTTCCTTTCTAGTAATTGTTTTCCCTATTAATTCCGGGCTCGCAAATAATTCATCTGGTTTGGAAATTTAGATCTTACGTTTCGCAATCTGGTGTCAGCGAAGAGAGCAATTAAGGTACACTTCTTTTTCTGATTATTATAAATTACTTGCCTTAAGTTTTCAGTACTGCTCCTTACCTTCTATTTATATCTGATAATTACTGATAGTAAACTGTTCCGACGTAATATCAACTCAGTATTCCAATAGAGTTTGAGAAATAAACCACATTTTAATCCAAGAAAATGTGGAATGATGATATGCTCCCGCTTACGTATCCTCCTTTTGCACGGTTGTGAGATAGGCAGAATTACCTTGAAAGGGTTTTATCTGTACGGATACTCGGTGTAATTATGGATAATAATCTCATATTTCACAATCATATCATCGAAACCTGTGAAAAAACCTGCAAGGTACTGGGATTTGTTACACGGCATTCTCAAGACTCATGATGTCAAAGTTTTTGTTGATTTAGTTAATTATTTATATCAATATTTATGTCAATACAGGTCTATGGTCAATACAGTCACCTGGCATGAAGCTACTTACATTGCCATGCCGTATGAACTATTTATAAAGCTCAATCGGTTTATGTATTACAAAATGTATATAAAATGATGTCCTCCTTATTTATCCCCTTCCAAATTTCTTCTAGGCGAATTCCCTTCAACTCCGACGGTAATTACTTTGATCATGCATTTTATTAAATTATTAAACCATAACCGACATGTAGCTTTTGAAAATTATTTTAAAATAACAAAAAACGAAAGTCATATTTAATTCAAAATTAAATTGTTTTAACTACGCTGTCCTCATTAATATTTCCACACGTGCTAACAAATTCTTTCTAACTTACTCACGCCCAGTTTGGTGTTAATTTTTTGTTACTGCAAACCAGTTATCAAATATACCAAGTCGGTAAAATTCCATCAAGTTATCACTGTAAAAATGAATATAAAATATTATATTGCTCCCTACCCGTTACTGCATTAATTTTGTCATAATTGAAAAACAGGTTCAAACAACTGAACTGAACGAAAGAAGTTATAAAGGATGAAACGATTTTTTTATCTGGTCCATTAAATTCGGTGAGATTTTTTCCACACATTTGCGAAGAATAACAAAACCTACTATCTGCACTATATTTATTTCCTATTTAATTTGATTCATAAGTGCAGTCTTCGACAAGCATAAGAGGCTCGATCAGATACAAAATTGTGAAGAGAATCCGATATATATATAACAGTGAAACGTTAATTTATAGTTATAAAATTAATTCTTCAGGTACATATTTTATATTTAGAACTCATCTGGTCACGATTTATTGATTATTTATGGATAAAAACCAAATATTTGCAATACAGGAATTCTCCGACATAGTTGTGCCATAAAATGTTTATCCATGCTTAATTTTAAAAAAGTGCTTCCTTTGACATTTACGTACACCTTTAATGTAACGCAACAGGAATAAAACATATGACTACAGTTGTCTAATAAAAATATAAATTTAACTAAAATTAATTTGTATTAATTATTATTAATTATAAAATAATAAATAAAAGCAGCTAAGATTCCGTAATAGCCTGTATCTCTTTAAATTATTGATGCAATCATTTTATTAGCAAATTTTTAAAAATTACTTACACCTTTAATGTAACGCAACAGGAATAAAACATATGACTACAGTTGTGTAATAAAACTATAAATTTAACTAAAATTAATTTGTACTAATTATTATTAATTATAAAATAATAAATAAAAGCAGCTAAGATTCCGTTATAACCTGTATCTCTTTAAATTATTGATGCAATCATTTTATTACCAAATTTTAATAAAATATTAGTATCTAGAATATTCTCAATTTTTTTAAACGCATGATTAAAAATTAAAATTGCTTTACCATGATGCCCTACTTACAAAACAATTTTTCTGCCCATTTATAATTTTTTCATATAAAATCTACATATTAATATACATTTTCAGGAACCTAAAAAGAACCACTGAAGCAAATTTTTATTTATTTAGTCGCATAATTTTAGTGTTTCATTTATTCAATATTTTTGTATGTATCATTATGATTCTGAGATATATAGCCAATTAAAAACATAAAATAAAACATCGAAATCGAAGGTCGATCACCGAAACGCCCTCACTGCCCATGTAATGTTGATTTATGCCAAAAATACGACATTCTAAACACTTCGTAAAATGAGGACATTATTTTACGGACATCAGGCTGTATACATTAAAATTTTGTTTTATTACATCTTAAAGTGTCGGTTCAACGAGCATTGCACGAAATATTTTCTTAGTAAGTATTAAAAGGCTTTCAAATATTATGGAATAGGAAAGAAGAAAAATAGTACCAACAACCAAAGGTATGTTTAGTTTCCCTAATATAAATATAATGATCGTATTCTCTAATTGGGAAACAGTCAATTAGAATTTAACATAGTATTATGTTGTATCGCATTTAAAACGTTTAGCTATGCATTAGTAGTTACTCTACCGACTTTCAAATTTTCCCTATTGACTTTCTTTATCTATGTATAAAAATAACTTATCTGAAGTCATACAAGGAAATACCATTTAGATACCCAGAATAATGCTCAATACGATAACTTCCATGTACATCTTAAAGATTATCTTTCCATATTTAAATATTACTCTACTCATAACTCTATAGTAGATATAATCAAGTGCGTCTATTCATAATTGAGATACGATAACTGATAAAAGCGAGACTCAATTTAATTTAAGACTACGCTGTAATGTTAATTAATAATTAATTGATCCAAAGAAACTTGGGAACGTGAATAAAATAGATTGCTAGAATTAATATCTTTCCTAGTTTACAATAATTATATGATGATAATGAATAAAATGATTCAGGATGAAGAATTTCCAGTTTTCTACAATTATATATGTTATTATTAGTAAACTAAACACGACTATTTTTTTCATATAATGGTAAGTAGTAAAAATAATGGTAAGTAGTTTAATTTTAAAATCAATGTCCTGTGAATATAATGGCTTATAACATCAGAAACAACGAACGTTTATAATATTGTCATGTCCGTCCATCCATCACAACCTCACAGCTTAACAGCTATGAGATTGTAATGCATAGACTACTTCATTTTTAGACCTGTCTTAATAAAGCTTTGCCAGTATAAGCTTCGTATGGACATCTCATTGAATATGTCATAAAGGTTAGTTTATATGATAAGCCATTAAATTAAGTAAAAAATTGATTTTATATTGAAAAACTGCAACATAAATCGAGTACAGAATTCATATTGGAAACGATTATTTTAAAAATTACCATAGGATATCATATGTTATATAATTGGATAACATGTAATTCTTAAAAATGGTGTCCATACACCACAACACTCACAAACAATATATTGGCGACAACAATTCAGTTGTAATTATGGTTGAATTTTACATATGGTACATACCACAGAAATAAATTAGCAATTCGAATAAAAATAATAAATTCGAAGACAATGTAATTGTAGGCATAAACAAAAGAATGTTTAAATAATTGCTCCATGTTTGACATACGAATATGGAAAGGCGTCAATTTTCCAAAATCGGGAAAAGACTTTAGTCAGGTAAAAAGTAAAAGACGTGTTGTTGTTGTTGTTGTCGTGTCCACATAAGATAAAGAATATCTCATATGGAAAAATCGTTGCCAGAGCCTCGAAATATTGGACTTCTTCCAGTCCCGCTTCGATGAGCGATCGAGAATCGAACCAGTGTCCTCGCTGTGTGCGGTCATTCGCTCAACCCAACACACCACGGAGACGACTAACGTATGAAAGACGTGTGACTGCAAAAAGAAAAGATGTAAAATTTAAAAAAATATACATAATGAATTAATATTTATAATAATTTAAAGAGATGTAAAAATACAAAAGTTCGCCTAAAGGCATATATGGGAATTAATGAAGCGAATAAATATATAACAGCAGAATATTACGGGCCATCGTCGCTGTTATCTCACCTCTATAAAACAAGGTGAAATTGATAATTAATCGTGAAATGTTTTCCTTCCAAAATAATTATTTCAGTCGAGACGTTAAACTAATGACAAATACGTAATTTTTTTTTATATTTTTATCAGAAAGAAAAAACACTGAAGAAAACACAACAAAACCTACTGAAACTTCCAAAAAACAACAAACCCAGAATAAATGAATCATTCAGTCAATGAATCATTCAAAAATTCTATTGGTGTAATTCTAGGGACATGAAATGAACAAAATGCAAGTCAAAATAAGAAGCTATGCCTAAAAAATTATTTGTAAAAGGATATAATTAAACATTGCAGGCGAGCTTTTCTCTCTCATTAGCTCTCGATCCTAAAGAGTAGATATAAACAAAACACTAAACCTTTCAATACTGATGAACTATCAACCTACCTTGTAATAAAGTTAAGGAAGTTGGCTATAACTCCCTTTCCCATATATATCTACGCTTAAAATATGCCACCTTGGAAAGAGGGGAAAGGAATCATATTTTTAACTCGTTCCCAATATATTTTGTTTCCAAAATATTGGCTTTTTGTGTTAATACGTATAAAAATAAATATGGGAAAAGATTGATTGCACCTGAAATTCTGACATGCACATCTCATTGAAGCCCTTGTAACGTCTAAAAAAAATTATATTTTGTTGTTGTTTAAAATATGTTATCGATAGCGTAGATTTACTTAATTACGACGCAAAGCCCAATGATGAGAAAATAAGTGTTTTCTATGTAGGTTGCATTAAAGTGAAAGTTAATACCTGCTCATCTTTTTCTCACAATTGTTTACTGACTTTTTCTAGGTAAACTTTTACTGAACTTTGGTATTTAGCTATAAAGTTGAATGAAATTTTTATTATCTGTTGATTTTATTATCGAGTGATATATATCGGTTGATTAACTTAAATTGCCAAATAAATTTTTAAATGATAACATTTGCCTAAAATAAGGTTCTGCTTTCAATGGCAGAGTAAACTTTTAATATAACATGCATCAAAACGTTAAAGAGGTAAAAGGCAATCAACTAGCAACGGCAAATAACTTTTTCGTAAAAAATAATAAAATTTGTGTAAGTAATAATAGTTTAATTTACTCTATGTCCTATAGAAAATCAAGCGCAAATGATTTGAATGTTAATAAATTATATACTATGTCGTAGTTCCCAAAATGTAATTCTCAATTTCTGTGTTGTCATAACGACTATTTTATAGCTTGCAGCAATCAGCTTTAGAGTGAGAAACCTGTATGAACTGGCTTTAAAAACTTCTTAATAATAATTAAAATTATCTCAACCTATCTTGTATAAAAAATCAAAATAGGTTATCAATGGTTACTAGAATGAAAATGTTGAGTTAAAAAGTCCATAAAAATAAAACTAGATTTCAACAAGATATTAATAGTTGCCATAGCACATTTTATTATTGTATATTCAAAGCTTAGGAAACGCTTTCAAAGCTTTTTCCGCCCCTCCTATGGTGGAAATACCCCGGAAAATATCGAACGTCAAAACGCGAAGACAAATTCGCGACGGCGTAAATATATTGATATGAATCTATTTCGGAGCGCCCCTAAAAGCCTATGCGGAGCCGATGCTATCTAATGGATCGTATTATTGTAACTTTGCAGATGCTTCATGTTTTCCCATTCGTATTTATTATTTGCAAAACGTTTACATCTACATTTGTATTTCAAAGAATAATATTCAATTAGTATGAAATCTTAAAACATTCTTTTTAAGGCAGGATTATTCGATTTTTTTTCTTTTATTGAAATAAAATTTAAAAAGTTAAAAATGTAAAAATATTGTTAAACAAAATCTGATAATATAATACAGGAAGTATATCACAGTCGACATTAGGCAATAATTTTTCGACAAATAAGAAATAAATATGGTGAATTCGTTTATTAAATTTTAATGTATACTTGTTATCAAAGTTCAACCCGGTATTAATTGTATTTTTTTAAATTTGTGACAATTTTTGTATACTGCAGAAGTCTTTGTATACTAAAATAACTATTAATACAAACACACACACACACATATATATACATATATATATATATATATATATATATATATATATATATATATATATATATATATATATATATATATAAGTATATATATATATATATATATATATATATATGTACATATATATATATATATATATATAAAAATCCATGCGGAGTCTATTCAAAAGGCGAGTGATGAATACTATAAAAAAACTAAGTACATATTGGACTAGGCCAAAAAAGGATTTTAGAATTATAATAAAATATGAAGAGATACAGTGCTTATTTATCCCCGAAAAATCCACATTTTAGAGTTATCCATAACTTTCAATTATGATAGTATTTCTTGGCTATAAATAAGAAGCTATAAAAAATAAAAGCCCAAAAGTTGTATTAGCGAAACAATATATGTTTCTGAACGCGGTCTATTTTTTATGAATAATAAAATAAACATTTTATTTTTCCATCATCAAATTAACTCTATTTTGTATTAAGATATGAATTTCGAAATACTATTTTGCTGCTCAGAAGAAAACCGTGGCTTCTAGGTCTAATATCGACTTATATATACTTGAGAATAAGAGCCATAAAGAAATATATTTGCACCTATTATATACCTATACATCTAAGCAAAAATTATTCCACGAAACTCGCTTCTAAAATTTTGCACAAAAATATACGCTTTTCTCTGAATTTAATATTATATTATTATATCGACATATCCCTACTATTTTGCTCGGCGAATATTTTATAGCCCTTTTACTATATATCAGACTTTAGGATCTTAAGACATATATGCTTAGGATATTTCAATTTCTATTAAATAATTCGTAAACAGAGTGATACAAGGATATGGTTCGTAGATTACATCCAAGAGAAAAATGTGCTATGCTTACTTTATAAAATACCGGAAAAATATCGGTATATTACTTAAATAGACAAAACGGTGGCCAGATTCTAAGCATGAATGAATTTTCTTAAACAAATAAAGAAAATTTTGAATTACACAGCAGTACCTGCATGCTATTTATAATAATTATTATATAGGTCTGCAAATTTTAACTTTCATTTTCCCTTTTTGGATTTGATAACTGATCTTTGGGTATTTTGGTGCGCCGATTACGAATATTTACTTAGATTTTTTCCATCACCCTCAGTTTTTGGGAAAAGCCCTTTGTTTCATCACAATAAAAGCCAATTTTATTAAGTAAAAAAATTATGTCATAATAATAAAACAAATACATGACTTTAAAATATTATAAATACATTTAAATGACGGTCATAAATAAATTGGAAATATTAAATACTTTCGTGTTATCTTGTCTTTTTTTCTCCAAAGCTCCGATTGTGAGATTTTCACCTAAAACTCCTACTCGGATCATCTTGCTTTAGCAACCAACAATAATCTGCCATCATCCTTTTATTCCACCTTTCCTGATAGCGACGTTCCATCTTTTCCAAATCCTAATGAAATATTTCGCCTTGCTTTTCACTTACAGCTACCAAGCTATCAGGAAAATAGTCCAAGTTTGAAATAAGGAAGTGAAGTTTAATACTTATCGAACATCCCATTTTTCAGAAATTTTCAATCATTTTCTTCAGAATTTTCTCATGATTTGGGCTTTTATGGTTTCCTAGACACTTTCACACTTTCTTAAAAGGTTTCCAAGCTTCTAATTAAATTTCACATAATTTTTCATCGAAAGTTGTGTCTTTCATCAATTTTATTATGTCCGATTATGTCCGGCCAATAAAAATACCTTCTTGATCTTTAGCTTCAGATAGAGATTGAAATTTGGTGTATATATTTAAAACCTTCTCCTTCTTTATTTAGCGCCTTGACCAATTATTGCAAAGGAGGTAACAAAACGTTTGTCCAGGGGACTAAATTTTCTCTCACAACATTTTTAGTTCCAGGAACTAATTCAATTCTAGGTGGCCACTCTTTCTTTGTCCAATATTGTGCTCTGTCTTGACTATCCCGCTCGCATTGAAAGCAAGGGTGTTTTGTGTAGCAACCATGTCGACCGAGCTGCAAACTCATAACTTTCAGATCTCCACAAATCATCCAACCGTGTTGCACTTTATTTTATGCGACACATTTTTCAAATTGTCGTATCATTCTTTCAAATGTACAGAATGGGCGACTGGCAGTGAAGCGTACTTATTGTCAGTATGCAAAAGGACTGTTTTCAAATTTCGCTTTGATGAGTCATGAACAATCTCCATTCGTTCGCGTCATATTCGATGTTAAACATTTTCACCAAGCCAGGAATGTATTCGCAATACACTGGATAGCAATCCTCAGCAAATTGTGGCACAAAATCTGTTTCTCTGATTCAAAATATGAAGGTAATGGCGGTGTAACGTTCGGGTCGCGATACACAGCGTGCCTTACCGATTACACGGTTGAATATGCCAAGTCCTTTGTTATTTTAAAATTGTAGCCTGCAGATTAGCTTTTGCTAGGCCAAAATACATGTTATGAGCATTACATATGAATTCGGTAATGTTATACTGCTGTTTTGTCAGCATAAACTGTCCACAAATATAATTAAAATTGTCCGGTGAGTTTATAAACTTTCGCGGTGACATCTTTTAAGTAAGTGTTACAAATTGCACGGAAGTATTGATTTTGTAAAAACAATTATATTTCTATTTACACAAAAATCTATTAATCTTCCCTCTTCTAACGGTTTAAGTTAATTAGGTTAAATGAATTCTTTCGCAAGTGACCTAAATATCCACCTTTTTTCCAATAATAAGGGTATATCACTTAGTTAATTACGTTATATTTAACTATCCATTTATGAGAACTTATTCATTATTTTGTACTGCAACAATTTAGTGTATTATTGTACAAGTCAGTTCCTGATTAGATAGGCCTAGGTACTTTTGATGAAAAACTATGTTAAAGGACTAAAAATCTTGACGGATGAAATTTTTTAGCATTCTTCCCGTAATCAGCACCCCAAACTCTATTAAGTCTCTTCGGTCATAAAATCTGAAAGGGAAAAATCATTGTAGACCTGTGTTGTGAATGTTTTAAAACATTGATAATGATAAAATTATATTTGATAAAGATAAAAAATTGCCTGACCTATTATTTATCACCAAATAAATGAGAATGCCTTCAAATATGTTTACTCGTTTCATCTTTGACTTCAATAAAGTTAATCACATACTCGACTATGAACTTAATGATGGACAATATCTATTTTTACTAACATTTTTCTAAATTATGTTAAATAATGTAAATAACTCGGTCTTATTCTGTAGCGGATTTGTCTGCTTATACGCTTAAATTGATTATGACGTTTAATTGATTTTATTGAAAGCCCACCTATTTCTTATTGACTTGGTCTGTTTCTTACAGTCCAAAACCTCTTAAGCTTCACTATCATCTCTATAATCGACACATAAAGTTATCAATGATCACGGACCATCTAAGAACGACCTCCTTGTTGTGAAGCCTTATATGTGACGTCGACTTTCTAAAAACATTTTAAGATTTACGTTTATGTGAAAGAAAATCAAAACCGTTATAAGGTCGCTCGCGTGTTTTTTCGTTTGTCCGCATGTCACGATAATTTTTATTCAAAAATCGTTTGACGTAGAATAGTTTCAAAAATATTATTGAAAAATTCAACGCAGTTTAACTTCGAAAAGCGGTTGATGTAGAAACTTGACATTTTGCATAACGATAATTAACTGCAATATATTTCAATAATATTACTCAAGAGTATTTATACGCTTAATTTATAAAGGTCAAATGAAATAGTCGATGGTTTTTAATTCTTCAAATCGCATATCAATCAAAAGAGGGAATTATAAAAATTTTTTTTTAGTATTTAATGTTCAGTAAACATTTTTTCTACGTCACACAATACAGATAATAGAATGGCGGAACAGACTTCCGAATTAACAGACAAACTCTCCCGTGATACTGTAAGCATTTTATTAAAAAGCGTAAAAATTACATATAGTCATAAACAACCGTTCTGCTTGTATCTTCATAAATTTAGCAAGTAAGAAAACTGCGAATAAAATATTCTTGTAGTTTCGAAGATTCGAAAAAAATAAAATATTTTCTCGTTGTGATTAATTAATTCTTTATGGATGGAAGCCAAGGTCTTACCTACGAGAATTTTCACTGTTCTCAAATATATTTAAAGGTAATTTCGTAAACTCTTTATTTTTTGCTATATTTGAATAAAAACAATATTATCTTTAGTTCTTACTTGCACCTTTCATTTGACAAAAAACGACACACCGATGACAATAGCTTTGTAATTAAATTAATATTATGTCGCATCTCGCTGTGCATTAATTAATATCACTACATGAAGAATCTATATGCAAAATTTCATACTCTTTGATCTTAAACTGTAAAAACTGTTAATCTGTGACGAACAGATGCACAGTCGGATATAATTAAAATATATACAATGTGGAGATAACTACCACAGGACCGCCGGACTTTAAGAAATTATAGGTGTTGTTTTTTCACTAGAAATAAAGTGGTTAATACAAATTATCTGGCTCTTTTATATTTGAATTTAAATGTTTTTTACGTAAACGTAAAATTTGAATAAAATCTCACTTATTCAAATTCACTTCAAATTATATTCTTCTTTGATTCATTCTTTCCGAAAGAGACATATTCTCACTTTATATCATAATTTTTCATATTAAATAAAATATTACCTAAATGTTTATTTTTAACCCTAAAACATTTCTGAATGAAATACAACTTATTGAATACAATGATTTTACAGATTAATGTTCTATTTTTATATCTGTCATTATAGCAGGTTAAAAAATAATATAAAAAATTTAAATTAAAAATAACTTTCTAAATACAAAAAAAAATACTTTTCGGACGAAAATTCTGAAATTTTATTTTATAATATCTTAAAATTTAGATAAACCGACGATCATGTATAAAATTTCTTCGGCAATTCTTAAAAAGCGACCAATCATGTAGAATATTAAAGAACATTAAATGAAATTTTCAACCAAAGATCTGTATGTATATTGACTTTCACCCATATAAATATTGTGTTTATATTTTCTAATTGGAATAATGATTAATTTTAATTTAAATCGTGATTAAGTTGTATCAAATTCAAAACGAGGAATACCGTTTATTCGTAACGCACTTTTGTGTTCTTTGTACTAACTCCCACGTCCTGTCTATTCATTTTCCTTATCTAAAGGTCATAATAGCCTGTCTCGGGATATACAAAAAATTACCTTCGAATACCCACAATATCCCTTAGTAGGATCGCTTCTATCCAGAGCTAAAGATCATTTGTTAATTAAAAATTTAATATCTTTATTACTTCCAGAATATATTCGGGTAAACCTATCCTTACGATCGTATTATTACAGGGTCACTGATAAAATCGTGACTCAATTTAATTCGTGATTGTCCTGAAATAACGTCAATATATACAATAAATAAGTTTTTTTTAAAATACTTTACAAGAATTATACGTTAATAATGAATCAAATATTTAAAAGTTATTCGAAGAAAATCCTGTTTCACAAAATTATGCATATCTATTGATAATAGTGAATTGAACGCAAGTTTCATCACATGTAATTTATCACAATAATTATAGTTCTTGTCAAAAAATTGGTATGCGCACCCTATGATACGTAATTAAATTTCCTTTAATTAAGAAAATTCCCTTTAAACTCAATATCTGCAAACTTGCAAAATATCACTGATCATATCGGTGATACATCATCTGGGATATGAAGACGCATATTATAGACATATATTAGATTTATTGTTTCAGAACTTAACAACAGATCGTATGACAACCTTTAGAAGTTTACTTATTCGTCTATCACTAATATTATGCTGGTCTATTATATGTAATCACAATATACGCGATAGAAAAAGTGTTAAATCTTATTATTGTAGGTATTAAATTTCAATATATAAATATACATTTCTATAACAGAAAAAATACTTAAAAACCGTTAAATTTGAAAACTAAAGTTATCCATTAGATGTTTATGTCTATTATTAAGTACATACAAATTTATATGAGTCGAAAAACGCCATGAAGATACCTTAACGTCAGTTTTAGGTGATTGTATCTTTTCGTTTGACTAAGGGAATCCGTTTCATAATGAAAAAAATTTAAATTTGGTTTTGCAAAAGTTTTCCTTATATTGACAAAAATTTACATTTCGATATTATTTTCTTTGATATGAAAAACTATGACGAAAACTATAAAATGTTATCCCCACGAAAATAATTGTTCTAAAAAGTCTAAAATATGTTAATTGGCTTAAATTTTTTAGAATAAATGGATAAAATGTGACTGTGGAAACACTGACTAAAATAAATTTAGTTATGGTTATAGTTGGAATATGTTTATGTGTATAACCTAGAAGGCAAAATAAGGCGTTGAAAAAATCATGAACGTATTAAGAGACAAAAAAGGCAATTTTCAAATAAAAGAAATAACGAAAAACAATCATAGAAACAAAAAACAAACGCTACTAGTTACGGGATTGATTCACGAAACCCCGAAACGGATTAATAGCTCCACGAATTAAACAGAAAAATTGATAAAAAGCACCAAAAGGCGCAATTCGTATCCGCGCCGTAGATTTTTCGTGAAGCCTTGGTATGAAATCAAAACAAGTGTTTTGTGTTAATATGCAAATTAATTATCAATCTCTCTAGAAACTGCATTCTCTTACACTTGAGTTTGCCGCTCCCAATAGATATATTCGCAGTGCGTCTTTCAGTGGAAGACCGGTAGAGCTATAGCACATAGAGCCTCGATTACACATAGGGTTACGTGTTCGATAACATCATAGTCTACGATATAGAATCTTCCATTGTGGTACACGCTTTGATGTCTGACGATGAATACACGACGATATTTGGCGATCGCAATACGTACTTGTTGGACGCTGTCACATTGCCATCGATCGCTTTATTATCACTGACTTCTGTATTAGATTCCAAGGATGGCTGCAAATAATCTTTAGGCGTTGGGATTGTCGCTGAATGCTCCAAATATCCACGGATTATGCACAAAAAGAATACGTAGCTGGTTTATGGCTTTGCATCGTTTTTTTTTATTCTTTCAATGCTGCCGTAGCTCTCATATTTACTCGGCGCTAGATAGTTTAGGTTCTTTTTGATGCGAGCTTTCCTTTGTCTTGTATTTTTTATAAATCATAAAGCCCGATAAGCCAGCAACATAATCGCTTTGCGTCGTTTTTTTCATTTTATTTTCCTTAGCCTTAGACTTTCCAGGTATCTTGGTTTGTTCTTGACGCAAGCTTTTGTCTAACCTTAGTTTTTTTATTTTAAATTCGGAGCATATTTACGATTCATATGAGATGATCTACATTTTTTCGTAATTTTCTATTTTATACCGATTTTTACTTATATTCTGGCGAATATTTTTATTATCTCACTTTTCTTCCTAGTAGTAGTTCCAACGCTCTTCATAAGGATATCAATATCCTAGCTAAATCCCATCCTAGCTTAATCAACATCCTAGCTAAACACGTTGTTACTCTACATTAATTTATAGCTTTATAAGACGCTAGTTTGCATCAATCACGTGCATGCACCTACATTAGTCCGTGACGTCAAAGCCAAAACACAACATGGACAGTTATGCTCTGTCCATTGTGGATTTAACCATTGGTAACACATTATTAGTATCGTAGTTATTGGCGATTGAAATCTGTACATATTTTGTAAAACAAGAAAGTTCGACCGGCTCTCATACACTTAACGACCGAATAGACGTTTTCACGTCAAAAAAATGCATGATCGTAGGTAATTTTTTTGTAAGTAAAACGACACCTTAGCTCTCAATACAACATAGTCGTAAACGAAAAATGCTAATATTTTTAATACCGCATAAATATCGACTTCAAATCCAATAAATCCCTTCTTAAATTCATAAATGTGCGAACTGTTTGTCAATAAATATTATTCAAGTCCCCCACTACGTCAATCTATCACGTAGACACGTACATGATTTTATTCCAGTATTTTAAGTGGATGGATTGAATATCAGGGATGCTTCTGGTGTATGATTTATAATTTTTTTGTGTAAATTATACATATTTGTCAGCCTATAAGGATTAAATTGCTAAAAAACCAACCGTCGGGTAGTTTTCTTTGCGTACACGGTGAAAATAATTTATCCAAAATTATTCTCCACGAATAGTTCTACAAAAAGGTACGTGATAGTATATGTTTTTCAACATGTTTTTAGAATACTGATCATGAAACGTTTCAATGGACTAGAGTCGTTTGTATAGGGAATATTAAATCCTTATAAAAATCAGTACGTTTCTCATTTTACGCATTTAATTTAAAAAAAAAACCTTCACATCGAACCATTTTGCCGAATACTTTAGATTTAACAAGGATGTTTAGGGGATAAATGTAATAAACTCCCACGACTGCTGCTGTCTGATGTATCCTTAAGTATGGTTTTACCTACTTACACCAAATTAAACCGATTGGAGTATCTTGTCAATTTCTGCAGGACAGTAGATTAGAAAGCACTGGGTCGAACATAAAACTTTAGCTAGTTTAGACATTTAGCATCGTTAAATATTTTCCACATGGCTGGGCAGTACGTGGTCCTGTCACGTACCATACCTAAACATAAATTTTCGTTCTGATATCTTTGGGGCTAAATATTTAACGTGGAATATAAATAAATATTTTAAACACCATCTGTGTCTGCACTAAACAAGAAAACCTTGCAAAGCCGAACCGGGTCGCCAGTACGACTTTAAATGGCGTTTTATTTTTTTTTTTACAATACCTTGCTACTTTGGAAAGGTGATAAAGGATTTATGCCCAAAGCACTTCAATTTCAATACGTTAAGTTTATGAATACAATGCAAACACAAGAGAAAAAATTTATTCTATCCAAAATGCTGACATACGCCCATCACCGGTGAAGATCATATCATCCAGACAATAAAAAATAGTTTAGAATTTGTTTTTCCTTTAAGCATATTATCGGTAGCCTAGACATATTTGATTTTGAAACGAGGCCCGACGTCGTGAAAATATGGTTTCGATAATTTATATTAAAATGAAATTGAATACGTACCCAACTTTCTCTCACAACTTGTTGACTGACTTTTCTCAGAGGAAAATGCGTAAATAACTGTACGACGTTAACATTTAACTTCACTGGTTATGCTTTCACGGCTGCCAAACTTTTAGTTTCCGCATTACTGTTGGCCTAAGTAAAATTATTATTTTTTTATAAATGTCTCAATACATTTTCAACATTCCCTAGCCGAACGACTAAAATGGAACCCTTATAGTATGGTAATGTCCTTCTATATGTCTATCAAACCCTTGTAGTAAGAACCATTTTTTGGGCATCACATATGGGGTCTTTTAAAATGATATTGAGGTTCTATTTAACGTTTCTCATTCTTAAGCTCCGTTTAAAAGTATTAAACATAAATTGATGGGCTACGTATTTTGCAGGTTTTTACAAGTTTAAGTATTTCTCCGCAATTTTCCCGTAAACTAAATACTCTGACTAAATAATGTTTTATAAAGCGTAATACTTTTCACCACTCTCGATTTCCTTTCACTACATTTTACATACAGTTTACATAAGTACAGACAACAATAGTATTATAGGGAAATGAATTGAATAAAGATTTCCGGTAGAGATGGATTCATTTTGTGTTTTATTTTATTTAGAGATGTTTATTAATTTGAAGTATCTAAATAAAAAAACGTATACCTCATAAGTTCTGCTGTATTAATTATTTTGTCATACATCCCTTATCTATAGCAAAAATCGCTTAAAACATCTTTCACATAAAAAAATTAAATAATATTCAAATAATATTACAATTACGATAGTAAACCAAAAACGTCTATAAAATTGAAGCTGCCTTTTAGCAAGATATGTCTAATTGTTATAGAATAAGTTAATCCTGTAAATTCAAAATTTAAAAACGCCGAACGCGAAAAAAGTTTTCCCTCCTGTGGTGGAATAACTGTTTGTATCCGGAAAATATCAAACTTTAAAAAACGCGCAGCAAATTCTCGACAGCACAAATGTATTGATATGAATTTATTTCCAAGCGTCCGTTAAAGCCTGCGCGGATTCACTATCCAGTATATAAGATTTTTTTTATGGTTAAGCCACTAAAACTTCCGTTCTTTTATAGCGAAAAAAGTTAATATGACGACAAAAGTATAAAATTTATTTTTAATGCGAATTTTGCTAAAAAAATTTTCAAAATTTCGTTACAAAACCTTGTCTCACTCTAACTTATTTAACAAAATAATTTAAAGAGCATATTAAACACGAAATTAGACAAAAAAATTTCAACGGCTAATTAACAAGTATAGTTTAATTTCTACTTCAAATTACATGGAATACTTATCATTTAAATTCATCTCGTACTTACCTATTTGTATTATATTTATAGAAAATTATGATAATAAAGTTTTTGTAAGTAGTGGTATATGTACGTCATTATCACTTACATGGTATAAAAGTGGTAAAACATAACAAAAGGAAATACGGACGATGCTGTTTTTATATGTTTCAAAAGAAAATGAGGAGAAATATGAAAAATAGAAGTATTCTGTACGTATTTGAATACAACGGCAAAGGCTTTTACAATTGTTTTAAAATATCAGGAGATGAAAATGCATTTACTTACCTCGGAAAAGTGCACATGTATAAGAGACATCCACGACTTCGCTAATATACACTACTTGATTTTATTACATTCAGTTTTGACTATAAACAGAATAAACGTTTTCGTTAGAAACAAAAGCCGTATTGGCGAATCAATTTATTTACCTATGCCCAGGGTTATACTGGGTAATTAATAAAGTAAATAATTTATTTTTCTAATTGAAATCAAAAATTTTGTGACTAAGGGCATACATTTTGAAAATGATGTCGATATATGGCAAAACCACAGCTCCGATATCGGTAGAATACCCGATTAATTACAAAAGTATCTTCTAACTTGGGAAAATGAGCAAGAAAGATTGAAAAAAAAAGAAATTCGTTGACAACATATACACTCTTGACACTTATAACTTTTTTTATAAAAAATTTCTCCGAATTTAATATCACATTATTATGTCAAGGTTGTCCAAACATTGTGCACAATATACATTTTATTCTTCATATCAAACTTTGGGTTCACAAGACGTGTGTGTTTAGGATATTCCAATTTCTTCTCAATAGTTTATAAACAGAAGTTGTATAAGGATATTACACGAAGATTATACTGAACTGGAGGCTATACTATGCTAGCGCTTACTGTGTTAAATGTCTGAATAATATTTATATCATTATAATAATATTTACATTCATAATATTTACGACATATTAATATTTACGTCCTTCTATTTCTCTTAAATTTAATCTGTTTTGTCACAGTTTTATCTGTTTAGAAAGTCTGACTATAAATCTGATTAATATTAATTTTCTATGTTGTGTATCAAATAATAGAACAAGATATGAGGATTTTAAAGCTAATATTGTTTATGTGAAATAGTTTCAGAAATATTGTGAAAAAATTTAAAAAAGTTTTTCTCAAAAACTGTTTGAAGTAGAAACTTGTATTTGGCACAATTATAAAACATATTAACTGGTATACATTTAAGTGTGCTATAGTTACCACCCAAAAAGTTATGCAAACATTTTCGAAGGGACAAATAAATAGTCGAATGTTTTTTATAATTTCTCGAATCATGTAATAGAAATTGAAATATCATAGCAACTGAACTATAAATTTATAAAGATTTCAAAACTTTAATATATAATTTCATACTTTTACGTGTAATGCATCTATATACTTCGTCTAGAGATTATACGATTCAGATAAAAGGACAGTGTAACAGAAACATGAATAGACCATCAAAACCTACAATTAGGTTATAAGAACTACATCACGTGACGTAAGAAATACATATAATCTTAGTGACAACCACATCACTCATCTATTTATAAGTTTGGCTATTAAAAAAATTTCGAATATAAAATTATCGTAATAACAAACTATGAAAAAAATTTTTGATTATTTTATATCAAAAATTTATTTTCTGATGATTTATTAATCGTTTATAGATAGAAACCGAGGAAATGCGAAAAACAAATTCTGCTCTCCCAACATACAGGTGGTCCAAAAGTCCGTTAACATTTGAATCGGCAGCTGCGTCGAGCAGCAAAGAAGAAGTGGGGCGGGCGAGGTACGGAATGTTAAAGCGGCCGATGGTAATTTAGTGCCATGGCGTCATTCAACGAGAAACAATGTGGGTTCTGCGTAAGCGAGTACTATCGAAACAACGGTTCTTCGACTCTAGCGCAACGAAAATTTTGCGCTCATTACGATATACGGTAAAATAATAAAGCTCCATCGATTCAATCGATTGAAAAATGAGTCCAAAACTTTGAAGAAACTGGTTGGACAATAGATAAACCACGATCTGGCCAACCTAGAATACCATGAGATCCCAAAAACATAGAGCGTGTTACAGCGTCAGTTCGTGAACAACCTGGACTCTACTCGAAAGCGGTATAGTATCTTAAACGTATCCAAAACATATTTAAACTGCATTCTACACAAGGATTTACATTTGCATCCGTGCAAAATCCAAATGGTTCAGCAGTTAAAGCCTCAAAATTATGCTCATAGGCTGTAGTTTGCTAACGAAATGCTAGAGAGTTTCGCCAGCTTTAAAAATATTTTTTTTCAGATGAAGCCCACTTTCATCTAAATGGACATGTAACCAAAAAAAATTGCAGATATTGAAGTAACACTAATCCAAAATTTAAGCATAAAAACCCCTGCATTTATCCAAGGTTACTGTGTGGGCAGCTTTATCAGCAAGAGGCATTATTGGTCCATATTTTTATGAAGATCAAAGAGGAAACTCTATTACAATGAATACAGAGCGATATATTGTCATGCTACTGGACATTTTTGCTTCAGTGCTTTAGGATTTTGATGGTTTCAAACAACGATCGTGGTTTCAGCAAGATGGGCCAACATGCCACACTTCCAACAACTCTTAAGTGCAGTTCGAGAAATTTTCGATCAAAAAGTAATATCCAAAAGAAATGATATTTACTGGCCAATGCCTAGCCCGGACTTATCCCGAATGCATTTTTTCCTTTGAGGGTACCTTATCAGTAAAGTCTTCAATAGCAATCCAGCCACTCTTGTGGAATTATAGGCTCATATTCGCCAGGAAATGCAAAACATTTCCCGAAACACTTGTCAGTCGGTAGTTGAAAATTTCCGCTCCAGCTTGCAACAGTGTCAAAAAAATGAAGGATCGCATATGGACGATGTGATTTTTAAGAAATGGAATCCAAAATTGTGTACTTAGAATAAATAAAGAAACTAATTTTTCTTTCATCTAATTAGTTTTTTTATCATCGTATGAAATATTAACCTACTTTTGGACCAACCTGTATTTAAGAGTGATATCATAATACCGTTTATTTTTGGTACATTTAAAAAAATGTTTCCTTTGCCTTTCAATTTTATCTACATCTTTTATGAAAAAAGAAAAAGCTTCTTAAAAAAAGTTTCACTACACGAATCATATCTGGACAACTTTGCACGCATGTTGGTCTAAAACGAGAGAAACAGTAAGCTACTCTGAATGCCTGTGACAGACGGTCACACGATCAACTATAACCAAAATATTGAATATATATTATCCTGCGATACTTATCACAGGACAGGTGGACATAATAAAATTAGAAAGGTCCCTTTTTATACTACAGAACCCTGGAAATAAAACAGAATAGTAGAATAAATAGTTAATATAGTTAATTTTATTTCTTTTTTTTATTTTTATCTGAATAGTTTTAACATATATAGCCAGATTTTAGCCAATTTTTACGTTAAATTACATTCTTCATATTAGTTTTTTTCCGGAAGGGAAGCATTACAACAACATTTTTGAAATTAAACAAAATATTACCAAAACTATTTAATTTCTGTAATTAAACTAAAAAAAAAACACAGTTTCAAAGTACAACATAACAAGTTGTATAATTTTAGAGATATTTTAATGTTATGTTTTTGCATTTATCATTATGAAACTTGAATCTATGACCTGTTAAAAAGATAAAATTAAAATGAGAGCATTATCGTCGCCCGTATATTCTCGATTGATGCTAAAAATATGACATTCTAACCACTTCATAAACACAAAATATAGGATCTCTTTTGTAGGCAGAAATTCTTAAATTTTATTTTATTACGTCTTAAAGTATTGATGAAACGATGATTGCACGTAAAATGTTCTCAGTAGATATTGAAAGGCGATAATTCATATTTATCTACTCATTTTCCTTATTTAGGGCCCATAATAACCTGTCTCCGGCTAAAGAAGAAAATAACCTTCAAATACCCAGAATATTCCTTAGGACAATGGCTTCCACCCACAAGTTAAAGATTATTGCCCTCCATTTTATTATTCCCAAAATACTTTAAGGATAATCTATTCTTAATTAAGATACGATGACTAATAAAAGCTTGACTTAATTTAATTCGTGACCTACCTTAATTATCTTATTTACTTTCTCTTAAATTTTCAGCTTTAAAAGTTTACGAGAATTATATAATAATAATGAGTAAAATGTTTGAAATATATATAATACGGGGAATACAATTTTATAGAATGATGAAGGTCGATGTCAGTGAACTGGGCAGGTTCATTATCATGTATATTTTCTCACAACAGTTATCAAGTTCATTTTCGTGCAAAAAATTGATAATTACCACCGTATAGGTGAAACCGATTTTTTCTTTCCAAGCCAGACCGAAACAAATTTGTTCCTAATTGAATATACTTTGATATCAAAAACGTCTATTACACCCTTTTGAGGCAAAACATGGAAAATATTACCGATATGAAACCTGTATAATATCACCGATTGGCGTATGAAATTAATAGATGAAATATCATCGCTGGTGATGTGGAGATCGCACAAAAAACACAACGTAAAAAATACTAAATAACACACAACATTTAGTAGAATTATAACCTAATAACAGACCATTAGAAGTCTAATTATCCATTTATTGCTAGCGAAGCATTAGCATATGATATGCAATCAAATCAAAAGAAAATATAACTTATGGCATGGGAGGCAGGAAAAGTGATTACAAATTATTACAGAATTAATTACAGATCATAGCCTTTAATGTAAAATCACAGTCCAATAAAAAGAGAAGGACTAAAATGAACCATTTAATTTTTCAACTGAGCGATTCAATAAAGAATTCTTGAAAATATGAAAATTTTCATTTCGTTAATAATCAATATGTATATATATATATGTACTCCCTTCATCCTGTGCCTATTGTCTATGAACAAAAATTATTTCAGCATCTAACATATTAATTTTTTTTGCATATTTCATGTTACTCAAGACAATTGAAAACATCTAGAGCATCATTTTTAGAGCAACACATCAGTTAGCATTCTACGATTAACCTTTGACACGAATTTATTCTAGTTATCTTTTCCGATAATAATATATTTTTTTCCTTAATTTAAATGTATAAAAATTTTCTAAAAAATTATAACAAAAGTTTTATAAAAAAGCAAAAAAATATATAATATAGTAGGACACATAAGTCAAAAATAATTATATTTACATTGAAGTTATTTTTAAAATTATGCTAATATATATTTAATTATCATAGCCTTCAAAAATCCCCATATACTTCAAATTATACTTTTCAGATAATAAAATTTTTAAAAAAATCAAAGGTAAAAGATACTCATATAGCAACGAAAACTAAATGTTACTCTAACTCTTTGTATTTTCATGAATTTTATTTTAGTCTACGTACTAGCTGACGACTTTTGTCAAAATTATAACCAATAAATTTTGCCATGATCGTATTAATTAAAAATCTATGATAGTTTTACCGCTAATTAAAATGAAATTATGGCTTATCATAAATAAATAAATAATAATATGTATTACTAATCATAAATAATAAATTTATTAAGTAGTAGAATTGGTATATGTTAGTCTCTATCTTATGGAATACCAAACGCAATCTCACTTTGCATTTTACAAATTTTATACTTTGTCGTAGTTCTAGAATGTAATTCTTGTTTTTAACACATCCATTTGCAACAATGTATTGCTTCCTGCAATCAGTTTCTAAAGAACGGCTTTAAAGATCTCGTGATAATAATAAAGTAGCTCACACTTTGAGTAGAAAAACAAATTTTATTAACAATGAAAATTTCAAATCGTTTTTTGTCTATGAAGTAAAGCTACGCTTGATAAAAATATTTCTAGTTGTTGCTGCACTTGTCATTCCTACATATTAAAAGCTTAAAAATACCAAGCACAAGAAAGCGTTTTTTCCCCATCCTGTGGCGGAAAGAAAATTTCCACTCCGAAAATTTCGTACGTCAAAACGTGAAGGCAAACTCGTGATGGCATAAATATATTGATAATAATCAATTTCGTAACGCCCCTAAAATGGAGCCGACGCTATCTTAAGGATCGTGTTTATTGTAACTTTGCATTTCGATTTAGTATTTAAAGGACTTTTATATGAACTTTTTTTATAGTTCGTAGTATAATATAAAATTAGTGTGGGATCTTAAAAGATTTTCTATAAGGTGTATAACTTATTCTAATTTCTTTTATTCAAATTAAATTCAAGGTAACGAGAAATCAAGGAATGTAAAATTTATTTTCAAATAATTTTGTTACTAAAAAAATGATAAAATTTTCCACAAAAATTTTGTTCTCACTTCTATTCATTTGAGAAAATAATATAAGAGGTGAAATAAAATTGATGTTAGATAAAAAATTTTCAATAGCTGAGAAATTATTACGATAAATTTATACATTTTATTATACGGAATACTTTTAATGGTTCTTAAATATTATTACCTGATGGTTTCTTTGTATACAAATAAATAAGTACGTAAAAAAATAGTCGTAGTGTATATATATATATATATATATATGTATATGCAATCTTTCCAAAAAATGGAATAATATATTTTTCCTATTTTTCAGTATTTCCGTTTAAAAAGTTTTAAGTGTGTATTAGACTACGCCGAAAAGGTTTCTACAATTATATTAGAATAAGAAGAATTAAAAACGATTCTTATTTTTCCCGGAAAAATAAATCTTGCTTTCGCCCATGTAACGTACTTGTGTTAATGCTATTAAATTTTGGCTATAAATAAGAGTTTTCTTCACAAAATAGAAGCCCCATCAGCTAAATAATTAATTTATCTCTGCACGGTATCACTTTTTAATTTAGCTTACTACTAAACAAGTTATTTTTCAAATGATGCGTTTTCGCGCTTTAGGACGCGTATTTCAAAAAAATTATATTCTTAAATAGAACAAATAGCGATAAAAACTCCACAAAAAAAAACAACTTGCTAATTGACAAAAGAAATTAAAAAATAAAAAATCACACAACTCATTTCTTGCACTAGTTTTTATTTAGAACAACTATCCCAGGAAAAGCAGTTTCAGAATTTTCCAAAAAAATATACACATTTTTCTAATTTTAATGTTTCATTATTACATCCGCGCCGCTCGAATATTCTACACAGCATACATTTTATAGCATTTTTACTTTGTGCCCGACTTCGGGATCGCCAAACATATATGCTAAGGATTTTAAATTTCTCCTTAGTAGTTCGTAAACAAAGCAGAACAAGACTGTAACTCGCATATTAAACTAAAGTGAAGACTATACTGTGCTTGCTATATTAAACTACCTGAAAAATATCTTTATCAATATTTCAATGTTTACATAGGCTATTCAGTGACTACGTTCTAAGACATAAACCAATTTTCATACAAAAAGGGAGAAAAATCTTCAGTTACGGAGCAGAAACTGGATATTAAATACAGCATGTTTTAAAATAATGATATTGTTATATTGATATTCGGTAAATAAAAATAAAATATTCTGACCTATTACTTATCACCAAATAAATGTGAATGCCTTCAAAACATGTTTACTCGTTTCATCTTCGACCTCAATAAAGATAATTACATTTTCGAACGCAGATAACGACTCGACTATGAAGTTCATTATCGACGTCATCTGTGCCTACTTACTTTTTTCTATCTTATGTCAAATAACCTAAATACCATAACTTAACTCTATACATAGGTTTAAATTTTCCCAAGACTGTCAAAAGACATAATTTAAAATCTTTTCTAATTCATCTGTTTTTCACAATTTTGTGTTTTTCAAATTCTTGTGTGTCGTTGCCGTGGGGTGTTGGGTTGATTACAAGACATACGCCTTTGACGATGCAGCGCACCGCGGGGACCCGGGTTCGTTTCCCGGCCGTTCGTCGAATGGGGTTGGACTGACGTTATGGTTGGCTGTAAGAAATTGCTCTCGTAGCAATAAGTCCGTCATATGTATCAATTAGGTACATTAAAGTAGATAGATAAATAAATAGAACCTTTTAAGTGCAGCCATTCTCATTTTTACTTTAGTCGACCCATAGTGTTATCAGTGACCACGAATCTTCTACGAATGCCCTCATTTTTTATTCAGTCATTTGTGTAACTTCAACTTTCTCATGTCTTTCGCGGCAGTTTTAACATTATCTACAGATCAACAGAAAGATGTATACCAATTTGGATAATAGGAGTGAAATTTTAGTTTAGGGTCATGTGCTCCAAATGGAAAAAGGGAATCCTTAATATCGCCGATGGGTCCTTCCATCTGTCTGTCTTTCACAATCATTTTTCTCAGGGACTAAGAAGCAAACTTGAAATTTTAAGTAGTGATAAAAAATAACCTGCATGTATTTCAATAGTAATACTCCAAAATTTTGGGGGAAATAAATAAAGAATTAAATTTGTTTTATGTCACGTGGATTATTAATTAAATTAGCAATTTATGAGGATCACAAAAACTACCTTTTCACATAAAAGATAATTTTAGAAATATTGTTGAAAATATTCACGCAAATTATCTGAGACCATTTGATCCAGAAACTCGAAATTTGGTTGCTACATTGGTAAAAATGTTAACCGTATATTTCAATTCGCACGCAAAAATGTTTACAAAAATGCTTTAGTTGAGTTTAATGAAATAGTTGATTTTTTTTCAATTTCTTAAACCTTACATCAGTTAAAAGGACTCTTGTGAAATCATATTTTTTATTAGAAAACGTTTCATCATTTTCAGCATTTTTTTTCACAAATAGCAAAAATGACACATTTTATGATATTCCTCTCAATTAAGATAAAATATAGCAAAATTGCTCTTTTAAATTTAAATTATTTATTACAAAACTCTGATTTTTAGTTTACACAGTTTACACAATTATATAGTTCTTATCAATGTACAAATATTGACACATTTTAGTTATTACAAATATTGACACATTCATCCAAATTGATTTTCTTTGAATTCTTGATACTATTTAAATCCCTTGAAGACCCTTTAGTATAAGAATTAAATTTGAAAATGTCTCTATATGTCTTTAAGACCCCTTAGTATAAAGAAAATACTACCCAAATGTCTTGGCTATATACAATTAAAATAGATTGTGAAATACTGTAAAAAAAGTTTTTTTAATAAAAAATATAAATACAAGCAAGATTTTATTTGAGCTAGATATTTCATAAATTATGGCATAAATTATGCCTGTAAATTCAAGCCTTAAGAAACACTGAGCGGAATGACAATTTTCACCCGGAAAATATTGAGCGTCAAAACATAAAGCCAAATTCACGACAGGATAAATATATTGATATGAATCTATTTTGGGAACGTTCTAAAAATCTACAAGTCTATGCTGTTCACTGGATCGTATTATTGTAATTTTGCAGATGATTCATGTTTTCCCGTTCGTATTTATTATTTGCAAAGACTACAATGAAGTATTTGTACTTCATAGAATAATGTGAAGTTAGTATGGGATCTTAAAAGATTCTTTTTATTGTTAGACTATTCCAACGTTTTTCTTATATTCGAATAAAATTTAATGTAACGAGGAATCAAAAAAACAATTAAATTCAACACAGTTTAAAATTTAACAAAAAATTGTTGTCTCGCTCTGTATGTCTGATAAAATAATTTAACAGGTGAATTGTAAACAATATTAAAAAATTGTTTGACACGTTAAAAGAGTGTATGGTAAATTTATATCTGAAACTATATTTAATGCTTGTCTTGAAGTTCTGCAGATCAAATCGCACTTATCTGATCTTTCTAAAAATTAATATTTAATAGATTTTTTGTGTGCTATTTGTGAAAAATTATAACAATAACATAACTGCAACTATACTGACAATTACATATGATTTCCATAGTCTACAAGGGGTGAAATATAATGAAAGAAAGTACACATAAGTGCAGATTTGATATGTCGTTTCAAAGGTAACTGAGAAGTAATATAAAAAATGAAACTATTCAGTACATATTAAATTACAACAAAGGATTTTACAACTATTGCAAAATATGAATGGATGAAAACGGAATATACTCATACCGAAAAAATCACCACATTTTCGAGTCATAATCGCCCTCATGAATAATTTGATGCCCTTTAGTATTGACTATACAGAAAAAAGTTCTCTTTATAACACAAAAACCGTAATAGCGAGTCAATTTATATTTCTATATATGAGATAACTTCATATTTAATAACAAACAATTTACTTTTCTCTTTAAAATGTAATAATTTTATGTCTTTTTTTTATTTTTGGATGGATTTCGAGAAGTTGTGTTGATATACAGAAAAAACCACATCTCCAAAGTTAATTAAAAAGCTCGACAACAGAAAAAAGTAATTTATAACAGAAAAAAATGAATAGACAAAATGAAACAAAAGAAATTCATAGACAACATACGAGTATACACATCTCGAGGAAAACTATTCCACAAACATTTTTGTAACATTTTACATAAAAATTTTCTCTGAATTTAATATTACAATTTTACATCAGCATCGTCCGAATATTATTATATATTGTACAGAACATTCTATATTTTATATCAGAACTTATATTCACAAAACATGTATGCTTAGGGTATTTCAATTTCTTCTCGATAGTTTGTAAACAAAACCAGTAAAATCTCTGTCTATCAATCGAAGATTATACGAAACTGAAGTTTATATTGCGGTGACGTTTACTATATGAAGTATCTTTATCGCTACATCAACATTTACATAAGCAAATTGATGGTTATATTCTAAGATATAAGTCAATATTCATAAGGAAAACAAAATAGGACTTCAGTTACGTAATACTAACTGAAAATGATTTATAGAAATATTTTAAAATACTGATATTTAATAAAATGTAGTGTTGATATTTATTTTAATATGTTGATAAGTCATGGATATTTAATCTGATTACACTCAATTTGTTAACCATTCAAGAATACAGTAACAAAAATGTCCTCCTCATTTTCTATTCAATTTTATGTGTGATGTTAACTTTTTCATTACTTAGTGAGTTTCAATTTCTCTTAAAAAGTAATGGAAAATTGTATACCAGTTTGAGTAATAGGAATGAAAAGTTCACAACTTTAATTATATTAATGGTTCCATACCTGAAAAGGGAAAACGAGACGTTTATAAGATTACTCACTTCTCCCTTCATCTGTCATAGACGTTTTTCACAGACGTTTTTCTTTGACGATGAAATTTTACATGAGTTTCTATTGAAGTTAATGCCAAAAAATATAAAACTTCTATAGTTTTATTGGAAACAAATGCTGTAATGAATTTTTTTTTGTTTCTAATGACGTGTGAAACATCAAATTATAGAACAAAGTGTAAGGATTACATAAACAATATTTTTAAGATTTTACGTAAGATAGTTGCGGAAATATCGAGGAAAATGTGAAAATTTTCTCAAAAGTCGTTTTATGTAGAAACTGGAAATTTGGCACAGAGATGAAGTATATTGACCAGTAGTTATTTTTGTAATTACCACTCGGTAAAAAAAGGTCTCAAATATTTTGGCACAAATTTAAGAGGGTCAAATAAAATAACGATTTTTTTTTAATTTTCTAAATCGCGTTATTGCAAATGATATACACTCAGGTTATAAAGATTTTAAAAATATATTTTAGACTTTTATTTAGAGTACATGTTTTTCTAGGTTGCATGATTTAGATAAGAGCATAATATAACAGATTCTTAATTGGATAAACAAAATCTTTAATGATGTCATAGGTTTTACATCACAAAACATAAAAACATACATAATCTCAGAAACAATCTTTTTACCCATATGTTTATAAATTTGACAAATAACGAAAGTACGAATTGAATATTCTTCTAGGATCAAACAATCGAAGAACAATTCTTTATTTTATATTTAAAGATTGCTTTGTGATAATTTATTAAGTCTGTATGGATAGAAACCAAGAACTTGAGAAAGACGAATTCCGCTATTCTTCAATAACCATTAAGAAACAGCAAAACTACAAACTCTTAAAAACAATATCAAAGATAAAAATGAAAGATTAATCTTCAAACCGTCTTCGTCACCTGCATAATCCCGATTGATTCGAAAAATATGATATTCTATCCACTTCGTAAACACAAAATATAGATTCTCTTTTACAGGTGGAATATTATAATTTTATTTTATTATATCTTAAAGTTGTTATAATATGATAATTGCATGTAAATCGTTTCTCAGTAACTATAAATATTTTCTCAATAAATATTGAAAACTGATGATTCATATTCATCTACTCCCTGTTCTAATTTAGGACTTATAATAACTTATCTCAAGTTATTCAAGAAAATAACCTTTCGATACTCAAAATATTCTTTTAACTAAAAAGTCAATCCCTTTTATTATTCCTATAATATTAGAATATCAATGGCGACTACAAAATTATGACCTTGTTACTAAGAGCAAACAAATGTACAAGAATGTAAAAAGAGCAAAATTCTTCATTTAACAAACTTATCTGATACCGGATACTAAAATAATACGCGAGCATATTTTACAAATATAAATGTGATAATTATCTTATTGATCAAGGTTACAACAGACGATGAAGACGTTTAAAGTTCAAACTTTAATTTTACCTTTATGTGTGATTTGTGGTTTCTATTTCATAATGATAAAGATTAAAGTTGGTCTAGCAAAAGTTTCCTTTGGTTATTTGAATTTTTTATAAATAATATTTGTTATTTGACTTTAAAAAACCAAATATTGTGAAATCAATCCCGGGAAGGATAATTATGGAAATTATAAAAAAATTTAAGTTACGTAGGTCGCGTCAAATAAACGGATAATAAAAAATGCTATCTATATATGACGTCATTAAAAAACAATGAATTGTTGAAAATAAATTCATATTTGTATGTGGTTGGAACAATTTTATGAATGCAGCACAGAAAGCAAATTTACAATTTAAAAACACTACAATAATTTCAAAGAAGTGTGCATCCATATATACTCTCTTCTTCATAATAGGCTTAAACTTTAATATGCTTAATATCTTTTATGTTTTGCTTTTGCTTAAAGCACGTTATCAACAGTCTTAATATGTACGAAGCCTTAATATGAAACGAGTCCCGAGGTCGTGATAATACTTAAAATAAAGGAAATTTAATACGTACACGTCTTTTCCATACAGCTATTTACTGGATTTTCCCAAAGAAAAATATAAAAAAGATATTACCTATATATTTCCCACATTTGATTTCAATGTTTTAGCTATTAGACTGAATGTGATTTTTGTTCCCCGATAAATACCTTTTATAAATTATCGACTAACGTACCTTACTACTCTTATAGTAAAGTTCTGAGAACCATAATATTTACCTAAAGTAAGATTTCAATTAAAATATTAAGTATATACTTTTCCGCATGTTTAAATTTTTTCCAACTGCATTTCCATTAACTAAGTTGTCTGATAAAACAATACTTATTAGATCATAATAATAAAAATAATAATAAAAACTGAAGATGGCAAAAAGCTGTAGCTTTTTGCCATATTCTATTTATCAAAGCTTTATTATAAAGCTAATAATAAAAAATTTTAACAAGAAACACTAAAAACATTGAATTACTCAATACTTTGAGGTTAGCTAAAAAAAGCGGAAATAAAAACAGATTCTCTATTTTTTTTAATTAGTAATTCTTTATTTTATAAATTAAAATTGTCGAAATAAAAAAGTTTTATATGACCTATTTTTGTAAGTGTGTCACACATAAATTTTGTCACAATTCAATATTATACTTAAACAATATCAGTCTGCCTATTCATATTTTCACTTGTTTATATTCGTAGACAATTGCCTATAAATATGATTTACTTGGGTATCTAACATACTAATGTTATGTTATATATTTCACGTTAATCAATACAAATGGTCACATATAAACAGTTACCAGTTAGCATTCTACGATAAATTTGAACAAAAATTTATTCAAGTTGCTTTTTCCGGCTACGTTATCTTTTCTTTAAATTGTAATATTATTATGAAAATAATAATTAAAAACTAATAAAAATTTTAGAAGAAATAAAAAAATAAACATTCCAAAGTAAGATACATAAATAAAAAACAATTATATTTACATTGAAGTTGTTATAAAAATGGCGATAATACATATTTAATTATCGTAGTCTTTAAATATCACGAATTATCTCAAATTACAATTTTGAAGATATTGAGTAGATTTTTAATATAGCATGCAATAAAAATCTAAATAAGTAAAAAACAATCGTATAGCAGTGAAAACTAAGTGTCTTTTTAACTACACTTAGTGTTTTCTTTTTTTTTCTTTCTTTTTTCTCAAATTAAAATCAATATATTTTGAAATAAATTTTACCATGAACAAATGGACTAAAAATTTAAAGAAGTTTGTTATTGTTAATTAAAGTAAAATTATTGACTTTTTATAATTAAGTAGATAGTGTTAGTTGAATAAATAGTATAATTAATATATTTTCTTCTGTGTCCCATGTAAAACCATGCGCAAATGATTTACGTATTTTTGAATTAAAAACTATGTCGTAGTTCTAGAAACGTAACACATTTATCTGGGTTGTCATAGAGGCCATTTTAGTGACTTCTAAGGACTAGCTTTAAAGACCTGTTAATAATAATGAAAATGCTCTCAAAACATATTTGAGTAAAAAAATTAAAATTCATTACGATGAAAATTAAATTAAAAGACATTTATGAAAGTAAAGCTACACTTGAAAAATATATTTCTACTTGTCGTAACATATGTCATCATATATATTCAAAGCTTAACTCACACCGAGCGCAGAAAGGTGTTTTCCGCCCCCTCATGTGGCCAAAAGACAATTTCCACTCGGAAAGTATCGAACGTCGAAACGCGAAGGCAAATTCGCAACGGCATAAATTTATTGATACGAATCAATTTCGCAGCCCCCTAAAAGCCTGCGCGAGGTCGACGCTATCTAATGAATCGTATTATGGTAACTTTGCAAAAAGCGTCATGTTTTCCCATTCGTATTTATTATTTGGAAAAGTTTTTATGTGAACTTTTTGTACTCAATATAACAGTATTAATTTAGTATCGAGAGCAGTAGTATAAAATATTCTTTTTATGGTTAGATTACTCTAACTTTACTTTTCATTTATAGAAAATTTAACAAAGAATCAAAAAATATAATTATTTTATTAAATAAAAATGTTATTGGAAAACATTTTGAAATTGGACATTCAAATTTTGGACTCACTCGTGTATACAAGATAAAATAATATAACAGGTGAATCAAAGCTTACACTAAAAAAATTTCAACATCTGAGAAAAAAACATTAAAGTCGATGTTAGGCAAAAAAAGTTCGACCGTTAATAAATAAATATGATAAATTCACACATTAAATTATTCAAAATACTTATCAAAGGAGTTCGACATGCACTTATTTTTTGCATAAAAATTATTTTCTGGTAATTTCTTTCTATGCTTTGGATAAAAAATTATGTTAATTGAGTAATACTTATTACTAGTATATACGTACATCATTTTCACTGTTCATAAAAAACAAAATGTAAACATTTTCAAAAACCCACAATTACATTTTCACATTCACACCCAATGTCGTTGTAATTGAAAAAATGTGAAATGTGAAATGTGCATGTCGGAGGATCCTCGTCAGGAACAAAGTTCCTTACCTTAATTTTTAACTCTAAACGTGATTTAATATGTAGATTTCTATTGATTATATTAGTGTATTTTTGTCACGCCAAAAAGCGCAGTCCTATTTTATTCTAATCTCTCTCTCTCTCTCTCTCTCTCTAATTTGTATATTTTATGTTACATTTTGCTTTATGTAATGTTTTATCATATTTTTGTTTTGGTTTATGTAATGTTTTATCATATTTTCAAAGCAAAAATGTGAAGTAAACATTTATATCAATAAATTTCATATAATATTTTTAAAAAATAGTCATTTATTACAAAAAAGTAAATATAAATTAGTGAATTATAAATTACATATAAAAAAATCTGAATAAGAAAAAACAATAACAAAATAATTAAAATTACTAAATTACAATAAATTGCCAGCATGTTCATTTATTTTCATTGTTAATTAAACTTTATTTCGATTGTTTGACAAAATAAAAAAAATAAATTTTTAGATTAATAAAATTTTATGTTAGAATTAATTTTAAATTTAATTCAATTAAAAATAAAAATTTAAGCGTTTTAAAATTAAAATTTTTTTTTTCAATTATTTCAAAATTGAATTAAGTTGAAAATTAATTTTAACGTTTAAATTTATTATTCCACCAATCATTTTTTTTCTTATTTTATTATTCTAATTTTTGTTTTATTAAATCAATCAAACACTTAATTATTTTAATTTTTTCAAAAATAAATTAAATTTAAGATTAATTTTAATATTAAATTCCATTATTCTAAAAACTTAATATTTCCTCATTTTATTATTTCTAAAATTTATTTATTAAATCAATCAAATTTACAATTAATTAAGTTTACATTTAATTATCTTAAAAATTTGAATTCTATAATTTTTATTTTTTTTAAGTTTCTAATATTTTTAATAAATTGATCAAATTTAAAATTGAATTTAGTTATATTAAAAATGAAAACTTGATTATTTTCATTTTAATTATTTTATTTTAAATTTAAATATTTAAAAAATTTAATGAATATAATGGATATTTAAATTTACTGAAACAATCTAAATAAAGTTTAATTAATTAATGAAAATAAAAGAATTTGCCGAAATTTTTTTGTAATTTATACAAGTTTAATATTCAGTAAATGATATAGCAATAATTTATAATTTATACTGCAAATGAGTACATACCGAATTGGAACTGGTCTGGCAGATGATTGGCTTACAATAAAACGCCACTAGAATAAAAAAAACAATTTAAGTAGTATTTACACGTGTTTAGAATTGAGGTTATACAGCTGACCGCGCACAATGCTTGCTACTCCAATGTCGATACTCGCACGAACACACACGTACAACTGTTTATAACAGAAAGAGAAAGACAGAAAGAACGAGAGGTAAAGGTCGCCTGGAGAAGGCAAAATACTTTTACCTTACGTGACGATTTCTGCCAGTGGGCGCTACTGTAAGCCGCGTAAAAGAACTTTAAAAAAGGAAAATTGAAAAACTACTAATTTTTTTTTAACTCCCCCCCCCCTCACCTCCGACTAAAAGAAAGTAAAATCCTATTAATATAATTAAATACCCAAGAAAATTTGTCGGGGTGGCCATTGCTATTTCCGTTCCCAATCAATTACATTGTAGTAGCATTGAAAAGCTGTTTGCGCATCTAAGAGAATTTCAATTAGTCACGAACTAATAAAACTGAAAAATTTTGGGCATAAACAGGGCATGGCAGCCCAGACGGATTTTCTTGGGTTTATAATTATATTAATAGGTTCTCACTTTCTTTTAGTCAGGGGGTTTTCAAAAAAATGATTTAATCGTTTTTCAATTACAACGACTACATCGGTTATGGGCATTATCAAAATTTTAAATTTTTCATTGTTTTTATACTTTTTCGATTAAAACGTTTACAACTGTCGTAGGTTTAATCCAAAATTTAATTTTGCTTTCGATTATTGCAGAAACCCGTGTCTAAATCGGTCAAACCATTTTGGAGATAAATAGGAACATTCTTTTGCAACAAAATGTTGCAGCGTCGCCTGGTGAGCTAACACCATAATATCCATTTATAAACCATCCCCGATTAGTCCCAAATATTTTGCAGAATACCGTATCTAAATCGGTCAAACTGTTTGGGAAATAAATGGAAACGCTCGTTCGCAACAAAATGTTTATTGCGGTGCCCTCTGGTGAGTGATCCCTGTAATAAGTATCTAAGAACACCGTATGTAAATTGGGTAAACCGTTTTGGTGATAAATGGAAAATACGATTGAACACACACAAACAACCTTTCACCTAAACGTATACACTTCTTCCGTTCCGTCATGAGTAAAAAGCGGTGAAATTTGAATAAAGAAAATATGTATGGTTACAGGTTAGCTTTTTCAATAAACGGAATAGTGATTTTTTATTTATTAATATTTCTCTTCGAAATGTGAATCCAGAAATAATGTAAAAATAGAAATATTAAATACATGTTACACTACGTCAAAAAAGGTTTTACACTTATTATAAAAAGTAATATATTTGATTGAATATTATTTATTTAAGACTAAAAATGAGACAAGTTTTTGTCACAAAATAAAAACCATTATTAGCGAAACAATTTATACATCTTTCTACAGGATTACTTCGTAATCTGAACAATTATTTTTCTTCAGTAGATGAAGCCCTTATGTGCCTTAAGATAGAGATTTTGAAAGGTTATGTTGCTACAAAAAACAAAATCGCAGTTCTAATGTCGGTAAAAACTCGATACAATACAACTCATCGCGAAATAATTCGCAACTTGATATTAAAAGTTAAAAAAAGAAAGAAAAATCATATACATGTCAGGAAAAATTATTACAGGAGAATCACTTCTAAAATTTGACGTAAATATACACTTTTCTCCGAATTTAACGTTATATTATTACATCAGCATCGCATAAATTTTATATTTTATGGCAGACTATGGAATTAGCCAACACATATCCGTAATATATTTCAATATCTTCACAATAGTACGTAAACAAAACAGTGCAAGCTGTAACATGATGTTTATACTAAACTAAAGAATATACTGTGCTTCCTATATAAAATACGGGAAAAATATCTTTATTACTAAGGTAATATTTATATAGAGGAAAATCAATTTCACGCGGATAAATCAATTTTCAAAAAGAATTGAAGAAAAATCATTAGTTACACAGCAGTGACTGTATATCAGTTACAGTAGTGTTTTATAATATTGATAATATTGTGTTGATATCTGATAAAAATAGGAAATTTTCTGACCTATAATTTATCACCAAAAAATGTGAACGCCATCAACACATATTTACTTTTTTCATTAGAAACCTCAAAAAAATTTAATTTTTTTTTTGGACGAAGATCAAATATTTTCACTTAAATTTCTCTAAATAATGTAAAATGACCTAACACAGTGCTAACTTTTAATTGCATTTTCTATGTAACAAGAAACAATTGAAATAAATGACCACAGTTTTCTCAAAAATAAATTTCTCTCGTAAATTTTGAATAACATTTGGGTTTAAGTTTGTAGCAATTTAGTATCACTTAATTTTTATTAACAAGTAAATGAAACTACATAATTTAGTGTTAGCCCTACTTCATTCAAATTCTTATCCACAACCCAGGTTTTAATAAATACAACAAAACCTAGGTCATGGTTAAGAATTTAAATAAAGTAGAGATAGTCCTACATAACGTAGCTCCATTTACTTGTTAATAAAAATTAAGAGCATATATTTCAATCAAATTCAAAAAATATTTGCTATACTTCAATATATTTAAGAGTAATTTCATAAAAAACGTTTATTTTTTTTATTTAAAAATAAAAAACTACTTATTTTTGATATTTAACAAATAGCTTACTTAAGACCTTCACTTTTGTTTGCGTTTCTTATATAACAAGACCACAATTTTGTACTATCATTTTTTTACATCAAAATTTGTTTCATTCAAATGAAATATTATGTAAATGTTTATTTTCACATACCCACAAAAATATTTAAATTGAATTTCAATTTATTGACATTGATTTGAAAGATTCGTGCATTTTATGTTTTTATATTTATCATTATATTTTATTAAAAACCTATTACCGGTTAAAAAGATAATATTCAAAATTAAAATAACGGTTTATTCATTAAATCGTGTTCGTTGCTTGTAAAACCTCGATTGATGTGAAAAATATGACATTTTAATCACTTTGTGAACTCAAAATATAGTTCCTGTTTTACCGGTATAAACATTAAAATGTGTTTTTTATTACCATTTAAAGCAGATATGAAACGATTATTACGAATAAAATTTTCTTAGTAACTGTTCAAAGACGAGCAATCATAGGGAATATGAAAAAAAATTAATAGTATTAGCTACAAAGGGTTGTCTATATACTCAATTGCCCCCATATTTCCTATGTAGAACAATGTCTAATTAGAATTTAAAATATAATTACGTCGTACCATATTAATAACCCAGAACACTGTTTACTCATAACGTACTTTGGTGATCTCTATGTAGACTCCCACGTTCCACCTTCACATTTTCCACATCTAAGGCGCACAATATCTTATCTCAAGTCATACAAGAAAATAATCTTCGTACAGGCAGAATATTCCTTATTAAGATAGCTTCCACCCACAGCCCAAATATTATCTCTTAATTAAATATTATGTCCCTTCATTATTTCTATTATATATTCAGATGCATCTATTTTGAATTCAAATACGATGACTGATAATAGCGGGATTCAATTTAATTCAATATCAAAACCATTCACTTTGTATTTCACAAAAGGTATTACGGCCCACATCCACTCAAATAATATAATATTTTAGACAGCAAAAATAGCTAATAAAGGTTTCTGCTTATAAGTAATCTTTACACAAACAATAGTCTACCGAACCAAACGAGGTATATTTCTTGGATACATATGCCGAACAAGTTGTATGAAGATATCTTGAATCATATGGTAACTCTGGTATCCTGACGGCACTAAAAGGAAGAAAAATGTTTTTATTTTGAAGGAAGCAAATTTTTAAGCACTTATTAAAAAGCAAATCGCGTGTATTTGCTTTTTAAGCCCAATCATGTACATTTCTAAAAGAAAAAACAAATCTCAATGTAAGTAGAAACCCTACACTTTAATTCTCACCCAACATAACCATCACTATTCTTTGAAGAATATTCCACGGTTATTCTTTGAACATTTATATCAATTGGATATAATATAAACTGGTCAAACTATATCATAATAAGGAAACATGACATTTATCATAGCAACTCGTAGGCTTGAAATGTCAGGAAATTATAAATATGCATGCCGAGCGTTAGTTAACTGTGAGATATTACCCTTGGAATATATGTTTACTTAATTCTTCATCCGTTTAAGTTTAATTTATGATCTGATATGAATTTATTTCAATCTAGGTCTTCAAGTAGTAATGAATGTCTTAACAAAAATAATGACAATAGGCCATTAAATAAAACAAACAATGATAAACGACAATAAAAACAAAGAAAAATCTAAGATTACTTAAGGCAATAAATGTATTTCCAAGTTTTATGAATTAATAAAGGAAAATTGGTGAAAATGATCGCAAGTTAACTTTTGCACGTAAATGTGATAAATAAAACGACATTTAGCACTCAATACAACATAGTAGTCGAAAACAAAAAATGCTATTATATTTAACATCGATTAATAATCGACTTCGTATCGAATAAGTCCCATCTTAAACTCATAAATGAATGAATCAATACATATTTTAAAAGTCCCGCCGCACCTGTCTGCCTGTATTTAAGCGATTTTCGAATTAACTAAAAAACGGATTTTGTTCCCATTTTCACAAATGGATAAATTTGTTACAGATAAATGTTTATCTTTATAATTTATAAATATATTGAATAAATTAGCTGACCTATGACACCAACCAAAAAAAGCAAACGTAAGGGAGACTCCTTGGGTACGCTGTTAAACAAATAGAGGTACTTGAAAACAACCTGTGGCAATATTATTAATCTTAAAAAGTTTATAGAACAATAAGGCATAGTATATATCTATTTACTAAGGTTAATCCATACTTTCGTAAAACAATTCTTAAAAAGAGGAGTGACGAATTACTCCAACTGACTTATTCATTTCATTTGGATGAAAATTGTCATTCATATCGGACCACTTCGATAAACAGTTTATACAAGAGAAAGATATTTTTGAGTAAGTGTGGTAAACCACTTCTCTATATAACCCATTCTTTAAGACAATTTCACCGGCTTACCTTTCCAATTGAAACAGTTCCACAATCCTATAACATTATGTTTCTCGATTACCGTCAAAAAAACGAGGAAAAAGGTCGAACATAAAACGCTACTGGTATAATAAATCTTGGCACCGTTAAGTGTTTTTCAAATTATCAATTGTACGTAGCTTTATCACCTGTAACTTTTAAATATAAAGGTTTCGAAGTGACACTGGGGTGAGAGAAAATTAAAGTGGTATATAAAGAAGTATTTTAAACAACGTCTATGTCTACACCAAAGGGTGCCCACACGAAGCCCGGCCGGGTTGCTGATATGGCTATAACTGGAATTCTTTACGCACTTGCCACCTTCAAAAGGAAAAAAAGGATCGAAACCCAAAATACTTTTGGAATCATTTCATTTCGATATATATTTTACGAATACATAAAAAAATACACAAGAAAAAAATAATTTCGTTCAAAACGCTGACATACGCCTCTCACTAGTGAAAAATTCAACGATCTTCATATACCATAAAGAATATTTTGTTTTTGCTTAAAGTGTATTATCAGTATTCTGGATATATTTAGTTTTGAAAGAAGACTGATTTCGTAAAAATACGTGTTTTTCGATGACCTGTATTAAATTGAAATTTATTTTTTCTCTCACTTTCTCTCACAACTTGTTGAAGGTTTTTCCCTGAAGAGAATGTGTACATAATAATATGAAATTTATATTTCATACTACTTGCTAGGTCTTCACGTTTACTCGACTTTTTGTGTCGACATAAATATAGACAAAAGTAAAATTATTATTTCGTCATAAATTTATGATTTCCAGGTTCCGTAGCTGAAAGATAAAAGTGGAACCCTTGTAGTAGAGCCAAATTCCTCCGTCCGTCTTTCACGAATTTTCAGTGAAAGCCATTTTTTTCACTCATCCATTTTAGTGCGCCGCCATTGGTTAGTTCTTTTAAAATGTTATTGAGGTACTATTTACCATTTTTAATTTTCAAATTTAATTTGCAATATACTAGTTAAGCTTAAAGGTAGCACGCAACGTGTCTCCCTACTCCATATAATTTTTCTATTAAGGCTTTGAAAAATCTGAGAGAAATCTAAACACTAGCAGCTAATTAGACAACTACGGAACCCTATTTTATAAATGCCTCGACATGCCCTTGGCCGTTTTAAGTTACCTCTCGCATTCAGCTAAAAACACATTTTTAAAAGAGTAAACATTTCTATTAATTAAATCGTCTGATCATATAATATTTTCTAAAGTACACGAAATGTAAATATGGAAAAATTGATATGATTTTACCAATTTTTCTATATTTACATTTCGCTAGTAATGATATTTTTTCAGTTTATAATTCAAATTTGTGTTTTAAATAATTAAGAATCATTTATTTTATTAGTTAGAAGTACATAAATAAAATCGTGTACCTCCATATGACCATCTCTTACAAGTCCTGCCGTATTAGTTCTATTGTCAGGGATACCTAAATAATAATGAGTATGATATAAGAATGTCATGGGCGTGAAAAATTAAAATAAATTATCGAACTGAATTACACTGAAGATTTTAATTCGGAAATTTCTATCAAGTAAAATTACGGTTTAAAAAGATATTTCTAGTTATCCTAGCATAAGTTTTTCCTATAAATTCAAAGCTTAGGAAACGCAGAACCCAAAAACCTTTTCAATACCCTCTCTGTGGCGGAACGAGTATTTGCACCCGGAAAATATCGAACGTCAAAACGCAAAGCAAATTTGCGACCGCATATATACATTGATACGAACCTATTTCGGAACGCCCCTAAAAGGCTGCGCGGCCCTGTACTGTCTAATAGATTATATTATTGTAACATCGTAGCCGTTTTGTGTTTTCCTATTCGTATTTTATTATTTAAAAATGTATTTACTGGAACATTTTGACTCCAAAGAATAATCTCAAATATTTAGTGTGTTATTTATAATAGCCTTTTTAAAGATGAAACAATTGTAATCACTAAAAAATTAATTAAGCAGTAATACCGAATGGAAAACGTAAATTATATGTCGATATGTGGTATGAACTAATTCAATGTAGTGATTTTGTGGGGTAGTAACAGGTAATTTGTTTCTGTTTTATTGATTCATCGCGTCTTGCACCAACATAACAGTTTTTAGAATATACTAGCGTGATCTCTCGAGGTTGTCTATTTCGTGAAGCACGGTTAGTAAATGGTTTCTATACGAAGTTAAGTTAAAACGGAGCTATTGCTCGCAATTAATTTTCTATGACGAAATTGGAAAAATGGACGTAATGATTTAACGTTTATCCGTTTTGTTATGACCTTTTTTTCTAAAAATGCTTGACATACATAGCTGATATTCAGGACAGTTATAATAAATATCCATATACCAAACGCAAGTGCAGAGAGATGGACACACAAATATAAATTACTTAGAATTGTGTGTACTAAAATGAATAAGAGACAATTTAGAGTTCCGTTCCATCTGAGTAGCTAAACCTTTATATTTTTATCATGTCTATTATATCATGTAGATATACATATTTATAATGCCTTATTATATTTATAATGCCTTTAGATATACATATTTATAATACATACCCATGCAAAATTTCAGCTTTAGAGCACAGATATAAGTAGGAAATAACGTCTTTTAAATATTTTTCAGGATATATGTAAGTGAGGTATCACTTACATGTAAAGCAGGGATGATTATCTTTATTATTCCGTTATATAATCTTATTGGACAGGCTTTTAAAAAAATGTGTATTACACACATACACAATTTTTTAAAAGCCTGAACAGTTTTTCGATACAGGGGTCCCTTTAGAAACATAAAACTTTAATATGGTATTATTGTGGATTTACATGTTCGATCTTTGATACGTGTCTATTATTTGTATAACAAAATTAAAAAGAAAATGAACACATACTAAGTAAGCTCAACTACATGTATAGTAGACCAACTTATGACTCGTAGTTGGTTCTGTTTCATAGAAACTCGTACAGATGTCTGAAATCAACTGCAAAAATAACTTTATATTTCAAAATGTATATTCAATACATGATATATATATATACATATATATATATATATATATATATATATATATATATATACATATAAGATATATAATTTCCTAATTAAAGTATGTGAAATAATATTTTTGAATAGTTTAACAAAAACACAATTCACGCTCAAACATTTATATGCACGTAGAAGTCCATATAACTGATATTCAGGACTCTTATTTTTAAATGACAGATAATATAATGAGAAGTCCAAAAAGGTAGCATTCAGTTTTATAATATAAGTTAAATTAAGAAATATATTAAAATTTGTCCTGAAACTGACAAAACAATGTAATATGTGTGTTAAATCCAGTATTATCCCGTATTTCCGACAAAAAATCTAACAGGTGTATTAAAGTCGACGTTGGAAAAAAATTATTTTGCTACTGAAAAATAAATATCGTAAATTCATATATTCAATGAAGTGAACTACGTGTCGTGAATCAACTCGCATTTACTTTATTATTAAAAAGATGGTTATTTTATTATTTCCTTGTTTGCTGAAGATAAAAAATGCTAAATTAATTGTAACTAGGAATATTTACACATACGATTATCGTTGCCCAGAAGCGGTAAAATATAGAAATAAAAAACCATGAAAATAAGTACGGGTTTTAGTTTTTTATAAATGCGATATCTTTTTTACATTTTTAATTTTTTTCTGTTTAAGAGTTGAATGGGAAATAATATAATAATTAAAAATAGAAACAATAAGTATACATTAAAAACCATAAAAGCGTTTTATAAATATTGTAAAATATGAGGGGATATAAACGGCCTTAATTTATTCGTGGAAAATCTTCTTATTTTGGAGTTATTGACAACTTCGCCTATGTGGGTTTCTTGACTAGGTACATTTTCTTTTACCATAATTCAAACAATTTTTCGTCACAAAGCAGAAGCCTTATAAGTGAAAGAATTATATTTTATTCGCAGTGTAATTTCCTAATTAATAAATTAAACGTTTTTGTTTTCTACTTCAAACGAAATAGTAAAAGATTCTTGTGTCTTCAGACAAGCATTTTATTTTATTCACGTTAATATATAGAAAAAAAACGTAGATTGTTAAGATTGTGATAAATTATGAGAGAGATATGTGATAAATTATTTCATAAAAAATAAAATTACATTAATGTTCTATTATAAACAATTATCCGAACATGTTGTCTTGTTTTCCATTCGTTCAAATAAAAATATTTCGATGTGAAGGTATAAAAAGAATTAGGTATTTCACTGCCACGGATCCCCTGATGGCTTACATTTTTAATACAGTCAATTTGCATTTTGAATATACTTTTTAATAAACTACATAAACGTATACTTTTCTTTAAAAAAATATTTGAAGTTGTGTCTTTACCATGCTCTAAAACTACCGATTTCGACTCAACATCCTTATTAAGTATATTTGCTTTCAAAGCATATTTCTATTTGGATACAAAGTATAGTCACTCGGTACTGGGTCTAGGCTATAGTCTGTGATCAAGTTCTGAGAAGCCGAGTACCTGGATAGCAGCTCTGGCAACTGCTAAGATACGCGCGGGGGCGTTATTATGTAGCAATAACATTCCACTGGACAACATTCCTTGGGGGTTTTCTTTCATCGTCCAACTGAAACGAAGTGTAATAATTACTAATTACTGTAACGAAAGGCTCTTTCAAATATACAACGAAAATTTATTCAGAATACTTAAAATGTTGGCCATAATTGTTTATCGAGGTTTACCACTTATGGCCTCTTTGGAGCAGGGTGATATAATTGTTCACCTGAAATCATGATGAATAAATATAGTTTCATTTTCAGCAATGGAGTTGGCAGCTATTTTATACCGATCTTTATAGGGATAAAGAATCAGTGCAAAACTTCACACGTTGCTCTTTTTAAACAGCAGACAGAAATTTCCAAACTCGAATTCCACTGATCTTAATCATTTTAAAATTATAGTGTGGAATTCTTAACCTTATCGTTTTCCAAAACCATACCCTCCTGTATCTTCCTATGTCTCTCCGATCTCCCAATATTTGTATCCACTAGTTTGGTGTTTCCCTCAATGATCACGTTCAATGGACATCCCGGACGTTGTCCATCTTCAAGAAAGTTCCTATCTAAACAAAATTGTTTTTTCCATTCTTTGACGGTGAATTATGAAGCTGAGAAATTCCCATAAAAACATCTAGACGTTGTCCAATTTCATTCATAAATTCCCTTCCTTTAGTAAGAAATTCAATCACCCAACAATTTACAATTGGAAGTACTTTGATTTATTACTGAATTCACTTGTATTTAGTGCAATATATGTAATAAAGTAAATAAGTAATTTGATAATAGTTATGTAGATATTTAATAAATAATTTTGCTAATCAAATTATCTATCACTCATTATTTCAAGCCATGTTGGATGGAAACATGTCAAACTTACAATATACCTTACGTCGACCAATCACACTACGGATAATTGACATTTTATGGCCTCTACTTTATATGGAACTTTGGATTCACCAGATATATGTTTATTATATTTCAATTTCTTTGTCAATAGTTTGTAAACACGGGCAGTAAAATATTATGTCTTAAACACTAAGCTGGAGACTATACTATAATAACTCTAATTTTTTAGAAATACTTTTTTTAAATCTATATTAATATTTATCCAACAATAATAATGAAGACATAAATAACTTGTCATAACAAATTTTTTTTAAAAATAGTTACATAGCAATAAGTGTGTGTGTGTGTAAGTTACATACCAGTATTCCAAAGAATATTTTAAAACATTGAAACTGTGTATCTATATTTGATCAGAACACAAAATATCTTAAACCGAATCTTTAATTTCCTACCAAATAAATGAAAATGCCTTCAAAACATGTTTATTCGTTTCATCTTCAATCTCGATAAAGGTAATCAAATTTTTTCGATATAAATTCAACTGGGAACTTGCCATCAACGTCATCTATTTTTACTTGAGCTTGTCCACATTATTTAAATGACGTAAACAGCATAACTAAATTTTCCTGCTTGAATTTGTCATTTCGACGCGCTTATTATAATACAATGCTGAATATAGATCCCTCCTACTACTTGTCAGTGTGATTTGTTTTTCACATTCTGACTATATTCTGACTACCTAGTAAGTTTAAAGTATGACCATTATCACATTGGTCGATCCAATAGGTTATTGGTGATCACTAATATTTTATGAATATGCTCGTTTTCGATCCAATTTTATGTGACGTCAACTTTTCATCAATTTACCTAAGTTGCAATGTTTCTGAATCATTAATAATGCATTACATGTCCAATTTACGTCTTTTTGAAACCGGATTTTAATTATTTAATTTGGGGTTTGCTAGAGTCTCTGTCTTTCTTCTTATTAATTGTTAGACAGAAATATTTAACTTTTTATATAAAAATCCAGTTTCTACAAAAATATATCATCTATTAAATAAGCCATTAAAAACCAATTGAACTTTAACGTTTGCTACGTTTCTTTGAAAATACGCTTTCAAAATGTTTAAAGATCGAAGCGTATGTCTTTGTTACATACCCAAGCTTAGATCGTATTTAAACTTTAATCTTATTTCTGCTTTCTTTTCTTTTTAATTACAAATTCGTTTTTCTTTCAAACCTCTTCAGATATTTTATATATAAAATAGATCCATCAATTAAACGATCGTAATGGGTACAAAAAAATGAGTTTATTAAAAAATGTAAAAGATTAGAATTATTATATTACTTATGTCCTATATTTTAGACTATTTATTTTTTATCATTTGAATCGAACGGACAACGCTAAAGATCCAAGATAACAGAAATTTTGCATTTCGATGTTTATATCACATGAATTACATTCATGTTATTCAATAAAAGATAATATACTGAAATTTGAAACTTATTGCTTTAGTTAACTGTAAGTTACTTGAATTATGCTAATCCATCATGGGAAAAAAAAGTACCCTTTGCGGCCCTTCAAAACTAACAAACTAACTGATAAGCTATTTAATAACAAAAAAAATAAATCACTGAAATTTCAATTTTTAAAACCAATAACTTAGTTATAAAAGCATATAACTAGTTATAAAAGCGTATATATATATATATATATATATATATATATATATATATATATATATATATATATATATATATACATATATATTAATAGGAAACCTAAAATATATATTCATGTAATTTTTTTTTGGGAACCAAGTCTAGGAAGTGAAAGAAAAAATCAATTAATACAATTCATTGTTAATAATAAAAAAAAATCGTCAATAATTAAAATAGGGGCGATGTCCAAAATGTAGTTTCGAATAAATTTATTATAACGTTCCAAATAAGTTAATAATGAAAGTAAACGTTAACAAAATGAATGTAACTGTGCTATCTACAATATGAGTTCTTACACCGTATATAATGTCTCAGAACTGGAACAAATACTAAGCGACGAGGAACCGAATCCTAGGTACGCGAGTCATATCACGCTTCTACAGTTATTTCATTGTATATGTGTACTTAATAAGAAAAAAAACCAAATATACCTTTAAGATGTAATTGTTGAAAAATTTTTAAATGTTATATGTATATATATATGTGTATATATATATATATATATGTATATATATATATATATATATATATATATATATATATATATATATATATATGTATATAAAGTAGTTGTGGATGATTAAACGATCTACTGGTGATTGAACTATCTAGTGAGATATTTCGATATGTATAGTAATAATAATTGAATGTTTCCTTGTAATCGAATTATTGCTGATAGTAATTATTAATTGCGAGAGTCCATTCCAAGTTTGAATCAACAGCTATTATTAATTTAATGAAACCACAATCATTTAACAGTTTACCATTTGGTTCAGAGCAATATAGCATCATCCGCGTGCAGAAAAAATAAAATAAAGTAGTATTTGTTCTTGTCTAATTTCGTTCTTGTCTCTACATTACTTATTAACAACTGCTATCATAATCATAATCGATATATCTCGAGATATATTCATAATCGCGTAATCTATTAGTATTGTTCATAATCGCTCACTATCAATAAAAATAATTTTAGATTGGAAAATGTTTTTTTAAATAAAGTAAAAACAATAGACACGTTAGTTTTCCAGCTCCTTATCAAGTTCTAAATTTTCATCATAACTTAATAATATAAAGCTGATTTGTTTAAATATATCTGGTCAAGTCGCTTTGTATACAATAGCTGAAATATTAATTTACAAAGTATTCAGTCGGAAAGCAAAGGCAAGTGTAATGGTAGCTTTTGCTACTAACAATTTTCCACCCAAGCTCCGCTGAGCTATATTTAGTGAGCGATTTAAATTATCCCCGGCCCGACTAGGTTGTCTTGTTTATAAAACCTGCCCGAAACGTCAGCCGGCGGGCAGTTCCTAATTGAATTTGAAACTCGTTACGACGTGCTCGTTTTGACAATGTTCGTTAATTGTTTCGGTAAACGGGGATCTCCTTTGATCGGCGACAAAAACATTGATCGGGCAAATGTTTATTAGGTTTGGCTGAGATTTATTTACTTAAGACTTCGACAAATATCTTGACGTAGGCATGTATATGTTTAATGTATATTTGTGGGTTTTATTAAAACGAAAATATTTCCACAGATTTATAGAAATTAATAAACATTTAATACGGAATAAGATCCAATGTTCATTGTCACGTTATACTTAAAATTTAGATTTATTTTTTAAAAAGGACCATTGTAATTTTTTGCGTCCACCCGTTTGGCTTAACACCACAGTTTCTATTAACTTTGACCTTTATGCATGAAATCTTGGAAGCAAATGCATAATGAAATGTTTGACGTATATGCATGAAATCTTACCGGTAAATGCTTCATATGGAGGATCTCAACTGATATGTAGTAAATTATTAAAAACACTTAATGTGCTGTACCAAACACTCTTTCCTCCAAGTAGCATTATGAATATATTGGTGACCTAACAGTGGTTCTAACTGATGCTATAAGATTTTATTTACTTTTTTTTATTTTTAGACAAATTTTCGAAATATTAAACTTTGAATTAAGTTACCATAAAAAATATTTAAAAAAAATCTATTCTATATGTTAGCGTTCAAAATTTTCAGATGAAATTATTTCACTTAACTTGTGTCAACAATTTCAAGGGATAAAAACAACTGCAAAACCATGCTGTGTGCCAGCTTAGAGCTTACGGTGTGCCAGCTTTTTTTTTCTTTTTTATTTCAAATTTTATTTGAATATTTATCTTTCAATTAACTGTTAAACGTAATATTAGGCTAATTTTCCCCTTCCTTTTTTCCCGAAACCATGCTGTGTGCCAGCTTAGTCTTTTTTATTTCAAATTTTATTTAAATGTTTATCTTTCAATTAACGTCATATTAGGCTAATTTTCCTGATAACAATAATATGTACGATTTATACAAATATTTTAGTAGTTTGTAATTGTCCTATAACCAAGGCGTATCGACGTATAAAGCGATTTTCCAGTTAAAATATAATTTATTAAAACCAGTTGTACACTTTTGTATGTTGCAAAATTCTGACGATGATTTTATACTAAACGAATTAAGTTATATGAGTAAGCTTAGATAAATTACATAAATTTTTTTCAACTGATAATAGTACGGAATACAGTACGTAACTCATTTTTGTCATTATAATATTGTGTTACAATTAGAAATTATCACAACGAGAAACTAGTTTTCTGGTGTATTATATGTGTGTGTGTGTGTATATATATATATATATATATATATATATATATATATATATATATTTATATTTATATATATATATATATATATATATATATATATATATATGTTTGTGTGTGTGTGTGCGTGGGTGTATACATAAATGTTGTCAGTACATCAATGCATGTGTATAAATATCAATAGACTACCGAGAATAGTTTCTATGTATCTTATCTTACCCAATTTTAGTTTCTTCTGTGAGCTTTTCCTCAAGTATATCCCATGTGAGTTACAACTCAACAATGGGTGATGTGTGTACTCTCATGGCTTTTATTTTTAAATAATACAATCATGTATTTTACACGCTTACTCCCATTATATACGCACAACATATGCGAAAGATCGATTTTCTCTAATCACTTGTTAGATTAGTTTGCTTAACAGATTATTAACTTTACAGTGAAAGATATTCGTTCCTTCAGTTTAAATTCTTACAATTTAATTAATTTGGGAAGAAAAGGAAATGGGTATTTATTTTTCCCCAAATATTCTGAATATTTTCGTGCATTTATGTAATCATTTAAATTAATTTGCGTGGAATAAATCAAGTTGCTTTGGTTATTTGAACGGAAAAACAAACGGAAGTTGTTTCCCTGAATTTCACACTAGGTTTGACGTTACTGCTCTGTATTTTGTAAAAGGCAACAAACAAAGCAATCTACTTTACCAATGTTATCACGAGTCGCTAAAAGTTTGTTATTTACTTTGTATAATACAGTAACTAATGTTGTTATAAAAGTTGCACGACCAATGTTTTATGAATTAAGTATTAAATATAACAGATAGCGTATAGGTAGTGAATTGTAACTTGCTATTCAAAGGAAAACGATAACCTTCTATTTGTTTGCAGATTCTGTAAGAAAATTGACCACGAAATTAGGATAGATAGCTAACAAATAATAGATAATAAGTAACATCGCTGATGGAATGTCGACAATGGGATACGCTGAATATATGTCTTAACAGATTCTTCCATAAACCCTTCCCAAAAAAACAAGGTAATGCTGATTAATTTATCATTATCTATATATCATCTTTTGATTTTTCTACACAAATGGCTACATTTGTAAAAATTAAAATAATTAAATGAATCAATTATAAAAATCGCAAAGAACACCAAACGCAGAAAGCATTGCGTCACAGAATTCAAAACGGCATATACACTTTGAATTGTCAATCAACGTTACTACTATACTAACGATAACAACACAACAGCTATCTTTTTAGTGTACTTGCAAAATTTATATATCCTTTTGACGCCGAACCTGCCAGTAATTTCTAGCATATTCGATGTAATTACCATCAAACAAAATTTTTGATAAAATTCGTACATTGCCATTTCTTGCCAAAGGGCAATTTCAGTTCACACACAATTTGTACCTAAATTAATGTACGTTTTAGAGGAACGTAATAACAATAATAAAAATTAATATATAATTTTTGTGACAATATTAATTTTATTTTCAGGATGAGAGTATTTATAGCATAATGTACTGTCACCCTATTTTCTACTGAGACCGAGTCCACAAGAATAGTACTAACATATTCTTTTAGATATTTTTACTGACCAACATTTTTCTTTTTGTATGTCATAAAGTTTACTTTTTATTTTCTTCTAACATTTTTCTAATATAGTTCCATTGTCTCTTTTTTTTGTTTTCTTCAGTATACATTCACTACACATCTACCCTCATGTAACTTCGAAATCTTTTTTGGTATCAAATTGAAAAAAATCTTCAGGTAAGATTGTTTAAATTTGTTAGTTCACCCGTCACAAAGCATGTGAGAAAATTTCTTATTTTGTAGATAACGCTCTGTCGATAGTCCTAGATGATTTATCGTCTTATCTATTTACTCTCAAGGTCAGTCATTTATATTTTATATTAATTTAAAAACCGTTTCATAGTTCACACTTTGATAATCTTATTCGGATTACATTTAACCAAATATCTTATTACCAGTGAAAAGTGAAAGCTGCGTAAACCCTCGAAACTTTGAGATACGATAATGAAAATCAAATAATCCCCAGTCACATTCCTGCTAAATGAAAAGTAGAATCAAAACGATCAGTAATTCAACTCGCCAGTATCAGCGAGTGAAAAACGTTGACGTGGTCACGACCTCTTCATGTGAACGGTCTGCTTAACCGATCGAAATAATTGAAACGACCTTTTATGCTTGGCCGACTTCGCAAATATAGTTGCTGCCCTCCGAAGAAGATACGCAGCTCGCAAAAGGGTCCAGGGCAGACTTTCTTTGCAGACGCTACACAAACATATTGAGGTTTGAAAGAAATATTACGAAGATTGTGCCAAAATCATAAATATTTTAAAGTTAAATAATTCTTACAGCACGAAAATTATGAAATTTAAAAAAAAATTATTTTTTTCAACTCAATGTACTCTCTGAACAGGATCGTATGTATTTAAATTTACTTAGATGTTTTAAGAAAATGTTAGTTAAAAACTTCTATTTTATTATTATTTAATGGTGTTGACACATTATATAGCTAAAGAGAAGGATTTTAATTCTACGATTTGCAACTAATAAGAATAAAGAAAAAGAAAACCATATATTTAACAGATCGTATTTTATGCTTGAAATAACTGGAAAGTTTCAAGAAATGGTTATTTGGAAGACAGCGAGGAAACAATTCAGACGCGAGATACTCACTCGTCTTCAAGAATAAAATATTTAACCAAAATTATAAGACGCAAAATTTTAAACACTAAAAATTTAATTATAAATTAATTTAAAATTTGTTTAAAGAAAACTCAGACTATGAATTATAGAAAATATATCAATACATCGACAATTTGTAATATTTTCAGTGATTAAATCTACTCACCTAGAATAGTATGAGTAGTGATAGAGATAGAAATGTGTGAGTTATAAAGAAACTTTTCCTTCTAGATATCTTTGAAATATGTTTATCACTCTGCTCATTACATGCCAAATGTAACAATGGATAAAGACCTTTACTAATAATAATGGATAAAGACCTCAGAGTTACTTGGACATTTCATAAGGTGTACCCAAGATTTTCATATCGAATGTACCTTGACTTTGTACCACTCTTTAGTTCATAGTCTTGAAACGAATGTAGTCATCTGGTCTCTTCATGAAGCAACTTTTATCCTCATTACTGGAGAAAATATTAAAAATTTTTAATAGGCTTACATATTACAAAATGTATGGGTATTGTCCTATCTATTCCTTTCAGATTTTATAAAGAACATGGTCGGAATTAAATTATTAAACCGCTACATAGCTAATCCCTTGATCTTATATTTAGTAATGCTTTATGCTCCTGACTGTTATATGAGTCATAGTTTATTTTACTTGCCTGGAGGTTACATACAACATTTCCTGCAGCATTCACTTGTCTTTCGTGCCCATCCATTGTTCAACAAAATATTATTATATACAAGTCTTGATATTTTTCTCTACTGCATTAACCGCTTCCGAAATAAGATTATGGAATGGCTTATTGTTTCACAGTTGATCTCTAGTAAACGTGGTGTTTATTCGAATTGCTGTCTCATTTTCCTTATTCGTTATTGCTTGTACAAAATTATATTGCCATGTTTTTTCTTACGATACATCTACGTACTCAACGGTTTAGGCAAATCTTTAAGTTGGATATCGCGTTTTCTAAAAATATATAAATGTCGTATTGCCTCAATCTTAACTGCCAAAAATGTTCCAAATATTTTTATTTAAACTCCAAGGACGCATATTGCGCCTACGCTTCCGTGAAAACTTCCAATGCTATCCGTTTCCATAAAGCTCACACCTGAGGTGTACTGTACAATTATACCGATTATTTGGCAGTTAAAACTTTACACGTAATTCCTCTCCAGTTCCAACTGCGTCACGTACAGAAGGCCACAGTATATGTTACCGCACCTATTAGCCCACTCGAGCGTACTCGCACTGAATTTGTTGTGTATGAGTTTATAATTTATTTTTGGATCCTCGCCTAGACGGGACTCCAACTTTATTTAACCCCGAACACGGAGCTCGAGGTGAATCCTGCTAGCCGCAGCAGGTAGGCTATTTTCAGATTACGACGTATTAGTGCTACGTAGCAAATTTATGAAGTAGCTCGTTTATCTTTTTGAGTGGCCTATGGGAAAGTGCGTATGGTTTTGTAGGCAAATTAAGTGAATGGGAGTTTTTGAAAAATGTTTTTTTTTTTAATTATACTTCTTTAAACGCGTTATGAAAAAATGATGAGAGTGAAATTTTACGATACGAGCGCACGATGCAACAAAAATCGACATGGTGAAGTTGCTCACTAAACATGTGTGTGGACTGACACTATATTCTTAATATTTCTTGGGGTATTTGAAAACATACAACACCTGTATTATGTTTATAAAAATCTGAGTTATATCTCCGCTTTTAAATAACCTTTTTTAGTAATTGAAATTTAATAGTGTTATGTATAATAAAAAACATTATTTATTGTGAATATTCGTGAGAAAAATAGTGCTTATTAGCTTTATTAGCTAGTCAAATTTTGGTACATATTCATTTGCATTTTAAATTATAAAAAATTTATTTGCATTTTTAATTGTTTCAAATTTAATTATTACGGAATTTAGATTTTACAACCGTATTTATAATCACGCTCCAGTCCTTTTCTTATTTTATTTCCATTAATAATTTGCATGCCAAATAAAGTTTTTCTTGTATTATGGCAAAATATAACTTCTAACGCGTATACATAAATAAGCGAACAATATTTTTTTAATTCACAAATTTAAAAAATAATATATTTTTTCCTTAAATGTTTATAACATTAATATATTTTTGGAGTATATTAATAGTTAAGCGTCGCACATTGTAGAAAGAATTTATAATTTTAAATGGATTCCTTGTTCGGTATTTTACTGAGCAAATATTTTAGTACACAGACTGGCACGTGACGATGAGATAAATTAAATTACTTCTTATACAAAAACATTTTATATTAAATTCATATCACATTTTACATTTTTTAAGTAATTAACATTCTTTAGTAACTGAATAATAGACACGAATTTCAGCAATGCTTGAATAATGTTATCGCCTTAATTTAATGGATAAGAAAATATTTATAAACCGAGAAATGAATGTATAAGAAAAAAATATTGTCAAACTAAAATTTAAAGGAAATTTGACACCGGAATAAATTTATTACAACGCAATGTTAAACGGAATTAAAATTGCGTTTCGACAATTATCTAATAATATCGTTTTCATGCTTTGACTTTTCTATATATGTCAATAGCTTCACATCTATGGAAGGATAAGAAAAAAGATAACGCCACCTCTACATTGACATATCACTTTCTTTTTATCTTTTTAAAATACATTCGATATTAAATGAAAAACCATTAATACTTTAAAATAGTGAAATAGACAATCACACAAATAATAAGAAAATCAGACAAAAATAGCATTTCAACATAACCAAAATCTAAATACCATGTGCAAAGTTGTTATTGACTTTTATAAACAAAAATAAAAATATGTTCATAAATCAAAATGTCTTCGAGCAAATAAATCAAAATACGCTTTTTGCTTTTACGGGGGAGCCTAGCGAATTCTTCGTGAAAATATGTCGTGTTTGAAATTACAAACCACTTATAATAACTAATACTATCATCATTTTTATCTTTGACTAAACCACTGAATTTTTTAAATTGATTTTGGTGTACGGTTATATATATATTTATACATATATATATATATATATATATATATATATATATATATATATATATATATATACATATATATATATATATATATATATATATATATATATATATATATATATATATATATACATATATATATATATATATATACATATATATATATATATATATATATATATATATATATATATATATTCTTTTAAACATAAATAAACAGCAAACGTTAAAGACGTTTATTTATTAATGTTCAGAGTAAAAATTAGAGATATAAAATATTAAGAGAATTTCTTTATGTCTATCCGTCTATCCTTGTTACTACCTATTTTCAGGGATTTTTTATATTATAGATGGGTTTTTTTAATAACTATGGCTAGTACCGTAATTTAAAACCAACCACATAAAACCAGAATCTAGGCATAAAAAAGACGTAATAAAAATAAATTTACATTACATTTATTAGCTAAAGCGAACTTTTAAGCAGATTCAACATAAATTTGATATATTACTTAGTCAGTCTTAGATCATTGTGTTCAGAATTCCATGTTAAAACATTTCCTAGAGAGAACGTAAACACTTAAAGGAACACATTTTAAACCTCCACTTGTACCACAAGGAAGGCAAACATATTCGTTTCCCAGAAAGACGCGCCAATACAATGACAGAAACGAAGTAATATAAAATATTTTCACCAAGGAAAACTTTCGTCAAAATCTTATAAAACTCAGTGACTAAGCCTTGATTAGCATCCGCTCGTTCACTCCGCGTTGGCGATAATATTCGCGATAACAAATAAACTATGCAAATTCTTTGAAGAATTTCACCCACAGGTTCGCTCGGTAGAATTTCCTTAAGGCGTCTTTGGTTGAAGTTTCCGGAAAATTTTCTGAATATTTCATCAAATGTTTTCTAAATATTTCGTCAATATTTTAAATGTAAAGGGGTTGCCCACATTTTGTTTAGTTTTCTTCTAAATAGATAAATAAATTTAATAAAATTTGTCAAAAATTTGCGTAAAGTTTTTTTATTAATAACCATTATTGATTTAAAATTTATGTACACACATATAATAACGTTTAAAATTATATAATATGATCAATTTATTCGTATTATCTTTAAGTATTGAGAGTTCCATATGATTTGTTGAAGAAATTACAAGTACTTCTGATAATTCTTTTAAGTTATTTTCATATACTGAAATAAATCACTTTTAAAATTAAAGCACTACAAACAAGTACACAAATTCAAAACTAGCTGAAGGGTCGTTTCTTTCAATGTCATATAAATCTCGTAATCGCCACGTCATTTTACTTTAGAGTACACATTATTTAAAATCTAATGATGAAAAATCTATAAATTACATTATATTTTAGTTGCGTATGTTATTATTTCTTCTTTAGTTACTTTTTATGACCAAACATAAACTAGTAAACAAATAGTAATCATTTGTAAGTTTATCATATTTGTCTACTACGGAAATCACATAGCAATAGGTTATTAAAAAAAAATAAAAATGGTTGTAAAATAATGAAAATTATATTTTATTTTTTTACTGATTCATCAGTTGAATAGTTTATTTTTCTTGTTTTCCACTAAAATTTACAAAAAAAATAAAGCAAATATATTTTACAAAAATTTATAAATTTAAATTTATTTTTAAATTTACAAAAAAATTATTTTAAATTTACAAAAAAAATAAGACAATAAAAAAGATGTGAAATAAAAATAATTTTTCTTATTATTTTAATTGTTATCCTAATGTAACAATTATTTTAAATAATGTAAAACCTAATTTTTTCTATAAATACAATTGAAAATAATCAAAAAATGCTTATTGAAAAAATATCTCTTTGAGTCGAATCCATTGCAGTGTTTATTAAATATTTTTCAGATTCGGTAGATTCTTTCAAAACTAATAAAACTTAAAATATTATAAAAACAATTTATAAACTTCAGCACGTCGAGCTCTTAATTCGAGTATCCATCCGTACATTATTTAATGTCAAACTTATTTTAAAAAAATGGTACATATATGGTGAGGGCTTTTTAATATTTACTTATATTATATATGAAATATTTACTTATTTATGCCATACTTAAAAATGGTTCCTAGTCAATATTTATTTAAGTCTCTTTTGTTCGTCACTTAAAAATTATTAAATTATTGTTAAATCTAATAATATTGTTTATTCTTTTAGATAGAACCATAGACCAGGAATTCCCGATTCATAAATATCAGCGCTATCAGGACATAACTGGTAACAAAGTAGGTTTAAAAATGACAAATTTGTCATTATTTTTCAGCGACATAAATTGTTAAAAACATAAAATTCGCTGTATTTGTAGAACATTTCCCCACAACCTAAATCAAAAATTTATTTCCGGTACCCTAACAGGCAATGGGGAAGACCTCTTAAAAACAAAATTTGAAAATATGTCAAACACGACTCTCGGTTTTGGGTCAAGAAAGCAGATAATACGTATAACGTCTGAGTAAATAATTAATACTTTTAAAGAGTTAGAGGTCTCCGAGAAACGGGCGGACAACAATATTACTACAATAGATTTCACTTTAGGAACTTTTAGTGCTAATCGAAAACTGGTCTTAGGCGGTTTTCGATTTTAAATACCCTAAGGTTTTTTACAGTTTAAGATTTTCCAACTAATTTAACTGGCCCATTCCTTTGAGAACTATTTTTATACTTATTTATCCTGATTTCAATACTCTATAATTTCTTAATCCAGTTTCTTTTGGAATCTCCAATAATATGATGCTCTCCAGCCACCGTCTCCTCCTTTCCACGCGTGTTCTTCTAAGTCACTTTTCAATAAACAAAAACGCCATTATTAATAACTAGCTGTGATTCATGGTTTCACTCTCGAGTAATTCGGAAACAGGTAAAATTTTTCCCTTTTCTCTCACATGTTGCTCTTGGTTATAAACCATACCAAAATAAATAAAAATCCGTCCAGTAGATGATTGACGCACAAAGTAACATACAAGCTAAATTAAGGTTTTTCAGCTTCTATTATCATTCTATAAGCTCAATCATTCTTTTTAAAATATATCCATCTACAGTTTTTACATTTACTCTGTTTCTTATATATATATATATATATATATATATATATATATATATATATATATATATGTATGTATGTATATATACATAATACGATTTTTATTCTGATACTTTTCATTAAATGTCGTAAATCACACCTTAATTAGGAGCATTAAAAGTAGACCGTGTTACATTTCATTTATGAAATATATATAATATATTTATGTATTTTATAATATATTTAAGTTTCATCTCTGACATACTTTCTTTCTATTTTTCTTCCCTTCAAGTTTATTTTAAAATTGCACGTTTCTCCATATTCTTACAACTGACGTCAGACAATCGAACCGCTCATCGGAAAACGATGAGAATAAAGGTGAGATCGTCGCTGAAATTCAGAGCAGAGATTCGACAAAAATTACCTGCCGTTCTAATTAGCATCCCGCGTCTGGCATTGATATTACAAATATTCGAGCACAATGCAAACATAAGGACAGAGGGTATTACTGAAGACGGGGGGTACGGGGAGGGATCCATTGTTATCTTCAAGCCCGGCGAAGCACAAAAGAATGACCCGCCAACGCGAAGAGGGTGGGAATGTGCAGTTCGTGCCAAGCAGAAAAGCCCCTGTTGTGATTACCGACAAACAAAATGATCTCCGTTTAATGACTTATTCGAATTTAATTACATCGGAATTTCAAGATGATTGCGTTAGTGTTTGGGATTTGGACATCTTTAGAAAGACGCATTTCGTTGTTTCGCTGCGGTCTTTTTGTTTCGTTGTCGCTAAGATTTTTTTCTCATAACCTTTGATCGGGGTTGATTAATTCAAATTATTTATTTCAACATTAATGTTAACGATAGATAGCCATCGATTATATCGACGTAGATGGTCGTTGTCCTAATATAATTGCCAAAAAAAATTATCTTGATAATTTATTTCCTTAATGGCAACATCTCTTGATAATTTATGTCATTAATGGCAACATCTCGCAGTACACTCTGTATCGTTAGTAAAAAAACACTATATAAGAACACTATTATAATAATATGATCATCACCAAGTCAAAAAATGATACCATTTAAGCTGTTTGAAACAGAAAATTTTTAAAAAATGGAAGTTTTTCCATTTCACGAAGTCAAAAATATTCGATGTAATTCTGTGATTATTCTTAATATGGTTTTGTGGAGACCAAATACAAAACCTTTGTGTGCAGGCATAGGTCGTTTTTTCGATAGTTAATTTCAACAACTTTATTATAATCAATTCCAAAATACTCAAGATCGGTGTTTCGGATCCTTCGGAAAGCAGATATTTACAATAGTCATATCTAATGCCTAATAATTTTTAGTATTTTTTTCACAGGTTCCACAGAAAAAATATTACAAGTTTTCTGCGTATCTATTAAATTATGTGTAGATAATATTTCCTTAGAAAGTATGAAAAATTGTTGTAAAAGATAACGCAATCTCCTTTAACGCCATGTTTTAAATCGCACTTTCATTCTCACTTTTCATAGAATCCAGCATTTATTATAGGTTCCTGACAGCCTTGGATATTTGACCATGGATTCCTTGGATCAATCAATTCTGCAAATATATAATCGTTATAACAGTTAACCAATTAGCTTTCACTATTTTTCTTGAAATTTATCGTCCTTTTCAATAATTTCTATTGTCATTTTTATGCCCAAGAAGCAATAAACCCAATCAGCAAATAAATCACATCAACCAATAGAGACAGCCAATTGTTGATATAATTTTTGTAATGCGACTTATTCAGTGTCACAGATCTATTTTATGAATGATATATTTTTTAATCGAGAAACATAAAGGATACTTCTAACTAGAAATACAAAACTAATAGTATATAGCTATTTAAATATTTTACCAAAAAATAGGGAATCAAAAGTTTTTACCGTATTTCTGCCTACGTTCCACTACGTTGCCACTGAAATGTTCAGTAGTTCGCGAATTTAAGAGAGAACGAGTGAAATTATTTAAGACGAAATGATCAGACTAACACACTTAGAAGGTTATAACCTTTCTTCTTCTAAGCCAATATATTGGATTTACGTGAAGCGTTTCGTACAAGCTGGTTTTATTTGAATTGCATCCAAGTTAATTACTTCAGTACGATATGTTACAGAATACCGATTGAAGAATAACCAGTGGATAAAATATTGTTCTAACTTTGTGACTGATATATATGAAGGTAGAAACGTATTCAGAATAATAGAACTTGTTATTCTATGTCTTACCTCAACATTCCTTAAACCAAGATTTGGAATGGCACCATGAATTGAAATAAATGTCTCTACCAACTGCAAATTTTCACTATTTTGGAAATTGATTTCGTATACAAACTACATAGAAGAAAGATTAATGGTTTATAAAATATAAAAAGTTACATATTTCGTTATCAAAAAAACCATATATTGCAGCAAAAGTTACTGACTTTGAATTTCAGTTTCCCGCTTGATTGAGCGGGAGCAAAACGCGTCAATTTTAAATTATATAGATCGTTATAAAGTTTAATGTCTCTTTAAAGTCCATGTATCTATCACAAACACAATAAGTATGAATAAATTATTTAAATATTATAGGGCAATTGACTTTAAAAATACTTTATCTCGTAAAATGTTTTATAAAGTACAATTTTTCTGAATAAAATTTCTCACCCTCTTGAGTGGAAATATTTCATGGTAGATACGGTACACTATTAAGGGAATTTCGAAGGTTCCTTTTATTTTATGAGGAAGATGTTACGGGTCCATGGAGGGATCCTGAGACAACCCGGGCACCATGTGGGGATATTATATTGACTAAAGAGCTCATCGAGTAAACAATTCCGGATATCTTGATTAAAGGTTGCACAAAATTTTTATAAAAATTGGATTGAGGTGCATTCTTGCATATAATTTTAAAATACCTCTTTACATATGTAGTTAAAAATGGTGAAAGAAGGTGGTTTTTATTTGTACAAACAATTTCAAATAAAACTACACATATATGATACATAAAAAGAGGAAAAAAAAACTTAAAAATTTGTATTTGCCTCTTTTTTAATTATTATAGGTACATTCGAAAAAAAAATTGGTGATGCAAAATGTGTGCCAAAATATGTGTATTTCTGAGAAAACGGGTGTCGAACACTGAAAAATGCATATGTACGCCTGCGGTAACTTTCGTAAACGTAAAAGCATCTAGAAATTGACATTTACAACTCTCATTACAGATTTCCTACAATTTTGGCGTGGGTCCCTAAAAATTCATGTTTTTTTTCATAATTGTAGAATGCCTACTTTTGGAAGCAATGGAAGAAGGCGACATATATATTTTTTTAAGTTTTCCATAATCTCTAAGTAAACAATACCTAAAATTATAAAAAAAAATTTTTCATCCTTGTTACAAGCGCTTTCAAATGACACCCCGCATCACATATAGAATTTAATGTGAATACGACGATAAATATAAAAAAAAATTTTGAAGTGCGAAACATGGTGACCTGGACTCAATCAATCACGGTGAGTAACTAGCTACTAACATTGGCTCTTGCTATAACAAATTACGTTCACACTAACAAATACCATAAAAAGTAATTTGTTTATTTGGGTAATTTAATTGCCTTTTATACTCACCCGGGATATTTTTGAGTTTTAATAGAATTTTTTCTCTAGATCCTTTTTTTGTTTTACAAATCGTATATTGCATGAAAAATATTTCGAGTGCATAACTTATGCTCATAAAATACTACACATATTGCTCTCAAACCTTCATGAAAGCTCCCAAAGCTGTCCTCTTCCATAAAACTCACACCCGTAGGGTACTGTACAATTGTACCGACCATTCGGCAATTAAAATTTTACATGGAATTCATCACTAGTTTCAACTGCGTCGCATAGATGTTATTGCGCCTATTAGCCTACTCAGGTTAAATTTGTTGTGTATGAGTTCATAATTTATTCAGGAACCTTACCCAGATGGGGCTCCATCTTTATTTATGTCCAGTACGAATTTCGAGGTGGGTTCTGTTAACCGTAGCAAGTAGGCTGTTTTGAATAGTGACGACTGAAAGCTATGTAGCAAATTTATGGAGTGGCACTATTATGTTTTTGCATGGCCTTCTCTTTTATGTGAAAAACGCCGCATAGTTTTGTAATCAAATTAATTGTGTAGAGATTAAAAAGTCGGAAGGATAATACTACTGTTGTTTTTTTTAAATTCATAACTAATAGTAATGCAATTCTCTTCCTTATATATTTATGACATTAATACATTTATATTTAATACGCGAAGTACATCATCGATTCGAAGACATTTTTTAAATAATTTATTTTCTTGAGGAAGTCAAAATGGAAAGGTTTATTACCCATTTATCATTTGTGATAAAGTTTCTGTTGCAAATATTAAAAATTTATCAAAAAAATAAATGATAAAAAGTTTATAAAATGGTCTTAATTTCTAAATATGTCATATAACATTATGTGTTACTAGAAGATAAGGTAACTTACAGACAATGACTGCGTAAATTTCAAAACTCAGGGGAAATCAATGAATTTTTAAAATGGAAACAAAAATCAGTTTCTTTTTTAGCATGTAAACACTAAACTAAAACCTGTAAAACATTTATTATAAAAATATAAATTACATGTTTTGTAGTATATGCAAACATTTGATATGTTATTATAATATTGATATTTATTGAATATTCTTGCATAAATCTGGTAAAAGCAAAAAAAAATATGCTGTAACTTTATAGTTTATTGAATATATTTGGCGTTAATTTTGCAGAAATTCATTATTCACAATTAAATGAAACTACGTGATTTAGTATTATTTCTACTTTCTTTAATTTCTTTACCACGACCTAGGTTTCGTTGTAATAGAACATCTTTAGGATCTTTGCTAATATCCCACCTGAAGATGTTGTAATACAATGAAACCTAGGTCGTGGTAAAGAAATTAAAGAAAGTAGAAATAACACTACATCACGTAGTTTCATTTAATTGTTTATAGTTTATAAAAATCGAAATATTAATTTTTTTCTTGTCAGTAATTTATTATTTTAATAATTATTGGATGATTAAATTAATTTTATAAATTTTGTTTCTATAATCTAAAATTCATATCTACTTATAGACATTAAAATAATAAAGTGGTGGATATGCACTGTAGATAAATTCGAAGTTACGAAAAGAATTTAGAAATTTGAATGGTTTTTATCTTTACTAGGTTTTTCACTAAGCAAATACTTTTGTATGCAAACTGGCAAGTGCCAGCAAATAAATTGAATTGCTAATACAAAAACATTCGGTGCTAAATTCATAACACATTTTGTTACGTACATTAAGTAATTAATATATTTTATTAATTGATAATAGTCATTAATTTCTGTAATGCATAAACAACGATATCGAATTTAAATGGATTCTTTGCTAAGTATTTCACAAAGCAAAAGCTTTTATGTGCAAACTGGCACGTGCCAACAAAATAAATTGAAGTGTTCGTACAAAACCTTCGGTATTAAGTTCATTACACATTGTTTTACATGCTTTAAGTAATTAATGTATTTTCTTATTGATAATAGATATTAATTTCTGTAACGCCTAAACAATTATGTCGAATTTAATTTAATGAATAAGAAATTATTTACAAATCTAGAAATTAGGGTGTTTTCTATGACACATGAAATAAATATTTTCAAACTAAAGTTAAAAGAAACGTAACTACTGAATAAGCTCACAATTATTATGCTATTATATATATAATTTCCTAATGATAGTGTTTTTATTATTTTTAACGTTTTTATATATCTCAGTATATACTTATATATATATATATATATATATATATATATATATATATATATATATATATATATATATATATGTATATATGTATATATATATATATATATATGTACGTGTGTGTGTATGTGTGTGTGTGTATTTATATATATATAAGTGTATATATACTAGGTGTAACATGTTTATAATTCGTTCGGTTATCAATTCCCAGTACAAAAATTGGGAATATAAAATACTCGCAGGATTATTATAATTTATGTCCGTCCATGTGGCCTGTACTTTTTATCAGAGGTTCTCTTGTCATATGTTTTAATAGAATTTCCATTTAAAAAAATGAAATGTGAAAATAAATAGTGAAATATAAAAACTTATCCAGCATTATCTCTAGTCAGTCTTCAGAATAAGAATATGAGATACATTTAAGAAAAATAAATTTTATATTGTAAAATATAAATATATCAATCGTAAATACATATATTGAATTTATGATGGAACATTTATCACACGGGTCCAATACGTATGTGACCGATTTTGTCCTCAATTATTTATTAATAGTGATTTAACTTAAGATTAAAACTCAAAAGGAAGCCTAATAAGTTCACTCACGTGTCTGTCATGGCCATCACATTTTTCCACAGTCACCTATTTTCTCAAAAACTTATGAAGAAACTTAAAATTTGACAAACTAACGGATCTTTTTAACCCGTATATTTTTCAGTAACTAACCCTTTAATATGTTTAAATAGTAATATTAGATGGGAGTAAATAATTTACTCCAATTACTTTTACTTTTTTGAGTTTTAAATAAATAGTAATAAAGTGTAATTAGCATTTTACAGCAGAACTATAGAGGTCTTTATTGATTTTGAAATTAATTTAGGATATTTGTATACCTTTGAAAAATATACACTGCACTCGTAAAATAATGTTAACATCATCATCATCATCGTTAAATATTTAAAGTTTTATACTTGTATATACCTAAGAATGTACATAATCGTCCTAATGCAAGTTTTAGTCAACTACGTTTGCTTCAGAATTTTTTCTTGAAATTTTTCTGCACTTTTTTTCCGTTGTTCTAAGATTCAGTAGCTCAAGTACTGAAACTCTAAGGAAATTGTCATAATCTGACTTTTTTACGTAAACAAATTTTTTAAAGGAAAGATATTGTAAGAGAAAAAATTTGTAAATATTAAACAATTTGAATGTATCGAATTACTTCATGATTTATCATCATAATACCAACACATTATCCGTCACATTATAACTTAGACCGAAACACTATGACTTGACTTCTTAAAGGATAGCAATTACCTAGTAAACATGGAAGAAAGGAGAAAAAAAGAAAAGTTTTTAATATTGGGAGACCCTTTTTACTAATTTTAATAACTAAATATTCGCACTGACTATAAAATCGTTTTACATAAATTATAAATTTGATGTTACTAATTTCTACATAAATAATGGTAAAGGGTATTTGGCAACATAACTAATTAATTGGGTAAATTCGCAACATTTCGTTTAGGAAAATAAAATAATGTGTATAAAAAAATTACATGAGTACGGAACCTCCACATTTCACGTCTCTACATATTTTACACTCTCATATGAAGAATATTCAATTTCATCTATGTAAAATTGTATAATAAACAACAAATATTAACTTAACCTAAATTTAATTAACGATTACATAACTTTTTCTCCCATGTATACGTACTGCCGTATATGAAGTATTTTTATATAAAAATATATCTGAAGCGGCATTGCTACTTCGATATTTATATTGAAGCTAACATGTATACAAATTGGATGTAACTCTATATAATGAAAAAAATAATCAGATTTAGCTTTCTATGCAAAAACATAAAATAAGTTAAAACCTCTACTGATATAACAAGGAAAGCAAACGTGTTGACGTCGTGGAAAAGCACGACAATCCAATGATGGAAATGAAGTAATATCAAATACTTTTAAAAAGGGAAACTTTCATAAAAAATCTGGTAAAACTCCATGGCTAAATCCCGACTAGCATGCGACCGCGTTCACTCACGTCGGCGATAATATTCGCGATAACAAATAAACTATGCAAATTCTTTGAAAAATTCCGGCCACCTGTTCGTTCGGTAGAAATTTCTCAATGCGCCCTTGGTTGAAGTTTCCGGAAAATTTACTGAATATTTTATTCAATCTTTTACGTGTGAAAGGATTGCCCATGTTTTGTTCAACTTTAATTTAAATCGGTAGATAAATTTACTATAAATTTTGTCAAAATGTCGTAAGTAAAGTTTTGTATCAATAATAATCATTTACTTAATATTAATATACATATATGATATTTTTAAAATATACTACTACTGACAAGGTTAGGAGATTTATTTTTGTATAGTGATAAAATTTACATGTTAACTGCTTCATGTAAGCACACACGAATTCTAACCTTACTGAAGCCAGGTTTTTCTTTTGGTATCATTATGTATATTTTGGTGATGAAGAACCTATCATTGACTTATATTATAATTATATATTAAGTGTAAGAATGTTTTTTAAATTGATTTAAATGGCCAAATAAAAACTGAAACAGAAACAGAAATGTTAACATGTATTTATATACTACGGATATATTTAGAATATTGAAAACCATTTTTTTATTACTTTGTTGAGTAGTTAACGTGATAGTTTTTATTTTTTGTTTCCTGTAAAATTTTCAAATATATATATTAGAAATTTATTTTAATTTATTTTAACAGTCTCATGTTAAATAGAGAGGTTTCGTATTTATATTCGTCAGTTTCTTGATTGTTATGCTAATATAACAGTTATTTGATAATAATTTAAACTTATTTTTTCCCTAAATAACAATTATATATCTTTAAGTAGAAGCGTGAATTCATTGCCAAGCATGTATTTTTTTCAGATTCAAAGTAAATATAAAAGGCGTGTGAAATAATGAATCACACAGATTTTTTAAACACTTTTTTAGACATTATGTTAAGCTGACATCGTTAAAATTTTGGTAATGTATTATTCGCATTGTTTTTTTTCAAAGGTTTAACTTTGCTTGACACATATAATTTTAATGTATTCAATTAATTTGAATTAGAAATCTTTGTTAAAACTAAAACATTTTTATAAATGCAAACTATACAGAATATAAAGAATACTCACTGGTTATTGTGAATGATTATCTGATGGTCTGAAATTAGCAAAAAATATTAATTTTTTTATTCTAAATGTTATGTATAATTTATAGATTTACCTGAAATATCGTATATGTGCATGTACAGAAAATATAATTTTTTTAAAGACAAAAACCTAACACATACAACAAATGAAAAAGAAAGAACAAACATATTTTAAATAGATTTTATCCTAATGATCAATATGAACTACCAAACAATCGTACTCGTGAAGCTGTCAGTGGAGCAAAAAGACACGCCCACGTCAAAATGAGTGCACTGAAGACAATTAAATGCTTAAGGATGATTTTGTCTTTAGATGAGTGAAATAACTTGTTCATTTTCCGTCACACGTAACAATGAAGAGCAAAGGGGTTGCCAAGGTAATGTTTTGATAACTAAATAAAATGCATTATCATAGGCAGACGTACAGTGACCAAGAAAATAGTCATATCTTGTTACTTATATAACCAACAGGTGGATAATTTAAAAAATTATAATATTTTTTAAATAGTTGCAGTGAGAAATTTCATAAATTGGACGTCATATTTTCCTTAATACATTTAAAGGTTTTATTGGCCCGATAAATCAGAAATTATAATTTTTTTAAAAGAAGGGTTGATAAATCTGGAATTATTATTTAAAAAAAAGGCATCGAAATATAACAACAAGATGAAAAACAATTCATATTATTTGTTCAGACAATCGAAACGCTCGTCACAACATGATAAGAACAAAGGATAAATCGTCGTCGAAATTTCGAGCAGAGATTCGTCAAAATTACCTGCCGGCCTAACTGGCTCCCCACGTCTGTGCTCCCCACCTCATTATTCGAGCGTAATAGCAATATAAGGAATGAATATCCTCGTTCTGGAATTGAAGACGTGTGGGCCCGGAGAGGCGACCATTTTTACACCCGAGATCAACAAAAAACAAAAGAATGACGCACGACAGCGACGAGGAAAGAAATGCATGGTTTATGCTAAGCAGAATGGTCTCAATTATGAATCCTAAGGAACAGAATGACCTCCGTTTAGTAAGCTATCCGAATTTAATTATATCAGAATTTTGAGATCATTAAGTTGGTGTATGGGATTTGAAAGTCTTTAGGAACAGTTTATCTCTTTCCGTTTTTTTGCTCTAGGGTTGACCGTTTTCTAATAACCTTTGATTACGGTTGACTAAATCTAGGGTGAAATTTCTAAGAAATAAACAAAACTTGCAATTTGATGAAACTGGCTTCATATACTATACAAAAATAGATTTATGAACATATTTTTTTATTCAAATATTTAAACATCAATGGTTACAATATGGTTATAATATATAGTTAAAGATAAATCTTTGACGCAACTTCCTACTGTTAATAGGTTTATATATTTAGATAAACCATTAATAAAATATAAATCAAGAAAACACAAATATATACAAAAAGAATGCGCTTTTATAAAAAATATGGAAAACATTTTCAAGCGATTTTTTTTTGTTTGTTTGTGTGTTCCGAGAGACTTTAAAATTAATTACCAAATATCCATCGATATCCATATATTACATATTGTTGTACCTCTATCTCATCTCCCACCAAAATTAAGAAAAGGAACGCGCCTTAATAGAAGATATGAATTGAATTTTCCAGTGATTTTCTTAAAATTTTAAAAGCGTTTCGTAAATTTCTTATCTCAATAATTAAGTACTGATTGATAATAAACATTAATACTAGATTTTCCAGCTTAAACTCTCTCTCCCGCAGGCTCTCTCTCCCCTCTACTTTGCTTCACTCTCTATATATTTGTAAAAAAATATATAAAAGTATATTGAAAATCGCAGTGCAATTCGTTTAATCGATAACATTGACTTAACCTGGAAGCTTTCTTAAGTTATGTGAAACTTTACTCTGGTAACTAATGAGCTAAGGATAGCTCAAACGATTAAATATAATACGTATCCAATTCAAATTGCAAACTGACAAGAAAAACTACATCGGCGATTTGTGTTATTTGCATTGCACACCCTGGAATGTGTCTTCTTGATGAGAATTTGATGAATTGATCGAATCTTAATGAAACATTTTTCCCTAGATGCTTTTAAACTTTATTTACTGTTCTACTCATTACATTTTATTGCACCATAATCACCCACAAATAATGGTGAAATAAACGCGCATTAATAGAAGTAATGGATTTCATGAGAATTTTTTTCATTTTTATGAGGTTTTCAAAGTATTTCATAAAACTATGATACCAATAATTTAATGTCGACTGATATTTCAGATAGCGAAGCCGAGAATTACACAATAAATTAATGGAGTAGCTCGTTCATGTTTTTGACTGGATAGTAAGAATCTGCATATAATTTTATTGGTAAATTATTTAGATGGAAGGTAAATATTTCTTTTTTAATTCGTAAGTAATGGTAAAAGAATTATTTTTTCAATTTTATTTTTGTAATATTAGCATATTTATACTGAGTAAACCAAAGACATATCGTTGGTCTACAAACATTTTTTAAATAATATTATTGGGAATGGTATTGGAAAATATTTTACTAGTTTACAGAGTGATTTATTTCCGATTGATGGTTTTTTGACTCAGTTTTTGATACAAACATTTAATTCAAGGTATATACTATTCCTTTTGAACTGTGGAACTGTTGTTAAATTCATGAGAACTTTTTGAACTATTTGATATAACATTATGTTTTAACAGAAGATATTGGCATACAATGACTACATAGAATACGAAAAAACGAAAAAAATTAATATATTCGAAAAACAAAATAAAGACAAGTTTTTTTTTCATTAATCATAAATGAATTCGCTTATCGTATAAGTGATAGGAAACACTTATCACGCGAATTCGACATGCATTTGACCTCGTACATTTGATTTTCTTTTCGATAATTCAGCTTCCATACGCATTTGAATTTCTTCTCGATTATTCAACTTCAGATAAATTTTTAGGGTTACGTAACTCCGAAGTAAAAACGTACTTTATAAGATCACTCACATGTCTGTATAGCCATCGTAGCCGATTCCAACGCAGAAACTTGAAATGTATCATAGTAATAAATCATGTTAACCAACCATTTTTCAATTGCTATGCGCTTTAAAATATTTATGTGGTAATTTGTGAGTTAGCTAGTTAAGCATTCGAACATATTTCACTTTAATTTAATATAAAATATAAATTATTATAAATTATTATTATTTAAAATTAAATATAAATTAATATAACATGTAAGATAGAGTTTGAAAGAAATATTTATGAAAAACTAACCAATATTTTCTTTTCATGGTTTTAAATAGTATACCCTCAAAGGTACGAAACAAAATATGTGAAAAATTACATCACTCCAAGTTGTTTCCAGAACTACCGGATCAAAAATCATGAAAAAACTAATGAGAAAATTTCAAGAAAATTGTAGTGGTTACATAGGGTCGTATAGCCTTTTTTTTCGAAAATAATGATATTTTTATATACAAGGTAATATAAAAAATATGCTAGAAAAATCAAATTAACAATAAATATATATATATATATATATATATATATATATATATGTATATATATATTTTTTATTTTAAATAGAAACACTCGGCGCCCTTTAACCTTTTAAATTTTATATATGTACTAAATCCTCTGAGCTCTACTCGTAGATAATTTTATACTAGCTTTATCATTAAAAAAATAATTTACAAATTTTTATTACTCCACTAATTAAAAAAATTACATATTTTTTAACATGTACATGCGAGTCGAGGTTTTTTATATTTTTTGTTTTTATTGTATATACATTTATTTTTTTGTGCTTTTTAAATTTTTGTATAATTATTTTTTTATATATTTTTTATAATAAATTACGCGTTTTTTAATAATTTTTTTGGGATTTTATAATGCACTTTCAGTACTTTTTAATTTCTGTTGTTATCTATAGTTGACGTATTTAAATTCATTAGTGACTTAGAGCTTCTGTGCGCAATGTTTGACGTCGTGTTATTTTTTGGTAACGAAATGTACTGTTTCTCTGAAGTTTATGATAAACCAACATATAGTTGGCTATGGACAATTTGCGCAAGTCAGTTTCAATAAAAAAGAAGGTTTGTCTTTGGGACTTATTAATAATCATCGCAAACACGGTTTTCACTGAAAATTGCAGCCGTTTAAAAGATATCAGAATCCTGGGAATCATTGGAATCCTCAGGATGTTTGCCAGCTGGCCGGCTGCAGGGTCGTTGAGGATGGTCACCACATTTCAGTTGTCTTTTAAGTCTTTAACTGGTAGCCTTGTGCCATTGCACATATTTGGAGGGCACTGACTTTTAATGGTAGATTTGCACCGACTTTTAATGGTAGATCGTGAGATAGCAAGCCAGAAGAATTAAGCAAATTTAAGAATTTTAGTCGGTTGTGGACTGCATTCTCAATATGGATGACTGTGCCTGAATCGATTTATAGTTTTTGACTTGTCCGGGGACTTTTTGTATAACTATATTATTGATTTGATTGACAGTGACGTTCTTAGACGACACAATTGTCCTTGAACATAGCCAATAAAAGTATCTTTCGAGTAAATTTTTAAGGCCTGGATATACTACATATATAAGAAGCTGCAGATTGTGGACTATTGGACCTAGTGTGTCATTTAAAATGATTTCAGTACAGTTAGTGCTCAAATTTAGAGAAGAAAAACCTACTTCCCCAAGTTTGAACAGTGATTGTGGGAAGTCGTTATGAGTGTCTCCACTAAAATAGGCTCTCATGTTAGTTTGGAAGTTCAGGGTTTCAATGGACTTTGATCGAATTTCTAAGGTCCTTTAATGTTCGGACACAGCTTCAAAATGGGCTCTGTTGCTCATGATACATTCGTCCCACATTATTAGTGACGCGTCCTTTAGTAATTTGCCATGACGCCTGTTTTTCTGTAAGGAATATACGGACTGTTGATCCAGAGATAGTGATAATGGGAGTTTGAATGTGGGGTGTGCAGTTTCCCCGTCATTCAATAGAGTATCAGGAATTACTGAAGGCTGCGGCTGCCAGGGCTACTTTTTTAAATTACTTTCCAGTACGCTCGTAAAAACTTGATGAGGAATGCCTTTCCCGTGCCTCCTGAGGTGACAAAAGAATATGTTGTCTTTATTATTCGTCATGCTGACAATTATTGTATGAAACGCCTTTAGTTGATCTGTAACTAATTTTAGCAAATTTCTATTGACAAAATCTATCAACTCGCCAACGTTGTACTGCCATAACGGGCATGGTATCTATTGCATCTTTTCGTAAACGAATAGGAAAGAGTAATCCAAGATCTTCGTCGAATTCTCCGTGCGATATCTTCACGAACATTTTTTTGGATTTGTCCCACGATTTTAATGGTTCAGATGGTTGATAAATTAGTAAAATAACTACATATTTGCTGATAAATTAGTACAAACAAAATAACAACTTCCTCAGCTTTAATGGGAGTTGAATCGAATCTTCTTATAAATTATTTTCCCAATGATTGTAAGTTTCGGCCATACATTTATCTCGGGATACGTTTCTTAGGCAACTCTTGATACTTTTCTTAGGCAACTCCGTTTACAGGTTTCAAATCCACGAATGAGGTTGAGCCGTTTGGCTAACAAGTCGCTGCGAGCGTTCGGCGCCAGATTCCCTATCACGTAGTTCTGAGTCATAGTTGGTTCCCCACCACGGAATTGCGACGTTCTGATGTTTAGGCTAGCAAGCCCTTACAAGCTATCAGTATTGCACTCCCTAGCATGTGCTTGTTATATGTACTCTCTGTGACTGGCGAGAGGCTGCGTAGTTTCAGTGAAGGACTCTTCTGCTCGGCGTATTTTAGCTGTTCTTGTCAGCTATATTTGCCGTGAAAGTTGTGATTTTCTATGAGTATGGATGTTATTAGAACGAAGTTCCTTATGGTACGTTTCAAGCTTGTCGAATGGAAACTAGCGTGAAAAAATGGTATAATTTCGAACATTACTTTTGTTCCAGCATAGGTACAATCGCATGTCATTTTTTTGCTGCTGGCTTTCTATTGTAAACCAATAATCTGCCAAACCGTTTCCAATTCTTCATGTATTTATTTGTATTATAAATTATAAATTATTGCTTTATCATTTATTAAATACGTAAAATTAACAAATTATGAGAAATTTCCAACATATTAATTAATTTCCATTTCTATTTAAATTATTTTAGTAAGTTTAATAATTCATTATATTAATTTAAATTTTTAAAATAATTAAATAAAAAATAAAGTAATCAAAACAAAAACATTTAAATTTGTTATTTTTATATAAATTTAATTTAAGTATTTATTTAAAAAAATTAAAATAATATGAAAAAAAATATTTTTAAAACAGTAAATTAAAAAATTATAACATAATTAAATATTTCTAAAATAACTACGTTTATATTTAAAATTAATTTTCAATTCAAATTTTATTTAAAAAGAACTTTAAAAATAAAATTAAAAATAAAAATGTTTTTACTAAAATTTAATGTTAACTTTAATTTTTAATTTAATTTATTTTTTTAAATGTAGGTAAAAAGATCAAAATGTTTACTCCACCCGCTAACACCAAAACAAAATATAACGCTAACCTTAATATCTTTTAAAATATATGAATATTTTAAAAACGCATACGGAACAGAAGATATTTATAATTTAAGTGACAAATAGACAAATAACGCGTGTTTAATTTTGTTTTTTTAAAAACGCTATCATAAAAAACCTACTTATTCAAATAATGCTATGAAAAACAATTTTCATCTGCATCAAATTTTTCTGACGATACGCAAATTTATTTTCATGATAAATTAATATTACCCGCTTAAATTAACCCGTACAGATCAAAATTAGTTTTAAACATACCTTTTAGTCATATTTTATTAATTTGTGAATTAAACTCAACATACGTCGTCGCAGACTTTTTAAAGGCATTTTTAAGCTCTACATCTTCTCTATATAAATCATTTATATATCTCTTACCTTAAGACAGCGTTCGAAGGAAACGCATTCGGTCGACTGTTTTTTCATTGAATTACGTTGCAAAATGGTCTACATGAAAAGCCCTTTTATTTTAATGAACTATATCCACCATGAAGGTCCATTGTAAATATTGGTGAAAGAATTTTTGAAATCGGATTAGTAGTTTCGAAGATTACTTTCGACATCCAAACTTACGAACTTTACCCCTTTATAATATTAAAATAGATTCGACTTATTAATTTAATATTAGGCAATCCATCAGTCACTAAGTTTCCTTTAGTAATTCGTGAATATATTATTGTTTCTCTATGTTGTTCGAAGATCCAGTAGCTCAAGATAAGAAGAATGACAAATCTTCTGAAATCTGACTTTTTCGTTTTATTGAAAAGATAATTTAAAGAAAAAATATTACAAAAAAAAATTTCTTAAAAAATTTCTTAAATATAAAGTAATATGAGAGAATATTGTCGCTCAAGGTGATATAATATTTTTACTAAGCAGTTTTATTAAAATTTCTCCAAAATAATAACATATTGAATTAGCTAATGATAGATCATCACAACACAATCACATTTTCTTTACATTATAAGATAAAGGAGACACTTAACCCATCAATGAGATAACCGTTTAAGGGGTTAAATTTCTATTTCATTACCTACTTGGTACGAAAAAGGTAAATAAATGAAATTGTTTTTCTGATTTAATGCAATTTTTTTTTCATTAATTAGAATGAATAAATTCGAATTTAAATAAATTATGTACATATGCTGCTTCTTTGAATGATTTTGATTTGCTACTATAAGTCGGTGTTATTTCTTTTTTGTTTATATCTGAGTGAACTTGTGTGCAAACATTGACGTTATAACACATAAAAATAATCATCATTTGTTTCAGTATTCTATGCCAAAATACATATTTGCTAGAGGGAACATAAATACTTAAAGGAAAGTATTTAAAAACATTTTGTCAACAAGGAATGCAAACGTATTCACTCCTAAAAACACGCCAGTCTAATGATGGAAATGAAAAAAGTCAAATACTTTCTTTAAACTCTGCGGTTAAGTCCCGACTAGCATCCGCTTGATCACTCCATATAGGCGATAATATTCGTGATAACAAATAAACTATGTAAATTCTCTGAAAAATTCCTCCCATTTGTTCGATCGGTAGAATTTTCGTAAGGCGACTTTGGCTGAAAATTTTTCGAATATTTAATTAAATTTTTACATGTAAAAAGATCGACAATGTTAAGTTCAGATTTCCTTTAAGTTTTTAGATGAATTTAATATAAAATCGTCAAAATATTGCGTGTAAATTTTTGCATGGAAATAATAAATTAAATTTGTATACATGTATGTAATAATGATAAGAAAAAAATATTATTGCTACCTTTAGTATTGAAAATCCCGTATTTTATTCGTGGTTTATTCGAGAAATTATAAGTACTACTGACAGTTCTCCATAGAGTTCATTTTTATGTAGCAAAATAATTTGCTTTTACTCTGCATGTGATCGCACAAGAATTCAAAACAGCTCGAGCCACGTTATATTTTTTATAGAACACTGTACTTTATTCTAGCGATGAAGAACTTATTATTGATAAATATATTATCAATGATAGGGTGCTGTCACCGTGGTGTGTTGGGTTGATCACAAGGCATATGGCCGTTGACTGCGCGGCACACCGCGGGGATCAGGGTTCGTTTCCCGGCAGCTAGTTGAGCGGGGCGGAACTAGTGTTCTGGTTGGCTGTAAAAGATAGTATAGCAATAAGTCTGCCATATGTTTCAATTATATACATTAAAATATAATTCACACTACATATGTGATAGTACCAAATTAAATTACAGCAAAAAACAGAACAATGTTTGTTTAAATGACTTTATGAGCAAAAAAAACAAAGAGATAAACTGGAAATATTATATCGAAATGGAAATCTCTTTACCATGAGTATCACTTACCGATTATTTTATAAAAAAATTCTGTAAATATTTGTTGAACAATGCATTTCGTACTTTCCTGTAGTAAAATATTTGTTAAGGTTTTTCTTTTATAATAAAATGTTAAAAAAATTAGAACATATAATTACATTCCTTTCTATTTAACTGCTTCTTGGTTGTTATGCAAATAACTTATATGCTACTATAACAATTATTTAATGACAAAACCTGTTCTTTGATTTTTTTTATTATTATTGGTTTATTATTTAAAATTATATTTACATTTTGATTAGAAAATAAGTTCATAGTAGTTTATTCTTTTCTTCAGGTTTACATCACTCGGATATTTTTAAACATTTTATAAACATACCATTAGACAGAGACCGTTTATTTTTCTTGTGATGTTGCACTTGCGTAGTTTTTCAAGAGTTTTATTTTATTTTTCCTTAAGTAATGAATGAAGTTACATCATGTCGCCTAGACACTGATATAAACGAGAAGTGGCTACAATTTTAACAGAGCCCTTTTCAAAGAAGTAAATCATCCGCAATATAAAATGTATAGCGTTCCGTATCCGATGGTCTGAATCCAATTAGTGAAACTATTTAGTTATCAGTTCTAAACCTCCATACTCAACTTATGGATTTACCCAAATCATCGGATACGTATATACGTTACATGTAAAAATTGTTTAACGAAAAAATATAATACAACCAAAAAGAAAGAAAGGATAAAAAAAACAACAATTAAAATTGATATTTCCCTAAATAATTATCAATCCTAAACTACCAAGCAAACTCATACTCGTATTCAAGAAGCGATCAACGGACCAAAAAATATTCAAACTGGGTGCATCTTGCCATACCACGTTGATCAATACGAGTGCATTTAAGACAAATGAAAACTACAGAATTTTCGTATTCACTCTAGGCACGTGAAATAAAATTTTCCCTCTATGAAAGAACCAGGAGTATAAAGCGCTGCTAAAGTGCAGGCTAAGGTATTATTACGCTAATTATTTCATAATTAAAAAAAATTCCTTATCAGAAGCAATAGAATAGTCATCACACTTGCCCTAATGCAGTTGAAGACCTTATTTATAAGAAGGAAAAGGGATCAATAAGGCTGAATATACACCTCAGAATAGGTGGGTGTCGAATAGGTGGGTGTCGAAATATTACACCTCTGTGGGTTAAGATTTTCCAAGTGTTTTTAAGTTTTTATTTTCATTACGATAAAAATATTTTATTATTGTTCTTTTTTCTTCGCAATTCAGACTAGTCGATTCTTTTCAGAACTATTTTCCACGCGTATCTATCGCACATAGTTCTATTAATCTCTCTCTATGTTTTAAGTCCATTTTTTTACTTTATTCTCAGCCACACCTCCTTTAACGATATGTTCTTCTAATTTATTTTACGGTAAGTAAGAGCATCTTTATTTAGACCGTTGCACCGCTTTATTTTAATTTTCGTCATTATCCTCTTATTGACAACTTACAGTGTTACGAATAATTTAAAACACAAATTGTATATTTATGCCCTGAAAGCCTTTATTAATATAAAACTAGATTGGTTTTAATATATTTCTTCCATTCTTAATTATTTCTGTCCACTAGATATGCTTATAATTTATTTTAATAAAAAAATTACGTATGTTAAAATCCAATTCGATATTAACTCCGAAGTTTGATCTGTGATAAACTTTCTTCACCTTTTTTTCCTCCTTATCCTTATTTTAAAACTACAGGTCTCTTCATTCTTATAACTGACGTCAGACAATCGAAACGCTCTCGGCAACACGATGAGAATAAAGGCGAGATCGTCGTCGAAATTCACAGCAGAGATTCGACAAAATTACCTGCCGTTCTAATTAGCTCCCCGCGTCTGGCACTGATATTATGAGTGTTCGAGCACAATGCAAACATAAGGACCGAGAGTATTATTGAAGACGTGGTGGCCCGGGGAGGGACCCATTGTTATGCTCAAGCTCGGCGACGTACAAAAGAATGGCCAGCGAACACAGAGGAAGGGAATGCGCGGTTCATGCCCAGCAGAAGGGTCCCTATTGTGATTCCCGACAAACAAAATGATCTCCATTTAATAACTTATTCGAATTTAATTATATAGGAATTTTGAGATGGTTCAGTTTGAGATTTGGACGTCACTGGGAGATACTTTTTGTCGTGGCAGTCTTTTTGTTTCACTGTAGCGGAAGTTTTTTTCTAATATTGTTTGATCATAGTTTATTAAATCTTGAATAAAATTTAGAAGAGAAAAATAAAACTTGTTTTGGTCATGAGTTTCAAAATGACTACTTTAGAGAAAAATACAGCTTTGGTGAAGTATTTTTTTATATTAAATTTCATGTTATGGAAATTGCATATCATTAATAGATTTATTATTTAAATATATAAACGTTGCATCGAAATAAAACAGAGAGAAATCCCGTAGATAATACCAATGTAAAGCGAAATAACGGTCAGTAATAGAAGGCCAGGGTACCATTTCCAAGTGACTTTTTCTATATTTTCAAAGTGTCTAATATATACCTAATCTTAAGAGTTAAATACCTGTTAATCCATAACTAATAAATCTTGAAAGCATCAACATCCAGTTGAAAGACTCTTTCATAACTCACTCCTAATAGGTATTAGCGTGAAGTATGTTAACAATTCACAAAAAGTCGTAATGTTGGTTCAAATCTTTCTCTGCTTATTGTTTTTTTTTTCTAGATTAGTAAATACATAATTTCGATAAGCAGAAAAAAAATGTACTGACATTATGAAGTTACGTAAAACAGTTGTCAACATCAAACGTGAGACGCTTTTGAAATACATATGGCATACTAGTAATGTGATAAATACAAATTTTTACACATTCGTAAATACAAATGCAAATGCGATATAAGATACCGGTATTCGCAAATGCCAATACGTAAGTTCAAAATCAGTTATCGTTTGATTATGATCACAAAAGAATTCCCAGTGAACGAATGTTTAGTAGAACCGGTATTCTTTACGTACCTCGGGGAAACAAGGATAAAAGGCATGAAAGCTAGTTTTTCCAATTTAAGCAAGAATAAAAGACATCAAAGCGTTTATTTTTGGTAGTTTATATTCCGTTGCTTCAATCTCATTAACAGCAAACAATAAACATTTGGTTTAATTAGTAATAGAAGTAATTGTTTAAACAACTTGTAATTTGCTTTATTACAAGAAAAATTGCATTTGTTCCAAAATACTATTTATGGTTATCGGAAAAAGTTGATAATCGTAAATGTTTAATTAATATTTTAATTAGCTGTTCCGATAAATAAATTGTAGCAGTTTTGTTTTTTTATTTTTAAAAACAATATTTAGGTTTTCTCAAACTTATGTATAGCCAAGATACATTTTACCGAATAGAGAGTTTGTGTTTATATTTAAGAAAAATACTATTATAAAAAATACTATAACTATTTTTTTGCTTCATGTTTTATTGGTACCTTCTCCTTTTTTATTAATTCAACATGAATCAACGCGAATTTCATTGCAATTACGCTCGTAAAATATTGTATCTTTGCTATTATGAACGCGAAAGCGAACATTAAAAAAAATGAGAAGATTCACGAATACGAATGTAAATCTCATTACATCACCAATAAATATCCAGTATGTCTCTCTACATAAGTACATATAAGTCACATCGACGGTCTTATATATTTAGAGGCTCTCATACATTCCTGAAACTGAACATCCTCTCTCCATATCGAAATTCTAGGAAAATGAAATACTCGTGGAAAAAGTTAAGTATTGTTATTGTTACCGTAGCTTCACATGGTAAACGATGACGTAAAGCTAGAATTATAATATTTTTAACAAAAAATGTAACTGATAAGCATGGAAAAACTAAAGTAGTATACTTTTAAATTCCAAAGACCTATTACTAAAAAAATGTGTAAGGAAATTTTTTGACTGCTTTTAAATTGATATGAAAGCATATGCTTTCGTACATGGAATACATTATGCATATGTACATGGAAATCTTCACAAAAAGAAAAAATAACATCACAAATCTTAAAATCAGAAGCAAGTTATTAAAAATGGTCATAAAATTGTTACCTCGCTAAATAGAATGCTCGTTAAAAATATTCATTCAAAATCATTCAAACACAATATGAATTATCTGTTACATGCAATGAAAAACGGTTTGCAGCGGAAAAATATCTGACTGAACATTAAAAGCTGTCAACAAAATTAAAAGCTCATGAAATGAGAGTGAAAGTTTACAAGCCGACTTCGTAAAATTAAAAGTTGCAAACGTTCGTATTCAGCGGAAGCTCCCATAAAACATTTATACAAAAGGCGTGTATCTTAAAAGGGAAATGTCGCTAATTGTAAACTCGTTAGGGTCGCGTTAATAAAACGCAAACAAGGTGAACCGACAGGCGGCACCGCGGGCACGACACACGCGTCCCGCATTAAACCGAATTGCTTTGGGCAATATTGGCGCAGCGCGTAACGGAACTGAGATGCCAGTCGGCGCTGTGTACACAACCCCGTACGTGTGTGATGTGCTTTGTAATATAATACGCCAGACGTCAGACGCGCTAAACTATTTCAGAATTATTTTCGAATTCTGCATTAAATATTAATTTGTAATGGGTTAACACCTTTGCTTCATCATAACGAGTTTAGACATTGATAAAAATTTAGGTACTTCTTTCCTTGTACAATTGACTAAATAACTACGTTAACTTAAAATTTGTTATCAACATATTCTTAGTGTCTCTTTTGCGCATTATTAGCAGTGTTATGAAAAACTCCTGCAAGTGTGTATAAACAATTTTTGCTTGCCTTCTCAGACTAGTATATTTGTCCAGAGGGTTATTTTTGAATTTATCATATATTCAGCTATATTGGCAAATAATCCAATAACGTCAAGTTTCAGTAGACAAGGAAGAATTTTTTTCACGAATATAATTAATTTTAATACACTCACTTATATATGTAATCGTATTATTAGACTCCGTATAAAAATTAAAACCATCCAATTTTTAATGTCATAAAATAAATTATGTTTCAAATACACTAAACCTAATATATTCGACAGTTAATTTTTAGGATTCCGTTCCTCAAAAGGAAGAAAAGAAACCCTTATAGAATCACTTCGTTGTCGGCCTCTCTGTCTATTAAGACCCATTTTGACAGGAGGTATCAATTTGAAATTAATATCAAATACTTACGTCTAAGGTTTCTTAGAACTGTAAAAAAAACAAACTTCTAAATCAACGCAATAAAAAAATACGGCCCTCGGTACCGAAAAAGTACGGTATTTATGCCGCACATTATGACACTCACCGATCAATCTAAACTTGTAGGGTACTTCCCGTTGACCTAGAGTCATGAAATTTGACAAGAAACAAGGTCTCACAACACAATTAAATGAACAAAATCCTAATTTTTTTTTTAAAACGCCCCTGTGAAAGATATGGGGCAATATATTTTCGTTTTAAAAAATAGATATTTTGTAAATAGTTTAATAAAAATATTATAAATACCTTTATAATATTTTTACGATTAAATATTTATAAATACCTAAATGTGCACAAATCTCGGAGTGCAAGTTTCCCACTTGCTTAACTGGTTTTTTATTCAATTTTGAGTACACACTTATTAAAATTGTATTAATAATATTTCTTTCTTATAGTACGTTTTTGTATGCCTTCAGTGTAGTTTAATGTATACTTGGTATGTTATTTTAAAATATTTATATAACTTACGTTATTCCCTGAAATTTTCAATATTTTTTTTTATTTTTTTAAATATAACCTGTAATCTTCTTTGGAAAGTTATAAAGATATTTGACATAATCCTTACCGCGATCATTACACCAAATATTCCAACAAGCATTCCTGTTATGATGTACAAAAATTCTAAAGAAAACATATGCCATACATAAAGCTGGCTACTAGAATATTGACCAATACCTAGTATTTGTAACAACTAAAAACCAAAAACAAGCCCTATACATTGAAAAAGTGAAACATCACAATTTTAAACTACTAAAAGGTCATGACATACCACAAAACTAAATTACCATAATTCTAAAGTTACAAGTGAACCAATACGTAGAATGCAAAGAACGTTAACAAGAATTTATTTAAAGCAAAATATTTTATAGAAATTTATGTTACAAACATACATATTTTTTAAATTAGTAATAAACCATAGCATACTATATTAATATACCATATAATATACCTTACCATAAGACCATAATAATATCCCATACTCTAACTATTAAATCCAATTTACTAAACTACTATAAAATCCACTTAAAATGACCATCGGTCCTACTCCACACAGTTTTGCCCCCCTGTTCCTTACTCTTACCGCAAGCGGCAATACACAGCACTCTCTAAATGCCATTACGCTAACACGATCTGCACGAACGAAGTTTCTTGTCGATGCCCATCAGAGGTAGGTCTAATTAAGTTATTTATGGGCGGTCGGCTTCAATCATTTTCAAGTACCTTCGTAGCAGCCGCAGTCGCCTGCAGCAGCCTGCGTAGATGTAAATAGATTTCGATAAGCGCCACCCCACTTCCTGGCAATCGATAGCCACGTTTTGGCGCTCGACTTAGCTTTTTTCATTATTTGTTTACGGACTAATGGCCTCCGAATATTGACATCATTTTCAGGCTTTTATTCTAAACAAGGGACTAGAGTAGACTGAAACTGAGTTTTATCTTTCCTTCAGAGGACTTCTGTCGTGAAGTATATTAGAAACATTAAAATAAAAAGAGTACTAAGTATATTTTCTATAGTTACTTTCTATAGTATTACCGCTATTAAAATTAAAATAATGTTGCATGTATGAATAGATAAATTACAATGCTGTATAATTAAGTTTTAAAAGGTCCGAGCTCCACAATTAGACTTATCAAGGAAATAAAGGGAGGTAATGTATATAATCGCCACTCTGATTAAGCAGCTTTTCCCGCACGAATGGTGCTGCTGCCCATCACAATTTTATGGCATTTTAGCTACTCGATTACAAACGTCGCTTCAGCGCCACTCGACGAACAATCGATTACAAACCTACTCGACTCCACTGCAACTCCACTCGACGAATAAATTTAGGAACCTACGGTGTGCAGCTCCGTAAAGGATACAAATCAACTCAACAGACCACGATGGCAACTATTATCCTTTATGGACCAGCAAATACCTTTGTTGCATGCTCAGCCATCCTGTTGCAATTTTAAGATAGATGTACATGCATATGTTGATTTCTCCAAAATATCTGCAATAAAATTTAAACCGCAGAATAACCATAAAAACAGGTTATGTTAACAACCAAATGTAGTCATTACTCTACAAAACAAGTATCTAATTAAAAAAAAGAAAATTGAATGTTGGTCTACCTAGTAATTTTATACCATCGCAGTGTCCACAGGGCATGGCGTTAATTCGACAATTTTTCTAAAGCACCCACCGGCGTCGCGATGAAAATTAATATCAGTCATTTTTATCTTAATTAGACTTGTCACTTTTGAGAAAATGAAATGTTTCGGTCATTCGCCAAGCTGCAGAGAGATGTCTCCGTAACGATGAGTAATAAGAAAGCTTTATAAAGAATGCGGGAACTGATTGCCAAATTCCCGTCCGAACGACCAAATTTCACAAATTTCAAAGTGCAATACCTCTTACGCTATTAAGGACATATTTTATTGTAATTAATGCCATAATATTTTCAAGGCTTTCCGCTTTGAAATAAAGTGAAACCTGTAATTATGGTAAATGGTTTCATTACCATAAATTACAATTATAATTTGCCTATTTTTTTAAGATATTAAAGCAAATAACAACTTGGAATATTTGCAACAAAAATTCATTAAAAATGACCACTTCAATTAAAAATTACCATACAATACCAACTAAAAGTAGCTAATATCAAATTTAGCAACAAATATATGTTAAAAATTTCTGAACTAGATCAAATACCTTCTAATTTTTTTTTAAAGAAAACCTTTTTTTAGACTTATATCGCGAACAAAATAATCCTCTTAATTTATTTTCCGTTATTCCATTGTTGTAGTAACAATTTATACGATACTGTTTTAATTCCCATCATGGTACATCATTTGAAGGAAAGCCTCTTTCGATTACCACTCAATATTAAAATAAAATTAATTCCGCTTACCTTGTAAACAGCACGATGAATGAAAATTATCCGCTTTAAAAATAATAGGATTATGAAATGTATTAATTTCAAATAAGGCAGTATATAATCCTACTAATAATCACGTAATTGCACCTTAGCTACAAAATTCTTAACTCGTTACCAAATAATCAGGCCATTGTGCTGTACTTATAAATTGTGGAAATTAATTCTAAGGATCATCGAAATAAAGGTAAAAAAGACGCAACGAAATTATGACGTCACTGAAAATATTGTGCGTTCTTCAGCAGTGTATTAAATTAATTCATAACCGTATCTTGGCAGTCTATATTAGCGTCCAAGGTTCAAAGCACGTACTAAAGGAAGCCAACGACCGGCTAACGAAGCACTTACTTCATGCGTCAAATTTAGCGTCACGAACCCGCGTGAACTCTTTGCGACGTATACGAAAAATCTTTAATCCGATAAGATTTTTGTTTAAGACTTTAGATATTAATATATAACCAATAAAAAGTTGAAACTTTTATAGCTATGTAAAAAAGATAAAGGCATTTAAAATTTTTGGTGAAAACTTCTATTATAAATATATCGATGGGACTGAAAAGATAATTTTCTGATAATTCCTGAATTTACCATATTTGACAATTACGAATATTCGTGGGTCCTTATCGATAAAAATATCAGTAATCAATAAATTCGATTATATTCATTGAAGTTTCATTTTAATATATTGTGTTATAATATGAACAATAGTACCGCATTCTGATTTTGATTTTTGACAATTTGGAGGTAACTCTTTATTGTTTCGTAGTATTTATTGTTATTTTTATATTCTTTCTTTTTATTTACTTTGTTCTTTAATTTATTTCACATGCTTATCAATTATGACAACATAAGCATTAAAATCACATTTTTATTCACCCTAAACTAGCAACTATAGCCTTCTACTAGTTAAGAGAGAATGATCTACTTATCTTCTAAGACAGATTGGCATTTCTTTCTTAATAATTACCGTAATTAGGCGATAAATTTCAATATACATGCAATATCAAATGCAATATCTCTAGAGATATTTTACGTGTAACCTTGAAAATATTCGTTTCAAAAATATTAAAAGTCGCTCTTTCTATTGAAATCTAGCTCTTTCTGTAACAAGGTACATGAAATTAAAAAAACGTTATTTCGAATATTTTATTACCCCGTTATCTTCGTCTGATCGTCACCTTCAGCCGGAATATTATATCATCTAGCTCTTTCTGTAACAAGGTACGTGAAATTCAAAAACAGTATTTCGAGTATTTTATTTGCCCCATCTAACATTTTCATGTCATCATCACCATCAGACGGAAGACTATATCATTTAGCATTTTCTATAACTATATACAGGAAATTAAATAATAATATTTTGAGTATTTTATTTATTCTGTCTAAAATTTCCATATTATCATCATCAACGTGAAGACACTCCACGACCTGCCGATTGTCACTTTAGCCTGCTAATCTTATGAGCTATGTCGATGTCTCAGTTCTCTTACATGTATCCCCATTATGGATCATATTAAGTAGAGAAACACGGAACATAGTTTTTTTTCCATAGCTTGCTAAGTGACTTGCAGTCTTTGAAAAAGGCCAATGGTAAACATATACTGGTTAAAAATTTCGCCTTCATTCACTGGGTATTTTAAACTAGAAGATATAGTGAAATTTCCTAAAAACAAGCGAGTTATATTCTGCAGTTGACCTCTTTCTCGAAGTCGGATTCGCGAGATTAAACCGTTTTTCCTAGATATATATAGTGATCAGCAACTTTGAGATTAAAATTCTCAACTTATTCAAGAATAGAATAATGTGTTTTATCATATTTCCTATGTAAGACAGTTTCTGAGAAAAAGAGCTGCGAAAAACGTACAGACAGATGATATCGCGAATAATCATATTAGGGTTTCATTTTCTTTCCTTTTGAAGTACGAAATCCTTTATAGAGATAAATATTCTTCTTCTCAAAGTTATTTTACCGGCTTTTTACCTACAATGCTTAATAGTATTCGAAATTCATGCAAGAAGCTCGATTCTTACGTATTGCTAACTCAATAACAAATGCATATTTATTATAATTTATGGTCATGATGGAAATTAAAATCGAAACTTTCCCCATCCGGTTTATATTAAATTATGTGGGCGTCAAAACAACTTGCCGTTACTTTGTTTATTTAGACAGTTTTTTACAAGGGAAACTTCAATTGGAGCTTGAAGTTTTTCAAAGTGAATTGACGCTGTCAGACATTGAATAAGAAAACAAGAGAAAGTTCAAGGCGTAAATTGGAAAACGCAAAGTTCGAAGAGCTTTTCGCCCTTTGAGGTAGTGAAAATGATCTTGTTTTAGTAATATCGCCTTTAAAGAAACTATTTTTAATTGATTAAAAATCAATGTAATAAATAAATGAGCTAACTGTGCCCTTATGGAAATGAGTAATTGTTTAACTAACTGAACATTTTGTGTTACTTACTCAGAACTTTTGGTCCATCGATCAATAAAATTTCTGCCAAATACTTAGCAATTCTTTTCAGACCGAGAGAAGTATTTCTCGAATAAATGAAAATATAATCCCACCCTGTAATTACATCCTATATACGGAAGGAAATGTCTATGGTCTTTAATATTATTGTAATATTTAACTCGTTAAAATGTTGATATTCGTATATAAATACTTGTCTTGCTTATTTGTATATAAAGAATTATATAAAAGAAATGGATTTAAATCGATATCAAATACGGATTGTATTACTTTACGAATTTTGTCTGGATTACAATGCAAAGACTCCTAAAAATAATATATGTGATTCGATGGGCGAGTCCACGGTGCGTTACGTGACGGTTAAAATTTGATACAGAAAGTTCAGGAATCAGGACTACGATCTTGAATTCGAACCCCATGCCGGACGTCCTGTTTTATTGGACGTTCAACAATTATGACGTCTAATGGAGTAAAATCGTCGACTGAAGACTCGTCAGTTGGTAGATAAGATACAATGCAGTCATGGCACCATGGAAGCATATTTGCAAAACAATTTCAAAATACGATGTATACGATACCCCACGAGTTATCATCATGTCACCTTTAGTGCAGAGTCGATACTTGTCAACAGTTATTGACATTGAAACGTAACTTCGACTGGCTGAATCAGTTAGTAACTAGCGATGAAAAGTGTGTTCTATACGTTAACCATACACGCAAACGTTAATGACTGGGTGTCGGAGAAATAGGAGTTTCAGCGTCCAAACCTAAATTAAATGCCAAAAAGACGATGCTCAGCTACTGGTGGAATGTCGAGAACATTATTAATTGATAGTTGCTTCCAGAGTTATCTACAATCAATGCAAATATTTACCGTGGACGCTTGGAACGATTAGCTAACAAATTGGGTAATCAACAGGATCGAGTTTATTTTCTACATAACAATGCTATATTACATGTTGCAAAACGTACTTGTGTTAAATTAGAGGAGCTCAGCTGGATTCTATTCACTCGTCAACCATATTCGCCGGACATTGCGCCCCGTGATTATCATTTATTCAGGGCTCTAAGTAACCATTCACGTGAAACAAATTCGACATTAAAGAAGATCTCCAAAACAACCTAGCGCAATTATATATTGTCACTGCTTGCTAGATGGCGACAAATAGTAGATAATAATGGTAGATAATAATACTTAAATTAAATTTAGTGTAACATATAGTATTTTGAATATAAATTTTTTACAGCAACTCGGGTTTAAAAACTTCTTAGTCAACCAAATATATATATATATATATATATATATATATATATATATATATATATATGTATTTATATATATATATATATATATATATATATGTATATATATATATATATATATATATATACGGATATATACACATGTTTATATTTGTTGCCAGTTAGATTAGAACATTATTATTTAATTACCTGAGTTCAATCTGAAAAAAAAATTCTATTTCCTGCATTTGATCACTACCTGTATTCTCTTACGAAATCCTAACAAAATATCGTAGACCAACTACGACGTGTACATAAATTCCTATTGTATTTACTTTCTTTAGGAGTAAATAGTTTTCGTAGCTTGATGTCAATGTCATGTACATTAATTGTACAATGGGTATTTTTAAGAACAAATTTAAAAAACAAAATAATTTTTAAAAGTAAATTAAATATTTTTTCTTCAGCTCCCTTCAGTGTTTTATTTAGTTATTAAACAACACTTGTTATTTCATATGGAACTGTGACCTGAGTGGGAATTAATTTTTTTTGAAAAACACATGTTATATTGTATTAAAGAATAAGCAGTAACCACTGACTAGGAAATATTATTACCTTCTATTTTCTTCATGTTTTGTACTCATTCAAAACCCTTTGATCATGAGATTGACCTTCAAGTCGAGCAATGCTCCTGAAACGACTAATAACGGTATTTGGTTTTTGCGTTTGCGTATATTTTATTTAATGTACATCGTGTGAAATTTACAGAAACGTTTGCTTAAAAACAAATTATATTATCTCAATATATAATCAAATCATTCATATAATAATTAAATTTTGGTTATATACTGCATGAAGAATTATATAATAATTATCACTGTCTACACTATATGTCTTGTAGACTTTTTTGATGAGGTTGAAAGGGGAAATATGTTTTTAAATAATTTCGGTTTTTTTAAAAGTATGTTTCAATCTTGATCCCCTGTTACTTATTTACCCAAAATGCAGTCTCATATTATGCACAGCTTTAAAACCATTACAAGTGATACAGTCTGAATTAAATATTTAGGAACTTTATTCGTTCCATAACATCGGTATTAATGTTTTTTTTTCTAAATTCGTTATAAATCTATATTTTCATTCATAAAATTTTATGGAATGATATACATGAATTGTTTATGTATGTATATTGAATGATATACATACAAAGGAAACAAGAGTAATTTTTAAATAACAAATGACCTTTAACGAAATTCTTTTTGAAGTATTGTAATCTATATTTTTGATTATAAAATTGTAACAGAGTTCATTATGTATATTGAAAATATTTCTGAAAAAAATTATTGATTTAACGTATTTCATGTGTAGAAAATTGTAGGTACAGCTAGTTTATTATAAAAATAGATATTTTCCAGAATATTTAATAATTTTAAGAATACATCTGTTAAGTAGAAACTAGCACTTCGAGGATTTCGTACATATTTAGGGATATTTATATATTTATTCTATTTAAAAATATTAAAATAGTGTTTGCCACGCAAATATATTGCCTAGCATATCTTCGACAGATGTGGAATAACACGAATATCTCAAAACTAATAAATCCATAAACTGTAATGAACAAAAATATGAAAATAATAATTATCTTTCTAGTTTTCTAGTAAATTTAGGTAAACTTCTAGTAAGGTTCCTTTTTTCATAATTTTGACTGCAGCAGTTTCGGAAATAGAAAAGGAGAAATGTTTTTAATTCATACTTCAAACAACATACCAAGAACTATCTTATATAAAATTCACCAAATTGAGTAACCAAAACATATACGAATTGAATTTTCATGTATTTAAGTTATTCATATATTTAATAAAATTGATATTTTAAAAACTTATAACACATTAAATTACGTGGTCAATACTTGTTTGCAATATGTAAAGCTTTAGATAAGAATAAACGTTCGAAATATATATATACATATATATATATATATATATATATATATATATATATATATAGTTTATTCTACATAACTGTTATTTAAATTTATGAGTAAAAAAATATAAACGACCTAAAGAAAAAATTAGCAAAAATTTTAAATTTTTTTCTTACCCTGCATTAGTGACAATTATAAAAAATATTATAATTGTATTGCTCTCGCTCCGCGGTAGACACATCTCCGCTCCTTTGCCAAACGACGTTGTCGTTGGGATACAATCAATAAATAAACCGATTTCTCCACAATTTGTACCATTCAAGAAGTTCTGTCCATGTGGTAAGCATAAACGTGGTTATGTATGGCCTATAATCTTTCTTATAAACATGGTTATCGTTCTCACAGAATATGATTTTTGAAACAAAATGAATTTTTGAAATCGATCATGTAGTTCCAAATATTAGCGCAAACAAATATATATTTTTCTATATATTAATGCACAAAGCAAAAAAAAATTTTCTGCTTTGTGCATTAATATATTTATAGATTATTGCAAAGAGAATCTTAACTATATTTATTACAACACATCAAATAGACAAGAATAAACGTTTATTTTAGATAAATGACACGGGGAGGAAATACTCGCCAGGTCGTGTAAATTTTAATAATGTATCGAAGGACATAGTTTTATAAAAATTGATAAAAATCGTACTTCTGGAAGTGGTAAAGGAAAGTACACGTTGTAACCAAAATATAAATACCATATCAAATGCAAATCTTCGAGCAATCAGATTGAACATTTCATTATTTTTTTATTGCTTCGATATTATTCGGAAGTGAAAAAAATCAAACAAAATTATCAAGAGCACTGGAACCTCGTTAAAATTCAAACTTTCCGATTTCCATTTCTCGAATCTCAACAGCGTAATAACGCGGCCCATTACCTTTACGCAGATTGAAATAGAATTTAAAACATCGGGCCTCACGGGCTAAATAATTCACCAACATTCGCTGTTTGCGAAGGACCAAATATTTGTTAAAAGACAATCTCCCGAACACATTCATTTTTAGATTTAATGAACATTGTTTGGCGGGAAGGGGAAGTGCTCCGCGTTCGGCATCCACATTTCAATTACAAACAAGTAATCCGAGCTCCGCACCGGAAATCATTATTATAATTGGGCCCACCCCCACGTCCGCGTATCCGGAATGCAGCACACCAGTACAAAGCCTTATAACTTCAATATATTGTTTGCGGGTACTCTGCTGTTTTATTATGTCGGCCATTTACGTGGAACGGGAGATGAAGGTGGAAAAGGATGGGAAAAATATAAAAGCTCAGTGTAATTACGCAAAATGGAAATTCGAACGAAGGTTGTAAAAATTTGCATGAGAAGATAAGCCAGTATTTTTAAATATATTATGATGTATTATATTTTAGAGCCAGTTTATCTAAATATGTATGTTTCTGAACTTCGATTTTGATTATTAACAGAATGTGCTATTTGCGCATATATAAAAAAGAAATACTCTCAAAAATGTTAATTTAGAAGTAACTAACGGTTTTAACATTTATTTATCTATACAATTAGTCCTTTATCAGACAATTAGAGTGGTCATAATAACATCTCTCAGTTAGTTTATCTCATGTTTAATTATAACCTCTTAACGACATCAATAATTTGATACTGTTATCTGATTAGAGACCCCTCCTCGTAACCTTCTGTTTTCGATATTTCTAATAATCTTTGATATTTCTAATAAGACTTTTCAAGACGATCTTCCACGCGTCTAAACATGTTGCCAATATAAAATATTATTGACTCGTAGAAAATGATAAATAACTGAATCTAACCCCTCTTAATTTAATTTCCTAATGATTATAGTTTAAATGTCATCTTAACGTAATTCCTTGAATTAAATTTTATTAATGATTTAGTTATAATTATCGGTATATTTATAAACTGAATCCTGATTAATTTTGCAAAAGTAATTAATTTAGTAAATATTCTTTCTTTTTTCGAAAATATGCTAATTTTTTTATTGGCTTTTGAGTTTTGTTTTCATTTTTTTTATTTTCAAAATAATCTTCACTAGCACATAACACAAAATGTCATTAGCGAGACGAGTCAATATATTTTTTGTTTTTTTTTTATATTTTTATATTCTCAATAGATATTATCAAAATTTACAATTCTATTCATTTATACTTCATTTATATAAAAACTTATGCAGCTATTATTCGTCATTTCAATAAAAAAACGAAATGAGATGTAACCCTTAATCTAAATTATCCTCAACTTGTTCTATTTTATTAGTACAAATCGTATATTCAATTGACTTATTTTCGTTTTCATACATGCAAGTAAAAAAATGTATATTGATTAGAACCAAACATTAAGTTTATAGTTTACTTCGTTAGTACGGCTATAAATTAAAGTAGGCTTTAATATATATTTGCGGAAACAAATAAATAATTTTTTCAAGAAATAAACTATAATTTAAAGATCTCCCCACAACAATTACAAAATATCATTATTCGTTAATTGTTAAATCGCCTCTTTCTGATATAAAGGAAAGAATGTTAGTACACACTTTAACACGAAAAAAATCTTACCACTCAAACTGTTTACCTTATTTAAAGTAATTAAAATAATAATTACCCTCTATTGTCTTTATTTGAAAAGAATTTGAAATGTTCATAAATCCAAACCTAATAACGATAAAGTTTCTATAAATGTGAAAGTTCATACTCTAAGTAATAAATTACATAAAACTATAATTAACAGTAGTTTAAATTAATTGCATCGAATTTAATAGATTATTTTCAGGCAAAAACTTTATTCGTTTTTCACACTAAAATATTGCTAGAGCTGGTTCACGCTACAAGCAAAGAAAACTGAGATAATTTCATGTATACTAATTAGTTTGATCGCGTAGTTTCGCAGTGATTTATCAATAATGGCAAATTTCAATTCACTCCATTGTTTGTTCATAAGTTAAGATATTAATTGCTGCCCGATTATTATTCGGACCATTAATAAAAGGGTTTCTCTCGTTATTACCCTGCTACCAGATGGCACAACACGACTTGCTATTGTTTAAAAGCAATGCGAGGAAATAACTAACAGAAGGATCTGTTTTGTATTTATGCTGATTTGGTCGTTAACGCTTTATATGTACTTGCACATATTAAATATATTTAGCAAATAGTTATTTTTAATGTATGGTAATTAATTCTAAATTACATATATCAGGTCTCTGTTTAATATAAGTTCAGAGTTTATAAAGAGTCCGAGGATTGTAATTAAATATAAATTAAAAGCTTTTAAATTACGTTAAGATCTAATCTCTTAAGATCTTTTTTACGAATATAGCTATATTTTAACTAAAAGATATTACAATTTATTGTAATAGTTCAAAATACATGGCACTAATTACTATATTTAATCTAGTTTAAAACTATGATAGAGAAAACCGTAATGGTCACGTCAGACCCTTATTCATAAAATCACCTCTTTAAAATCTAAATCAATTAAAAGGGCGAGAAAAGCTGAGCGTACCGATGGTGATGAGTCACCTACAAAGACAAATAAAAACCAAAAGGTTGGAAAAAGTACAGTCGCTTCATTTTCCAGACAGACGAATTTGTACGCAATAATTTTTATGGGAAAATAAACAGTTGCCGTCGATTGATGTACGAGCAATAGATTGCTACTGTTTTGGAAAAAGTTCGAGAGTAACGCCTTTGCTATGGAATACCTGCTCATTACCTGTCTAAATCCTTTGCACAGACAGTCAGAAAAACGATCAAATATTTGACCACGTCCAGTATATAAGTGATGGTTCATCCGTCTTATAACCCCAGCTTCGCACAATTCGATTTCTATTCATTCCCTAGAACAAAATACAAACTCTGAACATACAATTCTCAAATGGAAAAGTGCAGAAAAAAATAGAAAATATTACTTAATTTTTTTAAGTATTTCATCGTACTTAAGGGATGACTTTATTTTCCAATAGACTTAGCTAATTTTTTTGAAATGAAATATCAAATATCTAAATGCACTTTTGAATAAAGCATCTCCTCCGCGAGACAAGTCTCTAAATCAAAAATAAAACATTCGTCTTTAAAACGTTTTGCAGTAGATGCTACTCTAACTTTTTAATAACTTATGTCATAAGTCTTAAAAATCAAAATGAATGAACTTAGTAAGCACTTTATTTTAAAATGAATTCGACTGAAATAGTCTACTTGTATTAATAAATTAAAGAGATAAAGGATTAAATGAAAAATCGAATGCCTACAAAATATAATCAAATTATACACGACCATAACGACTTTGTTAGTTAATAAATAATTTAGTTTATGAATATTGTTATGGTTATTAATTAAAAAAGAAATAATGGCGTATATGTAACAGAAAATAACTTTGTTCATTTCTACATGTATTATATACATGTAATGGTTTTTCAAACTATAGAAATTTCGAAGGTAAGAACAAGAAAAGCTCATTATTGACCAAGAAAATAGATATATCAATTGAAATTACTTAGGTTTGACCAATATAAATTGTGCAATTCTTTCTTTTTTTGATTAGTTTTTCTTTATTATATGACTTCAGGTAATTCAATAATTTTTTTTGTTTTTTTTCTGAAATCGTCAATTCATTCAGTGTCGAGGAATACGTGCTTCAATTTTATGTAATTATATCTAACTTGGATTCTTTGCTGTCTTTAATGAAGATTCTAAAAGAATCACTGGCTGTAATAAATGTCAGAGTTGAAATGTGGAAAATTCATCAACGTCGCCCACTGCCACTCATTTTCAGTCTTAACGTTCATTTAAAAAAAGAGTTTTTTTTAAACATTTCTAGATGCTGCTAAACCTAATGAAATTTTTCAGTACTTAAATTTACCAAGTCATCTATGATAAATATCGAATAAAGGACATTTTTTTCCTGAAATTATTTTTTCCTGAATGAATTTAAGTTGCTAAAAATATGATAACAAATTAGTTTGAAGTCGTCGGAAGCCATTAGTGATGCCACCTAAGGCTTAGTGAACCTTAATTGCCACCACTAACTGATATATAATTGATAATCGATAACATTCAAATACCAAACTCTTAATTTTGTCGACTAAAAATATTTATATAGGAATAAGAGCACCATTTTTTCCATCATAAATTAGTTTTCGCAAACGTCGATTACAGGTTAAATATTGGTTCTCAGGGCTTCTAATTTTAAACTCACTCTTAAAAGCAGTACATAAAACGATCTTTAAATATTGGCTAAAGATTATTAGTTGTGTTATTATTTATACGTTATCAAGTTTTAATATTTAAGTTACATTTTTAGAACAAATCTTTATTCTAAAAATGTTTCTTTATTAAATAAGATTTTACCCACGACGCTCTCTTAATTACACTTCTACTAATTATTTCGGTGAGCATGTAATAGTCATGACTACTACAAATTAAATACTTAAGGTAAAAGCACGAAAGTTAGAGCTGAATTATTGAAATAAATTTTGATTACTTTAAATTTTCCTACTATAATTAATTAAGTCTCTTCATAACGTTTTTATAAAAATAGGTAAGCTTTTTATATTTTACATGCTCATCAGGGAAATTTTCAAAAACCTAATATCTGTAAAGGTTTTAAGTACTATATTATTTCTACTAGTGCATTGTCTAAATAAAAATATTTTTTTATGTTTTGCGGAATGGTAAAAAGAGAATAGACAACTGATAAAATGTTTAACGAAACCAGAGCAGGCTAAGACGAAAAGGACAACAAATATAATTACGAAAGATAAAATTTTTTAGGCAACTTTTGAAAAAATAGATTAAGGAAAAATTCCTGGTGCCAAAAGTTTTTTTGCCTGCTTTTTTCTATAATTTCGCTACAAACATAATAAACGATTATTATTCAAAGATGATAGTATATTCGGGAATAATAAACATATGCAACTTCTTTGAAAGTAAACACGGGTTTCTTGGAGTAAGAGGATTAAAAATTATAATTACTGAAATCTAAATCAGTGACAACTGAGGATATTGACATCAAGAACATGGAAAACATTTTTCATATTCGGGATGGAAGTATGTATATGTTTATCTGAGAAAATATATATTTGTTTATAAAATTCCCTAAATCTTAACCGTTAGGAAGCAATACTTTATATGAAATTTGAATATTAAAAAATAAATAAGCAAATGTTCTTTTCCAAACCATTCAGTAATTTCTAACTGGTGCTATGAGCCAAGTGCTCGCAAGTATCGCTGCTTGAAATTACTTTGTAATTTCAAGCAGCGATAGTGTATTTAAGTGTAAGAGCATACTACTTTCCACGTCAGTTTAAAACAAGTATATCAAATAAAACTCTTAATAGCATAAAAGTCTACCAACTTACAGGGTTTAAGACTAGAAGAGCTAAAATGAAAACCGGGCGCCGGCAACTAGTACATTTACCAATTTCTGGAACTTCGTCGCCAAAGCTACGCCGCTTACCTCGTCTCTCATGTGGCAAATATCGGACGAACCCTCTTAGATATTCCTCTTTATGATATTCAATAAGCTTAAGCAAACTTTTAGGCAAATTGAACTTCGCTAACTTTAAAGCTCCAATGCCGCTGAGAGTAATTAAATTTAATTGATTATTACTACGTTATATCCTGACTCTACACGTGTTCGTACATAATTAGGTGATTAAATATAATAGAGATGTTTGCAGTAGCAATAAAATAAATCATTAACTAAACTAAAAATGCCAACTTTACACTTTTGGGGTGTTTGATTATTGTAAGTTGATAAAAACTTACATTGTCCTAATAATCAAACACCTTAAGCTTGATCTATTTTTTTTAATCATCCCCACATTAACACTATGAGGTCCGTTGACCCCATGCTCAATATATCAGTACATATATTTTATTTTTTTATTAATATCTATCAGTATATCTATACTTCAGTGCAATTTAAGATATCCCCATGTTCATTTCATATAGCCCTATCAAGCAGTATAAAAATACTTTGGTGCAACAGTGAGATATAAATGTTTCAGACCACAGTATTGTCTCTAGCAGTGTACATGGCTAATTCTAACAGTATATCAATGCTTCAGATCAACACTAGGATATCAATTTTTGATATCCCAATGTTGCATCTTGTAGTGTCCATAGTTCTATCAAACTATAAAAACAAAAAACCAACACTATAATTCAACGCTAGGACATGAATTTGTGATATCCAATATTTCACCTAGCAGTGTCTACCATCTAGTCATGTCAAACAGTGTTTGAATAATTTGGCGCAACACTATGATATCAATTTTTAATATCCTAATGTTGCATTTAGTCATATATATATAGTTGGATCAAGTAATATATCAACAACTTCAATGCATGATATCAAAAAATGATATCCTAATATTGAATTAAAGCATTGAATTATGGCTAAAAAAGTGCAATTTTCATATTGCTTATCTTATTTCAATTTTACATCATGTTAAAACGGCATAATACTACACCTGCAAAAGATGCAAAATTTTCCTAACTTTTGCGGCCCCATAATATAAATTTTGCAAACTTTCAATAATCCTTATAATTAATATACACCTTAACGATGATAAATAACTTCCAAATAATATGTTAGATAAAAGCAGTCCAATTATTACGGAGTAACTGAAAAATTCATCCGCATAATAAAATAAAAAATGTAATGATATGATCATTTTGTGACAAAATTGACTAATGTCACTAATAACTAGAAAAAGGGCGATTCATATAATCTAAGCTATGATCAAAAACTGTATAAAATGGTTTCATTACAACATACATATATTATCCATATCTAAGTGATATATTAAGTATACAATTTTCGATATCACGATGCGTTTTGATATCCCAAGAAGTATTTGATAGAAGAGCTTTTAAGAATAAATTTAATGCTCGGCATAAAGCAAATGCCGTCTTATTTCACAAAATTTCTCTACATCGAAATAAATAGAAACTACTATTAGACTAAAAGTTTATCCTAACTTTTGCTATATTAACATATAATCTCTTTAAACTTCCACTAAACCTAACAATATCTAAACCTATATTACCTTAACATCGATAAGGCGTTTCCAAGCAATATGTTATACAAACGTATTTCTATCACTTACTAATTATTAATTAGCAAGCTCTCTATCGATAAAGCCACCTCAAATTTTGCGTCGTGTATCCAAACAAACCAGTCTCAAATTTACGAACACGGTTTCAAAGATATATGATAACGTTTACAATATTGGATTCCGTTGTGCCCATTACACTGCTCCGCGTAACTAATTTTATTAAGTCGCCCCTTTCGAATTTACCTTGACGTCAGAGGGATGATATAATTTAAAGGGTGATAATCTATATAGCTATTAGGGTAACGATAAATTTCTACGCCGTACAGAGAGATAAACTTTCCATATAATTGGGTTATTTAGGGTGGTTCGTAATTCATTACTTCAGTCTATTATTTGACAAAAATTTGTGATCAGAATAACAACGAAACAGATGCATTTTTAGTTATTTGTTCACACATTTTTTCCTAAACTAACAAGTTATGTTTTTAAAAAGTACAAAATTATTTACACTTCTAAAAAAAATTCCCAAAGTATGTACACTTCTGAAAAAATTCTAAATAAAATGATTCTCAAAAAGAGTTTCTAATTTCTGTACTCTCGTTTTTTTTATCGAACCACTCATCAGTGTTATTTTTAATCCCATTTCTAGCTACATGAAATATTTTAATTTCTAATTTTTTTTCAATATTTATCATCAAATATTACTTGTTTTATTTTTAAATACGGTTGAGTACAACATAGATAATTATGTATTTATGCTTTAGTGATTTTTTTTGGTATTATGTAAAAAGATCTCTTTAAATTTCCCACCTGAAGACGTTGCCATACAATGAAACCTAGGTCGTGGTTAATAATTTAAATAAAGCAAATATAATACAACATCACGTAGTTTCATTTAGTTGTGAATAAAAATTAAAATCTACAGTTTCCTTATACCTTAGGTATACTAAATAATATTTGGTGTTGTTATTCATCACAACTTATATCAACATAAATTTCAGGAAAACAATTAAAAAAAAAATAAACATATGAATACACACTCCGCACCAATATCCGCAGCAACCAAGATAATATCACAATATTTTTACGACTATGAACATTGTTTTGAAGTCCATCGTTTATCTTGAGACAATCAATACCTCAATATACATTTAGTTCTTTAGCGGAATTAACGACAGAAACCCATGTTATATTCAAAGATAATTGACAAGTCTACGTTCGTCACAGGCGAATAACATTTTCAATTACATCGATTTATTTATTGATTATGTTTCCTTACTCATATTTTTTAACTTAAACCGGAGTATAATTCCGTAAATAATTTTGACAATATATTGAATAAAATCTATACATATATGAAAATTGTAAGAGTAAATTCTGTACATGCGAAATATTTTAAAAATAGTGATTCATTTAGCATACAGAATGATAACAGAAGCCAGGAAACCTTTTTTATATTGTTTTCTGTCTACCTGTACGTTATTTGGTGTGTCAATCATGCAAATTCTACTGAAAGGATTTTGATGAATATTGGTATGGTAATAGAATAGTTTATGACCAAAAGCAACATATGAAAAATAATTTCTTATTGGAAATTTCAAACGAGTGAAACTGTGGGGAACAACTAGTACTTAATAATTCAGCTAAGAGGTTATATATATATATATATATATATATATATATATATATATATATATATATATATATATATATATACATCATAATAAGCCCTCATAAGTACAAATAATACTTAAAAAGAATGTTTTGGGGACTATTTCACTATGTTTATCACGCTAGATTTTTTAGTCTTTCTCCTGAAAATCATTTCCTCATCAAAATTATCCTGACAATCATAAACCACAGCATACGCTTTTATGACAAAATTTTACAGTTATAACGATCGTCCTCTTTATTTGTAATTTATATCTTAAATATGTACAAAATTTTAAGTTTCGTAATGTGCTAAAATTACCCTAGGCTATTAGATTCGATCAGTGTAGAGTCCTTAGTCACGACCTATTTTCATGAAAAATAAGGGTTTTATGTTTCAAATTTTATTTACTTTTAATGCAAGTATAATGTTATGCTGTAACGTACTTTTAATACATCACAAAAAATAAAAAGTCATTGCAGTTAAGAAAATAGGAAATGAATCCGAAGATATTAATAGCGACAGATTGATTAAAACTTTCTTAAAATTATTAAATAGCAAAAAATGTAATTCACAATAATTGTCCAGAAAATTAGTAATAGAAAAATATGCTAAAATCATTTTTTGGTAATAAATACTTCTTATACTATAGCATACTTCTTGGACTCTATATTTTTAACATTATTTTTGACTATTGAATATATTTGGCGTTAACTTTGTAGAAATTCATTATTCACAATTAAATGAAACTACGTGATGTATTATTTCCACTTTCTTTAAGTTCTTTACCACAACCTAGGTTTCGTTGTATTACAACATCTTCAGGTGGGCTATTAGCAAAGATCTTTGCTAATAGCCCACCGAAACCATACAACGAAAACTAGGTTTAATCACGAAGTCTCATTTAATTGTGGATTATTTTTGACGTTATGATTTCTTAGTTTAATAAATACATTTTTATTACGTTTATTCAGCATTCTATATATGTCTATATTCCACGGTTTGAACGAATTAACCAAAATGGGGTCTCCAAAGATTATTTTTGCTTGGTGAAATAGAGTATTAAAGACAGAAAATGTCAGTACTACGGATATAAAATCAAATTTCACGCGATAGAAGAAGAATCAAGACATTAGTTTTTCAAAAAAATCGTAGAGTGCAAGTAATATTTTAATAATTTTTGAATGTTTTCATTATATTCTATTAGTTTCTTCATACTTAAATTTATCTTAACGTATCGTCAATGAATAATTTAAAAAGTTCACCTTATTAATTCATATACAATTTAAAATATCAGCAAAGCTTGTCAAATTTAATTTACTGATGCAAGATATTTTAATATATTTGAAAAACTACTTTGGTTACAAAGGTCTAAGTCAATTTTAGGCGAGTCCCTAGGAAAATCATGACTTTTTTGCTTTCATTCAAGGATAGGTAACTTAAAACTGTTATTACTAATCTTATCCTAAAAAAAATTTTAATTCGATTTGAATATTTTTGAATCAATAAACCAACGGATCCTTAGAATAGATATCAGGGATTGGTTTATTTGTTTATTTCATCAGTTATTTCTATCGTATTAAAATATATTTATTTCCCCAATTTATAATTACAGTGATTCGTAAAATTTAAACTGAAAAGTTTGTTCTTTAACGAAATATTTTACTAAATTAAGCGTTCGTGAAAAAAATAATGCACTAAAGTTCTTTTGGCATAGTTGAAGCAGTCATAGTTTTTTAAGTGTTTTGTTTATTAGTAATGAACAAAATTTACTATGAACATATGCATTATAATAATTAATAATGGTTTAACTTTGGTTATTACAAAAGCATTTTTTTAATAAATACACGTGAGAGGGAAAAATAACTCTTATAAAGATTAAATCTTTATAATAGTAAAACAGGATGAATATAGAACCATTTCCTGGTCGGTCTATCCGTTCACTACTAAGTTATAACTTTTAAAACATGGATCTATCAGAATTATATTTTTTTTTAATCAGCCGACAATAGTTAAGTATAAGAATGAAACAGAGAAATTATGTATTATTCTTCAACTTATTACGAAGAAAAATATTTGATTTCATTCAATTAAATATGTTTTAATAACGACTTTTACCAATAACTTCATATTGGTCACATACGTATAGATATTGCGTTGTAATAAATTATACCAACGTCCATTCTTTAATGCATCAAACGTTAAACCTCATACAATGAAAGTTAAAAAGTAGTTTATCTAAATTTATAAATTAAATAAAATAAATATATACAATAAAACGAAAAACCAGAGGAGAAACGTTTATAATTCTTGAACAACTTTTTTATGTTTTCATGAAAAAATTCTGTATCATAAAAATAACAGTAGAAAAGCTAAAAAGTTTCATTAATTAAAAGTAGTGTTTTATTTAGTTAAACTAGCTTGATTAAAACTATGAATGTAATAAAATAACATACGCATAACCGTAGACAATATGAATATGCGAAAAAACACTATACAACAAAAATCACGGTCGCTATTCATGCACTCCTTTCAAGTGTAGCATGAACCCAAATGTCGTGAACGTGTTCCAATTGTTACCCAATCTCAGGAACAAATACACAATGTTACCCCATTTACCCAAATGCGACATTAGACACGCGAGAATGCGTGGGATGTTTAATTAATTGTGCCGATGTAAGGGTGACGACGTATACACCCAGAACCGCAGCATCTGACGTGTTACAAGTATGCGAAATATGTATTAATAACATCTTATATGAATTAATATGCACCCACATGTCGTGTTTCACAAATAGAGAAGTAATGGAGGGTTATGTATGATGCGATGAGAACTGATGAGGATGATTAAATTTTGTAGAGGAAGTATGTCACAGGTGTTGCTAATTGTGATTTTTTTAGTTTATTATATAAGGCATATACAGATGTTTAAGAATACATAGTATTTCTATTAGGCTATTTACAAATATTATTACTATTTCTCACCTTTTCAAAAACTATGGTATTCAGAATAATTGATATAGTTTTCCCGTAAACTTTGATAAAATTCTAATAATATTTTATTTTGTAATTTTAAACTAACTACTTCGGGCATTGGAGGGAAGCGTTTTTGTGAACAATTTCAACAATATCTCTTGAAATATATCACAAAAAATTCCAAACAAATAGTTTTGAAGTCCATATAACATTCTCTTTCAATTGACACCACACATAACACATGAATGGAAAATAAAATTCTATTATTTCATTTTCCTCCTCTGAAATGTTATATAAATACTATCGAATATTAATTATTGAAATACTTTAATCCTTTATAAGGTCGCCAAATTCCAATGCTCTATCTCAAACGGTTTTTGATAAAAACGATGTGAATATTTTTAAATTATATCTCTAGAATAATATTACACAAAATAGTAAAAAACGTGTCCTTGTAACTTTGTGTCGATTTAAATAGTACATTTAAAAAATATCGATTATTTGTTTTTTATTATTTTAAAATTAATTTAAAAATTATACTTACGTCTTTACATCTTTCATTCACTGAAAAAAAAAAAAAATATATATATATATGTGTGTATATATATATATATATATATATATATATATTTGCATATGTGCAGAACCGGAGAGTCCTGTAATGATTTTAACTCAAGCAAACCAGCAGCTAGAACACATATGGACCGCTAAGGCTTTAGCCCTCTATTTTTCTTACTAATTTATCTATGTTGTCTCGTTATCTACGAGGTATATGACCAAAGAAACAGAAAACTCAATGGTAACAGATGGTCGACAATTTTGTTTTAATTTGAAGTTAGAACCAATTCAGGTTGAATTTCCTATGAATTTACTAATTAATGATTTGATAAATCAATAATATATAAGTATAGTAAACCTTTAGGCAATGTAGCTAACTTTAAATATATATAACACCTGCATTCTAACAAAAGTATACTAATTTAAGAGAGTGTGGTTTTGAATCCCGTGTACTTTTTTCAGCGCTATTTTATCCACATTAAACATTTACGAAACAAACGCAATTTTAATGTAGGTATGTTATTTGTTCAGATTTAATAAATGTATCTTAGGATTAACTCATATATTTTAATCGATGTTTATCTCACGGCATAATAGTTAACGTTTCAAGAGAGCGTACAAGGTACTTCGAATCGATTTAATTTTTTCTAACTTTTTGGGAAAATTTAATCTGATTTAATTTGTTTTTTGATTTTCCTCTTCATTTTTATGGCCTTTTTAATTTTTTAGAGCTACAATATAATTTTGGCTAAGTTATATTGCCGATTACTTGAGTTAAGTTAACCAAAGTTATGTTATGAATACTTAAGTATCTTAAAGCATACTAAATACAATATTTATATTTTCAACGTTAACTCTTTCTACCTATACAAACCACAGAACACACAATGCTGGTGGAGACACTCCGATTGCCTTGTTTATTCAAAATGACCATCAATCAAGCATCCATTACCTGATTTCGTATACCATTCACCTAGTTATGAACCCAAATATTCAAAAACATTTATCTCTTTTGTAAAAATATTATATTTATTTACTTGATATTAAATAAGGTAAACAATAAAAAACACTTGTGAAAGAAATTCGTAACTGATATAAAAGCTCTTACGTATGATTTTGCATATCATTAATTTAAACATGAATCGAAATGTTCAAAAATATCTATCTCTTCTATTATATAAACATTATATGAATTTACCTAGTTAAAAAAGCAAACAATGAAAAAATCTTACAGAAATAATTAATCATTTACATGAAAGATCTTATAATTCTTATATTAACATAATGTTGAGAACGTTGCGAAACAGGTGCTTGATAAGAAATCGAAATTAGCGGTTTAATTTTATACCTTCCCGCTTCAATATAATCGTAGTTAAGTCAATGTAAAACCAACGTCTAACCCTTTAACGCTTAGTTATTATCTTATCTTAATTTCCATCCGCGGTTATTTTTCTATTCGGAAAAAGCATGTTAAAAATTTTAATTCCTTTATATGTAGTTTAACGTCATCAAATAAGAGAGGAAAATATATATGTACTTCTTAAGGTAATTTTAAATAAATATGGTAATTTTTCAACAAAAAAAGTTAAAAAAGAGAAATATTTAGAAGACATCTATGTTGTCCGATTATTAAGAATAATTGATAAGATTGAGATGTCACTTTTTGTTCCATAATTTATTTAAATGAATGGTGACGCGTAAATTTCAGCAAGTTAAGCCTTGACCTAAGCTTCGACGTAAAGCTTTGACGTAGACTGACAGTTTTGAAAAAAATGTCATATGGTAAAGGAAAGCTATAAAATATTCACGATTTATTAATTTATTTTTATGATATTTATGTTTAAAACTTTGAACTCTAACCGTGAAAGACTCTATTAATATTCTAAAAAAATTAAATTGGTTAATTTATTTAATTCCGAACTTTTTAAATTACATCCTATTTAGACCCTAAAATTTTCGTGTTATGAAATTTACATCATCATGATTAAAGCGAATATTTTAAGAATTATTTCAGCCTTTTTATTCATCGTACACAATAACTTCTTATGTCCGCATAATCATAAATTTTTGGTAATTTCATCCAATAATTCTCCAATTGTCTATAGTACTAAATACATCCACCATTGTTACTACACCAAAGAATACAATTCAAGAATTTTCAACTGTACCATATACGACCACCATTGTAACTAGTATAGATTATGTACGATTATATATTAGATTATGTAACTAGTATAGTAATGTAGTATAGATTATGTACGTAATATGTATAGCGATTCGAAATAAAATAAATTAACTAAAACATTTAATGGCAAATTATATCAAATATGTATTATATTATATTTAGCTAATTCATTGCTGATATTGAATATATAAGGTGATCCTTGCTAATAGCCCCCTAAAGATGTTGTAATACAATGAAACCTAGATCGTGGTAAAGAAATTAAAGAAAGTAGAAATAATACTACATCACGTAGTTTCATTTATTTCAGATAACTATTAAAATGTAAAATTGTTTCTAATGTACCGCTTCATGCGTGTAAAATGTATACAATTATTTGCGTATCACATCGAGATCATTTGATGTACTTTAAAAAGCGTTTACTTACCGTTTACCTATAATATGTCCCTGTTATTTTAAAGGAAATTATTTCAATTAATTTCTGTTAATATTTTCAAGGGGTAACTACGTAACCCTCCATTATATATATTTCGACGTGCATTTCACCGGTTTATATTTGATCACTTATACTCTTTTTATATATTCTTCTAAGTAGTAAATTTCCTTTTCTCACTGCAGATGAATCGTTTAATTTACTAGTTAGATTTTTTAGGTAGAACTAAGCAAAGGCTTTACAAACGGCGACTTCATCAAGCGCGTCCAACAACAAAGGGTTAAAACAATTTCCCGGATAACACTCTGCGTTATTGGAGAATGAACAGCCGCGGCCGCAGAGCCGCCGTTACGTTTAGTTATCTCGAATTAATTTTCCTTTAGCCCGTCTCAGGAACATCTGATAATGGCGCGCGATGTAATTGTTGAAATTAATTATAAGATCAGCCGTCAGCCTTTGTGAGACCGTAGCGTGCTCTCCGCATCCGCGCTGCGCTGTTCGTTTGAGAAAAAAACCTTTTTGTCTGACGCTTAGTTCTTGAAGTGAATCTGAAGGTGAACAAAGGTTTGTATTACTGTACTTTATAAGACATATATTTTTTCCACATAAGAGTTTCTGATACATTAAACTAAAAGGGATTTTTTTATCCTCGAATTAATTTTTAAAATTCTGCAAAAAAATTCTAAAAAATTGAAAAGACAATAAAGATGCCAAAATAAAATAGAGGATAAGTTAATTTATCTCTGTTTAAAATTCACTCTGACGATTTCGTCCTGTAACTATATATGAGCTTGATTGAGATACGGTACTTTTTTGGCTGTATTTCTGTTTCGATACCCTTTTCATTTACTACTAGTATATTAATAACCCTCTGTCGATGAATATGAGTCTTGACCCTCTATTGATGACTGTTCCTTGATGTGACTGACAGTCTAGTTATGACAACTAAGGTTTAGTTCAATCCATTGTGTATAATTTTGCTCCAATTGAGAAATATCTAACACCCTTTAACCTTTAACTAAATATGACAATTTAATCGCATCAGGATAAAGTAACTAATTGACTAAATGATGTGATTCCTGTATAACAGGTAATTATAAAACAACTTGGCAATAACGCTATATTTGCTACAAACGCTACAAACTGAATGATTGACAAAAAAGTTATGGACAAATAAAGTTTTTTGTGTAAACATATTTTATTATAAATTGGATTACGCAATATGGCTCATGAAATTTATTTCTTTATAATTATTAGTTTTCGTAATATAAACTCTTTGAGTGAGACATATGTTGTCCTGTTGACATAGTACTGTCAGCTTGTAAAAGTCACCTAGTGAAGTCAACTCGTCTCACCATACCTCTTATTGACGCAGCAATAATGCCTCATTTAACTCAACAATATTACTAATACATTTAATAAATAATGGTGATTTTTTCACGCCCTCATCACTTACTTTGAAAGCCTTAGAAAAAAAATATTGCTTGTTAAAAAATATACCAATAAATACAAAATAGACATTAAACCAATAATAAATTGGCGTCAAATTAAATATATACCTTTACTGTGCAATATAAGTGATGGTGTCATCATCCTATTCGTCATTTTGTACTATTTTCAACGATTATAATTGTTTATATTTTTACCTTACTTACTTGGGAGGGTTACTTTGAGGGACGCTAGCTGCTTCCAAAACTAACTGAATTCGTTATGTCTCAGGAGATAAACAAATTTAATAGCCGCGCACGGAAAAAATTACATTTAAACATATTTTATTATAAATTTTACTATGTTGTAAATCTCATGATATTTATTTCTCTATAGTTATTAATCCAATCCGTAACTGAATCCGATACGCCTCAGGAGTTAAACGAATTTAATAGCCACGCATGAACAAAATTATATTTAAACGCATTTTGTTATAAATTTTACTATGTTGTAAATCTCATGATATTTATTTCTCTATAGTTATTATTCCGATCCGTAACTAAATCCGATACGCCTCAGGAGTTAAACGAATTTAATAGCCACGCATGAAAAAAATTATATTTAAACACATTTTATTATAAATTGTATTATGTTGTAAATCTCATGATATTTATTTCTCTATAATTATTAATCCGATAACTGAATCCGATACGCCTCAGGAGTTAAACAAATTTAATAGCCACGCATGAAAAAAATTATATTTAAACACATTTTATTATAAATTTTACTATGTTGTAAATCTCATGATATTTATTTCTCTATAGTTATTAATTACAAAAATATGAGCGTTTCAAGTAAGGCACATTGTCACCTCGTCATTATCAGTATCTCGACAATCCAGAGTGGGCCAAAGTTTTTCTTTGAAGCGATTTCCATGCAGCCCTCTTTGTGACAACCGATCTCAAATTACTGTCCTTCAGCATCCCAAAATCCTTCTCCATCCGTCTCATCTTAGTTCTTTCTTCCTTTTCTTTTCTGTCCTTACGGTTTAGTCAAAAATATTATTTTTAGAGGATTTAAATCTTCATTCAATATTGTCACCGAGTAACCTCGAAACTTACTTACTTTGACCGACATTAGGTGTCGCGGAAAACATGAATAAAGATCTCATTGTCGTTAGCAATCGGACAAACTAAATAGTTCATGCGTGTAGAGTCGAAAGCAAGCAGATAAAATTATCTAAATATAAGTATTCAAATATTAGGCTCAAATAATTATTACGGATGTCATAATAAATCTAATAGAATATTAAATTCCAAGACAGACCGATGTATGTGGATAGAATTCTTTTTCGCCTAGTAAGAAGAGTTCTATATAAAATCATTGGGAAGACGTGGGATAACTTATTATTCTAACAACTTGTCATTTAATTAAATAAACAGAATTAATAAGTTTTGAGCATTCAAGTCACGTGAAATTAAAAACGTAATACTATTTTGAATATAAAATAACGTAGCACGTCTTGATCAATCAACTTTTTTGATTTAAACGTAAGTCAAAGGGAAAGCAGGCATACTTGCAAAAAATAACAAGACCAACATTATATCCTTTTGAGCCGCGCAACAGTTACATAAAACAACACAAAACACGTTACCACTCGCATAACATAACCCTGGAACGGCTGCAGTGCGTGGAACGAATATTTTTCCACAAATCTCTTTCAAGTGGCTCCCGAGGAATGCTCTTGCTACGGCCGGCACGGCCTCCAGATTCCGCCCACGTTTCAACATGATGACGTAATAATTCCTCCCCCACCTAACTCACCCTTAGCTTTACCCTTTTTTTACTCCACGTGTACAGCCTGTGTCATTCAACTACCTAGAGGTATATATATTTAGACACGACGCATTGTAGATTGGCCGTGAACTGATGTGCGTTTATGAAGGTATCTAAGAGAAATATTATTTCATGTAACGGTAAAGAAAAAATTAAAGCTTTTAAGCTAAGAAGGTCAGCAATACCGGATTTTTTTGTAGTCGCGCATTGCCCATTCTTGTCCAATAGTCGGATATATTAGAAAAGAAATATTTTCTAAGCAACGAAACTCTTTCAAGACTGAATAATATTATCAGGCAAATTTGTATGTTTTTTGTATGTTTATTGAATAAACATATTGATAAAAATTTGTGCTCTATTAAAATGGGATTTGAACCATATTAAAAAGTGCCTTTCCCAAAAATCATATAATTACATTTACTTATTTATTTATACACAACTGAATATCGTACAAACGATTTAAGTTACAAGCTTAAATTAAAATTATGTCTAAGCTAAATACATATGTGTTTATGTATATATATATATATATATATATATATATATATATATATATATATATATATATATATATAAATTTATATGTTCTCGAATATAAAAATATCAATGAGAGTGAGATTGTAAAGATAAAAGAATAAAATAACGATAATCGTTTAAAGACTGGCATAAAGTATAAAAAATACAAGTTAAGAAGTTTATTTAACGCATAGAATAAACTGATTATTTTCTTTTTCTTCAACAAAGGGCTCGAATTGGGTTAAAAAACTGTTTTACACCTGTCCCCGTAGCCTTCTTATATTCAAACGTAACTTTTGAAAAAGCACATAAACGGCATTAGCATGTCTAGCCAAATTTTCGTCGTATATAGATCATAAATACTTAGATAAATATTATCTCGTTTCAGAAAAATATTTAAAAAGGAATTCTCATATTCATTTTATTACCATTTAATATTCCATTTAGTTACTAAAATATTACATTGAAAGTTAAAAACAGAAATTTCCATTGCTGAACGTGCTCAATCATACAAATTAACAATTTCAAATTAAAAATAGAGAGCTTACATCACAAAACAATTTGGTATGAAAAAAAATATAATTTATCTGACCGCAGTATTAAAAAATTAGTTGTTCTCACTCACTCTCACATCTACCCGTAACTGGCACTCACGAGCTACTTCTCTTTATATCTGGCGTTTATTTAAAATCATTATTTTTGACAGTATTCTTTAGTATATTCAATAAATACATAATCCTTAATATATTCAATAAATACATAATCCAGCGACCCTAAAATGCATTTATTACACATTTTTAAAACATGGTGCATACTTCAAAAATTATATCTATAATCATTGCTGTAGTCTTCCTTCAACCTTTGCGTGGGCTTCGAAAAATACATATTTTTTCCAAATTTTAGCTTAAATAATTTCGAAAATAAGCGTTAATGGGGTTGGTGTTCGTATTTTTTTTAGTATTAGCCTATTTTTTAATCATTCAACAGAGATCTGAGAATAAAAAATTTCTTGATCAGGATATGCACTTATTTTAATGTGTTGCCGAGCTCATTTGGGCATTCCTGCTTTATTTCTTTATAGAAATTAACATCATGATTTTGAACACATTTGTCTTCCATTTTTTTTATTAAATAGCCATCTAGGAATTGGTAATGGCTTACTAGACTAGGGAACACCCCACTTTTACTTGTTTCTCAGCTCATTTTTAACATATATACATTTTAGGTCTAATTGTTCCTAGCAATAACATATTTTCCAGCGATAAAATCATTTTATGATTTCAAATTAATAAGAAAATATTAAAACTGAATATCTGCCATCGAGATGGGGCTGTAACAAAATGCCCACACATGAATCTATATTATAAATGGAAAGTGATTCTACAATAGGTTTTCTTTGAGTATAGAGTCAAAGATTTTGTGTATGTTGATATAAGAATTATGGGAGATGGCTGAACCACATCGCTGTTAATTAATTTGTAACACATTGCTTACGCAAAGACTTTCCTAATGGAAATAAGTATGTTGAAAGGAGTCTAATCATTCTCCTGAAGATGTGATATTTATAAACATGCAAAAAATATTTTTGAGACCCATACAATCAGAAATATATATGGAATTAAAAAGAATATTTATAAAACTTGATTTGCCCCTCCTCCCTCCAACTTTTCCAAATCTAAATGAATATTTTTGAGTTTTAACGATTGACATATGTGTAGATTTATATATTGTATTACTTGGCCAAATTTCAAGTCTTTACATCAAATAATGTCTGAGAAAAACGGTTTGATGCACAGGCGGACAGACATTGAGTGACTTTATAAGCATTCGATTTTAACTTTTGAATTATAAAACCCTAAAATTATTACTTTGAAGCAATATTCTGTAATTAATCAAGAAAACTATTTGTTAAATATTCGTTAACCATACCACATCAAAATAAAAAAATCTTAAATTTACAATATATTTATCACACTTTTTTTAAACAAAGTCTCAAGTATTAACATTTTAAAAATCGATCGTAAATACAGTTATTAGAAAAAAGCATGTCACTTAATTCTATAACTACAGTACTCAAAGTCAGGAAACTAAATTCGATATGGAATTTCAGTGCAAATAAATTTCTAAAGTTTATCTGTCTGAAGCAATCTTGAGAAAAATAAACACAATTTTATATTCGTCTATACGATACAATACAAAATCACCGTTACAACCAACCTGTAGATGAAAGAACGCGGTATTCCCCGCTTCGATGTTATCCAGGGGCGGATGAGTAAAAATTTTAACGATGGAGATGAAATTGTTCGCGGAATATTGTCTCTGGAATTTGTAAAAAATGTTTAATTGTTTCATGAATATCGCGCTTTGGATTAACCGCGTAATACTTGGCGATTTATTCCGATGGCGTCTCCTAAATTCCAAAACTGTCTATATTATAATAAGTCAGAACAACTAAAGCATAGATATGAGAGGTATGTTTATATTAAAAATAAAATTAAGAACTTAAATTATTTAGACATAGTGAAACAAGAGTAGCTTTCGAATAAGAACACTCTAAAAATATATACAGGAATGATGGAAACATTATTTTTGCAAACAAAAGAGATGACATCGTAATGAGTTAATAATTTAAAACGTTCGGCATAAAACAAAAGTAAATATGTATATAAGTAAAAACCGATTAAGTACGTACCAAAACACGCATAAAGTAGGGTTCCATAGTTATCTCCACTTCTTAATTTTTTTGATGCAAATTAATCGAAATATAAGTTTTAATAAAATTGGAAATTTTTGAAATCCGCACTTGAAAAGTTGAAGAGAAATCATTCTGCATGTCATTTTGATACCTAATATTTTAAACAAAATGTTAAAATTAAAATTAAAAATTTTAAAAAACCTTTTCAATAACAATCCACACGATGGGGACTGCGAAAAAAAAATTCAACCTCACTTTATGCATCATTATTTTTATATTGACTTCAAAAATTTATATTTTACTGGACATTAAGAGATTTTCATCTAAAGCATCTATACTGGCATACATTCATAGACCTCTAAACGGCATAAAATTTAAGACTAACAAAACCTTAGAAATTGGCGAATCACATAACAAAGTGAGGCTTATAAATTTTATGAGAAGAGAAAAGTATAAAAAAAATAAACAATTATTCGAAATAGTGAGCTCAAAATAATCGATCGTTCAATAATCTATTGACAAAAATCGTACAGTTTTTTAAAAATGCGAAGTTTAATTTTAAACGAATTACTCCAATATGTCCAAAAAAATGTAGCTATACAATGAACAAAGAAATAAGTATAATTTTTATGAATATAATTTGCTCAGCAGTTTCAAAGCAAGAACTCTAAAGCGAGACCTTGCTGTGCATCATTATAATAATATTTCATGATACATATCCTCGAATGACAAGAACTAAACGATATGTAAACGAAAATAAACTTCCTAAAAAGTCTTCTGTATAGAAACGCGTCTTCTGAATTATATTCCACATATATAAAGGCGAATGTGGAACGAACATTGCTTAAACTGTCAATATTTATGATTGGTTCATAATTCCATTCATTTTTTATTAGATTGGCAACGAATAAACACATCACATTTTTCCAGTAATTTATGAAATATTATAAAACCTCAAATTCTCTGGTAATTTATATGAAGAGTTCACTATTAAGTTTCGGTGAGTAAAGGACAAACAAAAATTGAATTGAAGAAAAATACTTAGAGTGCTCTTGTTTCGTGAATTCTGTTCAAGATAAAAATCAAGCGAGGCAACAAACCATATAAGTAAAATAAAAAACGAAGACGTACTCTCCTCTTACATATACAAGCGTTGGTTCTAAACTTCCCAAAAAGAAAGTTTTGATCTCACCTGTAATATTTAACCAGGGCTATTTCCTAAATTACATTTAGAAAAATTAAAAAGCCTTGTTGAACAGATCTCACGCTAACTAACATCGTTATAATTAATGTTCTCAGCTTGCAACAAAAAACAAATTCTTACTTTTGTGAAAAAGTGAAAATATTAAGTTTTGTTATCGCATGAACTGACATCCTCTTAAATTTAAAAGAATGCCGACGTGTGCACTGAACTTATGAACTCTCATCTTGATACAATACTTCAGTACTTCCTAACGCGCGTTACCCTTCGGTCTTTTCACCTTTCAGCTATGTTCTGCTTACCTCGCTGTTTAATTATTTGAGCAATAAACAAATTAAATTCGCGTATATATATATATATATATATATATATATATATATATATATATATACATATATATATATATATATATATATATATATATATATAATTTATTTTAATGACCACAGAATTCTAAAAAAATGTTATATTATCCGTGCATATAAGATCACGACAAGTAATAGATAACGATTGCGCTTATATAATAGAAGATTAAGTTTATTAAAAGCTTACATACAAAACTACAAGATCAAGTATGATCATAATGAACAGTATTTAAGACGAAAACTATCCCGCAGGAACTATTTGAGATTTTAAATTAAAAGTACCCGATATTAATCCGGACTATACTCCGTTCATATATATTCATATTTTATGTAGATCCGCTTAGAAGTTACGTCACTGAATTGCGTTATAGACTTTTAGTATATATTTGTAATATACAGTTAAATCATGAAATCTACAGAATTAAGAATAAGTGAAAAACATTTTACGAAATTTAAATTTCCGCAAAATAGCTACAAATTTGCGAAGCCTGCTGTTACGAAGAAAGATAATTGAGAAATAAATAGAAAAAAAAATCCCAACTTTCATATCAATTCGACAATTTTCATGTTTTTTCAAAAAAGTTTCACATTGTTCCCCCGTAAACAAACACCTGTAATTAAAATAATAATTAGTAATAATAAAAGACAACAACGGTAAAATAATTATTTCACGAAGTAACAAACCAATTCCCCAAAAAATACACTTTGAACACTATTTTCATCAATGACCTTTTGTGTTTCTTGCTCGAAAAAGTCATTGATAAAAATGCACGTACCTTAAAGCTAAACTTCTCAAATAATAACTCGAAATACTTAACTAAAAACTGAATATATAAGATTATATTATCATAAAGTTCAATTATCTATACATATTTTATTTTTATGTAATGTATAAACAAAAGAGCAAATACAACGAAATTGTTTCGTTCTTAAAGCATTACATAACAGAATATTCAATATATACATATTACAGGTATCAGAATAAATAAAATGCGTTTAAATAACTGAAATAACTTAACTGTTCGTCTTTCTAAATATGTCTTCGCTATATTCACTAAAAATAAAGTAATATATAGTAAATAAAATATAAATAAAAAAATATTAAACTATTTTGTCTCTTCTTGTCAATCAACCTTACAATCAGTAAAAGTTGTTTTTGATCCAATTCACAATATTGTTCCCATGGATCCAAATAGACCAACTTAAAACGTTTACTCAGTCTAGCGTACCAAACGCACTTTACCTGATTAAACGGAAAAATCTAATTGCTTTATGTAAACCTGACCCGAATGACGTATTTAAAAGGATTTGCTCGGCACAAATAATATTACTTCATAAAGCGAAAAATCCGCCCGCCCTAATCCAATTTGAAGATTATTCCTTATTTAGGAGACGTAAACGAATTTGTGTATAAAAGAAACATTAATAACTTTCCGTTAGACATTTAGGAAAAGTAAAATAAGTACCTACATAATAAATATTTTTTCGTGAAACAATTTCGTTGCTAAATTCGGCGAGGTGTTCGTCATTTTATAATACCTTCAATGGATGTGTACTTGATTGATTCAAAAAGTTTTCATTTATTTCAGTGTTTCGGTAATTCCAAACTAATTTTGAGCTACGTTTAATTACCTGAAAGTTACAAGACATAATATATATTTGTTCTAATAACATTCTCTATTATGAAGAAGAAATTCAATAAAATTTAAAGATTTTGAATGATTTTTTTCTTTTAAAGGTCGTGGAATTTTTTTCCTTTAGAAAGGTAGGAAAGTGTAATACACTTATCAATGACAATAAATAATTGAGGGTTTGCAAATAACCCCAAACAATATTTTTAAAGGTAAGAATGATTTTTGACTTTATAACTTACTATTTTTAGACGAGACGAGTAAATAGTATTTCTACTAAACTAATGACAAATATAGATATCATTTTTCACCTTGTAAATATACTGCCTAGTATATCTCTCACAGATATAAAATGTGGTAAATTTTCCATATATTGCCTAGTATGTCTCTCACAGATATAAAATGCAGTAAATTTTCTATATATTGCCTAGTATATCTATCACAGATATAAAATGTAGTAAATTTTCCATATATTGCCTAGTATATCTCTCACAGATATAAAATGTAGTAAATTTTCTATATATTGCCTAGTATATCTCTCACAAATATAAAATATAGTAAATTTTCCGTTAAACTTTAGGTAAACTCCTAGTAACTATGTTTTTTTGAAATTATACTTCTTCGGGCGTGTTATGAAAAAATAGTGAGAGTGAAATTTTATGATGCGCGCATGCGCTTTCACAATACAACAAAAATCGACAGGGAGAATTTGCTCACTTAACATATATTTACGTGCGTGTAGTGACTGATACTATCTCCATGATAGTTTTTACTAATCGAAATTGAATATTGGACCAAATAATGAAAGTATATTTATTGCGAATATTCGTCATAGAAATAATGCTTTTAAGCTTTTTGAAATATATTTTAAATGTATCTCTCTGAGGTTAAGTTTCGGTACATAATTATTTGCGTTACGAATGAATTATAAATTATTTCTTTATAGTTTTATTAAATATTTAAAATTAATAAATTAAAATAAATGTTCAACAACTTTGTTTAGAGTGTTCCAGCAAATTTAAAATTCCTTATATTAATTTAAGTTTTTCAATATTCGTCATAGAAATAGTGCTTTTAATCTTTTTCAAAAATATTTTAAACTTATCTCTCTGAGTTTAAGTTTCGGTACATATTTATTTGCGTTATGAATTATAAATTATTACTTTATTGTTTTATTAAATATTTAAAATTAATAAATTAAAATAAATTTTCGACAACTTTATTTGGAGCTTTTCAGCAAATTTAACATTCCTTATATTAATTTAAGTTTTTCAAAGAATCAAATTTAATATTAAGATTAGTTTTAAATTTAATTTAATTAACTTAATAATAAAATGAAAAAAATTAATTTTTAAAATAATTAAGTTAAACTATAAAATGAATTTCGAATTTCATTTTATACATTTTAGTAAATTATTAATAATATATATTAATAAAAAAATAATAATGATATATTAAATGATAATGATTGTAATTCTAGATAAAAAGTTCAAATTTTTCACTGCTCTATATGAGAAAATAATAAAGTTGAAACGGATAATTTGGAAACGGTCTGACAAATGATTGGCTCACAATGAAAAGCCAGCAGAAAATTAAAATTATGTACCACTCTCACCATCTGCCAAATAAATTATAAATTTTAATGTTTAAAATTTAATTAATTAATTGAATTTAAATTTTACCAACCGTATTTGTAATCTCACTCCAGTCATTCCATTATTAAAAGGTATACTTATATTATTCCAAAGAAATATAACTTCTAACGCGTGTACATAAGTATACATACTTTTTTTTCATAATTTTCGAAGATAAGGAACATATTTTTATTGATGTTTTGAAAAATATCTTAGATAAAATTTAAAAATAACCGTTCCATTTTCTACTTCAATTAATACTATGCATTTTCTACTTCAATTAATACTACACATGAATAAAATATTCAATTACTTCCTTGATCTCCTTAACTGATTAATTGTTAAATATTTTTGAGTATTAACTGAAATAAATGAGGATTAATATGCTTTACCAAGTTTCCAATTTCTGGGTCAAACAATTTCTGAGAAAATCGGCGTGAATATTTTAAAAACCACTCTCCATAATTATGTTACATCAACATTCCCTTTCAATTAACACGACGTACAAAAAATTGTGTTATATCACTTACCGGTCTCCATCATACAATTTCAATGTACTTATTTTTGGATATTATGTATTGAAAGATTTACATTTATATACTTTATCTCTAGCCAAAGTTCAAATTTCCTTTGTCAAATGTTTCCAAAAAAAAGATCTGTGATAAATGAGTAATTAAGATCTGTAATTAAGACCCTTCTATTAGGTGTCAAAATGACCCACAAATGTTAAATGCGTACGAAATTCATTTGAACGGTAAGACAAATATTCTTTGGAGTGATTTTGTATATAAAAATATTGAGGTGTTTATTTATGAGGTTAGATGATTTGAAACAATTTTATTTTTATTTATTATTTTCAAAAATAATCACTGAAATACGTAATTTTGGTAATTAAATAAATTTTTTGTTTCGCTGTATATTGAACCGAGTTTTTTTAAATATTTTTATAGTCTAAAAATTACCTTGATTTGTAGTTTAAATAGTTACTTTTCTACATCTTATATTACTTAGTTTTTGTACATTTCGAAGCATTTTTAATTCCAAATATACCAAAAGTATCTTGGAAAATAAAACTATTAAATCTATGGATCAGAATAATCCAAATTGATGTCCATTTAATAAGTTTCCACCATGATTACGAGAGGTGAGGAGAACGGTTTACCCTTCAATGAAAAAAATCGTAATGCTGTATACAGCTGGATTATAACAGATGAATATAATTAGAAACAATTGAAGAAGTGAATATAGAATAAACTTTCAGAAAAGATTTCTAGGCTCAGAATACAGAATCTTAATTTGGATTCTTATTTTATCGGATATGTACATATCACAATGACGAAGCTTCAATAATTAAATGTGTAAAAAATCACCATATTCAAATTTAAAGTAGATTTTCATCTACCAAATGCAAAGGACGTAAAATTGTAGCCCCGATTATACTTCAGTGGCCAACGTACCGTCCATCAACCTAGTTATAGAGGAATCGATCGTCGCGTTCCCCTGCGATCCTAAAACAACAAAATCATCATACAAATTAAAATAAAACAACCACGGCCGAAAGGGTCCGGTTAGTCCTTTATTGCGTTACTGTCTACAAACACCTGGCTGGACCTTTGTTGGTATTCGAACGGACCAGAGATTATATGAGTGAGTATCCTTCTATAGTAAACACGGGGGTATCTACTTGTTGAATCTTGTAAGGGCTGATTCAATGTTAAGGATTTTTGAAATCTGATTAATTTATTTTTTAATTATCGTCCCATTTCTAAAATCGGGTAACATAACGAAAAATTTATATATTATAATAAAATCTTGAAAAGCAAAATGGCATAATCCATTGGTTTTGTATAAAGATATCAATCATCCATAAACTACAAACGTGGAAACTTTTAAAATCAAATCCGCTCTTATTAATGGACTTAGTACTTGCTATTGACTTAATACCTGCTCATCAGCTCTTGCCTTGGATTGAATTTGAAATATGGCTTGAATTATATAAAATTTATTCATTATAAAAAATATATTTTCCCACGTACTTAAAATCAATCTTAATTAAAACCTATATTACAAATATAAAAAAGAAAATATCTTTTAAACTACGTGGATCTCAATAGTAACTAATTTATGAAAAATATTTTACCCACTTTTCACCAACTTATTCGATTAATGCCTTATAAAAATTTTTACAAATGGAATTTTTACAATTTATTCGATTAATGCCTTATAAAAATAATGTATCTTTCATAGTCATGTACAATTTTTGAATATAAAAATATTACTAAACTCAAATACATAGCAATACATCAACATATTACATATATTGCTATAAATATGTTTCAGTTGCTACACATACTCGCTATGGGAAGAGTATGTAATGATATGTAGGGTGCATAGGTAATTTTATTAACATTGTTAAAAGTAATGGAGCTACTCTGCTTTATAAACATAGCATTGTTACTAAGAAAATAAATTCAATCTTCGTATATATATATATATATATATGTACATATATATTTAATCGCCCGAATTGAATGACAGTATTCCACGTTAATGTGGGCGTTAAATGATTGATTCAATATTGGAAAATACGGGATAATCCAGCTATTGTCTGTAGTAACAGTTCTTCTTCTGATGTTCAAGGTTAAACCCGAGTGTTGATGCCGCCTATTGTTCTACATTTATATCCATTTTAAGTTTATTATTTCTTAGAATATCGTATTAAAAAAAAAACCCTCATAATTTCGTTTTGCCCATTCGTCCGTTCATATGCTGTCACAGGTTCGTAGTTTCTCCTATGAGCATGTAATTATGCAAGTAAATACTTCTTTTGAAGAAATCAATTCATATATAACAAATATTTTTAATCCAAACCACTTACATGTAAAGTGGGAGCTTTTATCGACGAGGATATCATCAGCTTGGTCTTTTTATATAATATATTAATTGAATTCACCATTTCTGATTAGGCTCTATTTGTTTGTAAGAAATTTAAAAAAAAAACTGGAAAAATGGTATCTCATGAGAATTTCAGAATGATTTCAATTAAATTGTGTCTATGATTTCAGAAAATATAGACATCAACCGAATTTTAATTTATGCTAGGGTACTTTGGCGAACGAGGTTAAAGCAGCATAATTAAAATAATTTATGCTTTTGAAATCTCGTTCAAAGTTAGTAAATAATACTTTAACGGTAACCGCGTTCAAGTTTTTGGAATCCATTTGCGCTAATATATTTTACAGAAATATTTTTGAAGTATACCTACTACCATTATATAATTTCTAAAAACAGTAATGCGGAAATCTTTTAAATATTGCATTTCATTAATTTTTTTGGGAAAAAATTTTCAAAATAAAAAGACGAGGTTATTTTCGAAGGTCGGCTTAATATTATAAAATCCCTCAATAGAACGCATTTTAACTTAATTTTAAGGCTATTTATCAAAACAATGGATTCATATAATTTCGTTATATCGGTGTATCCGTTTGCCGTATCATATCCTAATAGTTTCCACAGTTTCAAACTTATTTGCATGAATATTGCAAATATATTCTTTAAATAATAAGCCAGAAAATAAGGAAAAAATAACCTTAGTTTATAATGTGACATATATTAGTCTTACTAATTAATTAATTATTACTTAGAATTTTAATAAGACAAAAAATACTGGAACACACTGTTTACAGCCTATGTTGACAAGGCAGAACGTTGTAAAAGGCTCGAGGACACAGCTGGCAAAAAGGATACCGTGGAAGGTCGTTCGCACGGCAAAGCCCTATTTTCGATCGGTGTGCTAATCTGTTATTAAAAGGGTTCGGGTCAATTGATGCCTAATCTTTGAAGAGCACTCCATATTCTAGATTTAAACGGTCAAACATTTTGTTTTCATTAACGATGCGGACTAAAAAAATGTGGAACGATTTTTACGTGACCAACAATTTTAATCACCTATTCGTATTATAGCTGTACCAAACATTTCTTTTTACTTCAAAAAAATGCTTCATATAAATATTATATTTCTGTTAGTATCATAATCTGACCGATTTAATTAAAAATTGCTTCAATCTTTAAAGTAAGAATTGTTTATCTGCATTAACGTATTAATGAATAAACGGAAAACTTTCTTTAGTTCCTGACATTTGAATGACACGTTTGTCATGATCGTGATCCCTTGATCACTACAGATACTTATTGTTTCTTTGTATGAGAATGTAACTTGTATTGAAGTACAAATGTTTTATAGTATAATTGATACAATTTATGGACGTTTGACCCATAAATATAGATATATCAGCAATATTTACAAGACATTATGATTGCGAATATGTTCGAGGACATATTTTATTTATTTAATTAGTAAAATCTCTTGCCAAACTTACAGCTTATGGTAAACGCGTTGGCAACTCAGTGTAAAAAAATAAAAATAAACCAAAATTTCGTATCAAGTAAAGATACAAAAGTATAATAAAATAAAATTAATACAAAGATAATTTAAATATAGTGAAAATAATAAGCTACGATTCTACTATGAACGTTAAGAGCTACGTTTCATAATGAAAATAATCATAGTCGATTCTACGATGAAAACAAAGAGCCACTATTCTACGAAGTCACGATTATTTGATGAAAATTGTAAGCCACTTTTCTATAATTTCATGACCTAGACTCTTAATGCTATGTACCGAATAAACAGAATAAGAACTCAAATACCGTATTACACAAGTTAAGCGCGTAGGCTATCGGGGACCACAAATGGACGCTGATAATAATGGATATGAAATATTGGATATTTTTATACTCGCGCTACACTAAAATGTTATCATTGTCAAACGGTACCAAAAATTTGAATATATGCAGGATCAAGTGCAACTGCTTTCTTACTTGCATAGAGATATATATCCAACCATGCCCAAAATGAAAAGGGGTGATACGTGTGAAAATGACGGCTAAAATTTTAAAATCGAGAAATGAAATGAATTTTATCTCCATTTTCTCGAGCATAATAAATTAGTAGTTTACAAAACTAAAAATAAACGTGCTTTTAAAAACATTACACTAAAAAGCGAAAACTGTAAGCTATATTTAGTTGAAATGTAACTAAATACCCCTATTGTCTTGCAATCGAACTAAAATAGTAAACATTTTCATTCACTTATTATTAATTTGAGAGGTAGAATCATTTACTTTCGAGAAAAAGCACCGTACGCTTTTATAGTCAAATATTACACTCGAAAATGAACATGGCTTACATTAAAGCGCTTACAGAGTAAAAAGAGAAAAATAATTTAATAGTTATTTTTTGGTTTTTAATGCAATGTAAAAAACGTATTTGTTTTTAGTTTTTGAACTATTAATTTATTTTACTTTCTTAGTCTTATATATTTGTTTTAAGACTGATTTTTTTATTTTATCAAATTATTGTATGGTCATCAGTCTTGATAGATGTGCAAAATTTTAAATAATTCAAACGTCTGGAATTAGCTGACAGTTTAATTCAACAATTCCGTTATTCTTTATCTTTCTTTTGTTTTCAGAATAAAAATTTTTTTAATTTATGAAGTTATTGTGTTGACGTCGGAGCTGCACACAACTTTCAAAAAGTTTCATGATAATACAATTAGAAGTACATGAAATTTACTTTCGAAGATTTCATTGTATAGTTGCAAGTCGACCTAATAGACGCGTGTTAAAAACATAAGTTACTCGTACCTCTTGTGAACACTAAATACTCGAGCTCGTTTTTTTTTTACAAGGCAGTACCAAAAATTGTAAGCACATGTGAGGCAATAGTTAATTCACATGCATTCAGACGTAATCGGTGTTCGCGAAAGAGTAACTATTCATCATATTTATAAGCTAACTAAAAATGAGAGATCAATAAATAAATTCTCATAAAAAATTATTAATTGGTTATTTAAATTTTTGTTATAAAATATTTGGTATTAAGTTTATGATAACTATGTGACGTAGTATTATATGTACTTTATTTTAATTTCTTAATTATGACTTAGATTTCGTGGTATGACAACATTTTCAGGTGGAGAATTTGAAGAGATTAACTCGTAGAAACTTCTAACAGCATTTAAATATTATACAAGCCAATAGCGGAGGTGGAGTTTGAGCGGGATTTCCCCATTTTCATATTTATATTTCTTGCTAGAAAAAGGAGGATTTGATACAAGCAATCATCAATATCGGTCATTAAATAATATTATATTTTCGTAAATCTATGCATATAATTAAATTGTAACAGAATAAATCCTACAAGAGTACAGAATTGTAATAAAAACTGGAAAATTTTTTTTACAAATTTTTATCTGTCTTTATGTAATTTTGTGTGTCAATCACGCAAAAACGAATTTTGATGAAATTTGGTACGGTAATAGTTTATAATCGAGAGCAAGACATGAGAGAAAAAAAATTTGAGATTCTAATTCCACGCGAGTGAAACAGTAGGGCACAGTCAGTATTGAATATTTTTTTCACTTTAAATCCGAAACTATGAAAGTTATGATTTTTATAACGCTGTGTAGTGTAACTACATATAAGACTTTTTAGAAAACAATATCCTTAACATAAAAAACATGTGAATATATACATCTATATACATATATATATATATATATATATATATATGTATATATATATATATATATATGTGTGTGTGTGTGTGTGTGTATTCATATTTCATCGGTATCTATTAGATGATTTCGTCTACTTCCAAGAAATATTCGTATTCAATAAAATTATTTAGCTGATTTATAAATATAGAGCATTTAATGAAAAACTACCGTTTAAAAAATTAAAAAACAGGATATTTTAAAATTTTTGCATTTTTAGCGTTATGATTTTTGAGCTAATATTATTAGAAGTAAAACATGTATAGCAACTTTATATACAAAGAAAACAAGTAAATCATCTTCACTTAAGGATTCCGAAATAAGAGAATTATTTTTGATTTCTGTAATTCTTATGCTTTTACAAAATGCTTTCTAACAAAGTTATTTGAAATTTTATTGTTTCAGAAGACACTGAAATTCCACTTCTCCTCTTTTTGGCTTATATAACTTCAAGCAAACATGTGAGTAAAAATATAATTCTTTTTAATTCCTATTTTTAGAAATATTCTTGTAATTAAATTAAAGTTACTTATTAATATGCAATTTAAGATCAATTTTATCATAATATTTTGTAATATATAATGTGTTCATAAATATATATATATATATATATATATATATATATATATATATATATATATATATATATATAATATATATATATAAATATATATATGTATACATATATATATATATATATATATATATATATATATATACATATATATATATATTGTGTGTGTTATTGAAACATTTATAATTAAATTCATAACTAGAAGAAGAAGTCTAATGTTTTCTAATTTTATTACAGTAATAGCTAATAATGAAATAATTCACTTTATATATCGAAATAACTTCAAATATTCTTAAAAATATAAGAAATGTAAACAACATCAAATTAATAATATAAAAACAAAAAAAAACAAAATGAAAACAAATGAATGCTAATGAAAGGACACAGGCAACACTTAAATATTTTTTTAAAAAATAATTAAAAATAATGAAAATAACTTGAAAATTGCAATAAAAATTGCATTATATCGAAACATACTATTAAATAAAACACGTTTTCTTTATTATCAATTTCATATTAATCTAGACGGTCAAGGAAATTTTAGTCCTGAAAAATACAATTTTGCGAATTATTTGCAATTAATGAAAAAAAATTTAAATTATGGTAAATATAAATATGCTTCAATGTTACCCTAAAAATAGACCGATAATTCAAAATCTAACCTCCCTAGAATTTTTCCATAAAATTAATTTATTTACTGTTTAACTATTGAAAAAGAGCACTATGAAAGCAACAAATATTTTTTTCTCAAACAAAAAATTGCAAAATTGAAAGAAACTCGCACCAGATTTCAACTGTTTAATGTCCAAATTTGTTAAAAACAAACGTGATGAAATTTATCACCTGATTCAAAATAACACGTTACGAATATATAAAATTTGACCCAAAACATAGCAGCGGTTAACAACAGTAAAACAAATATCCCACGCTAACTTGATATTTATTTTTAGAATAAAAAACGAGGAAATGACGCAAAACAATATTCTGCAAAGTCACGCTTGCGATCACGCGATGCCAAATGGAAATACATTAAAATAAATACAATTTATAAATGCCAACTCATTCCCTTCTGATATGGTGAATAATGTTTTCGCTCCTGTTTGCTTAATGTGCATGTATTTTAAAGCAGCGGATTGATCATACCGGTCGAATCATACCAAATGATACAAATTAAAAATTTACATACCGAGCACGCCCGGGTGAAAATAAAACTTCCATAAAGGAAGTCGTGGGCTAGCAATGTTAGTTTTCGTTCTCACTTACTGAAAGCACTTTATCTGAAAGGAGCAAATTAAGCCCAATTAGCGATACCAAAAACCATGATTTATTTAATGGCCTATTTCTAAATATATACTTGAAAGAATTTTCACACATTATTCTGAAAATTGTTAAAATAGGGCTGAAATTAAATATTCCTATTAGAGTAATACAAATCAACGGTACGCTGCACATACTTTCTCACGATACTCTTATTTATATGTTTTTGTAATGGTGCAGTAAAATCTGATTGGTTTTAGGAACTACGGACCAACCTCCGTAAATACGGACCAAAGGGAACCGCATTGTTGCGATGACGTCTTCTGTCCATCTATCCATCCATCCGCCTGAAAGAAGCTTCTAACTTCTAAAGAAAATATGATATGCATGTGAAGTGTCGTTGAGAAGATATGTTTGAGTGAACTATAAATTTTAATTTAATTTTTTTTCACTGAAAAATAACGAGTTTAGTGTGCCATAAATTTTATCATTTTTGCAAAAGCCAATTATATAGAAAGCTACAATTCGTTTCCAAAATTTTTCATAGATACTTTTTTTCACCATTTAAACGTCAAATACTCTCAAAGTATAAATATGAAATAATATAAAGTTATGAGTAATACGATCGAGGTATTTTTTAAGAAATTTACCATACTCCTGTGAAAGACAGGCTTTAAAATACGTATATATCAATTGTAAAAAAAAAGTTAACAATTTCAAATACTTTCAAAAAATCACTGTATATACATTTTTATATATGTGAAATGTAGACAAAACCGTGTAGTATGAGTTTCACTTGCACTTGGCGGGTTTATTTCTTTTTTGTTCAGCTTATAAAATATTAGTATTTGCGTTACATACTTTCCACTACGCCCCGCTATTATGAAAAAAAGGGCCCAATTTACTTCAGTTTTGTATGGCACTTATTTAGTCGCATTTTTTTTCCAAAAAAGAAGCTATGCGATATTAGCAGTACAACAAATTACCGATAAAGAAACTTTATTAGAAATCGTTGAAATTGTTTTTAAAAAAATATAATGAATAATTTTTTAAAGATAAAGTATATTAAACTTTGAACTTAATAAAATACAATATTTAATATAAATTAGTCCAATTTTTAATTTGCTAGACAGTGCGATAGTGTTAATAACTACAAAGACACATATACATAAACACGCCCGAATGCGAGTCCACATATACTCACACACACTCGCACAAAAACGCGCGCGCGCACATACATACACATACGCAAAGTGATTTGTTTAATTTTTCCTTCTTTATATTATATTAGGGCCATAGAATCGACCCCGATCAAAAACTTCGATTTTTAGGTCAATCCAATTCTCTCTTCTCTCTTTAGGTCATCCAAAAGCAAAAAGGAGACTGTAGTTAACACATTTTCAAACTCATGGCTTTTCAGTAGCTACTAGGCAAAAAATATATTTCACTCTCAAATAGTTCCATATTTTTTATCACTCATTTCTTGGAATTAAATGAAATTGTTTTCTTTACAACCCCGTAATTAAACGTTTGCTTAAACTTTTTATCTCTGAAAGCCAAAGTACCAATGAAAGTATCATTATATACAAGATTACCTTATCGCTCAAATACCCTCCTTTCGTTGCTAAGCGATTGCGGAATAAAATATCTGAAGAGCAGATATTAAAAAATGTTTATAAAGCAACGTAAAACGTAATTTGATAAGAAAACTTTCTCCGGCGACAGCCTTCTTGTAAGATTACGTGGCAGCAGTTAAGACAGGAAGAAATTAACACGGAGAAAAGGAAACAAGCCAAAAAAAACTTTTTGCCAAAATTTGTAGGACTATTGTTATCTGGAAGTGACGAGGGATGGAGTCAAGCTTGAAATCGGTTTATAACTTTTCTAACAGGTTTGGATTAAATTTCATTTCTTGACATGTAATATCCTTTGATGCACAGTTATTATTATCAGATTTTAAAATATGAAAAGGAGTAAAGAGAAATATTAGACTTTTGAAATTTGCCATGTGTCGATCAAGGAAAAGCAACATCAAGACAATTTATTTTTCAAGATTATCTAGGTTCTCCATTATGAAAGAAAACTATATTCCTTATACTCTACTGTTTCATTAAAATATAAATCTTTATAATGAGTATTCGCCAGAATTTAATAAGAATAAGATGATATTTTAATAAGAATAGTAAAATAATTTATTAATAAGGAAAAAAAAGGTCAAAATTTGAAACGCCGTTGAATAAAGATGAGCCCTTTTTTCTTTACTGTTTTTTACATTCTTATAATTAAAAAACAATACTTGAGATTTAAAATATTTTAGGGACCATCTCTCTAAACGGTAATCGTTTGTTTGCACATTGATTAAATTGAGAAATTCTGGATGTGAAACGTTTCTGACATCGAATAGAAGCCAAAACAATTGTTTTTATTTTGAGTGTCTTTTTTTAAGTGCAGCAAGCCAAAGCGATTATACTACTATATGATGCTTGGCTTTAACTTTAAAATCTCGATCACCTTTTGTCTCTATGAAATGTTATTTAATTGACCTTTTATCTGACTATTTATCTAATTGTTTATTTATCTAATTACTAGTATCATATTCATAGTATCACGTAAAATATACTACATTTATTTAAATAAAATTTGAGCTAAATAGTTGTGAAATCTTAGTTAAAACTTAATGTCGTTTTAATAAAAATGTTTTTAGAGATTTAAAATTTAATTATTAATGCTCGAGCAGCAAGAACAAAGTAAGCCGGCTTAAGAAGAACTGATGAAAATCAATCGTCTATTGTGATCATCACAGCGATTTACCTTAAAGTCCCACATAAAATATAAGGAACTGTTATATAATTTAATGGTACTTTTTAGATGAAAACTTTATTATCGTAGAAAAACTTCACCTGGAGAAAAAATAAAAAATCTACACGTGTTTAATAAGATATAAAATTTACTATGGACACAAATTTAAAAATGTTTCTCCTAGAAAGCGAATTGATTTTTGACGCAATTTTTGTGATGGCTCAATATTAAAAACTAAATCTATATTTTTCAGAAATTTCTTCCGTAATTAATAAAAACCATATTCATATTTTCCCCAAATTTGTCCCTCTGTCGTTTCGTTTAATACTTGCGTTATTCATATATTGCTATTACGACCAGCAACTTTGTTGAATAGTATTTTACGCCGGGTTTTTGTCTGGTAATAACGTTTATTTTTTTTAACATCTCGAAAGTACTCTTGACCAGAAAAAAAGTATCTTTTATGTTGACTTGAATTTTGAACTCTGTTATTTCAAAATCGTTGTAATGTTCTCTAAAATTTAGATTCCTCAGTTCTTGGGCCTCCACACTGAGATGACTGCCTAATAATTTAATTTCAAGTCTTTCAATTTCTAGCAATTAACAACAAGCAGGCAAGTGGCAAGAATTCTGAAAAGAAGGTTAATTCTATTTCAAGGACGTCGCTGATATAAAATTTTCCAGAAATACTCAATGTACAAACTCAAATCTTTCCTCTCTGAAACTGTTTTGTATAATAGCCTCCAAAAGTGAAGAACTGAAAAACGATGACTGAAAAGTGAAATTATTTCTACTACAGATGTTGATTAAGCTTTTACCGTAAAAATATTTTTAAAATGTAAGACGGATGTAGGGAGGTAATCGTACTCGAATTAGTGACAATTCCCTCAGATTCGTTTGAAACTCCAATAATTGGGGTAAAAATAGGCATAGCTTCTCCATGTTGGGCTCACTTTGAAGAACCTAAATGATAGTTTGTGAAAGTACTACTCAGACATTCATGGCAGTCGGAAGTCGCGAATTGCATACATGCAAAATTCATTCATGATTTTCGACCAATAGGGATTTGACATTTACAAGTGGTATTCAAATAATTTGAAATCCATACATTTTCTAATTCTCATCCCACTAGCCTGTATTAAATAAATATATTCATATGTTGCAGTTAATTAAATAATGCAAACACAGATTTTAGTTAACTCTAATATACTATACTGAATGATATTTTAAAAAAAATAACTATGGCAATAACCGACACCGGAAATTTTTTTTGAAATTTATGGTGTGGTAGTGTACAATTATGAAAAAAGACACTTCTCAAGCTAGTTCGTAATTAAGGATACCTCGATAGTTAATGAGTGTAATTAATTCACATGGAGGTCTATTCTCATACACTTCTAACATGTAAATCTTAATAGATTTTTTTTATGTCCCAAATTTCGAAAAAAAAATTATATGATTCTTCGTGTAAAACTTTTTAATATATCGGGTCCATCACTCTGTGCATTATAACTTTACATTTTTCAAACATTTCGACAAACAAAAACAAGCTAAAAACATGTTGATCTATATTTGTGAACGATTTAAAAAAGTGGCATTGAGGTGTCGAAATAAGACTATTTACATTTTTTTATTTAATAAAGCTTATGTGTGAAAGGTTATCTCTCATTGATTTGTACTAATAATGTACACTGGTAATTTTTTTAGTGAAAAAAGGAATTCTTATAATTTCGTCATGTGTTTCCGTCTATCACAATCTTACATTTTCAGCAGTTATACATTTATAAGCATAAAATTCTGCAAGTATATACTTCATATGAATATAGCAATTAATTTGTAGACAAATATTTTAATACATGTAAAGTAAGAAAAACGAAATTGTTTTTCGCGACGGGTATTATTTCGGATTAGGTACATTTTTTTTATTAAAAAAAGCTTAAGCATGAAAGCTTATCTCTCGTTGTTTTGTTTTAATAATAATGTAGACTCGCACGTTTTTAGTGAACCAAGGAACTCTTATAATTTTGTCATGTCCGTCCGCTTATCACAATCTCACATTAAGTTTCAAAGTGACGTGTAACATCCAAATCTTATTTTTCAACCATGGGTTTTGATAAGCATTTGTAAAAATATTCATTTGAAATCTTTTTAATTAACTTGTATCAAGATTTCCAAAAGATATATACTACTACTTCACGCTTATTATGACATGCATTTAGGCGACTTTTGAAATGTAGACATTCACAAATCTTTACTGTGTTTTTACGTGCAAACAAGTGCTCAAGAGCTTCAGTTGAGAATAAATTCACAACTGTAATGTCTAAATACCTGACGAATAGCCGTAATTAAATGTTAGGTTTAAATATAGATAACTAAAGCATCGTAGTCTCTCGTCACAGTCCCTCTTAAATAATAAGTTTAAATTAATTTTGTTCCAAATTTGGGCAGCCCTATATAAACGATTTTTTATCAGAATTTGGTCGTCACTTTGACCTACTAAATTTAGCCATCACATTTAACCTTAGGGGAAATAATTGAGTCTCCTGAAAAGTAAGAAGTCTTAAAAGTTCTTGATATTTCGTCTAAGAGGATTTCAACAACCGACAAATGAGCAAAATCCCTTTATAGCATTATGAATCCGGTGGAATTTTCGTATAAAAGTCAGGTGAATGGGAGGTCGCTTTGAAATATTCCTTTCTTTTTTATGTTTAAGTTGTTTCGTTACCTACCTCGAGGGTGTGCCGAACCTCCTTAGCAGCGGCAAGGTTTCCCGAATTAAAGTCAAAAGACAGAGCTAAGTGACGTGTAGGCTTTGTTGTTATTATAAGAGTCGACCTTACCTGCGTCATTTGTATCAGTGAATGAGGGAAAACTTGTTAAAAAAAATGTCAACTTTAGTATGCAAGGTCATCTTGTAATAAATATGAACAACCCTTATTTTTCTTACAGCAACCGAAAGAGGCACAGGCAAAATTGTAAGGAAATTTGTTTGTGATAGTTTTAGTATATACGTGTATAAGTAAAAATGAATAAATATAGATAAGGTAATAAAGTGGGTATATTAAAGGTAAACTTGAAAGAAATATTTGGGGAATGGTTTTCGTAACAAAATCTAGACAAAAAACGAAGGCTTTTGAAATATTTTTCTATCTGTCCGAACTTTCTGTTTTATTACACAGATAATGCAGAAATTAATAGCAGGTTTTAATGAAGTTTTCAATATTGTGTTCTATACCGATCACCTCGATATAATATGTAAAATTAGAACACTAATTACAAAGAAAATTTAAATAAAATATTAACTTAAATATTGATGTTAACGAAATATTGTTGTTTTAATTGCATAATTATTGCAATGAAAAGTGACAAAGTTTATGAATAAGAAAAATAATACCGACAACGACATGGTTAACCTTTAAATATAAATATGTCTCACTGCAACTAGGTTGGCCAAGTAGTATTCACAAGTGAGGCCTTGGAAAAAAAGCTTGTTTATAATACATAAATTAGATTTATATCCATGTAATTAACGTGTAAATAGCAACGAGACCAGACTCGTCTAACAAAATATAAAAATTGCATCAAAATTGGAGCATCGATCAAAAAGACAGTGTGAAGGTACATCTCCCTATTTCATTATCTAGAGACTGCGTTAAATATTTTCAAACATAAAAAATATCCTGCATAAATATTTAAATAAAAATTATTAAATAATGTAAGAATATATTTTTAATGGCGTAAATTTTAGTATAATATAATAACTTCAAATTGTTTTGATCTTAAAATTATTGCATATCCATCAAAAATATTTGATCGAAACATTTATAAGACTCTTTCATTAATTTGATAGATTCGTAAATGAATAAATTATAAATTGATAAGGGGCGCACAAACTTGCATACAAGTCACGTAGAGGTAGATTATTGAAATCTAACGCGTTCAAAATACTAATACGAATATATTTTTATTATGCAAGTTATTGAAAAAGAGTCAAAAAAATTAAATAAAGTCAGAGCAATTAAAACAGGTTGTTAAACAAAAATTGGTCAACACTTAAGATGCTTCGTCATAAAAACATGAAATATATATTGAATTCTTGTCATTCTTGTAGACTTTTTAAAAAATTTTACTAGCATATACGCTTCTTGTTTTTAAAAAAGTCCACATATTTTTGAAAACTGTTTATAGCGCGCTCTTTAGATCATAAAAAAGGACAGGGTAGGCCCGCTGGTATGAGAACCTAAAATATATCAGTATAATCACATGATGAATAACTATTATATCGAACACTCGTTCACTTTGGCGAAGTGACGCCTCAACTTTGAAGCGCTTCACCCAGACCATTCTTGCTCAACTTGGAACATACGAGTTTTTTGGATTCTCCATCCCTTAATACATCTTTGTATTAAAGTTTTATGTAATTCTTATTGTGTATATATCGGACATTTTTGTTATTATTGGAAAATTTCCATAATTTTTTGTGTGATAATTAAATAAGTATTAAATACTGAGGTAGCATTTATAATCTATTTGATAAAGCACCGAATATTCATAAATTAAAATTTATGAATATTCACTTTACATATAAAGAAAATACATGACCGACCTTTGCTTCTAAAGTTTTTGTCAGAAAAATAATTTTGATTAAAGTTGAATAACATAGCGCAATTATATAAAAAGTATTATTTGACAAAAAAAAATAATCAGGATTTTACATTTTTAAACATAATTTTCAAATACTGTTTTCATTTTAAAATTTTCGGCCATTCGATAAAACAAACATTTTTTGCGTAATTATATATTAACTTTTGTTATTCGCAAATAAAGATGTTTCTAAGTGATAACTTAATTCGTCATTGAACGTTTATGAGCTTTGCATATTTTTAATGTAATTAATATATTTTGCTTGGTAAATAGCTACGAGCTACGAGCATTATTTACGATTGGCTCGTATGAGATTAAAAGAAAATCGAATTAAAATTGTTATCCGAGGAAAATATTTTAGTTCGTGGAGTTATAAACAAATTATTAATTTTATTTGTTTAAATATATAATTGAAGGACTTGGTTGTAGCTGTTTTTGGTACTAAAAATTAGACGAACCTTAAACTGCTTAATATTGGGTTGAGTAAAATATAATTGGCGTTTTTTAGAAAATTATCACGAAAATATGGGAACGTTTTAGAAGCTTCCATGACCGGAGATATGTAAAGGGCGCGCACGCTCGCACTGATTCAGCAGTAAGTAAGACGTTGCGCTGTTAACCTGCATAGAATATGGACGACATTAAATTACATGTGAGACATTGTCTACTCTACGAGTACCAATCTGGTTACTCTGCTGTCGAAGCCAAGCCGAACATATGCCAACGCGTAGCTTCTAAAGCTACTGCAAAATGATGGTACCAGCGACTTCGCAGCGGCGATTATTCCTTGAATGATCAACCACGCTTTGATCGAACGGTGGAATTGGCTAGCGACAGGTTGAAATTATTAATTGGAGAAGACAGCCGATTAACGATACGGTGGCTAGCAACTGAGCTCGGGTGGTCCCACTGAACTATAGAGAATCATTTACGTGGCTTGGGACAGAGCTTGAAATACGGTGCTTGGGTACTACACGAATTTAGCCCGGGCCTGCCGTAGCCGGTCCTCACATAGCTAAACAGACCCGCCTTAAAGTTTTGGTTTTTGGATGGATACAGATTCCTCACCTGCTGTATTCCCCAGACCTTGCACCCTCTGGTTATTGTTTGTTTAAATCGCTCACCAACGCTTTTAAAAAAAATATTGATAATGAAGACCATCATTGCCAGCGGATTGGAAACATGTAGTGCATAATGATGGTGATTATTATTTCGACTATTAATTAATTTTAAATTGGAAATTTAATAAAAAAATATAACATGAGTGACCGCTCATTAATTACAAGCCAATTCAATAGTTTATTCATGTGATATAATTCAATGAAAAAATGAAGTATTTTATATGTGTTCAGATATCTATTGGGAAAAATATTTCTAAAATATTTCTTTAATCAACAGATAACAGAAAATAGACGAACGAATATATTTATATTATTATTTAATTAATATATATATCGATTATTATTGAAAGGCTGTAATTAATGTAATTTCGTAAATTGTAATTATAATATTATTGGTTCATAGTTTGCTTTTTCAATCTGTAAAAGCCTGTGAACTTTTTAATTCAACTCAAAGTTTTAAAGGTTTTATAGATAAGATAAGTAAATAATATTAATCATATCCAATAGTCGGTTTATAACAACTTCCTAGTTTATGTCATTTAACCAAATCTGTGATTAAAACTTATAACTGGATTCTCTGAATATGCTCTAGGTTTCATGAATAAAGAAATTGTAAAATATGTTTTTAAAATGCATATAAATAGGATATATTGAGGAAAAAATATCAGCTCATATTGCTCAATATTGTAACTTTTTAATAAATTAAAAAAAAAGAAAAACACGTCTCACATTTTAAATGTGGGCTCTACCCATAATTGACGAGAATTATAATAAAAGGTTAATTACGAATGATTTACTAATTTCAAAACTATTAACGATAGATACAGGAGTAATTGCATTCAATGCAGAGTTAAACAAAGCATGTTTTAATATTGCTGTAACGATATTGCAAAATTTAGTAATGAAAATGTGCATAGCGGCGCACCACAGTTTAACTTCAGCTTTCGTTATACGAGTACAATGTTTGGGGCGTTATTTGTTTTAACTTTGCTGCTTAACTTTTAGCTTTGGTGCTTTAGCAAATAGATTATAAATGCTACCTCAGTATTTAAAACTTATTTAATTATCACACAAAAAATTATGGAAATTTTCCAATAATAACAAAAATGTCCGATATATTGTATATATATCGGACATTTTTGTATAAGAATTACATAAAACTTTAATACAAAGATGTATTAAGGGATGGAGAATCCAAAAACTCGTATGTTCCAAGTTGAGCAAAAATGGTCTGGGTGAAGTGCTTCAAAGTCGAGGCGTCACTTCGCCAAAGTGAACGAGTGTTCGATATAATAGTTATTCACCATGTATATATATATATATATATATATAATTGCATCGATGTTATATGATCACCGTTAATGCTATTTTTTAAGAGATAGGAAAGTAGGACAACAATTCTTGTGACGAAAATTTAATTTCATTATAAAAAAATTCCTCCATACTATTACATCAAACGCCGCGCTGGCATTAAACCCGTAAAAAAATTATGTCTAATACAGTGAATCAAAATTTTAGTAGATAATGTCTATATTTAGTAAATCATTTGCTATAATTAGAGTAGAATAAGCTCTTAAGTAGAAATTATCTCTCATAAAAAATGCTATACAAGATGCACAGACGAATACGACACTGAGTTAATTAAATAAATGTTTCATTTTCTTCTCTAACAAATTTAATTAGGTTATTATAAATTAATAACGCGATTAAAAATATTTAATCTGTAAAATTTGTAGTATGCACATTATGAAATAAAACTTATACTTAGAGAATAGAAAATAATATGAGATTTTTCTCCTCTCAGCAAACTTAGATGTGAAGTTTTGAATTATCAAATCATTATAATGGGTCGTCGGCAATTTTCTGACATAAATTAAAAATAGGTCATATGAACATAAATTGGAATTGCTAGTTAATTTTGCATACTATATTATTAATGTCTATTAAAAACTATTAAAGAAGCAAAGTCCATCCCATCACAATACTCTTCTTAAATGAAATTAAATATTTACGTGCTTGTAAAACTTAAGGATATATTATATTCCTATATTCATTTAATACAGAAAAATTAATAGAGAGTTTAAATATAAAAATAGGAGAAATTTTCGCTTTAAAAGAAAAAGTAATAATAAAATGAGAGTTTAAATATAAACTTAGGAGAAATTTTCGTTTTCGAAGAAAAAAATGATAATAAAGTGATAATTTAAATTAAATTTCCGAAACATATCCATGTTATTTGAGAATGATATAAGTAGGTATATAAAATAGCAAAACTGAAATTTCAGAAACTAAATCATATTTTTAAAACCTCAGTTTTTATATGTAAACCTCATTCTTTATATAATATCTTTTATTGAAAAATTTTCAAAAAAAAGAAAACAAAAACAAAACAGAATCATAAGGTGAAGAGATAATATATATATTTGAGTAAGGTTACCCCTAAAATGAGGTAAAACCTCACAAATAATAGGAAAAACCTAAATATTTCAAGTTATTGTTTATATAATAAATTGTACGTAAAACATGTAATTAATGCTAAATAAAAAAATAATCTTACGAAATCATTGTTTATATAAATTTCTTCTGTAATGTTTAAATACTATGAAGTTTTATTTCCGTGAATACACCTATTTTATATAGATATCGTCGATGAGAGGAGTAAGTTTTATATAAATAGAACAATACTAGAAGATGCAACTATTTGTTTCGTTCCAAAATTAAAAAGTTCCGATTTTAAAACAGTAGCATCTCAGTCGAAAACTGCTATATTCACCAACAGGTAAACAATTATGCTTTTTACCAAATTTAAATGAATATACATTTAAATTTGAATGCTTCAGATAAATCGTATATTTTCTTAGGCACCTTTTTTATTAATATTTACTTTAAAGCTTTTTCCTAATTCCAAGTCACAGCTTCTTATTTATATTTTGTTTCAAAGATCCCTTTCCATGCACATCACTTTATCTCCACATCTTGTACGAAGCGAGTTATTGGATTGACAGTAATGCAATATTACCATCGCACCGTCATCCGCGACACTATCGAAGATATGTGCCACTGAATTGGATTATTATTCCGTACGGGTCTACCACGGTAATGGAATGACAAAGGTATGCGTGCCTTATATTTTTGTCTAAAATATATATGACGTATGATGTTACACATGTACGTAAAATGAATGATATTATAGGTTTCGTACGTTAGTATCAACAGGAGAACTAATCTTATTATGGTCTGCTAGCGGTGCCTTGAAACTTCATCAGCATAATTTCATCAGCGAATTTCAGTATGCTAATGCAGTTCTTTATGATCTTATGATAGACGTATTTATACTAGATACAAATAATAAGTTCAGTTTATTAGTCACAGGGACTAATTTGCACCTTATATCCTCTACCTCTGCCCACTCCTTCTGCGTGTTAACGCTCGCCGTCCGCCTGGTAGAGTTTTTAAGGTTCGGTACCTCAAAAAGAAAAATGGAACCCTTATAAGTTTACTCGCGAGTCTATCTGTCTCTCTGTCACTGCCGTTTTTCTCAGAAACTGTGTGATGTATAAACTTGAAATTTTGCAGTGTAATAAGGCATGTTCACACGCACACACTTCAACAACTAACAATCCAGAATATTTTCATATATATTGAAGGGAAGTAATTTGAAAGTCCTAACTATAAGGGTCTCAAAAATATTTTTTTCTTAATTTTAGGTTATGTACCTTCAGAAATACATGGAAAATTTTGCAAAAAACAGGTAATTTCGAGAAATGTACGAGAGTGTTGCAGAAAAATTTTAACAATGATTCTAGATATCATAGTTTTCCGGGATATTCTAAACTTTACTCGAAATTGAGTTTTTAAAAGTTTGAATCCTAATTCTATCGTTGTGGCTTTATCGTTGTCCATCCGTTTGTCAATATGTCTATTAGAGGTTTCTAACTTTTAAACAGAATGAAACAGAAACAAGAAATTTGCACATAATGATAAGTAGTTACTTGGCGTAAAACTAAAAATTTTGTTTTCCCCATTTGCGTGTTAAAATTAGCCTTCGAGTAAAGCACAAATCAGTTCCTTTTTATTTTTTTTCAATGAAAACGATTTGTAGATAAATTTGTCATTATTATACCATCTCAAAAAGGCCATTATGTAAAAAGCTATAATTTACAACAACAAGTACTAAATAGTGCTAAATATAAAATATTATAGTTACGACTAATAAAGTTTGTAGTTACGGCTAATAAAATCATAATATTTGTGAGAAAATCATGATATATTTACACCTGAGGAAAATAGACTAGGTAGAATATTTTCATAAAATAAAATATTAACATTTTAAAATAGTTTAACAGTAACACAACAATACGTGAGATTGATAGATGTAGCGTAAACTGTTATTTTTTAATGTGTGATAAAAAATGTAAAAAATACATAAATATATAGGAAATGCTCGTAGTAAATTCTACTCGCAATTAACGAGTATTTTATTATTTTTCTCGATTTTTTACCAGATATAAAAACTAAATACAGAGACACAGGTTTGTTGAACGAAGATATTATCGTCGGTGCAAGTTTTATACTTTATTTTCAATTTAATTTCTATGCCTTAGTTTGCATGGTAATAAGAAAGGTTACTTAATAAAATTAAGTGGGATAGAACGCACTATGGGTCAAATAAATATTTAATGGAATTTTCTTATAATGCCATAATTGAATGTTAGTAAGAACAACCACTAAACTTGCCATAATAATTTGCAAGTCAAAGAGCCCGAAGTGATATTACACTTGTCACAGCTAGTGATTACTATAATAAAGTAAAGGATATATCAGTACGTTTATTATTAAATATAATAGTGTGTGTATACCTAGTTTGTAAAAAACTTTGTACAATCCACACTATGTGTTTATAGTGTGTGTGTACCTAGTTTACAAAGAAGCTAATACAAGCCAATGTATCAATGTATACTCTATATGCATAAATACACCCAACCCTAAAAAGCAATTCAGAATTTATGTATGCGTCACAATGTTGACGACGGGATCGATGAAAGGGCTTTATCCGGCATATTGCAACAGTTTATAACCATTTATCGGCAAACAATTTATGAATTGCAAACGGTTTATGACGTCATATCCTTGAATGGGTCGTAAACGCGTTACCGGTTATACACTTATACTCTTACGGGAACTCCATTGTGCCTGTGCGGCAAGTTTCAACTGTTAGCAATCAAGCCCGAATTTGCTGGCGGAAGTTTTCAGTCGCTGCTGTAAGCACCTCCTTCCTTTTTAAACGTGTGCTGTTTTGCTGTATTTAGTTACGCACTATTCATATCGATATTAAATAGAATCTTTGGTTTGATTTCACGTAGTCTACTACTTTAATCGAACAGTTCTCCGGGTTGCCTTTTTGAGAAAAAAATTCAAATTTAATGTTATGTAATAAGTTTCGTTACATTTAATAATATTTAAGCAACATTGAATAGAAAAATGCCTTGCATGATAATATATACAGTGTTATTATTTTACGTTTTTGCACAAATATATAAATAACTTTTGAATAAAAGCACCGATTTAAATGTTTTTATTTGGGTAAATTATACAGAAATTTACTTATTGTGAAAATCTCGACAAATATTGAAATGAATGTCACTATATTTTCATTAGTCATAGTCCAAATATACATATAAAAAATATTTGTAGCCACTCTGAAATTCACATTTCTTATTAGGTCGAAACAAACTTAGCACCAAAAATAACTTCGATCAAAGTCTATATTAAGTATGTAGATGAACAAAATTGATCAAATTGCTTCAAAATCGTCGTGGTTCAAAATGTAAAAAAATATTTTAAAAAATAATTTTTCAATAAAAGTACACAACTAATGCCATCGTTAATTTTTTTTTTCCATCACTTGGTGGAAAATAAACAAAATTTCTAAATGTATTTCTACCTACACATCCTTAAAACTTATGACACATACAGCTTATTTACACAATGTCATTATATTTTAGTAAATACTTCGTTGGAAAATGGTCACTTTATTCTACATTGCAGTATATTCGTTAACAAAAACCTTGGCAATTAATTAACATTTGATTTCATCCTGTTGCATAGACAGGTATCCATTTAAATTAACTACGTGAATAATGTGGTACAAAAAGTTAATCGGTAATCAAGTTTCAGCCAAAAGAAGTTATGTAATGTATATAGAAAAGTCATTTTAAATTTCATTAAAAAACTAATTAAACTTCCACCAGAAATTAACTAGATAGCACACTAGTTCTTACTAGTAAATTTATTCTTACAAATATTTTACAAAAATCAAAATGTCTGTTAAAGAAGGTTATTTTATTAACTTGAATGTAATTTTTTTATTATGTCTCGCGTATCCTTTTAACAATATAAATGAAATACAACGAAAACAGTATCAATCTAACTGGGTATGTGATCGCTTCTTTACGTTATCGTATTTCGTTTCGTATTTAAGTATGTCACGTATATACGAATGGGAAGCAAAAGTCACGACTTCTAAATAAAAGGAGTGGAGGAAAGTGGTGGAAACAGCTCGTGAACCAACAACACCTATAGCAGCATACTAGCTTCGAGGTCGTCCTCAATAATATAATTTATTTATTCAAGGAACCCGAATACGGGCGAATGCATGAAGGCAGATATCGTCTTCTGCACCTAATTTTTTTCAAACTTGTATGTTTTTGATATAAGCTTATTTTGTTTCCTTAATTAATTTAAATCATATTCCAACATTCTGTTGTATATTGGTCATTTAATTACTTTGATAGATTTAGTATGAGACGGTGTAAATTTTGTTGTTACCTACATTATTGTTTATAAACATAATGAAACTATACAATAGGTCGCTTTCTTCATTGAAGTTATTTACGAGAAAAAAAATTAGGGGAACGCAACAAAAGTTAATAGAACACAAAAACAATATTTTTGGAATATTGTGCATTTATTTATCTTTGCGTCTGCTAATTTGTCAGCGCATCACGTAAGAACAGAAGGACATGAAGTTAGAAGTTTTCACTGGTGGATTATGTTGGATCTAAGGTAACATGTCTATTTTTCTTCGCAATCAATTGACTATATATTGATATATGGTTATTTCACATTTCAGTACAAAGCGCACTTAAAGAAATAGAAATTTATAATTATTTTAAGAGATGACATTATGTCTATTCACGTATAGATAATTTAATAATAATTTCTTAAGGTCGAGGTGATAAAAGTTATGAGCACAACTATTTTTACTAACAATTTAATGTTTGTTTTTCATTTTTAACTTAATATGCAATCAACAACTAAAAAACATACTGAATGAAATATGAGAATCGACATAATTTCTTCCATTCCTCTAGGAACATAGTATTCTTCTCTATTAGACCAGTAATTTCAACCAGGATAATATAAATGCTTTAAATAAATAAAAGTAAAATTAATTATCTAGAATTATTAATTTATTACCACAATGCATATTAATTAAGCACAATGAGAATACACGTATAAGATGGATGTAGCGCAATGATTCATAAATGCTCTTGCAAATATTTGATTAACAATTGAAAACCCAAGAAAAGTGAAATGCCAAAACTGACTACTCATCTATAAAACTAACTTAATTAAATGACTATTTAACACACGGTATAACTACGGGTGTATTTTTGCATCAGATAGCCTAGAAGACCAACATTTTTGACGTTGCTTTACAATATCTTATGTAGGTATTGTATAAGATGGATATTATATACAAAAAAAGTTTATGCCGTAGATAATCCATTTGTTTTATTTTTCTATTAAATATAATAAAAAATCTAAAGGCAAAACAAGGCCATTTTGGAAAAAAAATTAACTACAAAAGGGAAATAAGTAGAAAACTAGTGGCTCGATCAGGAATATTTACCCTCTGTTCGTTTGTGCTCTAGTCGTGTAAAAAATAATATAAATAACGAAATAAACTTTTCTTTGTTGTATTGTTTAAATTTAAGAAATAAATATCAAGAAATAATAAGAAAGGTATATCAAGAAATTGAAAAAAAATTAAATAAGTTAGCCTATTTAACGATGACGGCGACATGGTTATCCATTAACTACGCGGACGAAGTCGCAGGTGGTCTACGCAAGCGATGCAGCGAGCGATCCACACGAGCGAAGTCACTAGCGATTTACGCGAGCTAAGTCGCGGGAGTCTATACGAGCTAAGTTGTGGATGGTCTACACGAGCGAAGATGCGGAACCACGAGCCAAGTCGTGGGTGATCTCTATACGAGTCATTTCGCGGGTAGTCCATAGGAACGAAGTCGTGAAACCACGAAAGCTGTTCCGTACTGACCACAGCTTTACTCGTGAAGGTCACTCCCTGACGACCTACATAAGTAAAATTGCAGTCAGTATACGACGTGTGACCTACATAAGTAAAATTGCAGTCAGTATACACGAGCTAAATCGCGGAAGTTTATAAAAGCGAGATCACAGGTAGTTTATGCAAGCAAAGTCGCGGGACTACGAGGAAAGTCGTAAGTGGTCTACACGAATGAAATTACGGTTAGTCTATGTGACCCAAATCGTGGGATCATGGGCAAACTCGTGGAGTAAAAACGTCTATTCGAACGAAATTACGAATAGTCTATGAGAGCAAAGTCGCGAGACCACGAGCAAAATGGTAGGTGGTCTACACGAGCAAAGTTGCAGGTAGTCTACGCAAGTGAAGTCGCGAGGCCACGAATGAAATCATGAGGGGTCTACACGAGCGAAATCGCGGGTGATAAGCTAGATCTATAAGACTACAAAGTAGACAAGCATCAATAATTACACCGGAATCAATCGTATGTAGCGCGTAGTTTTAGAGCGAACATAGCGATAATATTACTTAAAAGCTTTTTTAGCGTACCGTAGTCGATAGTATAGGTACTGTTAGAGACAATTTCGAAAAATCGTCAATATTACCGTTGCTACCCAAACATGAATAGCCTGTTTAACGAATTCAAAACACCAATATTCATTAATATCGATAAGAGAAAAAAAATACGTGAAACGGGTCATTCTGACTATAAATAAAAAGGGGGAAAAACAATGAATTAATTGACATTATTTTTGTTTGATAATTTTTTGGTAATTCAGAATGGGTTCAGAAAATATAAGTGATGGTAAAGTTAAAGGTAATATTGAAATCGAAATTTTACTTCGGCGATGTTCCTATGTTTCAGATTTTTAGTTATCGATATTAAAATATCGATATTTGATTACTCAACAACGTTATTTGATAGACTTAAACCAACATCGTCGTACTGTTTATCTGCATACTTACAGATGGCATAAGCAATACGTCCTTACAGTATTAGTTTATTTTAGACGTGAGCTGAAAAATTATGATTTTTTAACATGACAATAATGCGACAAACGACAAAATATTCAAGCAAATGATATCATTTGTACTTGATACTAGATCCATGTAATATCAAACCAAATTTCGTATTCTTTTATTTCATGTAAAGAGCAAGTCGGCTTTGAAAGGCGTACCTAACTTTCTAGAAAAACTCCCTCATACGTTTTTGCGTGTCGGCGATTTTCATATACTGATGAACACAATTAAATGATCACTAATATTTTTCAAAATCCTTAGTTACATACTTATAATAACAGTATCTTCATAAAAGGAAGTCATCTGGGGAAAAAGTAATGGATATTTTGTATTGTTAATTAAAGTAGTAATTTTTAATTATCTTATCTACTTAATACTCATATATTACTGAAAAAGATTAATCCTAGTGTTTCATAGTAAAATATGTAAACACTTCTAGTTTGGCACATTTGTCGGCCAATGGAAAGTCTGTGTCCGCCCGTCAATTCATCCCTCGATCCGTCCGTCCGTTACAAACTCAGTTTCAATAATTATGCATGAAATTTTGCAAATCATTAATATGGAGATGCCAATCAATATCTAGCAAAATATATCAAAAAAATTGTTTTAATATACCGCTCCAAACATGTAATTTTGGGTCGGAAATTATTGTTCTTCGCAAATCCTGGCGAGTGGAGCATCTTAGAGAGTTCTTTTGAACTAAAATAAAGGTTTCAATTATATACCCCGTTTGGAAAATAATATACTCCAAATTAACGTATCCTCCCCCTACTCGAATCTTTCATTTGATAAATATAAAAAAATCTACATAGTCATTTCTTTAGAAATATAAAATGAAATTATTCCGGTCAATTTGCGTCATCTATGTAATGCTAAGAGCAAATGTCACAAGCGATATTGTTTGGATTTCAGATTTTTTAATCACAAATTGTTCGTCATTTTAAAAATGATAAACGATTATTCAAAAAATTATTTTTCGAGTAATTATTAAATATAACTGGTTTTGATCAGTGTCATATTTGCAATTTTGATAATGTGAGTTATTTAGGCGAAACGTATACAATTAGTAGTCGAATATTACGATTTACAGATGCTGAATCTACGCTCAACATCCTACGCACTTACTCACCATATTTTAATATTAATTTTTTTTATTCAATATATTTTTTTTATTTTCGTAGATTTGATTAGATTTAGACACATATTCGACTATATAAACTGTCCATAAATTTTTTGTACATTGATCATTTTACATGTTTTATGCGTTTTAATTGAAAATTGCGATAAAGTATTTATACTTTTTACCGACACTGCTAATTTTATTACCGTTTCAATAAGTAATATTCTTCAAATACGTACATTTTTCTTTTAAAAATACCAAACAAACTGGAGTCAAGTGATATATAAAATACGATTATCGCGATACGATAGCTTTATATTGCGAGAATGAATTTAACGTTTCTCTACTCATAAATCTTGCACTTCTTAACCAACTATACACTGAGTGTTTGAAAACCTTTAATTTCAAAGTCAAAATAATTAAAAATGCACATTTTATAATGTATATTATTTCTCTTCATAGTTTTTTAAAACAGGACCGTCACAAAGAAATGGATAACGTAAATAAATGAATACTCTAAAAATGTATTCATTACTTTCAGTTTAAAATGAAATGATAAAAATTTGAAGTCGTTAATACAAGAGAAGTAAGCACTTTTCCAGCAAAAAATTAATTTTACGTACTTTAATAATATTTGAACTATTTCAGTGAAAATATTCAGGCAGAAGATTATAATGAATGTTATAAATAAAGTATGTTGGAAAATTTATTTCATTCTCTGGGAAATACTTGATGTTACAAAAATTATTATGGAATAAAAATGTGAAAAAATGAAAAATATGAATTAAAAATAATTAAGATAAGATTTACGTCTACGAAAAAAAAAACCTTGTACGTATCAATTCCGACGCACCACTCGAGTTTACTTATTTATTACTTTGTAATATATAAAATATATAACACCGTATATAAATATAAATACCAATATAATCTATCAATATATCTTTTACCTTTAAGGCAGCATTCACAAGAAACGTATTCGCTCGACTATTTTTTCATTCACTTACCTGACAAAACTGGTCGCCATGAAAAATTTTTAATATACAACCTATAATTATCCTAAAGGTTCTTTCCAAATATTGGTAAAATAATTTTTTGAATCAGATAAGTGGTTTTGGAGATTACCACCTACATCCAGACTTACAAAAATGTTTACAAAACTTTCTCATGTTTTTATTTTAACGGTATAATATATAACGTACTGTTATGACGACTTTAAGTTTTAATATAAAAAAACAATTTATTTTTAGATATTATTATTTAAACGAATTATTACAATTATTATATTTTATAAAATATTTAGTTAGACTTTTGATCGCGCTTGTATCTGGATTACGACTGACGCGGACTAAGGACTGGATTGAACTGTGATTATCTGAACGTCGTGAAGCTTCGGTCCAGGGTTTATAAAGGATAAGAAATGCTGATGCATCTGGGAGTGGAGTTTGCTGACGGGCCTGGGAACAGAGCTTGTCATGGTAATGCAATACTCTGGCAGCCGGATGCCCTTATCATGTTGATACGAGAATCGTGAGACAGGTGCTGAGTAAGCATTACTGCTAGCAAGTACAGGATATAACAGTACGTCCAAACGTAGGTCCTTTCTAAATATTGGTGAAAAAACTTTTGAAATCGGATGAGTAGTTTTGGAGATTATCTCCTTACATTCAAACTTACAAACTATTATACTTTTTTAACGGCCTGAACTTCTGATTTTACTCCTCATAAAACTTCATACCGGCCGCTATATATTAAAATCGATTCTTATGGAGTAAACTTCAATATTAAAAAAATAAGTAATGATTCAAAAGCTCACAGAAAAAAGCTTACAATAAATGAACCACATTTATATAGCTGAAATATACCTCTGCAGCTTTTCAGAATACAATAGCTTTAATGTACGTTACCTTGCTTTAGCCATCATTGCAGGAAGTACTTGAACAGAGCCGCGCGTAAGTATCGAGGTAATCCTTTAAGTATGCTTTCATTATCGTAAAATGTGCGCTGGTTGTTTTGTTTGAATATGTTAAGAGTAAAATGTAAAGAGTAAAATTGAATGGATGTAGTACATTTCATGTGAATATTATAATTCCAATATTATTACGAAAGCCTTCGTGGTTACTACGTACAATATCCGTGTAGAGGCGACACGTGTCACTAAAATAGACATGAATATTACTGAAAAATAGATAGAGCAGATATCAGTTAAAGTTTCAAATGCTTTTTAAATAAATAATAGGAAAGTTGTATCATATATCGCGCGTATACAGTTATGCATAAAATTGTTGTTTTCGTTTTCTACTGCTTCCTGAGTAAAAAATATTCAACAATTTGACAATAGCGATGTTAAATATAATGTAATACAGTGCATACAGTGTGCCACACGACACCGTCAGAGCGATACGACGCGACGCAAAGCAGTTTATGTTTTGGAATTTGAACAAGAAATGTGAGTAATATTTTACAGAAACATGTATTATACCGGTAATTCAAAGTGTTTAAGTTTTTTACTTCATGGAGGTTCTCTTTATGATGATAAAACTTTTAAAAGTAATGACAAATGAGAAAATATTGAAGATAAAGAAAATATTGAAAAACAAATTAAAAAATAATTAGGGTTGAAATCTAAAAAACATTAGAAACCATTCGAGAAGGGCCAAAATGAATACTTGCCAAATAAATTAACCAGCAGCCGATATAATATACAAATTCTGTGCTATCAAAGAAGAGTAAGCAGGACAAGAGAAATAATCGATGACTCGCTTATTAAATCCAGCCTCTTTAGCTAACAAAGTAAGAATTTGAGGTATCTGGTATTCTTGCCCATAGACTGAGATTGTTTTACGTAACAACTGTCAAGACAGAGGTGCAAAATATTTAACTAAGTAAATACTGAATAAATGTTTGTTTTAGCTTTATTCTATTCTTTAAAATAGCACTTTGCAAAATATTCTAAAGGCATTCATTATTTATTTGCTTTATTTTCTTTAATTGTAAATTAATTTCTCAAATTGTTTTCCCTTCGAGTATTTCAATAATAACGATAATAAATTTAAATTTAAACACCATCGAATTAAGTAGTCTATTTATATTTTACAGTGAAATTATTTGTAGAATAGGTTGAATTATTTCTTCAAAGTTAAAATAAACAATACATTTTGAAAGATATATTTTAAACTAGGCAAATAGAATTAATTATAAATTATATCATAAATACTTTACAGTAACGAAAAGAGTATGTAAGTGAATGCGAGTTGTAAAAAGAATTTAATTCTTCTTCAGCTTTTTATTTTATTATTTCTCTATTTATTATTTGAAGGAAATATATTGAAAAAGATTATATATTTTGAATTTTTTTGTAACAATATTAAAAAAAAATTTACGTGTGTAGGATAAGGAAGTTAAGGAAGACTAGTTTTACAGTACAAAAACAAATGAGATTCTAAATCCAACTAATCCATAGGATACATTACATATAAAATAGGTAATTTTGAAAATATGACAAAAAAATTAATGAACATTTCGATACATCTCTATATAAGAAATTCAAGTAAATAAAACTTACTTAAAAATCATGGGACAGTGTTCAAAATGATCCCATTAATTTTCTTTCAATATTAAGTTACCCTAATTTGATAGAAATTTTTTGGAGATTTTTCCATATTTTATTAATTAAAAAAGAAAATAAAAGGGTGAGACAATAATTTTTCACAGTTTTCGCCTTTTTTGTGTCCCGTAGCAAAATGTCCAAAACAGAGCACTAACGGAATCCTTCGATATCCGTCCGTTCATCTCTCACGGGCAATTTTCTCGCAAGCTCTTCGACACAAAAATGTGAAATTTAGCACGGAGATATATTATGATGGCCTAATTATAGAGGCAAATTATAAAAGTTCAATTTTGATTTTGGGGTTTAATTTCAGAGGGTAAACTGGAAATTAAAAAAGAAATATTTCAAGCTTAGTGTGCAGGGTATCAAATAAAAACTTACTGAAACGCCAATTACGAAACCACGAGTTACAATTCTAAAACTTATTTTTTTTTAATTCACTATAATTTTTACACCTGTGACTCATAATTCAAAATGAACAATAGATCACATAATTCAAAATGAACAATACATCACATAATTCAAAATAATTTTATACGTATAAATTATTTTTCTTATTTAATAAAATACTACATATCCTAAAACGTGTAAATTTTAATACCTACCTGAATGTCTACCGAACCATAGTGGTGCAAGCTTTATTCATACTAAGGTCATAATAAAATGCCGAATTTTGATACAAAACTCTTTCTCCCCTTCGACATTTCTAACTCCCTAAAACTTCACCAGTCTTCATGAATATTGACTTCTTTATTTTACGTCTTTATTTTTGGATATTAATATAACGTTACAAAATTAGATATTTTCCCAAAAATTGTCGTCATATTAAAATGCTTGTATATACATATTTAGCCACGTACTGAAAAAAATAGACCGCATAGCTTTACATAATATTTTCTTAAGAAAAAAGGTTCATAACCATGAAAAAAGTATATGACGGACAATATTAAGCCTACATTGTAGGCAAGTTGCCCTACGAGCTGCGACTCTCGCTCTCCCATAATCCTTCAAGGCACAAGGGAAGTGGGACGGCGAGTAATTTTTCAAGTACTTATTACTCATCAACTGCCTCACTTCAATACCTTCCTAATAGATTTTTTTCTCTGTGTATATATGAAGCCCCCTAAAAACCTGATTGTTCTGAAGGATTTGACAACACTGTATGATTATATCTGGTCTTCTCACGATCTGAATGCTGTAAAATGATACACTATTCGTAACATACACTTACACACTGACAATCATAACAAAACTGCGATAAAAGTAATCTCAGCCATTTAAGTTACGATCATAATATGATTGCTCTATGAACCTTTTTCCGCTAAATACATCTTAGGAATTACATAAATTAAAGTGAAGTAATTCCAAAGCTAGATTACTCAGGAGCTGCCCTCGCATAGACTTCCTGGGTACCGGCAGTATATACGCAAAGTACTCTCCCGCCTGGACCGCCTCTGCCAAAGTAATTGAATAGGATACGAGAAGATGCAACCTGTGCCTGTAATGCGATGGGAGTATGCAATTCATTGCAGTAATGCGCACCGTCACGGATGGCTTCATGATGTCTGCTCCATTCAACGCAACTCTACGCTCTTGCTCTTTGCTGAAAAGGATCTTGCTATGCAACGCAACTCTACGCTCTTGCTCTTTGCGTAATACTTAATGGAACAATTATTTTTACTTTATTATTACTTCAAATCAACTTTAAGATTTCTATGTTAGTATAGTTAATTTTTATAAATCTAAAAAATTTAAATTCATGTCGACATCTATTTTGTTACTTACAACTTAGTTTCCGCTTTACATGTTTTTGTTTCTTGTCTATGGAAATTAAAATATATAATAGATATATCTGATTGAAATGAGGGCAGTAAATATAAAACTATTAAATGACAAGCGGGTCGAAATATAATCGTTTTTTAATATATGTAAATTAGAGGGAAACTTGTTATTGTCTATCATATCAAATTATTTTGATGCTTATTTTACTATTTTATTTTTAACTTTGAGATTAATTTAAAAGAACTAAATATTAAATTTCAGAGATACGTAAAATTCCCGCAGCCCTCATTTTTGGACGTCGACGTACTATTAAATATTACCATACCAAATTTCACGTGACGGAAGTACTATTAAATATTACCATACCAAATTTCATCAAAATTCGTGTAGTAGATTTAGCGTGAATGAAGAACAATTTAACGGATATGCAGACAGACGAAAATTCTAAGAACATTTTTTTTCTTCTATTATCATACTATACATAAAATCAATTGCTATTTTTAAAATATTGTCCATGTACAGAATTCACTCTGTTAAGATTTATCATATGTATATATGTGGAGGTTCATTTGAGAACACCCATGTAAAGTTTCACGAAAAGGGAAAATTACTTTAATATAATTCTGTGAAACACATTATGTTCACATAGTAATATTGTGTTATTGCAATTATATAAAACAGAAATTAAAGTATCGGATTACACCTAAGCAATTACGTGACTATTTGTGCCCATAATAAACTCTAGAATATTTTTTTCTACCGACCAACAGAAAACCGACTGGTGCATACGTTTAACCAAGAGTTTCTATGTGTATGCGTATCTGTCTGTGCGTGTCTACTACTGCAAGGTCTACCAAAAATGGCTGAACCGATTTTAATGCGTTTTTTTAATAGATATTTTTTTAAGAGAACTTGACAAGTTTCCGACGTTTCCCACAAGTAAGTCAAAATTCCATTGTAAATATCTTCTATTTTTTATTTAGCCCCAATAATAAAAAATAGAAACAAAAGTCCTTTTCTTATTATTTTAAATCATATCCCATTTTTAGAATACTTACATCGAATAATATATTCATTTTATTTGTATAATCACTGCGAGCAAAACAACTAAGTAATCCATACCGGACTTATTGCCACAAGAGTCAATCATAATAAATTGAAAGAGAAAGGCAAGTACTGCCATAAATTGTAAATAATAAAAAACCCTAACTAACTCACAAAACCAAGTAAGTATTATTATAAATTTACTTAGACACAAATATAAAAAATATCGGGAACAAAAGCCAACTACAATTATAAGTAACTTTATGAAAGTAATATTGTGTATAGTATAAAAGTATAAATAAATTCATTATCCCGTTACTTCATCTTTTGGGTTATCATCCGATATATTATTTATATCATCCTCGTTCTCCTACAAAATTTATTATGAGAAATATTTTAACTATTTCACTTGTACAAATAAGACGATATTGCTTGAGATAAAAAATAACTGCAAATATCATGAAAAACATATTGCGAAATGCGCTGTTAAGACGAGATAAGGCAAAATAAATGCCCTGTAAAATCTCCCTTAAGCTCTCAAATATCCGTGCTTAATCCATTATAGGAGCGACTTGCCACTCGCCATTACAATCCTCTTTTGCCACTTCGTCTTAATCTATTACAATTAAATAGCAATATAAGCGTAACGTGTTGGGTATTTAAGATGTTGTCTGAGCTTTGAACTAAGCGAGCTTTTTTTTATTTTGTGTACAGTCATCACAGTAGGTAAACAATTAGCAATATAAATGTAACCGTTATATACCGTTTATGGAAACATTTGTTTCAATACGCGAAACGAAGTCGCTTCCTCGGTAAGAAACAGGAAACAATTATTATGTTATAGGATATTGTTTGTAAATGTTGCTTTACTTTATCTCGGCTAAATATTATACATTCGATTCGATTACGATTGTATTATAAATCATCCCTCTTTTGCAATGTTCTCAAAGTATATTTCAAATTTACTTGCTTCAAAGCTTCACTTGATCTAACTTTTCTCTGGTTACTGGTCAGGCTTTAGAATATTTTTTCATTGTTTTGTTCTTAATATTTAGATTCATCCAAAAATATGTGTCGATTGCTGTGATTCATTTTTTATTATAAAAACTTAGATTTTAAAGCTTTAAGCACCATTTCATATTAATAAAAATAATTGAAATAAATCAATGGCTACAGTCCGGTATATAACAAAGTATAAACACATTACTTCTTTCTCCCCACCAAGACTTTTTAGTATGAATTTTTTTCTTGGTGACATAATATTTCAATTATTACTACTGTACCATAAATCTCCTTTCACTATTATTTCAGGAACGTAGCACAGGATATTTTCAATTGCAGCAACAGTTTGGCCATTTTCTTAAATAAATCTATATAATTAGGTAAACATGTATAAGAAATACAATCCCAGGTCTTAAATAAAATAAACCCGTATTTTCATAAAATTAAAAATAGGAAAATGTAACGAGTAAGATGTAAAATAAAATTTAGATTTAATCAAACAAACAAAATATGGAATGAATATAACGAAATCCTTCAAGATCAATGAAAACAAAAATAAATTGGAAAATATTAAATTGGAAAATATAAATTGGAAAATATATCTTAAACTATTCAAGGTTAAGATCAAATACTAGACCACAAATAACATTGAAGGATTATCTATCAATCAAGTATACTATACACTCGTTCCAACAAAAGTTGCCTAAAATTGAGAAGGGTAGATAATGATTGAAAACAACATACACCTTATTACAAAAGGATAACAAATAGGATGAAAACTGTAATAAAAAATATAAACAAAGCAAAATATAAATACGTCCGCAATGGCAGCTACAAAAATTCTCATACCAATAAAATTGCCGAAATCTTCTTTGTTTTCTCTTTAGGGTTGACGATTAAAATCGAATTTTGAAGCAGAGTAATGACATACAGATAATTCCTATAAACATGTAGGCCAAAGTATGATTAAAAAAAAAGGACTTTGCCGATGAAGGGAGCTATAGGAATGACATACGCTAGATAGAAAATGAAATTAAACATGTTTTAAAGTTTAAACCAAACTTATCCGTCCTTCTGAAATTGTTTTGTAAAATTTAATTAATCAACAAATATTGATAAATATGTTAAAAAATCATTAAACGGTTTCTTTAGGGAATATTAAGGAAAAAAATATCCACCGCTGCCTAATGATAAATCGGCCACATCTCTATTTTGACCATGCTGAAATACGACCTTATATGAAATCTAAACCCAATAACAGAGTATCAGTCCATCACAGAAATAGAGGAAAATTTCTAATAGACTATTAATCAAAGCTCAGGTACGGCCAGCTTACGCCAGCTACAGTTACGCGGTAGCTTTAGGGCACACCCTGCTAGAGGTAAATCAAAGGCACCTCAAAGACTTTGATAGATGTGTACTCACTAATGGCTACCATTATGAAGATAGTGCCATATCTAATCCACGGGTAGCATGCATGTTTGTAACATGTGACATATCTTACTACATCTAAACACAATTATCTTTTAATAAAAATTGTTTAGTAATAATATATTACTTTTTCTTACGATGACGAGTGATGATATTTATATATAAATTCTACTATTAGTTAAGTTAGCCTAAAGCAATTTTTTTAAAAATGTAATTGTCTTCGTTTTGCATGGATAGTTAAATAAATTAGATAGAAGTATCAAACTTTTACGTCTATCTGAAATTAGTTATTTCTGAGGCTTTACCACTCTTAGGTCTAAGTACCCGAGTAACTTTCCAACGTCAGTGATAAATGCCAGTCGATATCTAAATTACTTCAAAGATCGTTATAATATCAGTGCCAGGTTTATACATATACGATCTTATTCGATTGATTTATTTACCAAGTTGTTTGTCACTATCAGCGACTCGTATGAACTAAACGTCGGCTCCGCCACGATAGCAAGAAACCACTGTAGCAACATCTAGTCCAGGAACGTTTTGACTGTACATCGACCCTCAATTTTATTGTAAGCCATACTAATAGCGCGTAACTCGAAAAAAAAGTGAAAATTAAATTTTCGTCCCACTTTGTATTTACAGATATTTGGACGGAGACGGATGACAAAATCATAACGGGTCTTAATTTCGCTACAGATTAAAAAATAAAGGAATTTGTATGGCCCACCCTACTTTATAATTGAGAATTTTAATGTATATACTTAAATGAAATAAATAAAATTCTAGTTAAATTTGACCTGAGAATTAAAAAAATATATTTAAAACGTGAATTATCAAAAAATTGAAAGTAAAGAATTAGCCAAAGATCAACTTCAAAGGAACTCAAAACTAATAGAACTTACACCAAAGTTGGTGAAAATCTATACGAACAGTTTTTTTCAATTAAATTGTTTAATTAAAAATTTGAAGAAAAAATCAGTCTTTGTCAATAAAATAAAACGTCCCAAAATAATACCAATAGTTTTTGACATCTGGTTCTGTGAAGGTCTTACTTAAAATTTCGAAACACGATTAAGTTACTCAGATCACGTCCGAGCTATGATTGGGCTAAATCAAGTAAACATTTCTGATTAGGCAACAGACATAATGTCGTTGGAAAGCAGGACAGGTTTCATCAATTTACATTGTCGTTTTGTAAATTGCGTTTTGCCATCAAAAAAAAATTAAAAACACATTTTTCTTCATGATATTGACGGTTTTTATTATTGTCCATCACTACCATCCCATCACAGTTCCAAAAAAACTTGAGTACCTACGTTCTCGACGGATCCTACACAATTTACAAATGAATACTTTTATGCATTATTAACTACTGAGATAAAAGCGAGTCAATGTGCTATTTCATCAAAATCATTAACCGATTAAGACCTTTTTTTCTATAATTTTTCACAATAGAAAGAAATAAATATTTTTTCCGTCTTTTCACAAATCTAATTCTTAATTTATTATTATTCTATCTAATTTAAAATATTAAATGAATATTGAACTTGCTTCATTCGGCCTATTTAACCTTTTTATAATCATAAAAACAATTGTCAAAAATGGATAATAGGCCTAAATATAAATAATGAAGGAGGTTTCTCAAATTTGTTCACAGATAACGAGTGTGCCATAAATATTATTCCACCGTCAAAAGAATATTTACTTTTAGTTTATGAACGATTATTTTTTTCTCTATTGCCAATCGTTGCAAACGTCGAATTATAAATAGTTTTTGAATTTTATTTCAATATAATATTTTTCCAGTTGTCAGCATAGAGCTGAGCCAATACGAAATACAGTGAACTGGTAATTAATCACGAAAAATGCATTATGCGGTAGTAACATTTTTATCGGTAAAGAAACTCCTTAAGACCTTTATCCTTACAACTTGCTTTTCTGTGCAAATCAAAGTATGCTCGAGTAAAAATTAGCAAAATGGCAGAATTAACCATTTTTTCAATGAGTATCACACAATAAAATATTCACTATAGTTCAAACATCCGAAGAAAAACCTCAATATAACTTCTGTACCCCATCAAGAGCATTAGTTTGAAGAAATTTTTGAAATCTCATTATGCAAATTTAGAAAATGGTATTTAAAGAATATGTAGTGAAATTACAAAAAACAAAACTAGAGGTAGATGCCACAAAGATAAATAGTACAAAAGAACGAACATCCGATCATGAAGTTTTTATACTTAATAATATTAATTGACGAAATGTTTACTATGCAACAATTGTTATATACCAATGAAACATTTCATAAGTTACGACAGCATGAAATAAACAAACAGAAGAAACGAAAAAGCTATTAGTTAATTATTTACATTCAAAATAACACAGAAGACCAAAATCGTAATATAATAACAAAGACTAATTGTGGCACTCCTAAATTCAAGTAATTTACACGGTGTCTGTTTTCTAAATGGCCTTCAACCCATCTTTTTCAACTAACTCAACGTAGTTATATTTCAAGTAACAAATAGAGACATTAGACAGCTTACTTAAATATCATGTAACGTGATCCGATAAAGCTTTTGGTTGAGTAGCTTTAAAATGAAACCAGTTATCGGTAAAGATATTTTGTTTACGGAAATCATAGTAAGCTTTTCGGTCGGTTAAGGTCGGATGGTACGATATCTGCTAATTGGCAACGTTAACTGCGGGGTGTTGTCGGGCCGCCAGCTAAAATTTCAACAATTATATCCCGTTACCAATTCAAATTTGGCAATAAATTCAACAATTTACATTAATTACGTAACTAAGAAGTAAGAGAACTGAAATGTCAAATACATTGAAACAACAAACACATATATCATCATAAAATCGTATGATAATGTTTTAGATATTGTAATAGGACGTTTGAAAGAGTTATTGAACCTAGTTGCTCCAGGGTATGGCTGTAAAGTGAGCCTTCACTAATGTGCTACACATGAAAAGTACAATTATAATTAATACACTATTTGAATGCAAATTTCATTATTTCTAATCATATGTGGGGGGCGACCCTATTAATCGATGGAATCTTAATTTTTTTCGTCTCTAATCTCTATAAAATGGAACTAAATTAAGATATCGTTTTCGATATTAAAACGAGTGCTTCATATGTAATATAGTTTTCTGTAAATGTGAATTAATTTTTTTGTCCTCACAAAGTACTCCAATATTAACATAGATTTATGAATTATACTGTGGCAATAATACTAAATTAGAAGAGCACTTATTGTTTTTCTATCACTAGTATATATATATATATATATATATATATATATATATATATATGTATTAATGTAACGTGAGAATAACGTTTATTTACACATATGATTTACGTAATTAAGAAGGTTTTTGACACGAACGTGAATTAAACCGTGAGTAAAATCTAGCTCTATTACATTCAAAATGAAAAAATTTCTTTAAAAAATCGTGTACATTTTTAAACATGGCACATACTGATATACTGACGAGATATTTTAAAACACATATAAGCAAAAAGGGTAATTTTGTCTAGTTGTTTACCCTCCAACACGCTTTGAGATAACATCGCACACCTCTTTACGTTAATGAAATGTTCAACTTAATTCAATTCACCGACATTCTAAAACCAAACTTTACTGAATGTATACACATAGCATGTACCTTATTTCCACTGTGTAATTCAATTTTCTATCAACGTTTTTAACCTTCGTTTGATTAAGCCCGAAAGGCTGTATTATAAAGCTCTACTAGTCTGTGTTTGTGCGTCGTAGCGTAACGAACTACCGGAGCTTTCCTAAATACCCTACTAGTATCTTTGACTCGCCTTTGTAAGGGAATAATAATGAGTAAAATACTCTACTAATGAAATTAGATTTTCTACGGTATATGATGGTCTTGTAATAGTGTTTCAGTGTTACCAGGTTTACTCTTAGGTACTGAATTATTTTTAGCATTATAATTACTACCGGTGTTAGTTTGAAGTGAAACTTTTGTAACTTCGACGTATATAATACATAGCTCATTTTGCGAAACAGTTTAATGGAGATACTACGTATTCTTAAGTGTTTCTGCTGAAGTGTGTAAATAATCTTCGTAGGAAACATTTCACAAGTTTTGCTATTTAGATAACCTTTGCTCGTAACTCGTTCATATTTTATAATTAACATAAATTAATATTGATTAGTTCGTCTTCTTTCAAATAAAATAAATTGGGGATAGCAATGCCTTGGTGCGTACGGGTTCTATACATTTTTATATTTCTCTGAGTTTATAAATCTAATGAGCAAATGAAAAAAAACTACATTCTCCGACATGGTTCGACAACATGTTACTTTGCGCAGTAAAAAAAATAGTTCGTAAAACAAAAATGTATTCGCCCAGGTTTTTTATATAATAATCAACAATTTTGATATAATATTTGATTTTATTGGCCTTAAAATACAAATTTATCAATGGATTGGGATACATAACCTTCCTGCGTCAACTTTTCACCTAATTGTAATTACCCATAGGATTATATTTTATGAAGCTAAAATGATGTTTATATATCAATCGTGCTATACCTAAGTATAGGAGCATTAATTCAACAATCTGTTCAAAGTTTTTATTTATTTTATTAATAATAATAAGTGAAAAAACAGCTTATTATTTTTTTTTCTAGTTAATTTGGATAATTTGTCTTAACAATATCATAATTAATAAAAAATAGCTACTTAATACAAGAAAAATTATAATTAAAGTTCCGCAGTTTTATAACGCAACATCATAGTCAATAGTTCAGAAACTAGGGAAATATTGTATAAAAAATTAAATAGACTCTGCTTATGTTTTATACAGAATCTAAAAAAAACAATAATGTTTCATTAGAAGAATGAATTTTTAAGAACAACATGAAAAAGTAAAGACAGTAAAATATGTTAATGATGTAGGTGTTAATATAAACAAACCTGTTAAGCTCAATCTTATGACTATACAATTTCAGACGTTTAACAGTAGTATGGCATTTCTATTAAATAATTTGCAAACATATATTTACAAGCGTAAAAACGGATAAAGAAATCGTTCACATTAATATATTCAACTTAATTCAATTTCACAGCATGCGATCTAGAGTCGACGATATATTTTTCAAATAAACTTTAGGGAAATTTGCAAGGGCTCTATTTTTTCCTAAGTATAGTTTTAGCTATCTCAGATATATTTTCAGATGTGTTTTTGGCGAATATTTTCAGAAATATCTTATGAAATATATTGCCCGGAAAATATTCTTCAAGTTTTTCATATTCAAAGTAGTGAAAAAATTAAGCTCTGTGAAAAGCAAAGTTTCTCAATCTCCATAACTTGCCTTTCATTTGGTACTGCATGATCAAAGAAAAAAGTTTTTTTATATATTTCTAAAACTGTAAGAAAAATATTTCTTAAATTTTAATAAAGTCTTACTATTGCAAAATGTCAGTAAATAAGAAATGATAATATGCTCAATTTAAACTTTCTCTTTCATGTTCTAAAACTATCCCATAATGTATTCAGCACCTAAATAAGATAGTTGAAAGAAAAAATTACATTAATTCAATTTAACTCAATCCAAAATATTCCACAATTATTTTAAAAGATTTAAATAATTTGAAGCAAAAGTTTTAAAAGTTCCACTAAATAGTATATCGCTTTCCTTTCAATACCCGTAACACAATCCGCCACATTCCAACAGAACACAACTCCCTAACAAACTTGCAAAATGTCTCGCAATAATAAGCCAACAAATACAAGTTAACAAAGAACAACATTCCGCCCATGATTTAATTAAACCCTGACCCGGACGGTTCAAATTTACGATCTTTAATCAAATAGATGGCATTCGGCTGTACCCGACGCTTGCGGTTTGACGAAGTAATTCCCCGAAGTCAATAAGTCAACACTATGCCGAAAGGCATTTATGAAATCTTGAAATCGATCACAATATTGCAGATAGCACTGGCCGTCGGTGTATTTATACTTAAAATGAAAATAAATATGGCTGTTTTATTTAAGAACACAAATAAACACGACACAATATAAGATAGTTTTCAAATTATTTTAACGTCAGTAAATTTGTCGGAATTTTAATCTTTTATAACCCTACAATACACTAAGAGTTCCTTAGATAAACAAGGAACTCTATCATAGTACCCGAGGAACTTTGCACTGTCCATCTGTCCGTCTGTCCTTCACAGTCACACAGTTTCTATACTTTCAGATGAATTTTTATGAAATTTTGAAAGAAGTTATTTCTGATGGAAATCGGAATTAGTACATAGCAAAAGTTAAAAAAATTTCCATGAAGTAAAATATGATTATATGTGCTTTTCGATTTAAATTCTTTTTTTAAAATTTATTTTGGGAAGTAATAAATTTCAAAATTAAATTCAATGTTTCTTTTCACCCGTCTCCCTAAATGTTTAACGGTATTGGAGATTAAGGTAGGAAACATGTTTTTGGTAGAAATTTCCAAAAATATATTTAGAATTACTTACTTTATAATAATTCTGAAGAAAATAGTTTCAAAAACCTTATATCCATACTTTTTATAATTTTTTTTACAAAAAAATTGGCAGACGTTTTTAGAAATATCTCTACAACTATCTTATGTAAAATTCTGAATTAAATATTTTTTTAATTCAAGCCCTATATAATACAATAATTCGATTTGGAAATTTTTCAGTTTTAACTATTAAGATACACGCCAGTTAGTATACTTTTTAATTTTTTTAAATTTCTACGCCAAATATTTTCTGAGGAAAACGACTGTCATAAACGGATAAACGGACAGACGCGTCAATATTCTTATAAGAATTCCTCAATACTTTTTAATAATAGATTACAGAAGAATATTAAGAAAAATTATTTGACTGAACTATTGGTCAAAACATCCACATGTAAGTAGTTTTATTTCAAATATTATAGGCGCCTACTTATTAGCCACACAAGTGGCCATGGAGTCAAATGTGATACAAATAAGCTTTTTCTGTCAATCGAAAGGCCCGTTATAGAAATTCAGAAATTTTTTGTACGACGCTTAATTTTTTCACAACTTTGAATTTGTAAAACTTTAAAAATAGTGGATATTTTCCGGATAATACATTTCAACCGATATTTCTGAAAATATCCACAAACACAAAATTAAACTTATAAAATAAAGCTCTTACAATTTCCTTTAAAGTTCATAAGAAATTTTCCCTAAGTAGTTTTATTTCAAATATTACAGGCATCTTCTTATTAGCCACTCGAGTGACTAATAAGAAGACGCCTATAATTTATAAAATAAACTATAGTCGGGCAACATAATTTATAGTAAACAACCCCATAATTGATCGATTACTGTTTTATTAGCACTTCTGTCTCCGGTTTAAGTAATATATGACATATTATGCTACTTACGTGAGAGCATGAGCATAAATTTCTTTTCAAATACAATATATATTTAGAAATTTTAATGAAAACAAATCACAACATTTTGTAGCTTCAAAAATAGTAACGTATTTTCTTAACCAACCTACCCGTATAGTTCACAAATAACAGTTTTTTACGAAGTTATAGTAACGCAAAGAGAAAGAATTGTTTTAGTAGACCGTTATTTGTTAGCTAAAGAAAAGATTTCATTTTTCACATACATAGAGTGATTTCTTTCTTGTGAAAACAAATAACGCGGAGCAAGAAAGTGCTTGAGTTTGAGCACGAACGTCGTATCAACTTCGTGGAAAATCGCTTTAAGTCTAGAATATTTTTTTCCGAATATCGTCGTTTCGATATTTACGTGATGTAATAATCAAACGATTTTTTAAAAATAAGTTGAATGAGAATATTTTGCGTATCTTGAACAAAATCCATACAACTTTCGTGCTCACAATCCAATATCGTTTCTTTTCTCTTTTTCGTCTAGAAGATAAGATGTACCAGTTAAATCGATTAAATGAAGTTTTGAAAAATATGTTTGATTATAATATATATATATATATATATATATTCCAGTACTAAGTAATATAACCATGCGAATTCCGATTCGAATTTTATTCAAACTACAAAGTTCAGATTAACAAATTTTAAACTTTTTAAAAAATCGACAAACGATAGAATAAAATATGCATTTTGTAAGAAAAATGAAAGCAAGATAAGCGTTTGAGTATGATCAATAAAACCTGTTAAATACGCGCAGAACTCGAACTATACGGGTCCCATATTCGAATAAATTCATACATTATTTCTATTAAACCATTTACATTAATATTATTTTTTGCAGTTATATATATATATATATATATATATATATATATATATATATATATATGACAATGTTTAAACGAGAGATCATATATGTCCATAGCAACCAGGACAATTTTTACATCATTGATGTAATGTGTTATTTAACTTTTAAAAAGGCACTTGTATACTCACGTGAAATTAGTACTAATCGCCTAATAAGTAAACAATTTTCGGATTTAAAGTGTTTACATAAATTGTATTCTGTTGACATTGTAATTACTTAATACATAATAAAACAATTAAAAAACATTTTGATATTTATTTTAAAAAAACAACATAATTCAGATTTAACGAAATTGTTTATGTCAAAAAACTCAGGTATTAGTAAACAATTTTTCTTCAACACAACCAAAATTTCCAGTTTTTTTTTCGATTTTTTGACCGAGATTTTTGAATTGGAGCAGCAATTTTTTTAATAAAGATGTAAAAAAAATTGAATTCAAAATTAAATACTTTTTCAGTTGCGTTTTAATAAGTTTATATTTAATAATTTACACTAAGCGATAATTAAAGAAATGTCTGTAACAAAATATATAACCTCCTCATCTACCCACAAAACTGATCCACAAAATAATAATTAAACTGTTTGAACTGCATTTTTACAAACTTACTACAACTTCCTATAACTATGGAAAATTTACATTTTCTATGTCAAACAGTCTCTGAGAAAAATATCTGTGACACGCAGATGGACAGAGAGAAATAAAGATGTTTTCGTAAGTATTACGCAACATAAAACACACTAAAGTTACGCGTGTATCCTACTTTTCGTCATCATTATGGCAAATCGTGCAATTATACATGTTTCTAGAATATCGGAGAGCTAGACTACTCCTGATGTCTTTCACGGAAGCACAACCCTCGTCAACTGACGGCATGTCTTACAATAAGACGCTCGCTATCTACCCTTAGTTGGAAACTCAGTCCAGGTATTGTAGTTATATTATCAATAGTAAGTTTACGAACGACTATATCAATTAAGTGGTTGTCTTGTAAACCACATTTTGAGTACTCATTTCTTAACAATATATATTAATATTTAGTGTAGTTTTATAATATTAAAAATCGATTTTGCGCTCTGAAAAATATAAAAAAATAAGTTGTTAATTGTTAATTGCTACATTTTATCAAGATCCTAAAATAGGTGCTTCGTTAATAATCATGGAACCCAAAATAAGACTTACATTGAGGTCGAGCTTATGAGTAAAAAAATTTTTACAAGGTTTAAAATAGTAGTGATTTTTTCGCATACCCCATGTTATAGGGTATCGTTGAATGGGTCTTTTCGTAATATTAAGGGTAAATCATGAACACTTCTTCCACACAGTTTACGATTACGAAATAGTGTGTTTGAAAATGGTCATTTTTGTTAAAGTTATGCACCCCCACCTCTACCGGCAAAACCCTTATATTTGAATAAGTAAAAAGTATTCACAGCAATTGTACATATAATAATATTAAAATCAAAGTGATCATAGCTAAGCGAGCTCTACTTGTTTACCGAATAGTATCGACCGACTTATGGCATTTAATTGTATCTGTATTACTTAGATCAATTGCAAAATAAACTTTATATTTCAAAATGTATATTTAGCACGGCCGTAAAATACATTCTATATTTCAACAGTAAGAAATACAATTGTTTAAATATGCATCATTCTTTTACGCCTGTAAACGATATAGTAGGCAATATAGTTACATTGTGGAAAAATAATATTTATAAATAGTTTAATAGAAATACTATGTACCCTTAAATGTTTATAAGAGCCTAAATATATACATTTATAGTGCAATTTCTTCTCATATTTGACAGGTTTTATATACTTAATATGCAATAACCACCAGGGTACAATGTCCGAAACTAATAATATAATTTATATAAATATTAATTTTGATATACTTTAAATTGGAACTGTTATCTATAAAATTAAGACGATATCCACTTACTTCGTAAACAAAAGTACATATTTTATCACTAACGTATGATTTGTTTACCTCTCCGATATGCATATTTAAGAAAACGTTCACGTGGATCAGTTGAAACATGAGGATATGAAAACGAGACATATAAATGAACAAATCAACTTTTGCATTCATAATATTATGATTAATACTTCATTTTCAATTTAATTTATGAATTTAAATTGAAAATTTCTAGCCTATTTAGCGAAAGGATAATATCTATATGTATCCATAAGTGTGTATTCTTATTATGACCACTTTTAGGAATTGATTGAACTAAGGAGAACAATGGCAATGAAGAGTACCTACATCGTAAAAATAACTGCATAGTTTCAAACTTCAACATTGTTTTAAACAGTGTTAATTAATTCATGATTACTAACGCAGTTAAACGTTGGTCTACAAATTTTAGGTCAATTACAGTGGAATATATTATTAAATATCGGGTTAACATTAACGGAAACAATAGAATTAACAAATAAATTTAGGATATAATTATTTTGACAAAACGCCAAAAGATCCTTGAGCCTCAACTTTTTTTTAGTGATTAACAAAAAATGTATTATGGACATATGCATATGCAAACGTATGAACAAATGAAACTGGGAGTATAGAAGGAATAGGAGGAAATAATGTAACATTAAAATAGGTATGTTATCGCACAATACAACTAGAGTTCAGAAGTCAAAAGTTCTTAACAGTGAGCAGAAAATAAATGAGGATAAAAAGCTTTCGTTGGAAATATTGAGAACACGAAAAGAAAGTTTATATGGTAATTGAATCCATACTGTGAGCTGAATTTAAATGTCTGTGACTTCAGTAATTCCTCCGGCTCTTAAATTAAATCAAAGTTGACAAAATAACTATAGTCCAAAAGTTAAACATTCTTGTCAGTGAGCGGACAATAAATGAGGATAAAAAAATTTCCTTGAAAATATTGAGAATACAAAAAGAAAGTTTATATAGTTGAATAAATCCATACTGTGAGTTGAATATTAAATATCTGGTGACTAATAATTCATCTGGCTCTCAAATTAATTCAAAGTTAAAAAGATACCTATAAACTATAACTATAATAAAGTAGTGCTGGAAGCTATAACCTCAATTTCTAAGTAAATTAGTAATCCACCTTTTAAAACGCATACTAATGATTTTCGCTTACGATACTAAGTACTGCAAGTAAATAAAACAAAACAGTCTGTAACCTTTTTCAATAGAATAAAATCAGGATATTACTTAAAACTCGGCGCAAATTTTAGCCAGTACCGTAAAATACACAAACGCAGAAATTCGCAAACAATATTCAATCAACCTATACCAGGTCTCAGGCTCGTAATAAAATAATGAATAGCTAATTCGCCGAAACGAGTCCTCAATGATTACTTCTATATTTTTTATCAAGAGTAGAAACGCATAGTTATAAATTAACTTGCAATTTACCTAACATTCTATAGTAAGTAAAGTTTAACCAAACATTTTATGTCTGAAAAAAATTTCAAAAACTACTCCTACATCTATCTTAAACTATTACCTCTTCTTATCTATTTTAACATATGAAAACTGGAGATAAATAATGGTCGCGATGTACATTTTGTCAGTTTCTCAGGGTTCCATAGTGAAATAAGTGCATGAAATTTTGTAAGTATGTACATCAAACAGATATACGTGTTGCAAAATATTAAAAGCAACATTGCCTGTAAAATGCATTGAAATAATTCTGCATTTCACAATAAATTCCGCAATTAAACTATTTAGAAAAATAGATATTATAACAAAAGTAAAAATAATGAAGATAACTTAACTTTGGCAAACAATAATAAAAATGTTTCACGTTCGTCAAAAAATAGATTTATCTTTTGACTTCTTACTAGATACAAGTATGCAGTTTTAGAAAATGATTACTCATCAAATACCCCTATGTATTATATTTTGAACGAAAAAAAAATCTACGTAAAATGTAACCAACATTAATCTGACAATATCGAAAAATATAAACGAAATCAAATAAACTTGAACGAAGTTGTAATCTTCTAAATAGACCTTTTCCGCCTAACCCTAAGATGTTACAAGTTTTAATATTAGAACATAATTAAGGACATAATTAGCATTCACAGTTCGAAACACCTCTATAAGAATATCTTAAAACAATCCTATTATAACTTATATTTAACTAACTGGTAACATAATAATAAATAAAAAAATCCTTCCTTAGTTTATAAACGCCAAAAAATATATCCAAATATCCAAAAGTATTTACAAGTCGTTTATTTTTTTTCAATCTAACCCAAATATATATTACACATAAATACGATAAATTTTATGTTTCTTTTGTCATCAATTATATAGTTAAGATGTATTGCATATAACTGATAAAAAAAGTAACAGGAACTTTATGGTTTATACACACACACACACATATATATATATTGAATTCTTCCAAAAAATAATATTAACAGCAAAACAATTGTGACGTTTTCCATAGACGCAGCTCATAATTAAATATTATATATTAAAAGAAGTAAAGTAGTAGGACACCAAGTGCAAAGTCGTATCTTAATACCAAGATAAAAGTCAAAACTCTTGAATCGTCGTTAAAATCTTTAAGTACATACCATTTTATCTGAAGTACCCAATTAAAATAATTTAATAGAGTCTTAAGTCATAAAAATTTTCTAGAGAGTAATGGAAAAATTTAATTGATCTAATGTTCACATTATTAAAAAATAAAGCTGTTACAGTTTCAATTTATAATTTTACCTAGTCGATGTCATTGTCTTACCGTCCACCGTGACACTGTTGATCATATAATAATAGTGTACATCAAACAATACATTTGGGATTGCGTGGGTTCAAAACGGAACCATATCACTTTTTCCAATTCTTCTGCGTATTGGCATGTTAATTAATTCAGAACAAGAATATGTATATGTATATATATGTATATATATATATATATATATATATATATATATATATATCCTGATTTACTACAAGTTAAAATTTCTATATCTGAATAAAATAATACAAATTCTGGTACTTGGTCTACAATATATTGAAAACTTATTAAATACAAATATAATTCTCAGTCGCGACTCTAGCAGAGTTGCATAGAGTTTGAAGTAAATTATTTACGATAAATATCGATTATCATTTTTCACTTTGTACATAATTATAATGCATTGTCTAGTAAACGATTTCCTCTAAACGGATTGAATACAAAAATCGCGATGAAAATAATTAGTCGTTATTATTGGTGAAATTTTATATATTCATTTACGCCTGTAAACGATATAGTAGGCAATATAGTTACATTGTGGAAAAATAATATTTATAAATAGTTTAATAGAAATACTATGTACCCTTAAATGTTTATAAGAGCCTAAATATATACATTTATAGTGCAATTTCTTCTCATATTTGACAGGTTTTATATACTTAATATGCAATAACCACCAGGGTACAATGTCCGAAACTAATAATATAATTTATATAAATATTAATTTTGATATACTTTAAATTGGAACTGTTATCTATAAAATTAAGACGATATCCACTTACTTCGTAAACAAAAGTACATGTTTTATCACTAACGTATGATTTGTTTACCTCTCCGATATGCATATTTAAGAAAACGTTCACGTGGATCAGTTGAAACATGAGGATATGAAAACGAGACATATAAATGAACAAATCAACTTTTGCATTCATAATATTATGATTAATACTTCATTTTCAATTTAATTTATGAATTTAAATTGAAAATTTCTAGCCTATTTAGCGAAAGGATAATATCTATATGTATCCATAAGTGTGTATTCTTATTATGACCACTTTTAGGAATTGATTGAACTAAGGAGAACAATGGCAATGAAGAGTACCTACATCGTAAAAATAACTGCATAGTTTCAAACTTCAACATTGTTTTAAACAGTGTTAATTAATTCATGATTACTAACGCAGTTAAACGTTGGTCTACAAATTTTAGGTCAATTACAGTGGAATATATTATTAAATATCGGGTTAACATTAACGGAAACAATAGAATTAACAAATAAATTTAGGATATAATTATTTTGACAAAACGCCAAAAGATCCTTGAGCCTCAACTTTTTTTTAGTGATTAACAAAAAATGTATTATGGACATATGCATATGCAAACGTATGAACAAATGAAACTGGGAGTATAGAAGGAATAGGAGGAAATAATGTAACATTAAAATAGGTATGTTATCGCACAATACAACTAGAGTTCAGAAGTCAAAAGTTCTTAACAGTGAGCAGAAAATAAATGAGGATAAAAAGCTTTCGTTGGAAATATTGAGAACACGAAAAGAAAGTTTATATGGTAATTGAATCCATACTGTGAGCTGAATTTAAATGTCTGTGACTTCAGTAATTCCTCCGGCTCTTAAATTAAATCAAAGTTGACAAAATAACTATAGTCCAAAAGTTAAACATTCTTGTCAGTGAGCGGACAATAAATGAGGATAAAAAAATTTCCTTGAAAATATTGAGAATACAAAAAGAAAGTTTATATAGTTGAATAAATCCATACTGTGAGTTGAATATTAAATATCTGGTGACTAATAATTCATCTGGCTCTCAAATTAATTCAAAGTTAAAAAGATACCTATAAACTATAACTATAATAAAGTAGTGCTGGAAGCTATAACCTCAATTTCTAAGTAAATTAGTAATCCACCTTTTAAAACGCATACTAATGATTTTCGCTTACGATACTAAGTACTGCAAGTAAATAAAACAAAACAGTCTGTAACCTTTTTCAATAGAATAAAATCAGGATATTACTTAAAACTCGGCGCAAATTTTAGCCAGTACCGTAAAATACACAAACGCAGAAATTCGCAAACAATATTCAATCAACCTATACCAGGTCTCAGGCTCGTAATAAAATAATGAATAGCTAATTCGCCGAAACGAGTCCTCAATGATTACTTCTATATTTTTTATCAAGAGTAGAAACGCATAGTTATAAATTAACTTGCAATTTACCTAACATTCTATAGTAAGTAAAGTTTAACCAAACATTTTATGTCTGAAAAAAATTTCAAAAACTACTCCTACATCTATCTTAAACTATTACCTCTTCTTATCTATTTTAACATATGAAAACTGGAGATAAATAATGGTCGCGATGTACATTTTGTCAATTTCTCAGGGTTCCATAGTGAAATAAGTGCATGAAATTTTGTAAGTATGTACATCAAACAGATATACGTGTTGCAAAATATTAAAAGCAACATTGCCTGTAAAATTCATTGAAATAATTCTGCATTTCACAATAAATTCCGCAATTAAACTATTTAGAAAAATAGATATTATAACAAAAGTAAAAATAATGAAGATAACTTAACTTTGGCAAACAATAATAAAAATGTTTCACGTTCGTCAAAAAATAGATTTATCTTTTGACTTCTTACTAGATACAAGTATGCAGTTTTAGAAAATGATTACTCATCAAATACCCCTATGTATTATATTTTGAACGAAAAAAAAATCTACGTAAAATGTAACCAACATTAATCTGACAATATCGAAAAATATAAACGAAATCAAATAAACTTGAACGAAGTTGTAATCTTCTAAATAGACCTTTTCCGCCTAACCCTAAGATGTTACAAGTTTTAATATTAGAACATAATTAAGGACATAATTAGCATTCACAGTTCGAAACACCTCTATAAGAATATCTTAAAACAATCCTATTATAACTTATATTTAACTAACTGGTAACATAATAATAAATAAAAAAATCCTTCCTTAGTTTATAAACGCCAAAAAATATATCCAAATATCCAAAAGTATTTACAAGTCGTTTATTTTTTTTCAATCTAACCCAAATATATATTACACATAAATACGATAAATTTTATGTTTCTTTTGTCATCAATTATATAGTTAAGATGTATTGCATATAACTGATAAAAAAAGTAACAGGAACTTTATGGTTTATACACACACACACACATATATATATATTGAATTCTTCCAAAAAATAATATTAACAGCAAAACAATTGTGACGTTTTCCATAGACGCAGCTCATAATTAAATATTATATATTAAAAGAAGTAAAGTAGTAGGACACCAAGTGCAAAGTCGTATCTTAATACCAAGATAAAAGTCAAAACTCTTGAATCGTCGTTAAAATCTTTAAGTACATACCATTTTATCTGAAGTACCCAATTAAAATAATTTAATAGAGACTTAAGTCATAAAAATTTTCTAGAGAGTAATGGAAAAATTTAATTGATCTAATGTTCACATTATTAAAAAATAAAGCTGTTACAGTTTCAATTTATAATTTTACCTAGTCGATGTCATTGTCTTACCGTCCACCGTGACACTGTTGATCATATAATAATAGTGTACATCAAACAATACATTTGGGATTGCGTGGGTTCAAAACGGAACCATATCACTTTTTCCAATTCTTCTGCGTATTGGCATGTTAATTAATTCAGAACAAGAATATGTATATGTATATATATGTATATATATATATATATATATATATATATATATATATATGTATATATATATATATATATATATATATATATATCCTGATTTACTACAAGTTAAAATTTCTATATCTGAATAAAATAATACAAATTCTGGTACTTGGTCTACAATATATTGAAAACTTATTAAATACAAATATAATTCTCAGTCGCGACTCTAGCAGAGTTGCATAGAGTTTGAAGTAAATTATTTACGATAAATATCGATTATCATTTTTCACTTTGTACATAATTATAATGCATTGTCTAGTAAACGATTTCCTCTAAACGGATTGAATACAAAAATCGCGATGAAAATAATTAGTCGTTATTATTGGTGAAATTTTATATATTTTTGCAGATTTTTATTTCATGTGCATTAGAAAATCAAAAAAATGTACTGGATGTCACAAACATAAATTAAAATAATATATATTTCCAACTCCTATTAAAATGCTCATTCGATATCCCATACACATATATTTCATAATTTTTTTCTACTTCAGCACCTTGTCATATTTAGAATATATAATTATTATATAATTGAGAACTTCGAACGATCTGTTAAAATTTTACCAATACGACATTTGTAATTCAGAAGCTAGGCGGTGCAGACAGGCCAACGGACGTTTACGTTTGGGCCCTTTGGGAATGAAACTCTAAAAACTGCTGCAATAGTTCATCCATGATTATAGAATAAAACACGAAATATCGATTAACGTAATACGATGAAAGTTTTCTTTATAATCGATGTAGTATTTTACTTACTGTACTGTACCTACGTAAATTTAATCGTATTTTTTTTCAGTTCTAATTACGTATAAAATTATTTTACTTATTAATAAGACGTCAATTCAGATCAATAAAATCAGTTTCAAATGTTTATTCGTAATGGGTGCCCTTAAATTGATGCACAGAATTTTTAAAAGCAAGAGTTTGAATTTCGCATTTAAAGCAGCAAACGAGGACTTTTGTGTATGCCATAAATTTCCAAAAATAACTAAATGTTATTTGCCAATGTCAATAAACATAGTCATTAACACGTGACATCCTGATTCGCAATATGTTTATCATCAAATAATGGCAATACCCAAAACGCAACTCCGTGAACAGCCATTAAGTAATTGCAATACAATACTCAATTCCATTACGATGGAGGAGTATCTCATCCATTATTATCCCACACAAAGACCAAAGCTCCGAGTAGATCGTTGATCAAAGCTACGATTCCTGCTAACGTACGACGCACAATTACAATCCAGAAGAGCTTTGTAATACAACCTTCTGGAGTTAATCAAAGGTACGTCAAAGACATGGATAGATACTTAAATTAGCCGTAGGGGGTTTTGATACACAATGCATAGTCTATCAGTAATACATAGACCGGTACAAATGAAATTTGAGGGCGTTCACAAAGAAAATTAAACAGAATAGAAATAAAACCTATTGTCTATGCTTTGGGCTTTGTTTTGTAATAATATACAATGAGATGTCGCCAGGTGACATGATGGTGGCACGTGTGGAGGGATTTTGTTGTTTGTGAAAAGAAATAGAATGAAGCTTTTCAGTCTAGACACGAACGCCGAAGCGATTTCGTTTAAAATTGGTTTTATTTCGAAACATGTTTTGTCGCCGAATACGTTACGTGATGCTAAGAAGGTATCAGTGTTTATAATCAGTTGCCATGTCAAAATTTTGATTAAATTGTTTTAAATATAAAACTTATGTTTATCTATATGAAAAGTATTTTACGGCACTATAACTGTATAGCCGAAAATAAAGCCATTAACGGTTGTAGTCATAATACGCAGATTCTTCCTTATACTATATTTAATATCACAGTATTGTAAATTATAAGAATCTCGTTGATAGGAGAGTGTCTAATCACGCCTATATCATGTCTCACAGAAGGGAACATTTCGTTCGCCAGATGACAGAAATATAGTCAAAAATGCTGTGAGAGTAATAATACATTATTAGTAATTTCAGGACTATTAACATTAACACTTTTACGAAAAAGTGCTGAATTTTCATTGTGAGGACGTTACTGTTTCTTTATGGACGCATTTCTAATGACATATATGTCTAAACGGTGCCAGATGTCGTTGTATGTTTTTTTTTGCAATTCACAGCGCCAATTTATAAGTGAATTTTTCAATAATTCAAAATATTTGCAAAAACTGTTTCCCAATATTATTTATTCCTTAATGTTATGAGCAATATATTAATAAACAAAAACACTATGATATTCGCTTTTTCGCCTCACGCTTATCATCTGCCTTATTTACATTTCCTTACCTCAATCAATAATTGCCTCGTACAAGATCGGATGGATCTAAACTCTCAAACTCGAGGAATATGTAATTTGATACAGTTTGTTTTAAAGCCGAATAATTTGATACGACTAAACTTTTGGATAAACATAATTATACCGAAATGTTCGATTAAGTTTACGAGTGAAATTTAATTTAGTAATTTCATTAAAGTAATTAGCAAAATTCAGTGAGAGATGCTTGCCGGTACTGGTTTCATAATTTCATCTTAAACATTTCGCAAAATAATTCCCTTGATTTTCATGAAACCCGTTCACAATTAAATGAAACTACGTGATGTAGTATTATTTCTACTTTCTTTGAATTCTTTACCACGACCTAGGTTTCATGTTCAAGCTATTATTTTGCTAACAGTTATTGCGTTTGAGGCTATTGTCTTTGCTAATAGCCCACCTGAAGATGTTGTAATACAACGAAACTTAGATCGTGGTAAAAAACTCAAAGAATGTAAAAATAATATTACATCACGTAGTTTCATTTAATTGTGAACAATGAATTTCTACAATATTAACGCCAAATATATTCAATATATGACACCCGTTATTAATAATTAAAAACACACGGCTCCCATAAAACGCAGTTCATCTTTGGGAACACAAAGAAGGCCAAGAGCTATAATTGAAGTTTGATGATATGAAAGTTCACATTAGAAACTGCCTTTTTATAGTACTGTCCCTTATGGTCGTTCTAAATAAATAATATGTGATGATATTTTGTGTTTGTAGATTTTAATGGCGCAAACATTGATGAAGCGTCTGACGTACTAAATTCAAAATTTTATAAAAATTCATCCAATGTTTGACAGATACGGCATATTTACTATTTTTAATTAGTTCCAGTAGTACATAATGATTGATTGGAAAATGTTGGTTCCAAAACATATTTTATGGTTTGAGATAGCTTGAAAGAACGATTTCCTGATTACTTTCCGAATACTCTTGTATGAAATATTCGCTGTCTTGTTTTCTGTACATACATAAAATCCATTATGAAGTAGATACTTTCGTAAAAAATACAGTATTAAAAATGTTTAATCAGAATTGTTTAAACCTCTGTATATTTGTATCTTAGGATTCAATTCTCCTAAAACATTGACTTTGACAGTTTTGGATGAAATTTCAGTTGCTGAACTTAAAATATTAGCATAGCTGAAATCATCTGTAAATAAATTAATACACTACAATATCATAAAACTAAACTTGTTGGTTGTAACCAATACTTTCCAAAGTCAGAAAACTCCTTGACCAATTATATTAACAAAACAAAGATAAATTGACTGTAAAAAGCATATATGAACTGTAAAATAAGCATAACATTTTCTACAGTTCACAAATACTCGAACAACTAAATAAATATATGGAAAATAAGTTTCCACTCAAATAAAATCGTGAAAAAATGTTTTCACGCCACAACAGCAATACCAAAATTAAAGGAGTGGTCAGTTTTCGCTGCAATATTTTCTACTGTAGCAAATCTATAAAGGCTATGAACATTTATGTAAAAATTAACGCTTATAATAAATATTATTAGAATGAAAAATAAATATATAATAAATAACAATACCTCATTTCGACTCAGCAATTCAATCATGAAATTAAATTATATAAAATAGCAGTATAATTAAACTAAATTCGTGTTAACATAAAAAGATGAAAGCCTCATGAAAAAGGGTATGCACTCAGTTCTAAGCTATTTGTATCGTTAATTAATGTAATATTTTCTGTTTAATTGAATAGTAGTCGAATGCATGATGGCAACGCCACCTGCCGTATGCAGCTTTTTCTGGTTTTAGGCGAAGGGGTTTAGAAAATAATAAAAACCGATCAATTATGAGAAGAATTTGCACTACTATGATTCCATAAACATATAGACTCTTATAAACATTTAAGAGTACATAATATTTTTATTTAACTATCTACAAATATTAATTTTTCACAACGTTAATATTATGCCTACTTTATATTTCCCAGGCGTAAAGTCAGGGTGCGTATTTAAAAAATTACCACGTCTTGACTCATCGCTATAGTTTTCCCATAATCTTTGCGTTTGAAAAAATATTTGCCTAAAATTATGAAAAACTAGTTTTGTGTCCCTTAAAATTAGCCTTTTCAAGCGATACCCCACACTACATGTAAAATTTAAAATTTTTCCGATTACTGAAAATTAAGTAATTTTTTTTAGTATTTCTCAGCAGATTTACCACCTAAAATTAAAGAAAAAATATTTTTGAGTTCATCATAACTAGCTCTTTCAAACGCTACTCTACTCTATATATAGAATTAATAAAAAAATGCGATCCCTCAATGTTAAAATAATATGTTTATTGAATTGCGTATTTTACTCTGAATTCACAAATTAAATTAATTCAGTATGAGAAGTAGAGTTAAGATTTATACTTTTTCAACTTCTCATTTTTTTATATAATTTCAAATTCGTTGTCAGAAATGTATAAAAATATTAATTTTAATATAAAATATTAATATAATATAATTTGTATAAAAGTATTTAATCTTATATCTAGTATTTTTGCAGTTTCTTCACCAACTGCTGTCGCATTTCTTTTAATTTACCTGCATACAATACCTATTATATTTACACATGAAGACAAGCATTTGGTTGAAGAGCTGTAATTGTTGTCCTTTTTATTTGCAATGAACGCTGTCGTCGATATTGTTACCCCCACTACACTCCGCATCCGGCAACTACTCTTGCCTAAATTTTGGAAAAATGTTGATACCATATATATATATATATATATATATATATATATATATATATATATATATATATATATATATATATATATTATAAGTCTTAAGTGATTATAATTACTCGGTTTCAAAGTGATTCTGACAGTAATCAATAATATTATATAAAATCATTGTGCAAGTACGATTGTGAATATTTAAAAAAAATCTTGTACCCGGGAGTCTGGTATCCAATAGATGCAGAAACACTTTTTTTAATTATCCTCGGTTTATCTGAATATTTGTCTTTATATCAGAATAGTAGGTAATTTCTTTTAATATTTTCTAACGATTTTTTGTGTTGCTTACTTGTTTATCTATTTTACAATGGCATTATTATTTTGAATAGAATTTTCCCTATAAAATGCTGGCTTAGATTTTATATAAAAAACTTGAAATTCAAGCGGCCCAGAAATTAATAAGCCTAATATAAACTTTAATCGCCTAATTGAAGGCTGACTTTATATTAAGCCAATTATATTAAATTTTAACAAACATTTGCGACTTGATAATTTCACAATGAAATCAGTTAGGAAGCAACTAACCTTTAAATCACATTCAACTTTAGTTATGAGATCATATTCGTTCAAAGTAAAAATAAAGAACAGATGATCTAATATTTCGTCTTGAATTATTTCGACCACTATATGGGTTACAATTAATAATGTCATATTGAAAAAGACTATTTCTAGAATTTTAAGACATGTATTTATTATTTATAACGTTTAGGAAAAACTATATTTACCATATCGCTTTTATGTTGATGAAAATTCCATCACTGAAAATTTGTGTTTACTTAATATATTTTTGAAGTGAAGACTTCTTTTAACTCACCATATCCAAAAGTTTTTAACAGGAAAAGTGTAACGCACTTCGGATATACTCGGCGGTGGGCCGAATATGGCAGAACGTTCGATTTAATAATAACAATAGGCCGAGTGCTCCCAAACGAGAAGCGACCTTATTTCGTCCCTTTGACAAGTGAAGCGCCGGATTACATAAAGAACGCATTGGAAGTCTGAGTTCGAATCTCGATGCACATATTTTTTATTCAGTGATTTTATTTTAATAAGTGTTATTTCTTTATTTAATTCAAATCAAAAACCTTTTTTTACCATACATCTGTTAAAAAGGTCATTAGTCAGGTGATTTACGTGCATACATATGTGGATTTGGTGTAACATAAAAAAAAATCGAACTACACTCTTTCTGAATCTGCACTCTTTGTTCGAACCTCATTGCAAAAATTCCTCGTTTTGCATAATTTTGTTTTCAAAAAGTATTTTTTATTAACATAATTCAAATAAAATTCCCTCTCTTTCACGCACGAAGCATACTCTATATATAAGATCTACATTTATAATGAGGACGTATATTTTCCCTTTACACAATATATCTATTACGTGGTGTAATTTTCCAGATAATTGCAAACATTTTATAAACTAGATAAAACAACGGCTGTTGAGGGCTCGGAAAAATTTATTAAAAATAAATATAGTACATGGGGATTAAAAATCACAGTATTAATATTTAAATTTCACCTAATGCCTATCATCAACAACCGCACTTTAAATCGATTAATAGAAAAGTGTTATATATATATATATATATATATATATATATATATATATATATTATAATAAGATTTTTTAAAAAGGAATTAAATTTATTTTAATTATGTATAGAATTCCCCACATAAATTCCCTCTTGTCTTTTACACTTTAACATATATGAGTTTTTAATATCACAATTGATCCAAAGCAAAATGAGCAACTACAGAAATATTAGGTGGACATTAACCATTTATAATTTTATCAATTGCATATAAAGTTATCAATGCTTTGAAGATATAATTTATAAAGAAAATTATCGTCACCCTAATCAAGTGCTAGAAGTGACAATTTTTGTGTTCCAATACCAAGTATAACTAAAGTTTGGAAATGTGAAAATACTACTTGTTCGAGGAAATAATTTAAATTACAACTAGCTTTGGCAATCAAAATTCACAAGTATCAATATATAACAGTAGATGAAGCCGTTGTAAATATCGAAAAAATGAACTTTTTTTTCTTTTGTTTACATATTTATATATATATATATACATATATATATATATATATATATATATATATATGTAGTATGATTTCATAAAATGTAATTAAATTTATTTTTCATCATTTACAAAATTTCTTATATCAAATTTCTTATCGAGCATATTTTATTTTTTAACTTGTACGAACTATTCTTGATAATAAAATTTTACGTACCCTCACAAAGCGAAATTCCAAAAAAAATAAATTTATATCTAACTTAAAGAAAGAAAAAAATTTGCAGCGCAGTCATTTTATTCTGAATGAGGCATAAGCACAAAAGGAAATTAACATTTTCTTAAAACTACACCACAATACTCATAACATTATATAACCGTGCAGTTATCTTAAACTTAAATTACAAGTAAAACTACGAAAGCTACATCCCAGTACTTTACACAAAAGATAACGATAAAAAGTTCGAAAAAGTTATAATGGATCCCGGGCCATTGTCCTCGTGACTAATGGCCTGTATCAAGATATTCATCCCATTTAGGGCGAACGTGTGTACTGACGGTCTCCATTTATGTATTTGGGACAAATTTACGTAATGGTTTTCGCAGACCGGCTCAGGTGAACTCGAATTCCGTTAGCTAATGCGACCAGCGATATTTACAAATTGCAAGCAATACTCTTATCGTAAAAGAGAAACATTTCGATAATATTTATACGTAAGCAACCAGACAAATTTGAGAATAAAAATAATAAAGCATTGAAAGCTTAGCATAAGTCGTATTTACGTGACGTACTAAACCCATTAAACGCCATCTATTATTCATTAAACTTAACAAAAATAACAAGAAATAAACTGATATTGAACCAGAATAAAACACGGTTTGACCATTACTATTATTAGGATTAGATATTTTATAATAATACATTCTGTTAGTTGTGACTAGAATTGATACTATAATATTTCCGTGCTCATTTAAACATATATAAATATTTAACAACAAAGTTATCCTGAATTTGTGAAAAATTATAAGATTTAGTACCGTGGATGCAGTTTTTCAGTAAATTATAAGTAAACTTCTAGTAGCATTGTATTTTCACAATTTTCTGTTTAGTAGTTTTGGGGTGGGAAGGGCGGAATGTTTTTATGGACATTTTCCACAATATCTCTAAAGAACTTAAATAAAATGGTTTTGGAGTCCTTGTAACTCACTTTTTCAATTGCTATCCAACACGATAGATTAAATTAAAAAAGATCTATAAAAATATTCAGTTTCTATATCTTAATTATTTCTGAGAAAAATTACTCTGTAAATAAACACACGCACGGATTTATAAATGATCTGGCAAGAGTTTCATTTTTTACTTTTGGCTATAAATTGCGTTAAAGTAGATTTGATGCAATACTACAACATGCAAGTGTTAATAGACGTTTAGTATTATCTAAAATAAATGTCAATAAACGACATAATTTCAACGATTATTTTCCTTCTTATTGTTTTTTTTTTTAATTTTTACGCAAATAAGAAAACTTTAAATATTACCCTATTCCATTAATCACAAATAACGTAACTCTAGGTTTACTTAAGATTTAAGAGTTTTTGTGTTTAAAATTATTAATTTTATTATTTACCCCATTCTAAACAGACAGACAGACTAGCAGAGAAACGAGACAAATATCATTTAAAATTTTGGTGGCAAATTTAATAAAAAAAATCGGAGTGCGAGTGATATTATATCACAAGAAATATTTAAGTATTTAAATTTTAGCAAAAGTCTAATATTTTTATATCAGTGACATTGAATACATCCTTAGAATAAGTCTCAGTAGTGTTTGTCATATTAGATTAAAATGTTATATTTAGAAACCCTTTCTCAGTCAACTGAAAATTATCTTGTATTAAACTTTTGATATAATTACGAAAGCAAGTTTATTTTTCGCACTTCCATGCTTTAAACATTCAACCGACTTTCGTAAAGTTTTGATAACGTTGTAACCAATATCATAAAAATTAGTATAAAGGATAATAATTTAATTAATTATTTGAAAAGAATTGAGTAGCTTTTTCCTATAATAAATTTCTTTGGTCAATATACAGAATGTCCAGTGGCAGATTTCAATGTTTGAAAAATTTAAAAAAAAACTACACCTCTAACACAAAGTAGGTTTATTTTAACTTTATAACAACAAATGCGGATTTCATTTTTTAAAAACCACGTTTTCCAAATGGCGGCCATCGAGTCTGACACACTCTTCGAGTCTAGCACGCATGTTTTCAAAAACGCGTTTGCAGAGCGACTGGGGTATCCTACTGACTTCGGCTCGAATATTTTCTTTAAGTTGTATCATAGTGCTCGGATTTGTTCTGTAAACAACGGATTTTAAGTATCCCCATAAGAAAAAGTCACATGGGCTTAAATCGAGTGACCTAGGTGGCCACGGTACAGTACCGTTTCGGGATATGTATTTTTCTGGGAATAACTGCCGCACTGCATTCGTGTACACATTATCAGTGTGAGCTGTGGCCCCGTCCTGCTGGAACCATGTGTTTTGGTTGAAGGATGGACTATTCTGTAGTTCTACTCTGAAAAAGTCATTTAACATCTGGGCATATCTCTCCGAATTCACAGTTACAGTTTGGCCACGTTGATTTTCAAAGAAATAAGGCCCTATGATTGCAGACGCAGACATGGCACACCAGACTGTTACTTTAGCCTTATGTAAAAGCTCTTGATGCATTTGCCTTGAGTTGTGGACATCCCAGTAACGAAATTTCTGCTTATTCACATATCCTCCAATGTGAAAGTGAGCTTCGTCACTAAAGAATATGTTGCCCATCCGGGTAGCAGTACGTAATCTCAACATCACCTCCGCGTAAGTTTTTCTTAATTCAAAGTCAGAATTGTGTAAATCTTGAACGATTTGAATTTTATATGGATGGAACTTGAGCTTTTTTTGCATTATTACCTGTAAAGTTGATTTCGGAATTCCCAATATCGATGAACGTGTACGCAGTGATAAACGGGGATTTTCAACGACAGAAACCATAACACGCTCGACATTTTCATCCGTGGCTACCAATGGTGTAGGTCCTGGGCTGGGCCTATTTAATGTTGATCCTGTAGCTCCGAACCTTGCTACCCAATGAATGAGGTTGATCGATGATCCATCACGTAATCGACGAATACTGTAACGATTATTAAATCAACGGCGTGCTACAGACAGCGAAAATCCACTCGAAATGTATGCCTCGACGGCAAAAGCGCATTGCTCTCCACTCTACTGTTCCATGGCTACTAAAACATCCGCACCGCTTACGCTTCCAACGACGCCCCCCGCGCCCCTCTTTTGTGTTGCGTTCAGAAACTATGTTTGTTCAAACTTTGAAATCTGCCGCTGCCCTGTATTTGGAAAGAGAATGAATATAAATATTAATATAGTAAATGGATATTATTTTCATAATTATACAAACTTTTTTTAATTACACCACTATTTTTACCCTTTTCCACGTAAGTGACGCTGTGTTAAAACTATTTTATTATTAAAATAATGTACGATAATTTAAACTATCCGCGTGCCTGTTATTTTGGTGCGTGTAAACTTAAGCCTTATGCTCCTAACGGCATTAACGCGGCAATTAACTTTCCTGCACGCGTACAGTCTCACAGTAAAACAATCTGCTTCTGCCTTTTGTACTACTTCCCAGTAAAAACAATCTCTTTTTTGCCTTTTATAAAAATAATGGATATCATCTATTGGGCAATAAAAATAGCCTGCAATTTATATGTTTAGTGTTTACACGTTATAAGTTCACATTGTTCAGTGACATAAGTCAAGGATTGAATGGATTTTCGAGTTTGAAAACTTGGCGTTTTGTTCGCTCTACCAGATAAAAAACACTTATCATTTTGTTTTCAAAACTTATCATTTTGTTCGCTCTAACAGATAAAAAAATCCAGTCAATCGGTTGACCACCTCATATTTTGCTTGATGCTTTAAAAGCAAACATACGTAAATATGTACACACATGCACTTCGCCTTCCAAAAACCTTCTTCCCTTACTTTCATTGACCCCTCCTCCTTGGATTTTTACACTAAATAGGACTAAATTAATTTACGACTTCCCTAAATTGTAAAATAATCTACCTAAAAATAGTCTGCATGGAACGTTCCTGAGAAATAAAAAAAAATTGAGTTAAGATACATTAACTATCACTGAAATCCTCATTGCATCAAGGAAGAAAACAAAACAAGCAACAGATAAAACCTGTTAATAATGTGAATAAAGATACAATTTTGAAAAGGTAGCCTCAAGTGGGTGCAATTAGTACAATAATATTATGGAGTTTGAAATTATGACTCGCTCAATTATTTTTCTTGCACTTCAAGCACAAGACATTTACTTCGCATCAAATTACATTTATGTGAGCATCCTTCCTCTCTCATAATCTTTTATGATATAATGGGATGCTAATACCAGGAAAACTTAACAGGGCGCTCCCCTGTTGATGTCCATGAAAATAGAATATTTGCAAAAGGTATAAACCATTATCTCATATTTTTTTTAAATGACAATTCTAAAAAGAACAGTGTATTATTTGAAATAAAAATTGATCATCATCTTAAGTAATTTAATTCGAAATGTTACCATAACTTAGAGTAGAGCAGGCTAAGAAGGAGCGAAACGGTTCTCTACATGTTTATATGCATTTAAAAATTTAAATATTGAAACGTGCGTAGTATTTCTATTAAATTATTTACCAATATTAATATTGTTTTTCCGCGCGTAAATGTATTGATTGGTATATATATTTCACAATCGTAAAAAAATTACATGTCTCAAAAAGCTAGAATCATTGCCATAGTTTCCTTTTAAAAATTAATTTTTACAAGTTTGGTTATTTTGATAACTTCATCTACAATTTTCGGAATGTAAAAAAAGAATTAAAATATTTTTTTTTTGTTTTTCACCATATTTCAGGCGATATGCTACTTATTTCATGAAGAAATATTTTTGAGATCGTCATAAGTGTCCTTTTCCCACTATAAATTAAATTTAAAATTACTTATTTAATATATCCATATAAATATTCCTGCATATCAATTAATTATTACAATGGACATATACACGAGTAAATATGTTTCAATACTAGGTGGAATTCCAAATTACTCCCGCAAACGATTTCTGATAAAAAGACTGTAACAAAGAGATGGAGAATGCAAGGGGTTTATTTTACCCTTTTAAAATATAAAAAACCTTTTTGAGGCATATCTAAACATTTGCTGATACACAAGTGTAATTTAACATCGTCACTAAAACTTACCCTAGAAAGGGCGAAACTAATATAAAGAATTTAAACTGAACTTAAGCCGTAACTTTAAACTTGGTATCGTAATATGGTTTAAAAAGATAAATAGGTGTAAGCAATATAGAATGAAAAACGCATATCAATTGGAGAAGCAATTAAAATAACCATAGAAAAATCGATTTCTCGAGTACTTATACATATTATAAGAATTATTACGGAAAATGTGTAATAATTCAATATTTATTTTTCATAGAACTTTTCAAAAATTATTACAGTTAGACTTTTGAGACGTAATATCTGACAAATAAGATAACTTTTAGAATGGTTACTTTTTGCCTAAACACTTATTTTAACATTGATTGAAAATTTTTGAATTTAAATAGAAATGTAAATATCTACTAGTATTTTGACAGATAGTATTTATACACTGCAAATTTTACGCAGACCAATGTAGTCAGTAAGTGAATCTCATACCTCTTTTTTCATAACAATCAAATATTTTCTTTTATTTATATATTATTTTGCTCACAATGTAAATAAATTCTAAAAAACTGAAAATTACATTTAACTTGGCAAATTGATTAATATTTAAAATTACGTATAACTTGGCTGAAGCAAGAAACTAAGACTACATAATATTGCAAATGAAAAGAAATATTAAAACGTTAAACGTAAGCATTCACTGCTCCTAAATGAAAAACAAAATATTATATTGTGTCCTTATTACCGAGGGCGTCGAGGCTCGTCTCCCGAAACCATCGCCTCGTAATTCATTGTAAATCTATTTCCCATGTTAGCATCTCGCTCATTATTATCTCCACATAACGATGAGTTAATGCTCCGAGTAGTTTTCTGCTGATAGCTTCGATAGTTCATTGAGGTGCGACGTGATAACACAGGCAGTTGAGCTATATGACTTAGAAGGAAAATCAATCAAACGCAAAGATAATAGTGACAATCACAGAAATTTCAGGATAATATTATTAACCGTCTGTTAGAATAATATACAATCTAATTTGGGAATTAAATGTACGAAATAAGTTAAGCAGAAATACAATTAAGTATAATCGTATAGAAGAAAATTTAAATTGCGTACTTGATGAAGTTTTGGATGGATACAGTAACTGTGATTGCAGCTGCTTAAGCTCACTTTGTCACCCATAATTTTACGTAGACTTCTTCTTTGGTTAATAACCGTATATATTAGTATAGTGTAGCTAAAGGTTAAGGCTGGTCTCAAAAGTAGTACACTGCTGTTGGTTACTCCTCGTTCTTTTCGGTTCCCTTACACTCTCTTGTATCAAATTGAGCTGTAGGTTACTCACGTTATCGTGGATTTTTCAGAGAACCTGGTGAGATAAGTGGTCTCATCCATTCGGCATACATTTAAGGCATTATTACTAAATCTATCTACCTTTTGATGGTTGATTTATTCTGGCATCGTGATCAAATGGTATCGTTAGTAACGCGATACCGAATCGAAACCTTGAGGACCTGTTGTTCTTTCAAAAAACCTCTAGCTTGCTATGTTCTGGTTTGAGTAAAGTTTTGTATCTATTAAGCGGGATCTGCAGGATTAGTGCTTGAAATAGTCTAACTTTGGGCGCAGTATTAATTTTATTTTAGCCCTTTCTATAAATGTCTATAATTTCTTAAAACCATATATGGCAACGATATGTACGATGTCATAAACAATACCGGTGGCTTCTCCATAATTTTTTGTAATCACACCGGTATTGTTGATGATAAGCAAAATTTTTTTCTAAAATGCACTCTGTGTCGACTTTGAAAGTCCTTGGGCATTCGAACATCTATTAAAATATTAAACAATAGTGGTGAGACTTGAAATTCCTCCAATAGATCATTCCGGATCCCGGGATTGTTCGTAGCGACCCTTTAGGCTACTTGAAAAAATTAAATCATTTTTCTCAAGACACTTTTTTTAAGAAATGGGTAAAAAATCATTGCTTTTTGGCATATATAAGAATTGTGTCATGAATTGATCAAACCTCCTATAACAAAAATTAATAGCTACCGAATGAATTTAGGAAAAAAACAATTTTGAAGTAAGACTAGGGATCGTCTTTATACTTGAGCATTTGCAGGTGGAAAAAGTATATCTATTAAACTATTTACATTAAGTTTAACATAGTATTTTTTTTAAACTATTTGCAAATATTAATTTTACTTTTTACTGCGTAAATGTTACTTAATGTTCATTTCAAGTGTTAAAAATTTAGTGAATTTCTTAAATCCCTGTAAATATAGGATCATCCCTAAAATTCTCTGTCAAAAATTAGATAGACTTTTGTTTTTTTTTATTACTATGACTTTAGTAGACACGGAAGTGAGAAAATATGGTTTTTATAAAATTTTTCAGAATTATAACTTGAACTATCTTGCACAAAATTCTAAAAAAACACTTTTATAATCCTTGTAAATTGATTCCAGGCAGCAAAACATAAAATAAAAAAATATTTGCTCTAAAATTTCCATTTAGACAATCTAGAATACAACTATAGATATAAGTATATCTAGATTAATATGCTTTATCACTATGCTAAATGTCAAGTTTGACATGTACACGAGAGGTATCAAAAATTAAGTTTTTAAATCGAGATTTTTTAAACCCTACAGAACACATAAAACAAAAAAAATATTTGCTCTTAAATTTCCCTATAAACAATTTTAAGTATAACTATAGGTGCACATATATGCAGGTCAATATACTTTACCACTATACAAAATTTAAATTTTCACAAATACAGACAGACAGGAAGAATTAAGTTTTTTTTTCGTTTGTATAATAGCATCCTAACAATTGGGACATACGCCAAAATTACTAATTCATTTATTTCTTTCTTCATTTATATTGTAGATCTGTTCGAAGTACAGGCTCAGCCTCTATTTTATATAGCCTAGGGCGCGGCTGATTAGTGTATCTTAGTAATGAAGGTGGTGGGAACATTATAGTAGTATAACTCTGTGTCTAAATATCTTTATGTCCATATATACGAGTATATATGTTGTGATGTCATTGTGTTTACTTTATTCTATATTAATAAATTTTTTGGTTTGTTTCAAACTGGCTACGCTAAAATTGAAACGTAGGAATTTGACATTTTTTTTAAAAGAAGAAATAAAAATTATCATCATGACATCTGTTGTTGTCTTCAAGAGAAAATGTGTTAGAAACTAATTCATTGACAGCATTTAATGTTTTTTTTCTTTCAATTTAACTCGCAAGCGTATTTTAAATAATTAGTGGAAGCTACTACCAACAAATGATGACCCCGATTTTCAAAAAGATGAACGAAGAAATAAACGAAAGTAGAGCTGAATTACCCGAACTTCACAAAGTGGACATCAAGATACTTCATTTTTGGATAGATCATCCTGAAATTTGCTTCTGCCAAGTAGAGGTACAATTTAAAATTAATGGAATAATAACAGAGGAAACAAAATTTAATTATTTGATGTCACAGTTGGGACTAAAATTTGTCGAAAATGTTTGAGATATTGTGACGAATCGACCACCTAATTTTCTGAATCAAATTTTTGGATTTATTTAAAGAAAGTGAAAGCACAAAAATTAAATGTCTAATTACAGGAATTGAATTGGGGATTAATAAATCGAGCCAATTGTTACAAACGTTGAAATCGGTGGCACTGTCAGATGTTTCTTAAAATTTAATTAAAACACTATGATTGGAAAAATTGCCGGCTGTAGGAGAAATATTATCCTCCCTCGTAGGTGATGAACAATTACCTAAGTTGTCAATCATGACTGACAAGATCGCAGACATGAATCAACAGAATGATATTTGTACTTTATCCGCCGGTTCGAATTCAGAACTTTTGTAGAATTCAGTCGCTAGGAGAACAAGTAAAAAAATTAAATATTGAGCACATTTCAAGACTCCGATCTCAAAATACTAAAGTTTAAGTGGGCGATCTCGTAGCAGTTCAAGAAAAAGATTTAATCCTTGTAGAAAATACTGTTTTTACATTCGCTTCGGATCAAAATGAGATTCAGAAAACATGCCAAAACATTTCGCCAACATGCAGTACAGAATGCGGCAAGCTCTCCTGCTGACTTCAGCAATTGTAGCAAATTTCGTTTATTTCTTAAATATAAAAATTGGAAATGCTCTTTTTTAGTAGATAGTGGAGTGACATACAATCCAGTGATTATAAATTATATGCAGCACATGGCACTGAAATAAAAACATTTGGGATTACAGTGTTAATATTTGATTAGGCGTGAATTTAAATTTTCATTTATTGTGGCCAATATAATTATTCTAGGCGCACAAATTATTTATTTAAAAACAAACAAGTCTTGATTTTCTTAACAAATTTAAATTAATAATTTATTTGCATATAAATACACTGATTGATGAAGTAACTCAACTAATGGTGACTGGCGATTGCTTCCATAAGAGAACTCAGTGATATCGTTACAGTAAACACTTCAATGAAATTTATATCCTATTAAAACTATATCCAGACTTCTGCAAACCAAATTTATTCGTATCAGGTGTAACACATAATTTTCAATATAATATTATAACACATGGTCAACCGGTGCATTCTAAAGCAAGACCGCTGGATCATCAAAAACTTGCAATAGTTAAACAAGAATTGCAATTCATGTTGCATCATAACATAATAAGCCCATCAAGTTCTCAATGGGCAAGTCCTCTTCATGTGGTGCTTATAAAAAATCGACAATTAAATGATAGAACATTTCCTGGTAGATATCCTATTGTTAGGACTGAAAATTTTCATCACAGTTTAAAAGGTACAAATATTTATTCTAAAATAGATTTATTTAAAGCTTACTTCTTCAGACAGCGCTATAGTGTGCACTAATGTCACACAATAGCGTGACCTGGAGTAAAACACATCTAACCGTACTTCTTGACCTACGTGCAGCTGTGCAAGAAGACTCCACATACACCATTGCTCAAATGGTTTACGGACAAAATATAAGCTTACCTGGAGAATTTTTCCAAGAATCCAAAATTCTTGCAACTCCTGAGATCTTTTTAAATCAATTACAGAAAATGATGAAATGTTTACGACCAAGAACAAATTCCAAGAAATACTTAAAAGATATTCATTCCGAAGGACTTAAAGACAACTAGTCATATTTTTGTACGTAAAGATTCATTTCCGATAATTACCAGAAGTGAAAAATAAAGGAAAATAGGTTACATTCTCAATCGACAGATTAAAACCTGCTTGTATTCTGCAAGAAATTATTCCTGGCACAAGTAAAGATTTTTTTGAAAAGTCATTGACTTTAGACAAATGTAATGAAACTAAAGAAACTGTAAATTTTGCTAAACAAACTCGTTCAGGACGAACAGTAAGAATGCCTGTTATATTCAAAGAATGATATTGTACAATGTGTAAATAATTTTATAGTTTATAATATTTCATATATTATTGTCATATTCCATTCCTGCTCTTACGTAACTTAATTACTGGCAGGGCAGTAATATTGTGATGCCATTTTGTTTATACTTAAACTTTTGTTTCATACTGGCAACTCCAAAATTAAAATGTAGAGATTTGACATTTTTTTAAAAGCAGAAATAAAAATTATTTGACATGTGTTGTTGTCTTCAAGAGAAAATTTATTAGAAATTGATTGATAGCATTTAATGTTCTTTTTCTTTCGATTTACTCGCAAGCGTATACCTCTGATACATTTAATTACATAATATAATTTTACGCAGTTAAATACATAGAAAATTTAAGAAATTTTCAATAAAAAATATTTGTATATTATATATCGTTTACATATAAAGCAAGACCCCTGTTGAGAAATTACTATATTATGTGCTTAAATATTATTATTTTTTATATTTTTATAACTATATATATATATAATATATATATATATATATATATATATATATATATATATATATGTATATATACATATATATATATATATATATATATATATATATATATAGTCCATAAAACATTTTGGTAAAAGGTTAATACATATAGTTAAGAAAACTGGCAATCTTTCCAAATAATGAACGTAAATAAATTTAAATAATGTTGCTTCAAACTATCACAATGACATTTAAATTAGCTCATTAACAATTTATTTAAGTCATAAATAATAAGAACCCAATTCGGCGCAACTTCCTCAAATAAACATTCCCTCTAATGACTGTCCAAAATTACCCTTCCGTATTTCGACGAACAAACAATTTAATACTAGTCCCAGTTTATGTAAATGCCATGTAACAAGATACGGGCGAGATTCTGAATACATAAATTTGCGTTCGAGTCTTCAATTTACGGTATAAGGAGAGTGTTAGATTGAAGGATATCTAAGTCATAGTTACCTGCCTGTAGCGGACGGTACCTCGCCTGCCAATTATCGATGTTAACTGCGGAACGTACGCCGGCCCTGGACTAAGATCCAATGAACAAATATCCCGCCACGAGTTTGAAATTTATTAATAACACTTTCACCAATTTGCATCGAATTTCCCATTGAAAATTGAGGTAAGCTGCAATCCCAATATCAGACCCTCCAAACTAATGAAGTTTAGAGGATTGTCTTATGAATTTTCCGCATTGAATGTTTATGTTTATTTAGTTATATGCTTGATTCGTGATAGGAAAAACTAAAGAGTTATAATAATATAGCATTGTTTTATAAAAACATTATCACTCAAAAATGTATGATTTATTTTGTAGATGATTTGTTTACTCATTACTAAAAGTTTCTTATTTTGAGATTATGAGATCATTAAAACTGAAAAAATTTCTTATAATTTTCCATCATAGAAGTATTAGAAAATTATATTCTTGATAAAATAGTTTAGCTGACATCATTAGATCTCTCATTGACAATCAGTTTTAAGAAATACAAATGAAAATTAGTTTTAAGAAATACAAACGTAAATATACTATATATACACCATGCAACTGATAAATTAAAAAGCTAAAGTATAAATGTAAGTAAAAAATTTACTATCACTTACAAATTTTCTTTCATATTTCGTTTACTATAATAATTATTAAAAGAAAATCATTTGAATAAATTGAGGAACATATTTCGTCCGAAAAATACGTTGCAAATATGAATGTAAAAGGAAATTTGTTGGTGCATCATTAAACATTTACAGGAAAACCTTAATGAGTTTACTGAAATCACATATTTTATTTCATTTTATCAGCAAGATCTTATACAACTGTAAAGCTTTCACTGAACAATATGAAACTTTAAAAGTTTCTTCCAAAACGAAATTCCTATTGGCCAAATATTCACAACAATATAACACACAATTTTTAAAAAAATTTAATATGTCAAAATGACAGAACAAAGGCGTTGTTATTTACTACATCTTCATATTATTCGTAATAGAATATATGATTCGTTCGTATTTCGATGTCAATAACATAAATCAAATTTAATATTGTGACTAATATTATGGGCATATTATCCATAATATTAGTTTTAGTACTTGGAAAAAAAATGTAAAAATTAGGAAAATTACTTTTCCCAAAATTAAAGAAAAAGAAGCCGATTTCAAATGTTACCCTGAGGGTGTTATGGAAATGTTACCCTGGTAAGCTTGGCCACTGCGCTTCTCGATCTTAACGTATTACAATAGGTCTTTAAAAATCATATCCACAGAGTGCGTAAATATCTTTAACAGTAGTTTTAATGTTCGATTAAAATCAGGTGAAAAGAAATAGTTATATATATATATATATATATATATATATGCATATATATATATATATGCATATATATATATATATATATATATATATATATATGCATATATATATATATATATATATGCATATATATATATATATATATATATATATATATATATATGCATATATATATATATATATATATATATATATATATATATATATATATATATATAGAAATAGTAGCTACTGAAATCCAAATAGAATTATAATTTGAAAATTATGGCATGGAATATCAACTACTTCGAAGAACATTTAAAAAAGAAATAATCTTAGTGGACAATTTTTTTCTGTCAATACACAATTTCATGGTTCCAAAGGGATCATGATTAGCCACCCAAAATAATACTCGTTTACACTTTCATAAATTGTAAATATCCATTTCAGGAAAATTAGTTTTGGTCGTGTTACAATTTGCGTTATTTAATAAAGCAATCTATAGTCTAAACAAAGATTATCGATGGCAGTTGTTTTTAGCCTCTTATCCTTTAAACGACCAACTCGCATTATGTATTGATTTTATGACATTCAATTACTGATGATACCAAAATACATTTTCTAAGACAGTCTGTAAGTAATTGCGATACAAAACTAATCCCCATAGTGGAGTATATCAATATATTGCCCACGCATGATAGGCTGTTGATCAAAGCTCCTGTAGTTTGCTACGGTACGGTGCACAAACGTAGTAAAGCTTTGTATGCAGTCTCCTGGAGGTAATCAGAGACACGTCAATGATTTTGACGGATATTGGTATTTGATAGCTGGAAGTAAATTGTGATAGTGATATGAAGTCTGTTAATATGTCATATATATGCAATGTTTTTTATGGAATTTTTTATGGAGTTACGTATAATGAAATTAAGGCAAAGGAGCACAATAATTAAAATATATGTTATACTGGCAGTAAATACCTGCTACGCTGGTTTTTTTTGGTCGTACATTTATTAATATCTCGTACATTTTTTTGTATAAAAAATATGTGTTTAAAAACGTGTATTTTTAATACTTTTTTATATTTTGTACATAAATATCTTATAAACTAAGTAAATATATACACACACACACACAGATATATATATATATATATATATATATATACATATATATATATATATATATATAATATATATATATATATATATATATATATATATGTATATATATATATATCTATATATATACTTATATATATATATATATTAAATTATTTTAATTCAAATACATCCCTAAAACTATAATGTATTATTAATGTTAATAGAAATGAGAAGAGGTGAGTTATGGGAGTGAAAAAAAGGGTGAGGACAATGAATATGTGTGAGAATTAGACAATGTTCCAGAATATTGTAGAAATTTCTTAAAATTTTTAGAGCTTTCTAGAAAAAACTGGAACTTTCATATAGGAGGTCACACATTTTTGAGGTCGCCTACTTCCAAACCCCATGTCTTCCACACCCTTACAGTTATCAACGCGCAACCACCATAATGCGCTGTGGGAGAGTTGAGGCTACTACCGCGTACACATTTCTTTTATGTGCAATTTGCAGTTTGGCAATGGAATATAAGCATACAAACCACCAATTTTACATTATATATATATATATATATATATATATATATATATTATATATATATATATATATATATATATATATATAGATAAAGCTTTAACGTGATGTTATGGAAATAGTTATAAAAAAGACGTATGATGTTTCTCGCTTGTATAAAAGACGATGTTGCTAAGTGGCGATCTGAGAGGGGGAAAGCCATAAAGAACTTTTTACTTACATATTTTATTAAGATAAACCCTTAAATTATACTTAATAAACGAGAATCCCGTAAACACTTTGGTACGTGTAACATTTGAAATATTTAAGGGTACATAGTATGTTTATTAAATTAGCATAAAGAACAAAATCACCGAAAACAAATGTATTAATTTCAAAATTCATTTTTTGTCATACGATAATATTTTTTATAACTATAATATTCAAACGAACTATACATAATTGATTTGATTATACCCGTTTCAAGTTGAGGCCTGCCTTCAAAATTTAAAAATGTCATTTACTTTAATTTTTTTCAGATTACAAATTAAATTTCCAAGATCTTTTAATTTGATAAAGATGTTTTTTTAAGTAATTTTCTATATCACACTATAACTTTAAATTACTACAAGGACGTTACGTTCTAAAATAATTAACGAAAGAACTGTCAGATCACAACAACGTCTATCAAATAAGAACGGCGGATGATTCAATTCAAAATTAATGAAAACTTAATTTAACTATTCCGAAAACTTATTTAATTAACTTTATCCACTTGAAATTACAAAGTAGATAGGAGCCTCGTTAACGAAATATGATATTTAAAAGCCACTTCTACTTTGCAGGGTTTCGAAATAATCTCTTCACCCAATAGCTGTCTAAATTCAAGCTTCTCGCGTTTCAAAGAATACACGTTAGGTTCGGTCTAGGTCTAACATGGCAACAAGATACAGGTAAGCTTTAATAAATAAATTAACGCTCAAAAGTTCGAATGGATGCGGAGCAAATTGTAATTTCATTATTTATTTGAGGCATAAATACTTCACACATACGTCCGTAAGTTCATATACATACAGACATATATACAAATACAGGTATATACATATGTATATATATATATATATATATACATATATATATATATATATATATATATATATATATATATATATATATCAGACGACTCATATTTGTTTATGTACTCTGAGAGTTAACTATAACGGTAGAGATGTTCGTCCTGATTTGATTTATGTATCACACTTATAAATTTCATAGTAGAAAATTAACCATATAGTTATTAACCATATAGAAAATTAACCATATAATATTAACTTCGTGTGGGCCATATAATAAAAGAGAAAAAAAGTTTTAATTAATTTCTCCTTATTAACTGCACTATTTCGTAACTGCACTAAGAAGTTACGAAATTAGGAAAAAGGGTAAAATACCATCTGAAGAGAGGGCATGCCGTCTAATTACAATTAGATATATAAATTAGCCTTTTGGCCAACTACAATTTATTTTAAAGAGTTAATGTTTTATAGTTTTGACGTGATGAAATTATGTCAAATAAAGGAAAAGAAAATTAGATAAACAAATCTAGATGTTTCGTGAATACTTTAGATTCAGTCTACATATATTCTATAGGACCATTTACGTATAATCTTCGAGAATATGCAAATAACCTTTATGTAATTGTTCTATTTTATAGGGTTATCTCTAGACATTTCCGAAGCTGTATCGGTACAGCGCCATTAAGACACTTATCATTTTGTTTGCCATTTACCTTATTAATTGCTTATACATTAAGATTTATATGCAAGTAATAAGATAAATTGTAAACAAAATTATAAGTGAACGCCAACAGCCGTTTGCGTCAATATCTTCGAAAAATTTCTTGTCAATTTTATATAAAAAACAATAAAATATAATGAAAATAAACCAACACCGATTTTAAATAAACCGGTTTCTGAAATTTAAAGCAGTCTTCCCATTATGACATAAATATATCTCTATTATTTAATTTTTCATTAGTTTTTTCTTCAGCAACCGTTGACATTATAGTGCAGTTAATAAATTGAAATCATTTAAAACTTTTTTACAAAAAGTTTTCAACATTTAAATTTTAATTGCCCATATGACTAATTTTCTATATGGAGATATAATTATATTCATATCTATGAAATTGATAAGTGTGATACAGAAATCCAATCGGGACGAACATCTCTACCGTTATCATAAACTCTCTGAGTATACAAACAAATGAGTCTTATAAAATGTCTAGAATGAGAGGGCCCAAGCACAAAATAATATTTTCGGGATCTAGTTATTGATGAAACTTGAAATTCTGGCGGCAAGTCGTGTGTACCAACCCTTGGGAATACAGTAGGCCTTCGACTTATAATATCGTTTACGGTAATAATTGTTATGCGAAATTTGTAATGTCAGGAATTTGTACTATTTAATTAAACTTTAACCGGGTGGTTCAAACAAAAGTATGCTCTTAATGAAATAAGAGACATTCGATTGTAGCTGAAACTTGCGGTTTGACGAGTTATTTTCACAATGAATCCAATTAGTTAGCGACCTTATTTTCACTCTTAGTGTACACACTGTAATTAATTTTGTGTTTTACTTTAGTGCCAATTTGAGTTCTATGGCAAAAATCGTTTATACGAATCAAGTTCAGTATTATTTTTAAAAAACTTTTCAACGATTTTTTTGAACATAAAAGATACCGGCAGAAGTCCATACAGTGTTGGACCCTAGTTTCACAGAAGGGTTAAATGACGCTACTATATGGAAAAAGTTAAAAAATAAACTTTTCAAAAGTTTTATCTATATCTTCAATCGAACAAATGAGACATGTTGTATTTTTTTATGAAATGTTAGATTAGTTTTCATAATAGTTTGTAAATGTTATTTTTGCGGGACTCTGAACAAGCGAGGTGAAATAAAGTGCTGATTGTGTATCTTTGTATCCTCCATAGATAGATGTATCATATTAATCGAACTCACAGACTCGACAGGGTCATCGAAAAAAGCCACGTAAATCTCGAAATGGGCAAAAAAACGTTCATTTCGGCAACAACAGAACCATTGTCAATGTCAGTAAACAGATTATTTTTAATTAATTTAAGTAATGACCACACATTAGAAAACGCAAAGAGTATTGATAATTTTTTGTGATTGTTTCTAAAAAGTTAATATGTATTTTATTAGATTTTCTTTATTATTTATATTTCTCATTGACAAATCTATATATTTTCAAAATTTGTGCGCATTTATGAAGATAGTTTTTTTGTTTTTTATTATGGTCACAAATTACATTTTATTTTTTTGCTCTTTTCTGATTATCAATCGCTGCATTGTTTGGTTTCTTATGTTTTCAAAAGTACTAACTTGTTTATAAGTTATATTCTATTTCAGTAAATTCAGACCCATTTTTGAAGGTTTTTGTTACCAATTCTTTTTAACAGAGTCGTTGCAGAGAAATATTTAAAATAAAATTTATTTTTGTTTAATTTCTTAGTCTCTTAGCTTAGATAGAACATACTAATCAATACGAATGCAAAAGTCAAATTTATCTCTTTGTTTTTTGTTTGAAATTTGTTTCTTTTTCTCATTTTCACTTATCGACTACTCAATAAATGTGCGGGAAATTTTGAGTACACACATATAATGTTGAATAACATTTTTTTCTTTTCCTAATATAGAAGTCACTTAGTAAGAGATAAGAATATCAACATAGACATACGTATATGTCAGTATCCATGTACAAAATTCCTGTATAAAATGGTTTTAACTTTACTCTGTCACCATTTTTTCCCTTTTTCACGCACCCGAAATTGCGGCCTAAAGCTAGTGAAAAAATATTTAGTTTACAAACTCGTTTATTTTTCTTTTCATTTTCTCTCAAATTTAAAATAAATAGGAAAATTTTTATGTAAATTTATTTAAACGTTTAAAATACATGTGAAACTTAGTTGACTTTTAACATCCATGGTTTTTATTCAGTTAGGCACTACATTTAAAAATGTGTTTCATACTTATATTTATACATAAATTCTTGGTACATTCAGAAGCATACTGATTTAAAATACAAGACGTATTAGAAACTCAAGTTCATTTCGAATGCGTCGCGCAAAAAAAAGGAATTAATGCCTTACATGCATTAAGAACGCATACCTAATGGTTACTAAAACTCACGTATATAGTGCAATTTTATGATATAGACACCGTTGCGTTCAATTACCAATTACCAAAAACTCAATAAAATACCGTTCAATTTCAGCTGGAGTACTATTTCGAGAATTCGAAGAAATTTTCAGACTAATCTCACGTAAGTCCTTCGATAATAGATATTCCAATTAAAATAATGATGAAAATATATATCGCAACCAAAACCGTAACGCAAATCCGTAATCGCATCCTACGCGTATCGTTCCACAGATGTAGGATTCAGAACCCACTCAAGCAGGAGTAATCAGTAAGATAACGTCGCTGTCCGCTTAGAATATCGATGTATCGGTACTTTTTCCTCATTGCACAAGGGTATTTACCGCCCTTTGTTGTTGAATTTAGAACGATGTTTCTATATCCCGGAGAAAAAATCTGTTATATTCTATCGCATTTTTTAGATAGTTTTCTTCACACACGTTTAAAAAAGTTTATGGATTTTCGATAAGCTTTCTGAAACGCAGGAGTCTTTTTTAACTACGGTTTTTCTTATTTAAGCACGATTGCTTTATTCTAGAATTTGTCAAATGTAGACATGTTAGATAATTCAGATTGTAAAGGAAATCATGTTAACCTTTGATCAGGGATATTGATAAAATCTGACTAAATTGAACGGAAAATATGTAAATCTTAAATTCCTGTAACTTAGTTTATATTTATTCTGAAAACACTGTGACGCTTTTCCATCTAAATGGATTTCGGTTCAAAGTCATTAATTAATGATTTTCAATTACAATATTAAAACAAATTTGAGGCTTAAACATATGCGGGCGTTTTCCATTTTTATTTAACCAATAAAATTTATAGAAATACTCAGAAATAGTGCAATTTGGGTAGTTAAGGCGTGAAACGAAGGCAAAGTCTCTTCAAAATGGATAATATTATTAGCGTGAATTAAAGGTTCACCCATGTAGTATTATATCAATTTACTTTCTCCTCCATGTAGAATTCTATTAATTAAGTTCTTCCTCCAGCAGAGGTCGAGCCTCTGCTGTTACTAAACGTCTCCACGCAGTTCGCCAAACGACATCAATCGTTTGAGTTGAGGGTATATTAACGAGAATACTTTTGGTGGTCATTCAATAAATACAACCATCTCTCTCTATCTTGCACTGTTCAAGCAATGTTCTCCAATTTGTGTTACTATTTCTATCACTGGTCATTTTCTTCCAATTGTAATATAATAGTGTCCAATTTATATTTTTTCTTAAACTATTAAGTGCGTAATATCAAAAAAAATTAAATCGGTGGCCCAATCAAAAGATAAGTACGAACAAACAAATAAACTTTTATGCCTCCTACATTAATGTAGATTGTATGTTATATAAACAAAATTTGCACAACAAATTTTAACACATGATATTACTGGCTATTCGGTCCGTTCTTATTCTATTAGTTTTCGAATGTTTACTACGTACTTGCAAACCAATCTACATGTTTTATGTTGAGATTTAGGAAAAAGAAATAACTTGTATTCGCTCCCACTGAAATCATGGAATTAATTACAGATTTCAAAAGAAGACCTTGTATAAAAACGATAATAATAAAATTCCGAAAAGTCCAATAGGTCGCGTGCCTTTGAGTTTCTCTGTAATGGTCTACATTGAGTTATTTACTAATACCTTACTTTAACTAGAACCGCTCTTATTTATTCACTCATCTTACGCAGAATTATTTTGCTTACTCCTCGACTTTATAAAGAATCCCATTCCATTTTAATTTAGATTATCTAATCTAGCTACTCAAGATTGTAAAAAATTGTGAATAGAAATAATTTTCGAAGTGTTTTCTTTGCATCGTTTAAAGAAGGAAATGTCTATATACTTACGTTACGTTGGAGAGTTAATTATATCGAAATTATTTAATTACGAATACTTCATATATTCCTCTTCCTTTAATTATTCGTTCGAATAGTATACACAAGTACATAATCTGGATAAACTACATAATCTGGATAAACTCATGATGAACAAAATTAAAAAATACTGTTGTATAGTTTTCCACATTTTGCATTTATAAATGACAGATATTTCTATAAGATATATATAGAAGCATAAGGATAATTAGTAACTTCCATTAATTTTAAGTGTAAGTTTTTCATAAATTTCCATCATATTTTTTTAATCTATGTTCTGAATTAATATGATACAAGTAATAATTTTCTATGATATTATATTAAAAAGTAAGTTATTTTTTTATTTACAGCTATTTTGATATAAATATCTTGATATGTAAACAAAACACATTCAAAGTTTCCAATTTTAAGTTCAGAGATATCGACAATCCTTAGCAAATATAGTATTGAATAAGATTTAATAAGCTATTGTACGATTGTTTATAAAAAAAATTATGTTTAATAAAAAGACGTTATTATCCATATAATAAACTATAAATAGAATCGTAATAGAATGATAAATCAAAGTATTGTGCTCCGATTATCATTAGCCTGATTTGAACAAAGGAATGATAACTCTTTAACCTCAACAAAAAAAAGTCACTTGATATTTTAAAGAAAATTTAGAAACGTTTTAATTTGAATGGACTGAAAACTTTAGCCATATATTACGTATTAAGATACATCCAAAACCATTGCAGAATGCACAGTGCTTATGATGCAAATTGCCTATTCACTTCGAATACTTCTTTCAATATTAACACTAACTATTAAATCGTTTTGCCCACCATAACACACTTTACTTTCTTTTCAAATATTTTATACGTTTTCCGAGTTAATTATTAATTTTCGTAATTTTTAGTAATACTTTTTCTGAAATATAAAATACACACGTACAGGTATGAAAACATGTTCCTGAAAATGTTTAAGGGAGTTTAGAAAATTCAATCTTTAAAAAGAATTTAATGTGGAAATTTATTTTGCCACGGTAAGAAACGGATGGGAAAAATAACATTGCATTGAGATGTAATCACTATAGAGTATGAAACAAAATCCTGTGTCACATCTGTTCGTGTATTTTTCACCGGCGTATATTCTGATTTTCACCACTAATTCTTGATTGTTGTGTATATAATTTATCAATTTTATTTTTGTAAATTACTCGACAGATGACCAACCGTCAGCGAAGTTTCTTGACGTACGGTTAGAAATACTTAAAAATAATTATGTATGAAAGATCATTCACATTAATTAGTTTGAAGAAAAATCTGTAACCGCATACAGCTATCTACTAAGATTAAATGACACTATCCATAAAGATATCTTAAAAATAGGAATAACGAAATTACTTTACTGACAAAAATCGTTCATTTATTTGGTAAATCCGTCTCAAATTTAATAGCTTTTTCATTCTGTACATTTAATTTCGATGAAATAATCATCTGCATCGAACCATTTAGAGAATAGTTACTTTTAAAAGTTTATTTTTTAGAAATACATAAAAATAATTATGTACGAAAATATCATTCATGTCAAATAGTTTGAAGAAAAATCTGTAACAGAATATAGCTATCTACTAAGATTAAATGACGCTATCCATAGAAATATCTTAAAAATAGCAATAACGAAATTCTTAACTGACGAGAATCGTTCGTTTATTTGGTAAATCCGTATCAAATTTGTTACCTTTTTCATTCTATACATTTAATTTTGATGAATTAATCATCCGCATCTAACCATTTTGAGAATAGTTACGTTTTAAAAGTATTTTTGGGCAAGCGCAACAAACTCGCGCCGCTACCTAATCTGGAAGAAAAAACACAACAAATTACTTTTCCAATTATGTGTATCATCATCACAGCCTATTCGTTCTGGCACTTGGAAAAGTGACATTTAATATGATGAATGAAGAAATATTTAATACAATATCTTTAGATACATTAATATGTATCCGCACGAAGCCGGTCTGGTTCCCCAATATTTCATAAAATATTTTCTATTCAAACACACAACACAAGTAATTTGAGTTGAAAAGATTAAATGGGTGCATTGATTCGACTTTGTGTCGTACTATTTGTTGTTTTGAATTTATTTTGGCTTTAAATTCGACCAACATACTATTATATAATATATTTTAAAAAACACGTTTTTGGTCCTCACCAGCATCATCACCGTCTATTATAATCCTTCGAAAAGCTCTACAAACTTCGTGAATCATTGATGTTGAGTTGTTGTTTCTACTTTTGTAGTCAATTTTATGTGCAGTACTCCATTACCTACCTACATACCAAAGCCTTCGCAAAATTTAAGACGTTCATTATGTACATTTCCTTTAAAACTAAAATAGTTTCCATTTTATAAAATGTTTTTTCGAACTAAATTTCTTTAAATCACATTTTGTTGCAACAAAAATTTTCTTCCGGAATAGATGTATTTATCTTTGGTTACTGTTAATAAATTCTTCACGATCATTAAGAAAATCTTTTTCAGCAGGCTTACTAATTGTACAATAATCTTCTTAGTCGCTGGTAAAAATTAATTCGATATAAGTCTAATAATATAAAAGTATTATTAATTTCATTGCACCTAATAATACAATAAAGAAAATTATGGCCAATTCAAAAATAAATCTCAGGATAAAAAACACAATCAAACTTAATACTTTGGTCACGAGGCAAGTTGACCGAATCCGCAGATCAGAATTCGCCGCTAACTTGCAAAATCACTCGCAACAATAATTTTATAGCACCAAGTTTGTGACGAGAGGTTTAATTAAACCCTAACCCCAGCGTTTCAAATTTACAGCCTTAATCAAATAAGGGGCATTCGATTATATCAGATACTTGCGGTTTAACGAAATAATTCCATGACGGAGCCAATTAGTTCACGGATCAGATTTTCAAAGTTGATACCCTCAAAATTCACTCGGATGCTATTTTGATCACAATCCGTACTCTGAACGAATACTGTGTTAAGATATATATTAATGAAACTCCAAATTTATTGGTAAATAATAAATAATTTGCAGTAATGTAATTTCAAACAATGAAAAATATAATTTATAATAAAATAATAAATCGTAACGAATCTTTAATCCTCTTACCGCTCCTTTCTAAGTTATTATATAACGGAATAAATATATTTGTTAAAAAAACAGAATAAACTGAATTTTAACATCGAATTATAACGAAGACAAGTATATAAATAAATTTATTTACTAAAAATTTTCGCCATATCTTGATATAAATTTTCTTAATGATTAACGTAAACGAAATATATTTGTAATTCTGAAAAAAAAATACAAATTTAGACAAACCTTAATATCGCATCACGTCATCTAAAAAATCGCCGAAATACAAGAACTCACACGGGGTATACGGAGGACTCCGTAGATAATTAGGCCCAAAGTAAACAGTATTTCTATATATTAATTTTTGACAGCGCAAATATAATCCCTGCCTTATATTTCATAGACGAAAGATTATGTTGTGTATATAAAAAATTATGACATCTTGAATTATAGCTATAACTTTCCTACAACCTTTGTGTATTGTTCTAAAAATCCTATTTTTTCATGATATATATTTTTTCATGAAATAGTATATACCTTTCAAACGATACTCCATTTAGTTATATCCCACTAGAATTAAAATAATTTTTTCGAATACTTGATTTGTCCCCGCTGAAATTCCTATAGTTTTAGTGTTAGCTATTGAAATGTATAAGATCAGTTTCATTACTATACCAAATTTCAAGTTTCCACCCCCAACGGCTTCTAAAAAAACGACTGTGACTAACAGACATACACGAGTGTTCTTATAAGGATTTGATTTTTCTTTTTGAGATACGGAAATCTAAAAATGGTCAATACAATAATAAATAAAACATTCGACAATATTATTAACAATAAAATTGAAGTTGCGCATTTTACATGAGGTTTGTACTGAGTATGAAGACGTAGCATCACGGCATATCAGATGAACCACGTATTTCTATAACAAACGTGCTTATTATTATACTTAAGGATCCGGTTTTAATAATAAATGGCCAGTACCTCCATTACATTTAATTTACATAAAATGAATTTCGTTCTCCTTTCAGTTACTATTCCCTTCTCAATTTATACAAAAATGCATTTTTTATTTCCGAAACTTATTTTAATTTAAACGATGCAAAAAACTGAAATAAATGTAAATGCATTCATGCGCCGTATTTAATGGACTCCACATGCAGTGTAGATTATTTTTGCTTAATATGTGATCAGTTTGCGAATACCATAATAGTGATTATTTATTGGTAATGGTTTTCGCAAACTGACTTATTTGTCATGAAACTATCTTAAGTTATTTAAAGTTTTTGTGAGCTTTTGTAGTATTTTTATCAATATGAATAAAATGAATATAATTGTTTGTTTCCTTTTATTTAAATGGGCAAAACCACTTTTATTACAGCATGGATTGAAGTGGAATTAAACGGTTGACAGCTTCGTGAAATCTATATAAATCGTAACCATTTGTAAAACTTATTCTACGGCAAGGGGTTTTTGAATTAATATGCTCTAAATTTAATGTGTTCAGTACAAAAATAATATTAGATTTGCGGAATTGGATCTACCTACACAAGCTACATTCTTGGTTAGGACCATCTTTTTTGTAACATCCATCGTGGTGTGGTCCCAAAATCGTTGTCCATTTTCCAAAGAACTTTGAATGCATTAAGCATTCACCGTGTTGTTTACTATAATCCTCAAGACTATAAAATTATTTATGATAATGACCTTGGTTACAATATGCTTTAACTCCCAAATGTTCAAATCGTTTTCCTTAATTTTTGAAACATGCTAGCGACAGTTTCTTAATATTATACTCACAATTATTTAAAATATTTTTTCTGCTAACATAAAGCTCGTCCAGATATTATACTTAGTTTGAGAAGTTAGGCTTTTACACCTTTTATCATTTTTAAAGGTTTTAAAGTGTGCTGTCTAGTTTTCTATAAATCACACAAACTACTCTGACTCCTAACTAATATTATTTTGTGTATCTTAGTTACTTAGATAAGTGCAGTTTTGAATTATTTTGACAAATGAACTTTTCTATTAGTTCTGTCACACTACACACTCCCTTCCCAATGAACACGATTAGGATACATAGTCTTTTAGATGTGAAGGGAAACGAACAGTTCTTCTGCTGCGTGTAGTGGTGGGATAGTCAGTGATCAAAATACCTTTTGGCGGAATGCACAAGGTAGTAGCGCTTTTTTCATTTTTGGTATGGAAGTTTTCATAACTTTTTGGAAGGATCATTTAGGAGGAAACATGGTTTCACTCTGTCAAATGAAATCCTTTTGACAGTACCCTTGATGTTTATATCAAAGTATTTTGATGCCCGGTGTTAAACAGCATAAGAAGCAAAACTGGTTGCAAAGATGAAGTGGCTGCATTATTGTACACAAAAACGTGCGAGCAATTTAAAAGTTGTTTTGAAACGAAAATGGGTTTTTTGCCATGAGTGGTCGTTGCAGAAAGTTTCATGCTGCGTATAATTCTTTGCAGCCTCTGAACGAAATCTGAATGTGATAATTCAGGTACCTTGGTCACGAATTCTCCGGGTAAACAGAGGGAGCTGCCATAGAAAAGCTCAGCGGAAGAGTGTCCAATGTCCTTCTTGACCACCGAGCGTATTCCTAGAAGGATAAAAGGTAAGCCATCAACCCAATTATTGCTTTGTTGCAAATGACACCTCAAACTAGTCTTGATAGTTCTATGTTGTCTTTCAATTAACCCATTTGATTGTGGATGATATGCGGTAGTCCTAGATGTCTGAAAGCCTTGCTCAATAATCGGAAAAGTTCATTTTCAAATTGTCGACCTTAACCGGAAGTAATGCGGTGAGGTGTTCCGAAACGACTTATCCAGGTTGAAATCATGCCTTTTGCAACAGTTTCTGCAGATTGGTCGACCATAGGTATTGCTTCAACCCGTCTTGAAAAACGATCAATCATCGTTCAAATGGTAAAGGGTATCTGTCAGGGATGGTGACATTGTTCAATGCTCGATAGTCTCCACAAGGCCTCCAATCACCTGATTTTTTCATGGTAGAGGCCATGTAGAGGGCTGCACCAACTGCTCTTCGAAGGTCTGCATAATCCGGTTTGAAGCAAAAACTCAAATTCTTTTCTTGGTGCTTTGATTTTTTCTGGCCATAATCTTCGGATTTTACAAATATGGGAGGGCCTTTATTCTCTATGAAATGTTCAATGTTAGGATATTTGGTTTTGCTGTTGGTTGTATTAAATTTCAATAGATCTGGGAAGTTGTTAATTATCTCTTTGTACGGTTCTTGAATGAGATTTAGAACTGGTGCTTTATTATCATTGCCTCCATGACAAGTATTTCCATTAGTTGTAAACAAGGTTACACCATCAATCAGTTTTCGGTTTTTAGAGTCCACGAGGAGGTTGAAGTTGGCGAGAAAGTCTATTCGTATGATTGGCTTATATACATCGGCAATTATGAAAAGCCAGTTGAAATAACGCCGTAGACCTAGATTAAGCTTCAATAATTTTTGTCCATTTGTTTTGATTTTTGTACCATTTGCGGCAAACAATTCTAACTTCAATACTGTTTTTCAATCGGATGCCATAGCCAAATATACAGATATATCTGCTCCAGTATCTATCAAAAATTGGGTGGCTGACACTCTTTCGCTGATGAGAAGACGACTTAGCTCCACCTTGTCCATCGGTCGTCAACGGGGGACGAGGGCTCAGTTTCCCGAATCGCTTGGTTTCAACTGTAAGCTGCAGGGAGAAGTGCATCTGAATGCTTTGTCTCTAAACTTCTGGTGAAATTAACAGAGGTCACCGAACCGAGCATTGCTGCGATTGCGATTCCTTGATTTAGGTCTGTAACAGTACAAACACACAAACGCCCGCGCACGCGTGCATACATGTGTGTGTGTGTGTGTGCGTGTGATCAAAACTAATGGAATCGCTAACGCGGCCTTTTGACTAAAGATCATATTCTGTTAAATAAAATTACTTAATGAACCAATTATATTACGTTATCAATCAATGTTTTCAACAAAACCATTTACAAAAACTTCACTATGCCAGTTTTTAGAGAAACGTAAAATAATAATTTGTATGATGGAATTCAAAAAACATTAATAAGTACCTACTTACAATAATTACCTTTATCTGTAAGGAATTTTTATATTAAACGAACAGAGCCAATTTAATCGGACTACGTGTAACAATTAAGTATATCAAAGTCAATAATTAATAGAAAAATAAATCTGTTCCTTAGTATGATTAAGCACGAAAAGACTTACAGAAGCCGTCACTCTTATGATATATGTTCGGCTACTTACAGCGTAATTTAGCATCGTTTTCCAATAAAGGATATTGATGCGCCAGATTATATACAATAAGTTTTCTTCGCAAAAGTTTTTCTTCGCAATCCGTATTGACCCTCGCGGCGATAGGTATAATTATTAACTTGGATAATTTTCCTCAAAGTTATTCGGTGCTTGGGGTTGTTTCTTTTTTCAGTTAACTTTTCTCTCTCTAATGAATTTGATCGGAAAGCCATTAAAGTTTAGTATCGAATTTCAGTAACAGTGACCAGGCTTTACTATTTGTTTATGCTGAATTTTATCATTAGTTAGTTAACTTAGGACTTAACTTTCTTACCTCATTTCCATGAAAAGTTATCACAGGTTTCCGTGTGCTAGGTAAGAAATAAATATAAAGGGAACTACGAAACTCGTTGTAAGTTTTTATATATCCTTGAAGATTTTATTTTGAAAAATTCAAACTTTTTTAGAATTACGAACAGATAAGGCAAGTAATTGAAAAGACAATGAAACCCGAAGAGGTCTGCTAATGGTGGAATTTCAAAAATGATCTGAAATAAAAATCAACCATTTTTATAATTTATGTATTTACAAGTGTGCGCACAGAATGAAATATAATAAGAATATGTAAATCATTTTGAATAAATAATAACACCGAAAAAATGTATTTCACTCTGATCTATTTTACGTACACATATGTATATTATAAAACTGATTAATTTTATCTTTCAGGTCATTTTTGAGGCTAATAAAACTGATTAATTTTATCTTTCAGGTCATTTTTGAGGCATTTCATCACCCGTCAACTTCATTATAACCTGCTGCACCCCTTCTAGGGCTCTAATTTTTTTTGTCTTCAATAATAAATTTAAAATGGCACCAAAGTCTCCCCGTTCTACTTTTGTTCATTTCCTTCGCAGATACTTTGAAATATTCCTTATTTTTAAACGCCAGCAAAGTAGAAACCCTAAGATTTATTGAGAAGTGAAATAATGTTTCTTGTCGATTTTATAAAGAATTTCATCACATGTTTTGCTTAACAATACAAAAAAATTACGCACGTGTGTAAATGCTTTTTAATATTCTCTATTAATTTCGAAAACATATTAATTAAAAACTTATCGAATTTATCAAGAAGCATAAAATAAAATCATCAACATTTTTCATTTCACATGAATACAAATGCGATATAAAGCGAAGCGCGTAATATTACTTTTCAAAATATATAGAGATGGGAACGTAATGACTCCTTTTCTAAGATCATCAATTCTCATTAAAAATAGCTCTATTACCACTTCGTTGTTTGACGCTCTATTGTTGGCACTTTTAGTTCACATAAATATGTATGTAATAGGCATGAATTTTAAAATGTTTCACATTAAATTTAAGCGTTAAATATTTTTTGAAACACGTTATTAATATATTAACATTATATAAAAATACAGTTTGCATTGTGCTCGACGCTATTCAATTTTAATTTTAATGCTATCAACTTATTTTTTTTATGGTCCAATTTTTAGTCTTCAGACCCATTAGGTTAAGAGAAATTTGGATTTAGTATTTCTGTTGCAGTAAAACTGAGCAGTCGATTACAAATAAAATTATTTGTGAAAATGCATAATGGCACGTGACACAAATAGAGTTTCAAAGAAAATAGGAAATCTGGTGTCACTCGTAAATCGCGTAGCATTAAAAGAATTGTTTTTCAATCCGAAGAGACACGACATTATTAGTAGTGTATGTACTAAAAATTAAATTGCAAGAAAACTATAATATACCAGAAGATAGTACAGTGTTGTGTAAATCAGGATCATCAGAGAAAATGGATGTGGACAGAATTACTGAACTGAACAAACAGTAGAAGGAAAAAATGGGGCAAGATACCTAAATTATATTGGGGATAGGAACTCCAAAACTTTTTCAGATATTGTAAGAGTAAGTCCGTATGATAATATAACATTTAATGAAAAAGAGGTTATAGAACAGGCCCAAAAAAGTATTGGAACTAGAGTGCGCATATTGAAAAAAGAGCATTAGGCCTTCGGGTTAGAGGTAAACTTATACGAAAGGTTATGGATAAATTAACAGTGTTATGGCTTGGCAATACGTCGAAACTGCTATTACCCTGCAAATATGAAAAATGCAATTTGGGCAACGTATTATCATTAAAGTTCAACAGATAAAACCCCTAATAAAACAAGAATCCAAAAGGTGAGGCGAACAAGAGTCCGTACCAGCAAGCTGGAGTAAGTGATAAGATCAATCCGTCATGTTTATTCATCCTGGCCCCTTGATGTTTTGACTGCTATTAAACCATTTTATGGAGATCTAAGTAGTAATAATATGCTATCAAATTTTGTCGGCGGGTTCAATCAAAACAACAACGAGATATACAATCAATTAATGTTAAAAATGAACACCAAAACTTTGACTAGTTACTATATTATTGTTGAAATGATTGCAAATATCGCTGCTTGTGTTTAGTGAAGATATGGATTATAAATTACTGCAAATATAACGGGAATAAGTTATGGGCCCAATGCGGACGGGTACGCTGAAATAATCCATATGGAATGTATACAGCTTGCACACCAACGTGCAAACTAAAAGAAAGTAGAACTATGGCTAGACAACAATAAATCGACGTTTTGGAAAGTTGCGCAACACCTCATAATCACGAAAAGTGAGACGCGAATTGAATTGAACTCTTAGATCAACTACTTTACTACGACGGCACATACGCATTCCGTCAATGGTGTAATCATACTCGAGAAGAACGCGCGCTCGACAATAGCTCATCACAGAGCATTTGCTTGAACTAAACGTCCACTCCAGAACTGTATCGACATCACGCTACAGCAACGTGCAATCTGCTATACTTCTAATAGCTGACAAAATCTTCATTTTAGGCGTAAACAGAAGGCTAGAAAGCAGTGTGCAATTTTAACGACATAGCCGATATAAGTAACAAGGATAGTGAACAGTAAAGACCCAGATTCGAATTCTGGCTACCTCTTGGCTATCATCAAAAATAACTCATGAATATATTCTGGATATAGATTAATAAAAAATACCTTACCGCAATTCTCATTGATTACAAGCCATTAGCTAGTAATTTTGATTTAAAGAAAATATTGTTATATTTAACAAAACAACTCACCCAAAAGCTTCTGACGTATATAAAGCCTCTTACGTGATTATTTTCAGGGATCATTCCCCAACAGACGTTTTCGATACACCAACTTACAATACAATAAGGTTTCCTTCACAAAAGTTTTTCTTCGCATTTCCCGCTGACCCTCTCGAGAATGAGGATAATTATTATCTTCAATTATTTTCGACGCAGCTCTGCGATCCTTCGGGCTATTTTCTACTGACGTTTTCTTCATTTAACTTTGTTCTTACTAATCAATTTTGTCGAGAATTATTTGTTGTGAGTTTAGGGTTTCAGTAACTGTAGCTGAGATTGTGTATCTTCTATAAATTAAGAAATACGGTGATATTAAGGCAGGGCTTAACATTATGGTATTATTAATTTTAGGTTTGTTGAAAATATATTAGAGCGTATTTAATTTTTCCTTGTAGTCCAGTACGCTGGACTACAAAAACAATGAGTGGACTGAATGAAGATAAATAAAGTTATATATTTATATATGACAGTAGCTGCCCGACCCGACTTTGCCCAGATAAAAAGGAGCCTTGATTTCATTTGTCGTAATTATTGTTTATCGCTAATTTATTACTGGTATTCTCAATAGTTCAGTAAATATACGTATATATATATATATATATATATATATATATATATATATATATATATATATCGCGCGTATTTCAACGATGGCTGAACAAAACGTTATGTCATAACAAACGCCTGTAGCAAACAATATATAATAAGTAACGATTTATATCCTAGAAATTTTTGAAAAATATTATTGTGTACTGATTTATCGTACATTTATTTTCATGTAGCTATGAAAAATACTTCTACCGTCTGATTTCGTAATAGAAAATATCATCGTTTGCCACTTTTCCTAAGACTCGTGTTTTGGGAATTTGGGTTAAAACTTATGAAATTGGACTAATTTTAACTGACAAAATACTTCTCCGTCTGATTTTGTAACAGAAAACATCATCGATTGCCACTTTTCCTAAGACTCGTATTTTGAAAATTTAGGTTAGAACTTATGAAATCTGACTAAATTTCAACTAGAAGCGTTATCCCATGCACATATAAGTGATAATAAGAAAATGTATGCAAAAATAATTTTAACTCTGAGCAGTAAAATTACATCAGCATCCAATAGATTTCTCTTGGGGCGGTTCAGTTTTTATTTTAATTTCATATGTGAAACAATTACTTATAATTATTGTAAAATTACTCAATTCAATCTTTATGAAAGACACCCCTAGAGATGTCACGTCCGTAAATAATATGCTATAGAATTACTAGATAATTACCTAAAATTGAACTGAAAATTTAAAAAAAAAAATTCCGGCCAATTTTAGGTAAAATTCTTTTCCAAAAGTTCACCATACCTGTCAAAGATATGCTAGGCAGTTATACAGTAAGAAATAATATTACCACTCGTAAGTATTTTGACAAAAATACTAAGTCAACAATTTATTAATTATTCAATTTTTCGTTTCTACTTAGATGTATATTCTATCAATACTTTGAAAATTAATTTTAATTCTATTAATCATTATGTTTGCTTTGTAACAGAATATTTTTTTCCGAGTATAATGATAGAGACTCTTATAACTTTATTATTAAAACCTGACAAACGTCGAAAAACGCAGGGCGAAACATTGCTGTTGTTCTTTATCTAATTCAACGTTAAATCTAAATCTAAAATATTTTGTCTTAATTATTTATTATATCTATATATAGGTAAAGTTCAAATGACAATATGTAATTCTAATCTAACATTACTATAGTATTAAAAATAACGTGACGATAAGAAGAATGAAAGTCCTGCATGCAAGCACTAACAAAAAATAATTCTCGCCAACAATAATCAGTGAGAAAAATTTAAACGAAATATCTGATGTAAATATCTCTAAGTATCGCAGCGGTGTGAAGTAAATAATCAAAGATAATAATTATCGTCATACCCAAGATTTAAAAAAACTCGGAAAAAACCACTATCATTATAGGGTTTCAGTAAACACATTAAAATCGAAATACTTAATATCCCTATTACTCCATATTTTTATAAGAACGATTTTATAAAGATGTTCTGATAAGCAGTCCCATAGTACTTCCTAACTAGAGCTTTTTTTCATGATTTCACCGAGAAATTAATACCCGCTGCACCTGGAGAATGTTCTTTGAGCTGTTATTTGAGTTCATTTTCAAATAATAGATCAATAAACATTCTCTTGATCCAGCGAGCATTAATTCCTCGGCGTTATTTTGTATAGTAATTTTCAAAAATACTACTAGACGAAGATAACTTATTTTGCTTCTGACATACTATAAATGGAATAAAATCTTCGTTCCGACTAAGAAGCGAGGCATGAAAAAAATATTTAACTATCGTCCGTTTTCAACAAAAATAATTTACTGAAAAATATTTTATGATGAAAACTTTCTTACAAAATATTGCCAAAATAAGGTAATTTATAAAACTCATTACTTCTTTAATTCAAATAGGTTCTTTGCCATTAAATAAATGCCATAAATTATCCGTTAGCTCTGTTAAATATCGCCCCGAACAAAACATTCACTGCTTATAGTCCAGTGTGGTTCTAAAACTCCATTAATTATGTCGCGCTAGTGAAACATGATCCGTCTCCCACATCCGCCTTATTAGCTGGCTCACTGACGTTATCCCTTATACACTGCTCGCTAATGCGTGTGACAGGTAGATTTTTCTCTTTAGCTAAACTAATAATGCGTTATCTGAACTACGACGGAGAAGTTAGCGGCATGCTATCTGTGTTTGTAACGTTGAGCGTCTTGAATTTTCAATATTTGAAAAGAAAACAATTTAATGTTGCTTATATTTCAAGGAACTCGCTATTGTTAGTCAGATTCCAAAAGAAATTAACTGATTTTACTTGACAAAAATTAATTTTGCAGTTACAATTAGATTTTTCTGAATAACTGTTGCGGCCGAAGCAACGATTGGGAGTCGCAGGTTTTTAAATCCTGACATAGCAAACGGCTGCCGCACAAGGGATCAAATGAAGGAATGTATGAGACCATACGACACACTGAGCAAAACATTAAAATATTAAGAATAGTAATTGTATTATATTCGATGCAAAGTATTGATTTATAATTGACATAGCTGGATCTCTCTTGATTTCATTGATAACAGCAACAAAAGTCCGGTGAAAATAAAATAATTTCCTCCATCCAACAGCATTCAAGTGCGGGGCTCTAACTGTTGCCTGTGATCCTGTATATAATAGAATGGTAACGAGACCTTATCTGTACGTGTATGACACAACAAAAGCAGTGCGGATTTTAATAAAAATTTTGTTTTCGGTTTTGAAACACAGAAGCTTGGTGAACACTAGCAGTATTTATTATGGCGATATTCCTGAATGGTTGATGAAATTGAATAACGGACTACTACTATCACTTATAAGTACAAATTATTCTTATTATATATTAAAGGGAATCCACTGGAAAAGACATATTATTGTTTTTCAAGCAATCGTCATAATTTAAATGAAATAAAACACAATTTAATTTTCTACTAGATGACAGTGCCTAATTGTATTTTTAAAAACCTATCAAGCATGCACAGAATTCACGCTGTATGGGTACAGTACACATTTAATCACCGATAAACATTTAACCCAATATATTTTAAAGAGGTAAAAATATGGGGCATTTAAAAAAAACATAAGATCTAGGAAAATTGTTATAGATAGCCTACAGTCTGTAGGCTTCTTTTGTTTCGATCGTTGACGTCTAATAAATAAACTATAACGTAGTTTTTTCCACTATTGAAAACTATAGCAAATTTTTTAGTGCTGCAAGTGAACGTTTAAAAAATATCAGTCCCTTCTATAATACGTTAAGGAATCTACTCGTTGCTAATGTGCCTTACGCGTTATTGTACTGTTCAAAGTAAAAATGTCTCTCCCATGAAGTTTCTTATTACAACTTCTACAAACTGAACAATACCGCTTATTTAAACTTTACTCCGATTTTCTAAGTTTTAATCCAAATGCGCAAAATTCGGATTTTAAGGAAGTTTTGGAAATATATTAGCATCGTATAAATGGTAAATGCGTAAAATCTTACAAACTTTTAATATATGACATGGTTTTAAATATTATGTTTTATATAAAAGTATCTACCCTAGTTCGAATGATTTCGTATCAGCCTAAGTACACGAGGAAGTAATTTTGAAATGAAAGTCTTATTTCGCAATCTTTATTGACCCTCGAAGGGATGGATGAAAATAATTAATTTCTTCGATTACATCCTACATAACCCTGCTGCTCTTTAGGCCGACTTTTCCCGTATTTTGTTTGTTTAACTTTCCGTCTGCCAAGAACTTCGAACGGAAACACTTTATCGTAAATACTAAGATTCAATGACCAGGATTAAGTTTGAAGATTTTCGATATTACTTTGTCTAATGACGATGGCAACACATCGCCAAACAACAATTTGTTAGTATTATTGATCCTATGAATTGAGACTTTACGATCCAGTAAACTACTTAAGTATATATTGTTAATAGAAATATACTATTGAATATATTTGGCGTTCATTTTGTAAAAATTCATTATTCACAATTAAATGAAACTACGTGATGTAGTATTATTTCTACTTTCTTTAATTTTTTTACCACGACCTAGGTTTCGTTGTATTACAACATCTTCATGTGGGCTATTAGCAATAGCCCACCTGATCTTTGCTAATAGCCCACCTGAGGATGTTGTAATACAACGAAACCTAGGTCGTAGTAAATAAATTAAAGAAAGTAGAAATAATACTACATCACGTAGTTTCATTTAATTGTGGAGAAATATACTAGATACTGATGTACATAGATACTTATAAATATGAATTTTTAAGAAAGAAAAAATTTGCCGAAGGGTCAGCGAAAAATCTCACTATTTTAATACTCTTTCCACATAAACCTATTATTTTCTTCTGATATGGGATAATTGGGCTAATATAAATAAACATGACTTTCTTTATTGACGTGCAGACCATCTTCAAATATTATCGTCTCTTGAAACATTAATACACGACTCATATGAAATACATTGATTGTATTTCGCAGTTCTCTTCACAATTTTTTTCATTGCTTGCTCCATTTCTGAATCTTTCCAAATACATTTTACAAGATTTTGCACTCGACTTCGTTTACGTTATTATTGTAACCAGAATATATATTTTTTGTACAAAAAATATAAATTAAAATCTCTACTAGTATTATAAATCTCAAATCTGATCTTTTAACAGTTTGCCCTTATGTTTGTAGCTTGTACTAAGCAATAATTCACTACCAAAGACTTTGTCGTAATGAGCATTGTGAAATAACCCCTGAAAAATGGTTTCAAAGTAATATCTTCTCAAAACAAGGGCATGTTAGAAGAAAACATACATCCAGTTATTGAACCTTGACCTTGGGCCGTCCTTGAGATAATTAAAAAAAAACATTGAAGATACAAAGAATGCGAAAGGATATAAAGATATTTTTAAAACCATGTTCCTCATAAACTACCTCAGGTGGACATGGACCAATGTCAGCATGTTTTTGTTAGGGATTGCGTTAAGGAAAACTTTATATTTTTATTAAACATTTAATATTAAAATTCCCAATTATCCATGTTTTATACAGCTCCTTTAAAAAGAAAATCTCTAAGAAACATGTAATTATATTATTCTCGACCACTTATACCACCATAAAAATAGTAGAATAAATGGGTGCTTCAAAAAGAACCAAAACACTTGCTCTTCGCCTGTTTCTCTTAGCATTGCATTCAGAGGCCTTATCACAGTATTTTTATGGATATGAACATAATTTTAACGTTCGACATTTGTCTCGTATCAATTATTGTGTTAATGCGTATTTATATATTTGACGGGATATTAAAACAAATTTAAAATTTTGACAATTTTCGTAAGGGTAAAGTTTTGATGCTAGTTGACGAGACAAAACCAGAACAAATTTAATTTAGATTCATTACAACTAAATAACGGTGTTATCTAGTAGTAGTAGTATCGGTAGTTTCCACAATTAATTACATTAAATGTGAAATGTAATAGTTTCCTTAGATATTAGATAAATATAAGACTAGGCATAGTTATTAAAAAATATAATTTTTTTAAAAATTAATTTTATCTTGTGGGCAACTGGATCACACTCGTAGTTGTTCGTTTTCCAATGTTAGTCTATATTCCTAGACTGCATAATTTTCACAGTGTCCGTCTATCTATCTGGGGTCAGTTTTTATGTTAAAATTTGTATTTATTACGTCCATTAAAAATATACTAGGTAATATATTATTATTTTTATATAGTGGAAAATAACGTTATTTAATTATGCACAATGTTTTTACTCCTGTACAAGATATAGTGGATGATGTATTTACGTCTAATAGATATACTATGTACCCTGTAATTTTTATAAGGACCTAAATCAAAAGAAACCCCCATAGTGTGATCCATTCGTACTTAACAAGTTTTTTTTAACTACATTAAGTATTGAATATATTTGGCGTTAATTTTGCAGAAATTCATTATTCACAATTAAATGAAACTACGTGATGTAGTATTATTTCTACTTTCTTGCTTCGAAACTTAAATTGTACATTTCTAATCACAAATAACATTTTGAAAATATTTCACGATTACCAATTCACTGCGTTTATTACGCAAGATAATTTATTAATATTAAATTACAAATGACAAACGAGTGCGCAACAAACAAAATATTATTGCGAAAAAGTAAGTTACACTAATATTATTGACAACATGAATATATTCAATATACGCATTATGGCATCAATCGTGATGTTGTTATACTAAATGTTTATTATAGCGTAAAAAACGCCGAGTTTTGTTTCTTCATTCGAATTATCCTATTTTGCAGGTAAAAATAAACCTATATGCCAATACAAATTGTAAACTATGTACGAGCAAAGTTTCATTAAAATCTATATAAGCATTTAGGTGTGGTTGAGTAACAAATGTCCAAGCAAATTTTCATGGTAATAAATATTATTACCATGAAAATTTGCTTAATATTATAAATAATATTATAATCCTAAATATTATTCAACCTCTATTTGCCTGGCTGTAGAGCTATTGAATAATGAATATACAAGCAAATTGACAACAAATCTATGCATCCGGGTTTTTCATTGAGAATATTTAAAAACTCGTTTCAATTATACAGGACTCCGCGCAAGCAATATCCAAGTTTTATCTGACGCAGAGTTTTGCAGCAAAAATACAGGAAACATGGTGAAAAATTAAAATAAATTACTAGATGTTGGATTAAAATTTTGAATATAAAAATAAAAACGCCAAAAAGTACTGCATCACTATATTTAAATTTACGATTGAAATTGAAGTTATTTAACAATAATTGCTTTAGGTCTAAACCTAACTACTTCTAACTATCCTAACTATTTAGTACACAGGAACAAAATACAAATATGATAACATTTATATTATCTACGCGAAATGAGTTTCTTTGTTTTTTTGTTTATATGGTTTACATGCCACTATTACTTAATCGATACACCTAAAATTTTTGATTCGCAAGGAAAATTTTATTAAAATAAAAATAAGCTTATGTTATATTAAACAATACTTGTGTTTTATTAACAAAACTCATAAAAAATCAGTGCAGTCAATAATGACTGAGAAAATGAACGTCGCACAAAAACACAAAAAAAGATTAAATGAAAAGACAAATATTACATAACAACAATTTTCCGAAGAGTCAGGACTTGGTGATTTTTTTGGACATTGTTAGCAATATCTGCAGAATAATGTTACGTAATATTCTAAAATAAATAGTTCATTATAAGTGGCTCTTTCGATTAAAATCCAAACGATACAAGAATTAATTTAAAAAAACGAGTACTTCATTTGCATCCTCTAAAATTTTCCTGCGAATATCTTGATTGTAACTAATGAGATATATGCGGTTTAATATTGGGATTAGTATTAAAGACAGACGGGTGCACGCGTCAGTAATCTTGTAACGATTCTCTCTTTTCCCTTTTATTTGAAGCAAAAAAAACCCCAAAAAGCGTGAGTAAAAACTACTTATTTTAACTAAATATTCGATGTCAGAATAGATTTTAATACCTGTACTTAAATATTTATTTGAGTCTTATAAGTTGACTTAAAAAAGTAAATAAACTCTTGCAGTTTTTCTTTTCAGTAAAATGTTGACAAAATATACCCAACAAAATCTACGCTTATGGAACCTTGTAAAAAAATCTCATTTATATTTACAGAAAACATGCAGAGGGTCTAATTTTGCAAATCAAAAACATTTTATGAATATATCAATTAATCATGTATTTGTTCTTCTAGAAAATTAATTTAACTCTTTTGGAACCGGCGTTATACTAATAAGAAATTAAGAAAATAGACTAGGAGGCAAGAGATCATTGATACATAGGTAATTACGAATTATTTTCATCTTATTTATAATATGGTAACATTAGTCAATCAAATACCGTTGCACATTATCCGCGCCGATAATTTTCATACGACATGATCAGGTGCATCCATTGCCCAATGATTCTCGACCGACTGATATTCCCATATTGGTCTATTCTTTAGTCAGATACACAATATTTCGAGAACGGTATGAAATATATTTTAAAAATATATTTTTTAAATCCGACTTATTTTGTACAAAAGTAATCATAGAAACCGGCTTTCCATACCAAGTAATACGTAAATAAATTACACGGTATACATATACATAAGAATCCTTTATTTGCAACATCGTTGCTACAACCTGTTGCTTCTACTTTCTTTTATATTAAGTGTGTGTATATATATATATATATATTTATATATATATATTTATATATATATATGTATATATATATATATATATATATATATATATATATATATATATATGTCCGTGATTTATACTTTAGGCAAAGTTCGCTAAAACTTAGTAAAGTTGTAAACTACTGTTCTACACAATCCCCTTATATACACCTCTCTCATAATAAGTAAATGGGATAAATTACTTAAAAAGCTGTTTAGCATTATAGATATTAAAATTATTAGTATCTTTAGTCAAAACAATAAAGTTTCAATTATAAATTTTAGAATATATGTCTTTACTAAAACGTCGGACACGTGTCCATTAGAGTTGATAAGAAAAACGTATATCACGACCAAATAAGGACAGAACTTAGATATCTATTACTCAGTACTTAGTTGCCATAATCTTTTTCATGTAATCACCGTAATAGCTGTCTCTCTCTCCGTTTCAGTTTCTCAATTAAATAAGATGATATTTGCCAAGCAAAACAAACTAATAGTAAACAGTGTGTTGCTTTTAGAACATATTTTATGAATATTTAAAATTTTAACACAGCGATTAAAATAATCCCCATGTCTATAAGAATATCTTTCTAAAACCAAAACGGCACTCTGTGAATAGTAGGTAAGGTCAGGCTTGTGACTGTAGAATTTGAAATCTATTCAAAGATAAATCCCCGTTAGTAGGTCAGCCGCAATTCAGATTCAATGGCTCGTTAACACCGGTAGTTTCATCCGATGTAAATGACGGTCACTATCACTTATAAGTACAAATTATTCTTATTATATATTAAAGGGAATCCACTGGAAAAGACATATTATTGTTTTTCAAGCAATCGTCATAATTTAAATGAAATAAAACACAATTTAATTTTCTACTAGATGACAGTGCCTAATTGTATTTTTAAAAACCTATCAAGCATGCACAGAATTCACGCTGTATGGGTACAGTACACATTTAATCACCGATAAACATTTAACCCAATATATTTTAAAGAGGTAAAAATATGGGGCATTTAAAAAAAACATAAGATCTAGGAAAATTGTTATAGATAGCCTACAGTCTGTAGGCTTCTTTTGTTTCGATCGTTGACGTCTAATAAATAAACTATAACGTAGTTTTTTCCACTATTGAAAACTATAGCAAATTTTTTAGTGCTGCAAGTGAACGTTTAAAAAATATCAGTCCCTTCTATAATACGTTAAGGAATCTACTCGTTGCTAATGTGCCTTACGCGTTATTGTACTGTTCAAAGTAAAAATGTCTCTCCCATGAAGTTTCTTATTACAACTTCTACAAACTGAACAATACCGCTTATTTAAACTTTACTCCGATTTTCTAAGTTTTAATCCAAATGCGCAAAATTCGGATTTTAAGGAAGTTTTGGAAATATATTAGCATCGTATAAATGGTAAATGCGTAAAATCTTACAAACTTTTAATATATGACATGGTTTTAAATATTATGTTTTATATAAAAGTATCTACCCTAGTTCGAATGATTTCGTATCAGCCTAAGTACACGAGGAAGTAATTTTGAAATGAAAGTCTTATTTCGCAATCTTTATTGACCCTCGAAGGGATGGATGAAAATAATTAATTTCTTCGATTACATCCTACATAACCCTGCTGCTCTTTAGGCCGACTTTTCCCGTATTTTGTTTGTTTAACTTTCCGTCTGCCAAGAACTTCGAACGGAAACACTTTATCGTAAATACTAAGATTCAATGACCAGGATTAAGTTTGAAGATTTTCGATATTACTTTGTCTAATGACGATGGCAACACATCGCCAAACAACAATTTGTTAGTATTATTGATCCTATGAATTGAGACTTTACGATCCAGTAAACTACTTAAGTATATATTGTTAATAGAAATATACTATTGAATATATTTGGCGTTCATTTTGTAAAAATTCATTATTCACAATTAAATGAAACTACGTGATGTAGTATTATTTCTACTTTCTTTAATTTTTTTACCACGACCTAGGTTTCGTTGTATTACAACATCTTCATGTGGGCTATTAGCAATAGCCCACCTGATCTTTGCTAATAGCCCACCTGAGGATGTTGTAATACAACGAAACCTAGGTCGTAGTAAATAAATTAAAGAAAGTAGAAATAATACTACATCACGTAGTTTCATTTAATTGTGGAGAAATATACTAGATACTGATGTACATAGATACTTATAAATATGAATTTTTAAGAAAGAAAAAATTTGCCGAAGGGTCAGCGAAAAATCTCACTATTTTAATACTCTTTCCACATAAACCTATTATTTTCTTCTGATATGGGATAATTGGGCTAATATAAATAAACATGACTTTCTTTATTGACGTGCAGACCATCTTCAAATATTATCGTCTCTTGAAACATTAATACACGACTCATATGAAATACATTGATTGTATTTCGCAGTTCTCTTCACAATTTTTTTCATTGCTTGCTCCATTTCTGAATCTTTCCAAATACATTTTACAAGATTTTGCACTCGACTTCGTTTACGTTATTATTGTAACCAGAATATATATTTTTTGTACAAAAAATATAAATTAAAATCTCTACTAGTATTATAAATCTCAAATCTGATCTTTTAACAGTTTGCCCTTATGTTTGTAGCTTGTACTAAGCAATAATTCACTACCAAAGACTTTGTCGTAATGAGCATTGTGAAATAACCCCTGAAAAATGGTTTCAAAGTAATATCTTCTCAAAACAAGGGCATGTTAGAAGAAAACATACATCCAGTTATTGAACCTTGACCTTGGGCCGTCCTTGAGATAATTAAAAAAAAACATTGAAGATACAAAGAATGCGAAAGGATATAAAGATATTTTTAAAACCATGTTCCTCATAAACTACCTCAGGTGGACATGGACCAATGTCAGCATGTTTTTGTTAGGGATTGCGTTAAGGAAAACTTTATATTTTTATTAAACATTTAATATTAAAATTCCCAATTATCCATGTTTTATACAGCTCCTTTAAAAAGAAAATCTCTAAGAAACATGTAATTATATTATTCTCGACCACTTATACCACCATAAAAATAGTAGAATAAATGGGTGCTTCAAAAAGAACCAAAACACTTGCTCTTCGCCTGTTTCTCTTAGCATTGCATTCAGAGGCCTTATCACAGTATTTTTATGGATATGAACATAATTTTAACGTTCGACATTTGTCTCGTATCAATTATTGTGTTAATGCGTATTTATATATTTGACGGGATATTAAAACAAATTTAAAATTTTGACAATTTTCGTAAGGGTAAAGTTTTGATGCTAGTTGACGAGACAAAACCAGAACAAATTTAATTTAGATTCATTACAACTAAATAACGGTGTTATCTAGTAGTAGTAGTATCGGTAGTTTCCACAATTAATTACATTAAATGTGAAATGTAATAGTTTCCTTAGATATTAGATAAATATAAGACTAGGCATAGTTATTAAAAAATATAATTTTTTTAAAAATTAATTTTATCTTGTGGGCAACTGGATCACACTCGTAGTTGTTCGTTTTCCAATGTTAGTCTATATTCCTAGACTGCATAATTTTCACAGTGTCCGTCTATCTATCTGGGGTCAGTTTTTATGTTAAAATTTGTATTTATTACGTCCATTAAAAATATACTAGGTAATATATTATTATTTTTATATAGTGGAAAATAACGTTATTTAATTATGCACAATGTTTTTACTCCTGTACAAGATATAGTGGATGATGTATTTACGTCTAATAGATATACTATGTACCCTGTAATTTTTATAAGGACCTAAATCAAAAGAAACCCCCATAGTGTGATCCATTCGTACTTAACAAGTTTTTTTTAACTACATTAAGTATTGAATATATTTGGCGTTAATTTTGCAGAAATTCATTATTCACAATTAAATGAAACTACGTGATGTAGTATTATTTCTACTTTCTTGCTTCGAAACTTAAATTGTACATTTCTAATCACAAATAACATTTTGAAAATATTTCACGATTACCAATTCACTGCGTTTATTACGCAAGATAATTTATTAATATTAAATTACAAATGACAAACGAGTGCGCAACAAACAAAATATTATTGCGAAAAAGTAAGTTACACTAATATTATTGACAACATGAATATATTCAATATACGCATTATGGCATCAATCGTGATGTTGTTATACTAAATGTTTATTATAGCGTAAAAAACGCCGAGTTTTGTTTCTTCATTCGAATTATCCTATTTTGCAGGTAAAAATAAACCTATATGCCAATACAAATTGTAAACTATGTACGAGCAAAGTTTCATTAAAATCTATATAAGCATTTAGGTGTGGTTGAGTAACAAATGTCCAAGCAAATTTTCATGGTAATAAATATTATTACCATGAAAATTTGCTTAATATTATAAATAATATTATAATCCTAAATATTATTCAACCTCTATTTGCCTGGCTGTAGAGCTATTGAATAATGAATATACAAGCAAATTGACAACAAATCTATGCATCCGGGTTTTTCATTGAGAATATTTAAAAACTCGTTTCAATTATACAGGACTCCGCGCAAGCAATATCCAAGTTTTATCTGACGCAGAGTTTTGCAGCAAAAATACAGGAAACATGGTGAAAAATTAAAATAAATTACTAGATGTTGGATTAAAATTTTGAATATAAAAATAAAAACGCCAAAAAGTACTGCATCACTATATTTAAATTTACGATTGAAATTGAAGTTATTTAACAATAATTGCTTTAGGTCTAAACCTAACTACTTCTAACTATCCTAACTATTTAGTACACAGGAACAAAATACAAATATGATAACATTTATATTATCTACGCGAAATGAGTTTCTTTGTTTTTTTGTTTATATGGTTTACATGCCACTATTACTTAATCGATACACCTAAAATTTTTGATTCGCAAGGAAAATTTTATTAAAATAAAAATAAGCTTATGTTATATTAAACAATACTTGTGTTTTATTAACAAAACTCATAAAAAATCAGTGCAGTCAATAATGACTGAGAAAATGAACGTCGCACAAAAACACAAAAAAAGATTAAATGAAAAGACAAATATTACATAACAACAATTTTCCGAAGAGTCAGGACTTGGTGATTTTTTTGGACATTGTTAGCAATATCTGCAGAATAATGTTACGTAATATTCTAAAATAAATAGTTCATTATAAGTGGCTCTTTCGATTAAAATCCAAACGATACAAGAATTAATTTAAAAAAACGAGTACTTCATTTGCATCCTCTAAAATTTTCCTGCGAATATCTTGATTGTAACTAATGAGATATATGCGGTTTAATATTGGGATTAGTATTAAAGACAGACGGGTGCACGCGTCAGTAATCTTGTAACGATTCTCTCTTTTCCCTTTTATTTGAAGCAAAAAAAACCCCAAAAAGCGTGAGTAAAAACTACTTATTTTAACTAAATATTCGATGTCAGAATAGATTTTAATACCTGTACTTAAATATTTATTTGAGTCTTATAAGTTGACTTAAAAAAGTAAATAAACTCTTGCAGTTTTTCTTTTCAGTAAAATGTTGACAAAATATACCCAACAAAATCTACGCTTATGGAACCTTGTAAAAAAATCTCATTTATATTTACAGAAAACATGCAGAGGGTCTAATTTTGCAAATCAAAAACATTTTATGAATATATCAATTAATCATGTATTTGTTCTTCTAGAAAATTAATTTAACTCTTTTGGAACCGGCGTTATACTAATAAGAAATTAAGAAAATAGACTAGGAGGCAAGAGATCATTGATACATAGGTAATTACGAATTATTTTCATCTTATTTATAATATGGTAACATTAGTCAATCAAATACCGTTGCACATTATCCGCGCCGATAATTTTCATACGACATGATCAGGTGCATCCATTGCCCAATGATTCTCGACCGACTGATATTCCCATATTGGTCTATTCTTTAGTCAGATACACAATATTTCGAGAACGGTATGAAATATATTTTAAAAATATATTTTTTAAATCCGACTTATTTTGTACAAAAGTAATCATAGAAACCGGCTTTCCATACCAAGTAATACGTAAATAAATTACACGGTATACATATACATAAGAATCCTTTATTTGCAACATCGTTGCTACAACCTGTTGCTTCTACTTTCTTTTATATTAAGTGTGTGTATATATATATATATATATTTATATATATATATTTATATATATATATGTATATATATATATATATATATATATATATATATATATATATATATGTCCGTGATTTATACTTTAGGCAAAGTTCGCTAAAACTTAGTAAAGTTGTAAACTACTGTTCTACACAATCCCCTTATATACACCTCTCTCATAATAAGTAAATGGGATAAATTACTTAAAAAGCTGTTTAGCATTATAGATATTAAAATTATTAGTATCTTTAGTCAAAACAATAAAGTTTCAATTATAAATTTTAGAATATATGTCTTTACTAAAACGTCGGACACGTGTCCATTAGAGTTGATAAGAAAAACGTATATCACGACCAAATAAGGACAGAACTTAGATATCTATTACTCAGTACTTAGTTGCCATAATCTTTTTCATGTAATCACCGTAATAGCTGTCTCTCTCTCCGTTTCAGTTTCTCAATTAAATAAGATGATATTTGCCAAGCAAAACAAACTAATAGTAAACAGTGTGTTGCTTTTAGAACATATTTTATGAATATTTAAAATTTTAACACAGCGATTAAAATAATCCCCATGTCTATAAGAATATCTTTCTAAAACCAAAACGGCACTCTGTGAATAGTAGGTAAGGTCAGGCTTGTGACTGTAGAATTTGAAATCTATTCAAAGATAAATCCCCGTTAGTAGGTCAGCCGCAATTCAGATTCAATGGCTCGTTAACACCGGTAGTTTCATCCGATGTAAATGGAACTAACCATAAATGGAGAATGGATTAGTCACGAAGCAAAATTCTCATGTTTTCTTTTTAGATAGTTTGTAAGCAAATGCCTCTCAGTTCACTTAAAACTTACGGATCTTTTTCGCTCATAATCTATGTTTTGGTTATTACAGCTTAACTTTTTTTGTCGAAAAATAGGTTATTTTTATTCCAATACGAGACAGAAGAAAACCTTACTTTTCTAATAATCACAAAGATTAAATCGCATGCTCTATTGCTCCTTACCATGAGCCAAAGGAGTGATATTTTTATTTTAAATCAGTTTGGTGATGCTCTTTTTTTGCATTTTAAATTGTTTTGAATAAATATGCATAATATCTTATAATATTTCAATGTCCATTATTCCACGAAATTTGTCATTGACTTAATCAGATCTAGGACTTATTATGTTGGCAAGAAAGTAGTGAAATACTTGGACAAATTTTAATATTATTTTTTATTAATCATTTAACACTTTTAATCTACAATGTAGTGAACGTGAGCATCATTAACTTGTGACCATCTCGAGGGCAGAAACTGGATAAGCATCGGACCAAAACTTTGGAGGTTGGGAGTTAAAAAACATTTCAAGGTTCGATTCAATATCTTTAAAATCGTAAAAGTTTTTTTCACGTAGAAAGTTCATGAGGGCTCGGACGAGATTATAATATGTTGGTACTGAGTCTGGTGAATAAGCTGGGTGAGGCAACGAATCCGAGCCAGCATTCTCCAGTTGACAGCGAGAAACTGAAGCAACGTGCGGCCGAGCATTGTCGTGTAGTAAGTGAAAGTCGGTTCGTCTCGGTCATTTCTAATTTGTTTTTCGTCCATTTTATTTTTTTGTTGAATCTCACGTGCTTATATACCCTTCATGTAATGTGTTCCGGAGCGTTCTATAACTTCCCGGTATTATCTAAAACATAAACGTTATAATATGGAGATTTCATGTATTTAAAGTCATATATATATATATATATATATATATATATATATATATATATATATGTATATATATATATATATATATATATATATATATATACATAAACATACGTATAGTATTCCTACACGTCTACTACGAAATTACTTTCGACTTTAGAATTAAATTCCTGGTTTCTGTGGTCACTACATTTTTTAGAGTCGTCGTTTATAGTTTTGCTTAGTCTCTCTAGATATATCCAAAATTTTCTAAGAATAATATAAATATTGAGTTTTGGAAAAATTAAGTAGGTAATTTAATTTTGGCGAACTAAAATTTCCAGATCGATTCACATTAAGACAAGACCGTTTAAACTTTTTTTGAAATTATGTGTTACCATTAAAATCATATCTATTTTAATCAGGCGTTAATTTTGTCGTGATGCTCAGTTTTCTGTTAGAGTTTTTTTCCCTATTTTCCAATTATGTAAAAGTTTACCTATGAATAATATAAGGTACAACATCATACTTATTTTACATTTAAGCCAAAATCTTATGTACACAAAATAAATAAACCTTTTTTATAATACATGCACCAATTTTTACGTAAAATTATTGTAATTATTTTTTTTAATTACGTACAGTAAACATTACTGTCGTGCATTTAAGTTTCTGTAAGGATAAAGGGACTAGTTAATAATATGAGTTACACAACTACTATCAATACTATGACACATTATATGTGTAGGTACAAAGTAAAGACGTAATTAAGGAAATACATTATCACTCAACGTAAACAAATTACATTCTGATGTAACCACTATCAAGTGATTGAAGGGATAACTCTTGTAGTAAAGTAAAGAATATAATTCAGCTCTGTGTATAATAAAATTAAAATGATCCTCCGATCTCAAGAAATTATAAAGTACGAATAGTCAATAGAAATCACTTCAATGTTGTATAGAAGAATATACATTATGTTATTTGGTATTTTTATTTTTATTTCGCTTACATTTTAGGCCCCATAAAGAGAGAAATAAAAGTGGGAACTTTTCAAATTTGAATTTAAATTAAAACCAAACGAATTAGTTTTGAACCTTTATTATATTTTGAACCTTTATTAAAATAGAGTAGGAGTCTGTGGATATTATTTTTTAAAAATTATGTCATCTAAATGACGTCCACTTCTTGTAATACACTTCTGCAAGCGAACTTCATATTGCTATGTACAAGGATTTCCCACTATATATTTTTAGATCTTGTATGATGCGGGGGTTATTGCAATACACTTTAGATTCGAGATGTCCCCACAAGTAAATATCGCAAAGCGTTAATCGAGGTGGCCAGGATATATATATATATATATATATATATATATATATATATATATCCTTGCACTTAATAGTCAATTTTCTGGGAAAGATTTCCCTCAGTTTTGCCATCAAAACCCTAGCAGTGTAAAGTTGCTTCATCTTGTTGGTACTACATCCTGTTGTTGTATCCGACGTGATCTAGTTGGTACTACATCCTATTGTTGTATCCGAAAAACACTTGCAATTATGTTACCAAAAACTCATCAAACGTATGACAGTAAACCTCAACAGTGACAGTTTTTCCCAAGTTAAAAGATGAAGACCAATAACTCTTTGAGTAGAAATTGCACACCAAACTTTCATTTTAGACCAATAATAAACTATTTTTATGGCACTCTCTTGGATTGTGAGGGTTTAAGTAACATATATTTTATTTATTCACATAGCCTCCGATGTGAAAATGTACCTCATCACTAAACAGTATATTCCCAAGTATTCTAGAAGTCCGAAAACATTTCAACGTCGTCCAGGAATACGTCTCTCTTACAGAATAATCGTAGTCATTCAGTTTTTGCACGATGTGCGTTTTATATGGATAAAATTTAAATTTATTTCTCCAAAATAACATTACTTTTAATGCTTGGGACTTCAATCTTGCGTGAAAATTTTATTGGATTTTCAATAATTTCTTCCTTCTTTAAATAAATACGTTCCGGCGTCGCTGCTGCTATTGATGGTCATGGAGGTGGTCTATTAACTGTTATCCCGTTTTGTATAAACCTTCTCTAAAACCCATTAACAGATTAGTATTGTGCTCGGGCCATCACGGAAGTGAATGCAGAATGCTTAACGTGCTCGCAACAACAACTCGTCACATTTTATAAGTCGTTCTACCGCAAACGCGCGGTGCTCTCTTGTTCAATGACTCGTGGTTACTGACCAATCCGCAATGATAATTTGTAAACAATACCCCTCCCGTACCCCTTCTTCAGCTAAAACAACAGTAGCAAAGTATAAACATGAGATGTCCCACATTTATACAGATAAATATTCGAAAGTACAATATCATCTGCAATCTATTTATCATCTGCAATATTTCGGAAAGTTTCAGTGTTCATGGACAACGACGTAATCTTAATAAACTATTTAACCTTACTAATAAAATCTTCGTATAATATTCACTGAAACAAACCAAGAATCGTATTATATATTATTAGCTAGTAATTTATACACTAGTAATTAAAATATCAGGTTAATATTATTCAACTTACGTTTTCATTTAATAAGCAATTTATTTATTTCCAACTTATAGCAAACAGAACCTACATACATTCATGCCTTGGTTACAGATTGCACGCAAATTTTGTTTTGAAACAATTTTGACGCAGCCTTAACTTGTGTTATCGAAACTTAAGGTACATCGGATAATTAGTTTAGATGAAAAGAAAAATCAACCTGTCACATTCACTAGGAACGGGACTATTATAACATTCCGAAGTTGCATTTAATTAAAATTTTCAGCTACGTATTTAAGTAGAGAAAGAAAATAAAATTGTATTAGAAAAATACTTTTACTCACGGAAAAAATTATGCATTTAATTACACCAAAGTAGTTGGGAAAATGATTTAATGAATCACCTCTGATTAAATTGACCACACCCACTGAATTAGACAGTTTTTTTTTTATTTTTGGTTACCTTATCCTTGTTTTAGAAAGCTCAGTATGTATTATAGTTTCACGTTGTGAATACCAAAATCTAATTTTAAAAAATATTATTTATCAAAAGTTAATATAATGACCAAAAATGACAAATTAATAAGATAATTAAATTAAAAATCTCTTGAAACAAGAACATTTCTGAAAAAAATACAATACCAAAATAGAAAAATAATAGGCCAATTAAATTCGAGCAAACATTTATTCACGGGTGTTGACTTCAATCTGTTATTATCATATTAAAATGAAGCAGGAATTCTGATATTTCCCACTGATCATAGACTAGAAATGAAACAATAGTTCCGATCTTGGGCCATCCAACCCATTCCCTTATCGTTGAAATTGTTAACTTTTCTACGATTGTTCATAAAACTAAACTTTACCTCTTAAAATCCTATACTTCTTACCAGTCGCCCTTTATCAGGATTTCGTTTATTTTATACATTTTAAAAATTGTATACACTTTAAGAACAGTATGTAATTAAGACCACGGAACCTAAATTAATAACTTATGAAACATGTTCCATAAAATTAGTAGCTGTATACTTAAAACGTGTTAAGTTGTTACGGTCTTATATGTACGCTCATGAAATAGGAGAAGAAAGCATAAAAGAAATGTAAATGTTATTGGTAATAACGAATCAGTTCTCATAAAAATGATAAATCGTTACATTTAATATTTATAAATTTTTAAAATTTTACAACATATCCAAATAAATATACAAAATATGTTGCCGTGATTAATACATGGACAAGTTTCACTATTGATTATCATACTCAATAGTATTAACGCTCTACCTAATATTATATAAGCCAATCAATGCCGACACAATAGAAGCTTTGAAGGCACATACCTTTACAAGCACATAAATAAACACATACCTGCGCCGACAACAACCATCGCAATTCAAACCATGCCCGTAGATAAATCTACGTCAATATAATTCAAAGGTACAGATGCTCATCGGCCCATGGCCGTAGGATTTAGAACCCATTCAAGCACAAGTCCCAGTCGTATAAAGCCGCTTTCGGCATTCAATGGCTCATCAGTATCGGTACTTTCCCTAGTTCGCGCGGGGATTTACCGCAAATTATAACTGGAGTACAGATTTGTCGCTTGGCAATATTCTGTTGGGTTTATAAGCATATTTGCAGGTAGTCGGGAGCCTATCGATTTACGCTAAGCCTTCGCCAGACGCTTTCGTAAGCTCCGCATTGCAAATGTTTACGATCGGTTCTGGCGCATGTTATGGTTTGAATTCATAATCAATTTATATTTTCGCACTTGTGTCAATTAATATAAAATTAAATAAAACTACGTGATGCAGTATTATTTCTACTTTCTTTAAGTTCTTCAATCAATGATTTATAGATGCTAATATAAATAAAAGAATCCTCAAAAGATCGTAGAACAAATGGTTCATTAAAAGGGTTATAACAGAAATTGACATTTCATACATATATTCTTAAAAAAAATGTAAGTAAAAAAACAAGGATAATAAGATTACAAAGAAATTTTTGTAATATTTTATTTATTTTATTTTTATTTGCTTTATTTATTTACGTACGGTTTCGGAAAAATTGCAGTTTTAACACGTTTGCGTTGCAGTAACGACAACAAAACGATTAATTCAATTCAGTAACGTTATAACATATAACGTCGACACACTTCAATTGATTTACTCTCACTCACCACAAACACGTCACATTCTGGTGAAACAGCAAACAGACGGTTGAGCAATCGAATACCGTGGAAAAATTGAGAACTTCGTTACAATTACAGTTCTAGATCCAGGTATAACAAAAAGATGATGACTACGAGAGCGTAGATTTCAATCAATAACGTAATTTCATAATACTAGTTAATATTACTTCATTTACAGGCAGGAAGAGCCATAGTTTTTCAATGCATTAGAGCATGAAGTTCCCATTTAACAATCGGCAAATAAATTTCATCCTAGATATTTCTCTTCAAATAATATAAAATTGAGTTGGTTTTTCGCCGACCACCTATATTTGTTGTATGGATATAATGATATTACTTATCATGCCTAATATTTTAATTTTCTTGGAAATATAACAAGAACATGACGTTTAAAACGGCGCCAATGTGAAAAGAAAAACATGAATTTAAAATTATTGATCATATTCAGGGGAATTATCAAGTAAATTAACTCTACAGGTCTAAATGAAGGTATTTAATTAATTTTATCAACTAAAAGTTCTAATGGTATGAAATTATTTCCTATAAGGTTAATATTTAGAATTTTCAGCATTTTATCAGTAACTTAAACGTTATTTTTTAAAACAACGTTTTTAGGCCACAATAGTTGACTTCATATTTGCTGTTACTTCTTTAAGCAATAATCAAGTTTGATGTTAACTTAAGTGAGCTATAAAACACTCCCCAAATTTAAAAAGCTGCAAAATCTCATCATTTGCTTTATTAGAAGAATATATAATAAGTGCTTATTGTTAAAATTTCATTAAATTTACATTTTAATATTTATTTCATTTATATGTATTACCTTATCCTTACGGTATATGGTTCTACTGACAAATTAAATTTTCTTAAACATTCATCTGATATTAGTTGTTTAAATTTGGGCAATAATTATTTTCCAATTACGTCCCCTTGTTCATTCGTATTAGCGGCAGTCTCTTCATTCCCTGTCAATGAAAACACGTATGCATATATATGTTAATTCAACTTTCAACAAACCAAATTCCCAGACGTTAAACAGGATTATATATAATGTTACGTCCATCTTATAACATTGACGAAAAAAGACTAAATCACCATCGGAACCTGAGCAGCAATGTGAAGATGACGAGATTTTATCGAACCTATAGTGTGGATTAAGTCTGTAACGTAAATAAAATGACCTATAGGTGAACCAATACTGTAAAAAATACAATAAATCATATTGTATTATGAGGAAAATCTTGATTCGCTCTAGACTAGATAAAATCTTTTCATAAACACATTACCGGTAAGGTTCCAATCGCCCTTCAATTTCTTCGGTCCACGTTATAAGTTAGATACCAGTAAAGTTGAATCTAAGTTATACATCATGTAATTTAGCTTTTTAATTGAGTAATTAGCTATGATAGCTTTTATTTTAGACGAAGATTTCAAATCAATTTTATCTCTGTATAAAAAATTGAAAATAAAATAAAAAGGGAATACAAAACAATGCATTGATAATTAATAATCACCTTTTTCAAGCAGTGACCACTGATTAATCTGAGTCAAGGTAGCCATAAATCTTAAGATAGAGAGGTACATTTCGCTGGTAAAAAAAACCTCTCACATAGACAGGCTAAAACTAAATATTCTTGCAGAAAACTACCAGAAAACATTAGACGCTAAACTTTCAAAAGTTAATTGTGAAACACTGGAACTTAATGAACTTAATAAACAACTTAACAAAATAGTCTTAGAATCAGCACAAAGAATTTGCTCCAAGAACGGCGTGACATGATTTCCAGTGGGAAGAAAAACTCGAGTGAGTTTACATCATTATGTAAATGGGTAGTAAATAAATATTGTTTAAAATTATGTAAATGGGTAGTAAATAATTTTCAGTAGAAAAGGACATAGAAGCATATAAAGAGAAAATAGTCTAATCCACAATCGAAAAATACGATGGACCGAAAACTTTTATAAGAACGCTGCTTTAAGGCAATACACAAATTACAAAACTGAAGAATAGGGAAGGTCATTTAATTGCGGACAAAGTGAAACTACTTCAGTAAATTGAGAAATATTATCGAAGCCTCTACACATCTACAAGGAAAGAGTCTAGTAATTACAATTACTCCGAAATTACAAATATAAAACCAGAGGAAATACGCGATGAAATCAGACTAGCCTTAAGTAAATACGAAAATGGTAAGGCTAGAGTTGAAGATTAAATCCTGCCTGAAAGATGAAAGTGGCGCATTGTTACATAATCTGGTCAGATTGTTCAATAAATGTTTATTTTTAAGTGAGAAAGCAAAGGACTGGGAAACAGGCATAGTAATCTTGCTATTCAAGTTAGGATGTAAAAGAGATCTAAATAACTATGTACCGGTAAGTCTTATTTTGCAAATATATAAACTATTGTCCAAGGTAATAACTGATTGACTGCCAAATTAGATTTCTACCAACCAAAAAAGCAAGCAGGCTTCAGATAAGGCTTCAGTACACTAGGCCATTTCCTAACTACAAGGGTGCTTACTGAAAAAGCTACATAATACCAGTTCCTCCTGTGGCTAGCATACGTCGACTGCAAAAAAGCATTCGATAATGTGTAAATATGAGCAGTGCAAAGGTCTCTTAGAAATTCAAGTATAGATCAAAGATACAGAAGCCTGATTGCAAATATCGATAAACTTTAGCGATAGCGATAGTGTAAATGTACTTATTGTGCCTTGTATAAAAATGTTTTATAGAACTTATTAAAACCAGCCCTATAATAATAATCAAGCCTAAAGTTAAAAAATGTAAAAGAATCTACCGAAGAATTACAGCTGTCGACAATTAGATGAATTAATTAGGTACTTTAAGTTAATTCTAATTTTGTTATTAGTATTCCTAATTTATTTCTAATTTTAATGATGGAAATATTAAAAAATAAATTATTTATCACACTAAAATCATACTTATTCTTATTGACGTAAACTTCACCGAACCTTCATTTTCCTATTGGTTGGGAGTATCGCTATTAACAATGTTAGTCTTATTGGTAGTTTGGGGAAGGTAACACTCACCAATAGCCAGAGATTCTTATGTGTTTATTAAAATTTTAAAAGTATGTATCAATATGGATATGATGCAATAGTGAGCTTTTAATTTGATACATCTGCAGGATGAAAAACGTTTGGTATAAATTAAACGTCCCGGCGAAAAAATTATAATTCTCCATTATATATTCTACAAAAGCGACCCTAAGACTAGGAATTGCTTACAATGTAACGTTATATCATAGCTTTATAAGTTTTTTGGTAAAAAATCATTCAAAAATACAGGCACTAAGACATCATTCTTCCAACAAAGCATCCATAAAATTATCAAGTATAACAAACAGTTACTAGCTTCTTCGTTCACGTCAAATTATAAATTTTAAATTTATAATAACATTAGAATTGATCATTTCGAATTAATCAGCGCGATCTACTGAATTTCTTAACTGCAACATTTTTAGCGTACAATTTTTTTTTACTACTCTGCTTAACTTTAAACGTGTTTTGTAAGAAAAAACTTTTTTATATCTGCATAAACCGCAATTTTAAAATATCGGTTTCGAAACATACATATATACTTCATATTTAAACATTGACTATAAGAAGGCCTTTATAATTATAGGATATTTGAAAATAAACTGGACAACATTAAAATTTAATATTTATACCCATAACGACAACAATCATTCGGTCAAAAAAAGTTTCGAAAGTATTCGAAAGTTTGCTATAAACATTTACTACCTTACAATAAATCAAAACACGGTCTATACTATTATTACGGTGGTATTAAGTAAATGCTGATTTATTAGGAAATACACAAAACCGGCCAAGTGTGAGTCGAACTCGCAGTCAGAGTCAAGTGTTTGTTCCACTCTAGAAATGTGTTCTTTTCGACGCGATCCGGCGGTATTTTACGGTACATCTGTTCCAAATTCGCAGAGATTTGGAACAAATGTACCGTATCTACCATTGTGTATCTACCGTGGATCTACCATTATATAGTTGTTCACAGAAGACATCACCATTCAAATTTCATTAATATAGTGCCAATAGATGGCCAGACGGATAGTACGAAATTACAAGAGTTCGGTTTTTGCCATTTAACTATGAAACCCTAAAAAACGTAAAGTTTAGTGAAGTGGTAAATATGTACCTCTTACTTTATGAATATATAGGTGCGTATCTTCAGAAAAAATCTTTAAATATACATATATATATATATATATATATATATATATATATATATATATATATATATATTGTATATACATATTGATTATATGTATTATATTTGAAATGTTGTATAATAATCACATTTTGCTGACCGTACTCATGATTTACTGTGACATTTTTGAGACACGTATTCTTTGCTTCCTGTAGTTTTATTTTTAAGTTGTATTTTTCTTCAGAAAATATTTATTGCATAGAAATTGCGTAAAATAAAATATAGAAATAAATTCAAAATAATAACATATAATGTGAACAAACCATATAAACCATATAAATGGACGAAAGTTCATTATACGCAAAGCCCAAAATAGTTTTAATACATGTAACTAGCCGTTCATCCCAACTTTGCCGGGCCAAAAAGGATCTGCATTTTTAAATTCCGTTTTTATGTAATTACTATCTATGCACCACGGTTTAACTTGGGTGAAATTCGGAGTAAAAAAAGTTATTAGATCATATATATTATTCTTGGGTATAAATATAACTACACCAAATTTCATCAAAATGCGTCTGGTAGATTACGCGTGACTGACGTAAAAATTAACACACAGAAAAAATGCTAAAAACAGGTTTTCTAGCTTCTATTATTGTTCTTTATGCTAAATCAATCAATCTTTTTCAAAATATTTTCCATGTACGGAAATTACTCTGTTTCAATTTTATGAATAGTATAGATTTGCTGTTAACGATTTTTTTAAAACATAGAAACGAATTTTTCTCTATTCCTCTTTGGTAGATTTATACATATATATATATATATATATATATATATATATATATATATATATATACACATACATATACATACATATATTATATGCACCCAAGCGAGTCATATTCAGATAAGAATAAGACAGAAAAAATAATTGGAAAGTCCTTGAATAGCATTAACTGTTTTGCTATTAAAATTTTTCATAAAAATATATCCTAAAATATTCATGAAGAAAAGAAATGTAAAAAATACTCAACATAAACTTTTCACTTGATAGCAGCAATCATTTTTTAATCCGTTAGTAGTAGGTTGCAAACGATAATTTAATTAGTCCTAAGTCTAAATTTACCTGATTAATATAAAAATAAGCTCACAAACTACTGGACGTGAGAATGTCAGGAGACAAGTCTGCCTAGTATAAATTTCGTACATTGTTATAACACATGAGTTGTATTCGTTTTTAAATCAATGTGTTTGTTTTTTAAATAAATAAGTAAATGACTAAAGAAAATAATCTCTCTGATTTCTGCGGCATTTCAAATAAAATTTATTTGAATGTGATTATACAATAAGAACAATCTTATCACAAACCAATCTTTTATGTGATTATACATTAAGAACAATCTTAAATGTATTTACATAACATTAAATCCGAAAACACAATTGTATCAGGATTCTCGATATCGCATTGTGAAAACGATTTCACTTGATTTAGAACAGCAATTTTGCCGTTTCGAACCATCTTACACGACATTATCGCAGTAAACAAAATATAGAGTCAAATAGAGTGAAAAATGAAATGTGCATCCAAATAATCTCAGCCCGATAGAAAAAAATATTTCCTAATTATTTGTTTAATTTTTCATCGGTTGTAAAAAAATTATCGTGTGTTTTCTATTTTATATCTAAACTAAATCATAAAAAATAAAACCAATTTGATTTAAAAATGAAATATATTTTTCTTTTATACAGTGCCCTCTATCGGCGCTACGCCAAATTTCACTTACGTCGGCCTAAACTCGAACCTTTAGTAAACTCGTTTTTTCATGTCAGGGCGCAAAATTAACTACATCTAACGGGTTTTGGGAAAATTTTGCACTTTCGCTACGATGGAAAAGAAAAAAGGTTTGAATCTCGACTAACTCACACACGACTGATTACAATATTTTAGTTTAGTTATCCGTTTAACTAAGAGAGATCCCTGATGTCTACCTATGAATGTGGTTTATCTATTTATTTACAACATTAATAACTTTATCGATGTTTCACAGAGTTTTATTTTATTTAACATATTTATAAAGAAATGTCTAATAGCCGCCTGTGAAATAAAGTAGTTCTTAACAATAGGTAATTATAAAATACAGCTCAGCTTGAAATGAGAAATTATACATTTCAAACAACTCAATAAACATACGGATTTATTCATACTATTTCAAGTGATATTAAATCCAAAAGTTTTGCATCAATTTGAAATAAAACTATTTTATTTAAAATATTGAAAATTGTCGAAAGTTCCAGTAGTTACCCTGAATAACTCACGGTACAAATCGTATACGAATCGCAGATGATAGTTTTTAGTATACTCGTGAAAAATAACAAAATGTATTTTAGACTATACGCAAAAAAATTTCACAGTAGTTTAAGAATAATGTCAATTGATCTTTAAACTAATTTAACAACATACTGAAAAGAGTTGAAAAAAATACAACCTGTAAACCAAATATACAATAACAGACATTTTTATATAAAACTGAATGAACAAAATATTGAGTTTAGAAAATTAAAAAAAAATTTATAAAATTGAAAACCAACAAAAGTTTTTAGCGCGTAACTTCTTAACAGACGTTTGGGATGGTGTTCTAATTGAGAAAAAGTGAAAAGTCATGAACGTATTGTTGCCAATATGAATGAGTGAGATGAGAGAGACAAAATGCAATAGGTAGCGCGTAGCGCACCTTCTTTCTCTTTAAATAAATTTTAAAAAAATATATATATACATATATATATATATATATATCTATATATATATATATATATATATATATATATATGTCTGTGTGTGTATTTATCTGCATCTGTATATTTTACCCAACTAGAAAATGTACGTGCTTGGTACTACACACATGTAGTAAAAAAAAGAAATCATTCTCTCACGTTGACAGTTATTTGGTGTACTTAACCTGTTAGCGTATTTTTGTTTTTTGCTAAGTGTATTTTATTTTGTTATGGATAATTCGAAAATTATTTCTAAATATATCAATTATTTTTTACAGTATTCATATGTTACTGCAATAGTTAATAAATAAAAATTTAATTTTATGTACGATGCGTAAGAAGCTTCGCTTCTGTTGGGTGTCCCACGACATCTCACTTTTTTTTCTTTTGATGTGAAAGAAATATAAAGTGAGATATGTTGATACTCCCAATATATACGATAGAAGAAGGATAAAGTGAGATGAGTTGATACTCCCAAGATATACGTGAAGTTAAAATCCGATATAAATTTTATTATTTCTAAATAATATTGTTTCTCATAGTACTTATTTTTAATTTAAATCTAGTTTCAATAATACTGTCCATCGGTAATTCTTTTAAGAAATTAATAATCTCAATAATAGCCCCATTACTGCAAGTTTTACTATTTCTCTAAAAAAGCTTGTGTATTTATTAACTTCAAAGTGAAGTGAAAAGCAGCAGATTTAATGAAAAAAAAACATTTATTAAAATCTAAAAATTAAAATGAAAATATTAATATCCATCCCTTGCTACGTACTATACAAATTAAAAGGACAAAATAATAAAGAGAGAAAAAATCACAATAGACTAGAATAGAAAATAATCCCACAAAAAACACTGATGTGATAAAAATGCTTAGGTTGGATTAATCAGTCGGGAATAAAATATTTCAAACCTAAAACTTTACTAAGTTGTTTCTGTGTCAAGGGTATACATAAAAAAATTATGGAACAAAATAAAACATATTTTAAATGAGGTTCGAACTTGGCAAGTTGTTATCTCTAAAAACGATGTGCCTCGACTTTATTGTTCCCAATATGTGCATAGACAGAAATACCAAACAAGACCTAACTACCAAATTTCAAGATTTTTAATATATTGAAAATGATCGATAGGATTTATCCGTCAGTGAGTCAACAAAAATCAACGATTTTTGGTAATTCATATCTTGAAATAAAATAAATCAAAATTCAAGAAAATTATTAACTAATTGCACCTTAAAAACGATTATTACTAAAATATATTAAAGGGTCAAAAGTAGCTATGAATGTTTCCTGTAAAAATAGCACAACACGTATACGGCGGCTTTTATGAAAACTTGGCCTGCGAGATGCCGTGCACTTGGACTTTTTAAATAACTTGTGGCAAAGATGTCAAGTTAATTTAATTATTTTATTTTTAATAATTTAATTATATTTATGTGAACCATATCTTTCATTATAACTCCTAAACTCTTAACCCGATTTTTACAAATAACACGTTTCGAATGAATATTTCCTTAAATTGTATGTCCAGTGCGATAATATTGGTTAAAACAACACAAATTTAAATAGAATAATAAACGTATCCACTAAAAAAATGGTTTCTTTTCGATGTTTAGTTTACTTTAACTAAATTTTGTGTTATACTTGAATAATACGTACAAATAAAATGAAGAAATCGAAATCGCACGCGAGGTACGCGGAAAGCGCGCGGAACTCGAGCGCACACAGGACACGGCGGCGCGGGCGCAAGCAATGAGTAAGAAATACTACAGATTTGATTTAAAGCGAGCGGCAACCGCGTACTATTCGCATGTGAGAGCCCACGTGCTTTATGTAATGTACAAAAAATTAAGAAAGCTTTTCTTGAGATGCAGTTTTTGTTTATGTTGTACATTTCAATACCCAACTACGATGAAATCAAAACAAAGGGTTGTATATATATATATATATATATATATATATATATATATATATATATATATATATATATGTATATATATATATACACATACATACATACATACATACATACATATATATATATATACATATACTCTACTTGAGCATACATGATGGATACACACATTTTAAAAACACTATAGAGTAACCGATGATTTTCTTTTATCTAAGCCCAAAATTATCAAAAGAAGAGGCTTTGTAAAAAAATTCAAAATATGTAATACTTATAGAAAATAAATTAATGAATCGTGAAAGGTAATATAATTTGAAATAAAATTTCAAAATCTAAATTAATTAATTGAAAGTTTTATTTTACAGGGAAACAAAAAGAAACAAAACTTTTGCGAACATTTCTTCTCTAATATTGACAAGAATTTATATAAATATATAATTCTATTATATCAGTAAGTGCCATTAAATTTAAGACTGAACTTAGTATTTAATTAACACTAACTTAACTGTATGCGAAATACGTTCTGTTTGTAAACCATATAGATATAAGTCCAATCACTATCTCGTATATTTAAGTATATTTTACTGAATTGTTTCAGATGATGACGCTTAGAGCAAACGTTATAGAATCCTATAGTTTTGTGTGAGAGCAAACTTAGTGATTTGTTGGCAGAAGGCAGACCCCATGATCTGTTCAGCAACATGCCTCAATGCCCCTCCCCGCGTCTCCGTCACTACAGGTCCCCGTGAAATGGCACATCTTGCATGATTTATATCATATATGTATATACCACTGCACCTTGATAAAGTACTGCATCGAATACTGGCGATATCCATTTAATCTAGTTCGAATGCTATATAACTTGGCGAATTTAAAAATAATTTCATCGAACTTAAGTTGCTGGTTAATGTCAAAACAAACGCCTTGGAAACTAATGAGACAATTTATTATCATTATTTTAAAATCCTTTATTACAATTTAATGACCTATCTAGTAATCTTATTTACGCATATATATTCATTTGTATGCATATATCCTTCATGTGTTGATTAAAAACTTATCTCATTATTTCCCTACAAATTATATACCCTCGTAAATACGATATTGAGAAAGTTAAGTTTTAATACTGTTTTTTTTATTTCATTATTAATAGAATTAAAATATTTTAGTATCCAAAAAGAAAAGAAAATAATTTTTTAATATTTGAAAATAAAACCGATAATAACTCCATTTTGAAGTCGCCAAGAAATATAGTTTAAAACTAGACTTCCATGAAATTTAAAAACACAGTAGACAACACTTAGACTGCTGTAGGCAAAATTGGATCACGGTTATCATTAGATTATTAGAAACACTTAGCTTGATTCTCACACTTATTTATAGGTGGCGTGCCGTCTATATATCCATTTATCACCTATGAAAAAACGCTCTGGTTTTCAGGTTTTCAGGTAGTGAAGAAGAAGACAAGAGAATGTGGGCCAAGATGTTTCCATCTATTATCAGGTCGATTTATGAAAGCTCTACCAACTTAATTTTTGTACAAACGGCACGTCACTACTAATAGCTTATTAAATCAAATTTATATTCATCTAATATCACTTTCATCACAAAATAGCTTATTTCGATAATTTATTATAATATTACGTAATGGATTGAGAACATACTTCGCTTGTTTGAGTAAGAAGCCCTCACCGCAATATTGGTAGTGCAAAAGTTGATTTCAAATTATTTTGTAAACTTACATTTATCGTACTTTATTCCACTCTTATTTGAATATTTAATACTTAAAGTGAAAAGTTTTATGTCTAACTTACTTTTTAAGCGACTGTCAAATCTGTCACTTGTTTCAAGCTTAAGACCTTGAATATTAGACAGTCAAATTTAGAATAGCCAAGAAAGCAAATACTTTTGCCTGTATTTCGAAGTCTACCTTTAATAATTAATAATAGAGACGATCGCTCTGAAGTTTGACATTGTTTTTGCGATTGAATGATAAAATATTAATGAAAACTGAAATGTTGATTACATCAGTTTTAGATGAAACAATAATGTAACTTAGAATAATAAATTTCAATAAAAATATAGTTATATATTAAAAAGTATTGGTTACACAAATATTATATAATTCGTCAGTAGCTGTATTATAAATTATTCATAGAAACACGCTTTAGCCTTTATTTTTTTCTTTTATTATTAGATATTAAATACCACATAATTCCTACTGAGTCAGGTTTTTGTGGAAATCCAATGAAGTTTGAACCACAATAATAGAATATCACCATAGTAACCTGTAACGTTTATCATTTAGATTTTAAGCACATTTTGGGCCATACATTAGCAGTTTCTTAGTTTAATTTAGATAGCATAGCACTAAATATCTGAAGAAATATATTTTAAGTTTTTGTTGCATATCTTAAGTAACAAGTAGATTTAAACATAGATTTTATTAAATAAGGATTGGACAGACATATTATTAAGACATTTTGTGTATATTTTAAATTGATAGCTGTATTATATCACCTTATTTTATTTATCTCATACAAAAGCATACAACTAAATATCGTATTATCAAAACTTAATTGCAGATATCCTAAACAAGCACATAGGTTATTTTATCTAGTGTATTATTCATATATTTTTTTTTAATTTCAAATATTATGTTTCCTTAGATGATAAAGTAATTAAATTAATTATGATACCGTGCCGTTGAATAATGTAAATATTTCTTTACGTGACAATTGCAACATAAGAAATAATCCATACCAAAGGTAAGTGCTGAATGACTTATGGCCAATAACTACTCCTGTCTTCGAAATACAAGATCTGGTCAACGACAATTGGCCAAATAAAAGCATCTGCAACTCTTTATATTAGTTGTAGCATCAACTTACAATTTTATGTCTATTTTAAAAAGACTGTAAAGTACATTGTCAGAGTAATACTTGTATGATAAATGTTGCCAAAGTACACTTGAGTGTTTGTTCGTTTATAGGATATTTTCTCAATAAGTCCTCTATTAATTTGAAAATGCTTTCACCATTATGGAGTATACCATTTTACAGATAACATCCTGTACCAGCATTCCTACATTTTAAATCGTTTAGTTTTTTTTAAATCATTTTCATCAATTGGGAACAAATCAGCTCTTCTAATTTCTAATAAGTTAGGCAATAACTATCATATTCGTGTTTTTCTGAAGCGCATTAATTTTTAGAAATTTTAGAAGTACAAGTAATGTGGAAAAACTAGTACATTGATTGTATATATCATATTTTATTAAATATGCTCTATATTTTTACGTATATGAAAAATATAGCAATCTATTTATTTACGTTATGAAGAATTAATATTTGTAAAAGGGATAGTAGGAGTACTATATACTCTTAAATGTTTATAAATGTGTAAATGTGTATGGAACCCTCGTAGCTCGAATTCCACTCGTACTTGATAGGTTTTATATAAACGGATGGTTAAGAAATTAGGATCTGGGGGGAGGTAATGATAGTACAGAAGATATTTTAGTGACTCATAACTACCGCGGGAAATACCATTTCATTAAAAAAGGCATTAAAGATAATTTCAATTATATTTTATAAAATCTCTTCAATGGAATGAAGAAAATAGCCATTCGAAACAGCCATGAGAAAAAATGTATCTTCCTCAAGTTCAAAGTTTTTAAAAAAATTATTATAATTTAGTTGTGCCTTGCTGTAAAATTTCATAACAGGTAGTTTTAAACTAAGAGAACTGTGTACAGGAAGTTATAAAGGTTTTTTATTTCCCTTTCCCTAAAAAGGCATTAAATTTACTCATCGACGATTTCCTATTAGGTACCTGCCACAGACAAAGATTTAAGTGATAATAAGTACAATAACAGGTACATGATGGCGACACAAATATTTAAATGCCAAACAGAATAATAATACATGTCATTGATACATACAAAATAATTTAAATATCATTCAGTAAAATATATATCAACATCGATACTTACAACAAAGATCTAAGTGCCAATTTGTATAATAATAGATCACATCGACATTTACGACAAACATTTAAGTGCTAAACAATTTATCAACATCGATACTTACAACAAAGATCTAAGTGCCACTTTGTATAATAATATATCACATCGACATTTACGACAAACATTTAAGTGCTAAACAATATGTCAACATCGATACTTACAACAAAGATCTAAGTGCCAATTTGTATAATAATATATCAAATTGTCACCTGCAACTAAAATTAAGTGCAAATTAGTATATTGTCTCAGTGATTTCGTTCACTTGACGATTTCTTAATTCTTAATTCTAAGAGATACTTTTCGTCTTATATAAATTTAAATTTATAATTCCGACGCTTCATTACAAACCATTTATTATTCAGACTTTATTTTAATCCACTTTTATACAAAAATTATATAAAATTATTACAAAAACATCGACCAAGCTCAAGTCAAATGTGAACCACGTTAACATATTTTACCCATTGATCTACAACTTGTAATCGTACAAACTGATCATGAATACTTAAAAAATTATTTTTGTTCATCGAAATTTACACTAAACCTTTATCATTAAGGTTATGCCTCCCGTTGAATATAATTACATAAAATGATTCAATAAATTCACACCGACACCTCAGCAATGGATCATCACGACCATGAAATTGAAACATATTGGCAGCCTTTATCAGTGAAAATCATTCATCGATTCATTCAAGCACGCGGTAGTACTTCCGCTTGACGAAAATACCCGCACGGTTAGCAGTTAGCAGAACCCGAATATAAGCAATAGCGTATCATGCCTCTATCATAAGCAATATCACTAATGCCCTTATCGGCCCGCCAGCTTATCGACGAACTCAAGTTGCGTACGACCGACCACGGGTACAGCTTCGCGGCTCTCCAGTGTCGGCTGTACGGTTTGTTCGCATCATGTCGCGTCCCGCGGTAAAACGTCTGTGGTTAATTGTTTGATAGTGTTATATGTAGACAGAGGCGGCTTTTGAGCAAAAAAGTACGAAAAACTGTCCAGTGTATATTGAAACGATGCGCCTGAGGTCACGGAAGAAACGTTTCAAAAATAAAAAGTAAGTTCGAAACGAGTTTCGATTAAATTCTAATTTCAGAATTGTAAAATTTTCGGAAATTTATCATATTAATAGTTATATAAAATTAAATTTTGTTTTTACGCTTATAAAAATAAGATGTATATGACGTTATTATAAATAACATATTATTAAATATACATTCTAAAATTCTCTTATTAACATATACACGTATAAACTCTATACCATGGTTTACACATATCTAGTACACAAACTGAATTTATCGTTTGAACTGATATTACAAACAATTAATAAAAGCTTTAAATTGACACTTTATTTACAAATGATAATGGAAATTTACAAATTTTAAGCTCAATGTAAAGTTACGGTCTACCTGAGACGTAGAGCTTAAAAGTTTCTGTGGTTGTACGACCAAAAATGTTTCTCTCTGTGAAGAAATCCATAACCGATGTTGCAAAACCCTTTCGTGCCTAAAAATTGATATTTTTTGTAATGCCTTTTTTTGCGTTTACCCCAAATCTTTGGGTGCTGATGATTTTAGTACTGTTCAATATCTCAAAACATGTTAGAAACCTTTTTTTATTAAACATAATTCTCAAGTCATGAGAATTATCAAAAAGAAAAGTATCAGTTCACTTAACAATCACAAGACTTGACTCGATATTGGATATTGACTATTACAACTTATAAAACTTTGGTCTTATAATACTTAACTCTTATGTTCATGTCATGTTACAAGACGGAACTTATCACAGATAACTCATCTTCAGAAATGTTTTCAATTTAACTGAAATTCAGTTTATAGACTCATTGTCATTTTAAAGTACATGAAATTAAAAATAAATAAAATGTTTAAAATTTGGGTCCGTAGTTGCCCACACACGTTTTTTTTTAAATTGTAGATGAAAGTTACCCAAAACCATTTCTTTTCAAAGTTCTAATCACATGCTCGTACTTATAATTTTATTAGACTTTTATTTTTCTTAAAAATGAAAAATAAATTGATCATAAATTTCATTTTAAAAGATCTTTCAGTTAATAAATTAAAAATAAACAAAATGTTTCAAATTTGGGACCGTAGTTGCCCACACCTCTAAAAATTCAATCAAACAGAGTTCCCCAATTGCCCACATCTGTTGAAATTGTTGATCAAATGGGGCTCCATAGTTGTCCACACCTCTTAAAATTATTGATGAAATAGTTGCCCAGTTGCCCACATACATTTCTTAAAATTGTGGATCAAAACAATTTCTTTTCAAATTTGTAATCACATGCAGCCAATAATTTTATTGGACTTTTACTTTTTCTTAAAAATGAAAATAAATTGACCATAACTTTCATTTTAAAAGACCTCTCAGTTAAAATTATTTTCATCCACTTTCACTACTTCGTTTTATTAAAACAAGATATTTTTAAAAAATGGGAAAAAATACGTCATATTTATTGAGATCATTATATAAAAGATATATTTCAAATAACTTCATGCACGTTAGTCTAAAACTACAGAAACTACGAGGGCGTGACAGGCGGATGAGGGCATGACGAAATTATAAGGGTACCGTGTTTAACTATGGGCCCCTAAAGACCACAGATTTGTTTATACAATTTTATTTCTGGTAAAATCAGTACACATAAATTATAGCTTAGTTCAAAATTATATCTTCTATACAAACTACAATGCTATAATAAACAAACAAACGGATGCCATATTTATGTTTCTGGCGTAGAATCTTCAACGCTTTATTTGCATGTTACTTTGCAAACAAAAAATGTGTTGAATCATTAAAAATCTGTCGGTTAATCACTTCGCCTCTCCTAATTATATTATTTATTTTATCCTATCACCGAAAATCTTTCCACGTGAAAACATTTCCCAAAACCTACTCGTATAAATTTATGCAATTTATGTCAACATAAAATTTATGTAAATAGTTTTTTATGTGAATTGATGCATCAAAAATTTCACATTATTTAAAAAAAATACGCACTTCGTTTTCCATTTAATATACTATTGGATATCATCAGTTACCAATTCAGTACAGATTGTTTTTCACGATATATATTTTTCTGATCATATTTAAGTATCACCATTTTTCTCAGAATAAAATATTCCCTTAACATGAATACGAGGTTAAATCATCCCTGTATGACTAAATCAAACGTGACTTACATTCAATGTTTTCCCACGGCATGACTCCTCCAATAAAATAAATCATATATTTGGCGCCAGTAGCTCATTAATTATCCCCAGGCGGTACTATTAATACACGTAATGTTTGATTTGTTCCCCGTGACGCTCGAGTTGTAACTTCTACTCCAATTTTGCTCCTCAACTATTTATTTCCTGACGCTAAAACGAGAGAGAGTAATCAAATAATAAATTACTGGCAACAACTTTTAAACGAAAATGTATTAGTACGTTATAGAAAACGTATTAGTAAGCTATAGAAATAAGGATATGGGTACATCTTTAGAACTGTAGTTTTGGATGTTTGTTTTTTCCAGTCTACGTGATATCTACGTTTTATGATTAATGTTTCATTAATAGACGACGTACTATTTTGTTTATGTTTAAAAAGGTTTTCGATAATTTTTTACAACTTAGATAATTCAATTAGGAATTTTGAAATAAGCAGCGGTTATTTTCCAATTATATTATCTTGTAATTGGAAAGGTAATGCAAATTTGGTATTAGTTATAGCTACGTGTACCAACTTAACATCTAAACGCTAATTTATAGTTTTCTTTTTGCAAATATATATTTATACATTTTTATTTAGAATTGAGATATATTTTTTTGGACATTATGGTGATAAGAAATCACGAACCAAATTTAAAAAATAAAGTTATGACGACCAATGTTTTATTACCTCCCTACTAATATTAGACTCGCTTTGTGTATTTGTATTTATCTTATACGAATATACTTGAATAACTGCTTACCCATATATATCTATGTTTAAATACTGCATAAATTTATTTATACCAATACTTACCTACTTATCTACTAACCTACTAACATCTTATTTGGTTCATGCTTTTGTATATATCTATATTTATTTACCCATATATTTGGTTTACTAATTTCTTGTTTACTTCATGACAATCCAAATAAGTTCAATAAAAGAATTTACTTATCTTCTGGCTTCTATCAGATATTAGATCTATCTTCTGGCTTCATCATTTTATCCTAATTTTATTAAAGAGCAGGTTTATGTTGCCCAGGTAATTTTACCACAACTTTTTACGCATTATTATCATATTATCATTAGACCTATATTTTCCAAACTTCATCACGACACCTGCATTATTCATTGTTGAGGAATTCTATAGTATACCTTCTACTTCCATTACCAAAGTCAAATCAAGTTTTCATGGAACTACACTGCAAGCATATCCTTCAAAATAAAAAAAAAGAATCATTGAAATTGGTGGATAAATTTTGGCATTTTGAGATAATATACACAAAAAAGTTACCTCTTGCCATTATACGTACGTGTATATACTTACCTACCTATTTACATTGTTATTTTTTGTTTATGTCAAAACAAGTCAAATTAATCCAAACCCGGTGAATTTGCTCCTCATCTCTGAAGAAGTTTCTGTCACCAACTTCCAGCTCAATCATTGTACCCCGATTTTATTAAAGATCAGATTTATGACTCTTGTAATCATAAAAAAACGTTAGAGACTTTATTACCAATTATAATTAGGCCTACATAAAACAAACTTGACGAGAGAACCTACGTTTTTAATTATTAAAGAATTTTATGGTGTACCTTTAAATTCCAAATAAAAAAAAGAATCGTCCAAATAGATCCATAGATTCTAAAGATATGAAGTAAAGTCTTGCTTTCTGAAGTCGATTAAAAATGGATTTTTGAGAAAAATATTTACTAAATATTGCAGCTATATTCTGATTTAGCAATGTACGCAATACTTGATCCATTATTTTATTACTTTGTAATGTTGATGTAAAGTTGTATATTTGTCTACCCAATATTTTTGAAGCCTTAAATCTTTATCTGGTTATTTTAATCGACACTTCATTAAAAACGTAAATTTTATATTTATTTTCTAGTTGGTAAATAATTAAATGGTTTTTGAAAAATTTAGCTTATATTAAACCATTCTAACCTTAATCATATTTGAATACCATAATCAAGAATCAGTTTATATTAAACGTGAAATAGTAAACGCACTAGAACTAAAGCTTTGTATTTATGCGTCAGAAATAGATAAATTTGTCGAAACCGATTATTTTTTCTAATAACATTTAGAAATAAACATATTTGTAAGTCGTCAGAGTATTACGAATTGATTAGGTAAATATTTTTAAATATTATTTATAGTCTTTAGACATCAAATCCTAGTTCATTTCGAATTATTAGCCGTCTGTTTCGTTGATACTTTTGAATAATTACTGGGCGAAATATCGGTGTGCTCATTGTTAGTTCATTTTTATTTCATTTACCTTAACTTTCATTTTATGATGGAGAAGATATTTTTCTATTGTTTATTTCTTATTTTCCAACAAAAAACTTCAAATTCAGTTCATTTTGTGTCAAATTTCTGAATTATGTTACATGGTTGTTAAAAAATCTGACAAACCGAAAACTCTAGATAGGAGAAAATTGTGGCCACAAGTTTTGAATAATTTCAATAAGAAAACCGGTTAGGTTTATTCATATTATCAAAAATGGAATTATTTCCTTATGCAATATTATATTTTAAATATCTTGGATAGCACCGCGAGCTATCTGTATTCTATACTTATGGGAAACTGAAATAATTCGTTATTGCACCAAAACTATACTTTTATTGTATCTATCTTTTAGATTGTAAAATACAATCTAAAAGATAGATACAATCAGGAATGTCACCAAAAATGGACCCTTAAAAATATAATAAAAAATACTTTAGGGTTAAATGATGTAATATACTTGAAAATATGTATTATTATTTATTCCTATATTATTTATCATATTAGTATTGCTCACATCTATAGCAATAATCCTAAATACAGATTACTTCGAATTGAGTAGACAAACCAGACTCATGTCATATGTTCGATGCTTTGGAAGCCTCATAGTTATCAATTAGTGAGGTTGGCGTGTGCCATAATATTGGTAGTTATTCTGACGTTTACACTTCATGATACTTCAAGAGATAATGAAGAAATAGTATTCGATATTCAATGACATTGGTTGACTTCAGTCAATATTTAATTGTCTTCGTCACTGGGCATGTTTTTTTCATTTATTTCCACATATTCACTGAATACTCGTCACTCGTAAGAAATAAACAAATAAATATCTACAGTTTCACACAAATTCCTATACAACAACGACTAAATTGACGTAAGTGCAAATTTTATTTAGCATATTTAAAATCAGCCGACTCATAGCAACCTCGCTATCGTTTGCCGTTCAGAAATATCATAAAACGATATGGCCCGAGTACCGGGTCCCAATTACGCATCGCATTTTCCAATAATACTCGAACGCGAATGGGCCCGCTAAACCTGCCGTGTAATCGGATATTGTATGAAAGCTCAGATGACTTGACAGAATACGGGGGTGGTAACATAAAAAAAATATTGAATTTTCCCCTTTTTCGTGCATGTAACGCGCACACGTTGACACACCGTTGGGGTTGCTTATTATTTGTGAGCGAAACCGTTATTTATTTAATAAATGGAAGAGACGTGTTGTAATGTAGATGGATGCAGTACCCTAAGGGTAGAATAGAGTAAACATATACATGTATATAATGAAGATATATGTTTACCTGTAACTTCAAACCATCTACTTAAGACGGGGTAGATGGTAGTAACAAAATATATCATTTCACTTGCCGTAATATCTCATTTCGTGTAACACACATAAAGGTTACTCCGTCGACTTTAAAAGTACTCCACATTAATGGAATATGATGTAGCTCAAGCCCACACTTTTTTACTCATTTCTTTTTACTGAAAACCGAAGCAGGAAACGGTGTGAATCACAAAGTGCAGTTGAACATTTAACACTTAACTGACTTTCCGATCTTAAAATGAATAAACTTAAAACGATTATCGACACGGAACGATATAATCGATTCAACTACTTACAAATAAACAAATCTAGGATGTTTATACATAAATACGCTTTATAATGGTGAAAGCATTATATAAATCAATTGATGAGTTTCCTAAGTTAAATATATTAACTTTTCTCAGCCTCGTATCGTTATTTTGTTGGAGATCGTCACCGTTTATGGATCAGTATTTCACAGATCATGTCCCCCTATCTGGCTTTGTCCTCAATATTGTCGACTTTACTAATATATTTTTCCATTATATATAAGGAGACACATTAATTTAATAAAATTATTTATACATAGTTTCTATCTCCAGAGCCTTATTATAAGTTAGACCTTATTTGCCATATATACTTTATTAAAAGAAGTTAAAATTCCCTTTGGAATGCATAATTAAGAAACTAAATAGTGTTTTTTTGATTTCTCGTTATTAGTTTATCACTCATGATTTTTGTTGAGGTTGTCGTTTTATGTTTTCACTCATTCACTATTTCCCATTTTCAAGCTCCATTTGCGAATCGAGATTTGGCATAAAAATTTCAAACAAAATTATAGCTAGATATACAAATAATTCTCAGTAATAAAATACAATCGCTCAGGAACATATCTACTGCTTATATAATTGATAATATTGCGAAGTTTGTTGTTCAGACTCCATCTCAAAATTGGTTTATATTTCTTTTCAATAGCAATTTAAGGTCAGTGATAAAGGAAATACTTCACGCTAACACATTAAATTTTACAAAAAATTATATGAAAAGAAATACAAATTATATTTTTGTAATATAAGTGTCAGACACAATTTAAATATACTGTATTTTTCCATTTTAAGATAACTTATCAAAAGTTTTAAATAGTACAAAATCAAAAAGTCACAAAAATTTTAATATTTTTTTTTAAATATGATAATGAAAAGTGATAATAGTATGCATATTATCATTTTATCCTTGGGGAAAACTGTATCATAAATAAAGTGTTTAAGAATTTTCAGAAACACACAATAATAAGGCTCATCAAATGAACTAAGTAATTTAAAAAAATGACATTGCCCTTATATTATAATTCAATACCAAATTGAAATCTATTTTTAACATGATTCATATTCAGTCATATAGAAAATGAAACAAAAATGCTACAATTAATTTTCTTTGGTCAATTAAATTAGATCATAATGTTGCAAACAAATATATGCTCTGAATATTGAATATATTTGGCGTTAATTTTGTAGAAATTCATTATTCACACTTAATGAAACTACGTGATGTAGTATTATTTCTACTTTCTTTAATTTCTTTACCACGACCTAGGTTTCGTTGTATTACAACATCTTCAGGTGGGATATTAGCAAAGATATCTTTTTGGCAACGAATCTTTGCTAATATCCCACCTGAAAATGTAATACAACGAAACCTACGTCATGGTAAAGAAATTAAAGAAAGTAGAAATAATATTACATCACGTAGTTTCATTTAAGTGGAAATATATGCTTCATTCGCCTTTTTAAATAAATGTCTATTTGCATCATTTTAACCTGATTTACGAAAGTTTAGCATAATGCAAAAATCAAACTGTTAAAAATTTCGGGAGCTAAATAAGGCCAAGCACAAACTGACTGGTCATGTTATCCCTGAAGTGTTATTATTTACAATGTTAATTTAGCAAAATACAACTTGACACAACGTAGAAATAAATCGCAGTTATTAATGAAAAAGCATCATATTGCGTAAAATTTGTAATCGGTAAAAAAAATATATTTAAAATATAGTTGCAGCAACCTATATTAATAAAAAATATATAAACATAGTTACGGAAACCCCTATTGCTGCATCTATATTTGATAAAAAGAAGATGGACTCGACGTCGAAAACAATGTAGCACGGCTTTGCTAACATTATATTTTCTTATTCTATATAAGTAGACATTAAATTAATGCAATCATACGTAGTATCTATCTCCAGAGCCTCATTGCAAGTTAGGCCTTATTTGCCCTATATACTTTCTTAAAACAGGTCACATTTTCATATTCATCACATCATATTTTCGTAAATTCCCTAAACATTATTTATTACAACAAAACAAAATGTAAAAAATCAAATTTCTCCTCAACAATCAGAATATTTAGACAATATCTCAAGGCTGTGATAAAACAGATAATTGTAAACAAAACCTTTGAGGTAAATCTCTCATGTATAACATTTTAACAAGTTAATCTACTTGCCTCGGGTTCTCTGGATCAAATACAGATTATCGTACGTTTTAATTCCTGCATATTCCTAAAGTGGGCAATAAGATAAAAAGGAATCTCTCCGTCTAATCCTATCATTTTCGTGAGCATCTACGAAAAGCTTAGTCGTTTTCTATCAGGGTTTATCAGTGGTGTTGGCAGCATTTTACTTAAAAGGATATAACAAAGGAGAAAGATCAAACACGAGCACATACCGACTTCATTTCAACGGGAATAAATTCTAGAGAACTTGGAAAAGAGCAGATTTAAAGAAACTAAAATTATACACCGAAAATATTTCAAACGTTATTAAGATAGAAGAAAAATATTTTCGTGATAATCCACCTGTTCATGCTCCTTGAAGTTTAAGATACTCATTAATAATCTTGTTAGCAAATCTCAATTTGACGCATCTACTATAGAAAATTACTTAGAACTTCAAGTCGATTTCTCAATTAATTTAACTTAGTTGCCTAAATTATTATATTTATGTGAAATTGGATCTGTCAGTAAATGTCTTTTTGTCTGTACCCTATTTTCGGAATTATTTTATAAAATTAATTTCCCAACTGAAGATTATCTCCTTATTATGATAATTTCTATTATCTAAAAATGTAGACTATATCAAATTTTTTTTAACTAATTCATTTAGCACTTTTAGTTTTAAACACTTTTTTAGAGTTACTTAAAACCTTACTGGACATTTTTATGTGATACGCAATTAATAGCCAAAGTATATTTAGTATTATCGACATTTTTTTTTTAATTTAGAGTCATATTTTGGTAATATGATATGTGACACTGTTATTTAGAATTTTTTTTTAAATTTTAACAATTATTTTGCGTTTTTAATAGTATGAAAATTAAAAATAACACTAATTTAAAAACTTGCAAGAAACTCCTCATGATAATCACTTTATCGTAAACCTTGCAAGCTTTAATTTAGTAATGAAGGAGCACGATTTCTTCGTATTCCGTATAGATAAGAATATGTAATAAAATGAGAGTAAGGTATAAATTTCAAAGTTTAAAATGTTATTAGTATAATATAATTTATGAGAAAATAAATCTTAACTTGGCAGATGTCTCCGAAATAATAGATATAATTACAACTACTATATTTCAACTGTCATAATAAATGACAGGTTATTACTTACATCGAATATGAATTGTGAATATAAAAGTAAAGTATTACCTGATACGAGTCATTTCGTTCAATGAATTTAAAATGTAATATTAGAAATAAAAGAAAAAGAAATAAAAAAATTAATTAAAGTTGGAAAATCTGAACAGAAAAATCTATATTTTATTTATGTTTTTCGATTTTAGTCGCGTTCTGCACAATTTTAGAAATCTATACAGTTATGGAAAGGATATATCAAATAAAATTAGCCCTTACATTACATAATATTTTCTTTTGTTTCTTTTAACTTCTATAAAAAGAAATAAAATACTAGTCGATTATCAAGCTTCTATCTCCAACTCTAGTTGGATAGAAATCTTAAGCTCAAACAAACTGACAAGGAAAGTTTATAAAACTGTTGTAGATTACACATTTCATTAAGTTACCATTATTTACTATTTTTTAGTATTCGTAGAAATATAATAATATCCATAGTAACAAAATATAGATCTCATAACATATTTATAATCGTATGTCATCATTTATTTTGGTACACATAATTAATACGAAATACACATTTATATGTCCAATAACCTAATCACATATTCTACCACACAGGACAATGACAGCGATATGCTTCGTGTGCAACCTGCCCATCCTGTCACATCAGGTCGGCCTCGTGTGGGCGGGCGGTAACGGCTGGGACGAGCTAGCTCGCGGTGCGCTCGAAGAGAGCACGTTGCGCCAGCGGCTGGGAGGGCGTCGCGATTCTGCCGCTCAAGTCTCATGCCTGTCACCGCCCGATGACTCCCCGGCGGAACCCAGCAGAGGTACGCATATTGAGTACTATTTGTTTTCGTTTTTTATCCTATTAACGCATACAAAAACATTTTTTATATGATATGCTGAACATGACAGAACGTATGCTTTTCTACAGATCCGATTTTAGTGAACGTTTTTTGTTGACAATAACAGTTTAAAGAAGGCTCCTATCAATTCCGCTTAATAAAATGTATCGTTATCTCTTCTTCCGTTATTTTATTTCCCAGCAATAGTTTAAACTTTTTTGGTGACTAAATGTATAAACTATAGTCTCTAATATATTAATATAGTATATAGTCTCTAATATACTAAAATATAACCTACAATTTATTTGTAACGATGTAAATTGTTCTACTCTAAGAAATTAATGAAAAATTACCCATGTTTAAATTTTATAGATTTATATCTTATTTAACCAGTAATTATATGCTGGCTCAACTTTCAAGAACAGCAGATACAGGATAATACCTAAAACTTTTAGTGGTACATTTTTACAACACATAAGCAACATGCAAGTTCCACACTCTGATTGTTTTATGCACAATACCCATCATCTTATTGCATAACAATATATTAATTAAGAAACATGATTGAGAATTCATCAATTAATATTTATAGCAAAAGGTTTATATACGGTTTGTTTAGTATTATATTCAATTTTTCTAGTTATTTATGGTTGACATTCATTTTATTAATTATTAATAAAACGTAAATTATCACGAAGTAAATAATACCTCTGACATCTTCAAAATACTTTAAAAATTATGTTTTAAAATTTCGTTTATTATAACGTGATGCAACTACATTGAATATACAAATTTCATTCACGCAAAAACTGTTACATCTTTATTGTCGAAAATAAAATAGAACAAATTAAGATAACACCAACATTGAAAAAATATAACAAATATAATCTAATGGTAAGTACCATAATAAATTAATGGTAAGTACCATATCAATGTATGAAAACTTATAAATAATTCCGGATTTTCATTTTAAATTAGAAAGGCTCCGTATGTAATTAGAAATCGCTGAGATGTTTTGAAGTTTTCCTACCTAATGTTTGTTATTCCAATAAAGTTTATTAATTTTCCAAAAGCTAGGAGTTTTTGACAGATCATTAACTTTATAAGTAAGTTTGAACAAAATGTTTCAAATATTTTTTCGCGGTACGGAATTATCGTGAATTTTGTTCGAAATATATCCTAAAATACTTAACTGTTCCATGTGTGTTGTTTAAAAAAATATTCAACAATTTATATTTAAGAAAAATGGAAAAGTTTGTCCTCGAGTGTTATTTACATCCAGGTCCGCCCAATTTCTTTTTAAACGTCGCATGAATATTTAAAATCTACAAACTTAACAAATGGATAGCGAAGTAATCAAAATAATTTTACAATTTTCGCTGAAAAACTCTACAAAGCAGTCTTGGTGACACAATAAATATCACAGGAAAAACCGAGATGAAAATACTCGCCGCGAGGAATCTATATAAATTATAAAATAACAAAATTAGAATAAAGGCACCCAATAATACTGGAAATCATCGGCCTCGCTTCATTACAAAGGAAAATCAAAAATTAGCATACTTTTCCAATGTAGAAACAAAAATTTTCATAAAGTTAATATTAATTATCGCTTTCCTTAATAAATTCGCATTTTGATTACGTTTTATACCTTACACGAATCGAATAGTATATTAGTAATACCAGTCTCTGTTAGGTTCAAAGAAGGTGAAAATTGTTAATTACAAGCCTTTTAGCATTTACCATAAGTCTAGCTAAACTTAAACGCTTAGAATTAAGTAATAATTTAATTCAAAAGATATCGAAAGCAGATACAGTCCTACGTTTAAAATATTTTAACTTATAAATTATTACTCTTAATAACCTTTACATAAATATTTTTCATTTCAGCCGAATCCTGGAATTCAAATATGTCGTGTACTGTTTTATATTTTATCATTCTGTTGCAATACCCAAAATATCCAGTTTTTCTTTTATTTTTCATCACTTTTTACAAGAGTAACTTTAATTTAATTCAATAATAATACCTTTCCTACTGTTTAAAACTAAAAAAAATTCAAAACGAAACAACAATAACTCTACAAATAACTATATATACTTTGTATATCTTTGATGATGCACTCCATTTTCTATCGGTTATAGACTTTATTAAGATCCCCACGTCATAGTATTAAGTACGGTCTTGACTCTCTGATACTAATACCAGTTTTCACGTTAAGGTTTTTAAACTGGCGCTATTGCCAATGATTGTATAGAAATCTAACAAGTTACGTTCTTCGAATCACCGTGTAATCATAAAAAAAAATTTATACTAAAAAGTAAAGAAAAAAATTAACTCGAAATAACTATTTGCAATAAATAACTAAGTTATTTACTTTTAAAGTCGGTGCCAGCACTGTAAACCAACTTAAACAAACTTAGCATTTACTTTAATTTATAATGTAAATTTTAAACCTGAACTTCTAATGTACTCACAATGTGAAATAGGTTCATAAAGGGGAGGAGTTCCGTTCTCCATATTCAAAGTCAAAAACCAGATTTTGCAAAGTAACAGTACCTTTTAGGTGTTCCGTTCTCCATATCCACTTAAGGAGTTCCGTTCTCCATGTCCACTTAAGGAGTTCCGTTCTCCATATCAGGAACCCAGTATCAAATTTTGCAGAGGAAAAACTACCACCAGCAAATGTTCTTGAGTCGATTTACTATCATCCAATAAGGAGTTCCATTGATTAAACCCAGAATGCATCTTCAGATTCTGACATGGTCGATGGTGTAGTTATTTTGCAAAGTAACGACTACCAGCAGCAAATATCTTGAATCACGTTTAATTTACTACCATCCGTTATGGATTTCTTCATCTCCAGAACTCATCATCAGACCCTGACCTGGTCGACGGTATAGTTATTTTGCAAAGTAACAATTACTATTAGCGAATATATTTAATCACTGTTGATTTACTAACATCCGTTAAAGAGTCCCATTATTAATCTTCAGAACTCATCATCAGACTCCGACCTGGTAAATGGTGTAGTTATTTTACAAAGTAACAACTACTCGTAGCAAATATTTTGAGTCATAGTTGATTTATTGCCATTCGTTAAGAACTTCCATCGTTATTTCCTGACCTTATTATCAAATTATCATCATATTTATATGGAACCACCCCTAAAGTACCCTCTTTCAAATAAAAAAGGAATCATCGAAATTGGTCCACTCAGTAAATAAATATCACTGAACATAGATAAACAAAAAAGATTCCAACGAATTGAGAACCTCTTCTTTTTATTGAAGTCGGTTAAATATAACTCCTCTTTCTAGCTTTATTCATATAAACGAATTATGAATACTAGGACAAAATTCTTTAACCAATATTCAATAACGAAATTCTTTATTCATAGGAAAAAGAAAATAAATTAAATAAAATTCTTTATTCATAGAAAAAGATAAATAATTTAAAACGACATATAAAAAAAATAACATTTGCGCATTAATATCAGATCACACCACGAAATTGACACACTGAAATGTTTTCTTTTTATTAATCTGTATGGTATAAATTATAAAAAAAACTGTAAACTAATGAGTGAAAGCTCATAACGAAGCTATAGAAAATTGTAATTTATTATTATTCGACATCAATCAATTCAATCTATATCGACCAATTGGATAATACAGTTAAAGTCGAAAATTTAAGTTCTGGGTATGCACCTCAGCTGAAGTGCGCGAAATGTCAATATTTTCAAATTCGCCGACGAATTGTATAGTTGTGTAATAAAAACAAGTCCGACGCTTAAATTATTAATAATGATAATATTGTATTCCAACTATGTAAAGAACATTTTCTCTAATACCAATGGTTTAGCAGTTATAAGGCAATAAAAAATATATGTTTAACAACTCCGATGGATTTTCTCGATCTTAATAACTTTGGTTCAACATAGATATCTGATTCTCAAGGTTCATGATTTTTTCAAAATCATGAACGTTGGGGAGGCAATTTTTAAGCGTTTTCCCAGAAAACAGGTTTAACTAAATTCATAAAAAACACATCTTGCATATCGCTGAATTCGTAATTCAATAAGTTTTCATTTGCCATCCAACAAATTTGAATTTGAAATTTTTGTTATTTCCCAATTTACTCATGAAATTTACTACTCTCTCCGTCCTAAATTTAAATTTTTTACATTAAATATAATAGTTTCCGAAAAAATCGTCTGTAACGGAAATGTTTGACAATTTTCCAAAAAAGTACACATATATATCTAAAAAATAATATCAAATTAAACCACCGCGGCAAATTTATGACATGCGGTCTCCGGTTACCTATTTCCTCATGTTATCATTTTTAATAACCTTGTAATATTCAAGAAAAAAAACATTAAAGTGTTATGATGTCCGTCTAACGACGCCCTTATTGTTTACGACGACAAAAAATACCCACGTTATCTATGCAGTTAAAAACAATTCTAGTTTATACTTACGCAATGATTTTTATACTATGTTTTTTTTAACGTTTTATAGACTTGGAAAAAAATTAGAACCAGTTTTAAGGGACTTTAAAACTTCATGTCCACCCCTTATTTTACCAGTTTGTTCATAGTTTTTATCGTTTTTACAGAATCTTATACTTTCAGGCTTATGTGCATGAAATTTTAAAAGTATATGCCTCAGATGGAGATGTGCCTCGATTAATTTGTAACAAAGTGTTAAGACAAATTTTTCATGTAAATGAAAATCGAAAGCCATTTTTAGGGTATCATTTAACAGATCTTTTAAAACGAAATTTACCTTAAAAATAACACTTTTCATTTTTAAGCATCTTTGTGAAATATTAAGCTTTTTTATTCGATTTCTGTTTGTATTCGACTTTCTCCAAGCGACGATAGATTTGGAAAATGTGAAGTTTTCTGCGCAAAAGTATGTAATTATGACTACCGGCTAAAATTATTTCAATTAACTTTCAACAATATTTTCCAAAGACATTAATAACTATGAGTATTCCAACAAGCAATTAGTCGTTTTTTTTTGGGTTCAGTGCCTGAAAAGCAAAAATGGAGTCCTTATCATTCACGTGATTGTCTATCCGTCTGCAAGGTTATTTTTCTTGCAAAAGGCATAAGATGGAAACTTCAAATTTGATATAGTGATAAAGCATATTAATCCGCAAACATCATATATGATATATATAAGAAAGATATAATATGATGTATCGTTCGAAAGGACTGGATATAAGGGTTTCAAAAATATTTTTTTACAATATTAGATCATATATTTTAACAGATATTCTAAGAAATATTCAATAAAACTATGACCGCCCCCCCTCCCTTACGTTCAAAACTACCAAGACTTTTAGTCTCATAGTGTGAAAGAAAAATGGTATTTAGGAATCTACACAAAGATTTTAGAAAAACTGATGATCATTCTAGATGTTACAGTATCAATATATTCACGATGATAAATATATATATATACATATATATATATATATATATATATATATATATATATATATATATAATATATATGTCTGTGTATATATATTTAACATCGTGAATTTAGAGTCATTAAATCGTTTTCCGGTAAATTTTATGTAAATTTCTCGTGACTTTTTTTCGGTGAGACTGCTACTCTATAGAAAAGTCTAAGTTTCAAAAACAATATTTTAGTATACTCCATGCAATACATGAAATTTATTAAAAAAATGTGAATATTTAAAATTTCCATATGAACAATTTTAAATAATAACTATTGATGTGTAGGTCGCACAGTGGTTGACATTTGACCATAATTCATTAAATTGTTAAGTTTGAATATTATTGAAACTTTTTTGTTAAACAGTATACCTCTATAATCATTGCATATAAAAAAACATGTAATGAAATTACAGAAACTCCGAACTGAAATCACTAAACAGGATTAAGTTAAATAATAAAATGTACGTACCTCCTCATTTTGTTGAAAACATTAATAAACAATACTAAGTCAGTTCAGATTGCTGCTACAAAATTTTGCTTTTGCAACAGGTGTACATTAAGCAAGCTGTCAATTTTATCCATTTGCAACAGGAGTATATTAAGCAAGTTGTGTTTCACTAATATATAAAACACAGATATTTATTACACAAAATATAAAATAAACACTTTTTTGCCTTGGTGTACACTCAGCATGCTATTGAAAAAGTACATGTGAAATCGCACAAAATTTACAGCTCGAAAGTCATTCAGTCAACCTGACATTTTAAAAGAATTCAGCGACGATTTCTACTCTGAGCGACTGTTTGACCCATAGACTTTATACACTACGAATATTTAGTCTATGGTTTGACCACAGAATATTATGTTTTTGACATTGACAGTACGAATGTAAACAATGAATCTTTCAATGCATTTGTAACCCATATGATATATATATATATATATATATATATATATATATATATATATATATATATATATACATATACAAATTTTAGCAAATATGCTGCCTCTTTAAATATCCATCGTTTAAATCTTCAAAGAATTTTGACTTTGGACGTAAAATTACACCTTTTAAAATACAAATCGTTCAAAAAATCAAACCTGACGCCTACAACAAGCGGAAAATTTACTGTCAGAAAATGTTAGAGATTTTTTCACAAGAAAACAGAATGGGCAATGTTTATTTAAGGGATAAATCACACTTTCATCTTAAAGGTTACGTCAATCGTTAAGCATCCAGCAATCCAAAAGAAAAGCATCAGAAAGCATTACATAGCTCTAAAGTTAATGTTTGGTACGCAATATCGTCTAAAAATATCGTCGGGCCATTTTCCTTCGAGAATGACCGCGGTGCAACGGTTAAGTGACGAGCGAACGGTATATCGAAATGTTTAACAATTTTTTTGTACCGCAGCTACGAGAGAAGAATGTTGACAAGTCAGATGTGCGGTTTCAGCAAGATGGGGTCACTGTCTACAAAGCTAGGGTCTTTATGCACATAATTCGAGGGCTATTTCCAGAAAAAGTCATAAACCGATTTATAGACATATTATGGCCACCCAGATCGCCTGACTTAACCCATGCTGACTTTTTTCTATGAGATTATCTTAAAGCAAAAGTTTTTAATGTAAGAGGGGTACAAATTTGGAGCAGCTGAAGACTAAAATAACGGAGAGTGAGAGCGTCATTGCAAATTCGCGCTTACGCTTTGAGGAGTGCTTTAGCCGTGATGGGAGACATCTTGTTGATGCAATATTCCGTACATGAAATCCGCATAAATATATTTTAGTTTACTGTAATTAAAATATTACAAATACAATAATTGTCTTTTATTATTATTATTTAAAGTTTGAATTTCCCGCTGAGACACCTTTTATATAGATAAGGGTGAATGTGCTTTAACATTATGCCAAATTTCAAATTTCTACGGCAAATATTTTCTGAAAATAACGATTATAACGGACAGACTCACAGAGATACGGTAATAAATTTATGAGGAATACATCTTTTCCTTTTAGGTACGTAACTCTAACAGTAGTAGAACGCTTTCTGTTAACATTTAATATATTTAATTTCAAAAGTCAATGAATGATTGTACGAAACGGATAAGACTAGTCAAACTGAATTATTGAATGATTACCAATATTATTAAAATTATCTTTGAGGTACTTAAAAAAATCAATTGTTTATTCTTACGACACAAAAATGTTATTTCAATTAATGAAAATTACAGATTATTTCCCAGCATATACTATACTCAAAAGAAAACTTTTAATCTAAACGTTTTGAAAACGACTAAATTTATTTTAGTTGCTTTCTAATTTACTTTAAGCTACGTCGAAATTTAAATACGAACTTAAACAAAACAGCTCTATCTAACTGCCATTACGGCGAAATTAATCAACTCTCTGTGAATACAGTAACACCCCTTAAAAAGGATTATGAAATGCAGAGAAAATAGTAAAGCACTGATACCAAAATTTACATCAACAGAGGACATATACATTGCGAATCACATTTTTTAACTATGCTATCATGTCGGCTTTGCTTTATTTTAGAATTTATGTTAGGAAAACCTGGAGCCAAAGTGGAGAAAACTCATAAATTAATATTTGACAAATCCAACACAGCATCGCCCGCCCCGAGAGGCGAGTTGCATTAAATGCTGCCCGCCCAGCCATTAGCAGGTGAATAATTGATATTGCGGCGACGTAACACGTAGATATATACTGGCTCATTCATGAATTTTAGTCAGAATTTAATTCCTAAAATTATTTTATGTTATGAATCTACGAATACACGAGAGGAAATTCTATGCAGACTGATGCGGAGGAAATAGGAAATTATCTTAGTGCCCATCTTCCTCATTCATTATATCCGCAATTTTTCCAAAATGACATAAGCCGTTTATAATAACACGAATACTTAAATAAATTTAAATTTTAAAAGATAAAATTTTATTCCTTCTATCAAGTCTCTTTAAGTGTGACTGGCACAGGTTCAATGATGCTGATTTATCTAGATTTTGATTTTTCCTTTGATGTATTTTGTTCTTTTTTATCGGGTCCTTCAATACATGGAATTTTATCAATATTTCATCGCATTGCACGTTCACAATAACTTGCAAAACAGAATAAAATTTAAAATACTAAATGTTCATTTTAAAGATAAAATTGGGTTATTTTAAAATATTGTAAATAACAAGAAATAATGTAAAACAAAACCGTACGAAGTTTTAAAAAAACGCCAATGGTTAGCGAAAGTCAGAATGAAAAATTTAATATAGTTTTTGACGATCTTTATTGTTTTTATTGTTAATGAAAATACAAAAACAAGAAACTGTGTACGAGATACAAAAATAATAATAATTTTATTAAGTTATGCAAAAATTCATATTTGAATTGGCACTTTGATTTTATTTATTTATTTTTAGAAACTTCATGCCCAACTTACGATTTACCCAAAGCGTTATGTATGTAGAAAAACATATAACAAATAGTTATAAATACACAGTAATTTGGATATACATCATCTAGAAATTAGTCGTGGACTATCAAATAAGTCCGTAATACCATTTTTGAAGCAGTCAATGGTACAGATAAAATATCTAGACTGGGTGCATTCCGCAATATTGCAATAAACAATGTGAGTGCACAAAAGACAGGTGAGTGCTGTAGAATTTTTGTGTGCGCTCTAGGCAGGTAAAATAAACAATGACATCATCCTCTTATATTGCAGCCAGGAGCATAACAATCCAGTAAAGTCAAGATCAAGGAACTATCAAGATAATGATTTAATAATTAAAAAAAACGCATGATCAAAAGCAATGCCCTTCGGAGTTGAAAGGAAGTACATCCGACTATGCCCATCATAAAATCCGCGAGAAATAAGTAAGGATAATAGCCATCTATTTTATAATACAAAAACCTGCTTAACTTTTTTAATATTTTCTCCAGCATGAGGTTATAAGTAGCTTCATATTGAGATCAGATGACTGCATTCGTTTCTAGTATACTACGAACTAAAGAATCAAATAGCGTAACGATAGATTCGGTATGTTGGCAATCGTGGAAATTCCGTATGACAAAACCTTGTATGCTTTGCACAATGTGGCAGTGAAATTTAAAATGATTATCCATAAGTACACCAACCTCCCGCACAGATGAAACCCCTTTGAATGTAGCTTCACCCAGTTCATAACTACGCAAAAAGGCGGTTTGCAAACTAAATTTCATGAAAATAATTTTCATATTTCGGTAAAGTAACCTTAATTTTAAGTTTTAATAAGAAACTTAATTGTTTGTTTAATAACACAAATATTTAATTTTATTACATAAATAACATAGCACTGCCTTCTGCTATTAGTATCACATAATAACACTTTAGCTCGTGTACGTAACTACATGAAAGATTCGTAAATTTTATCTTCATTTCTATACTACTGTCACTTTTCCATTACTCATATCTTAAATACTAAAAATGTACGAATTCTAAGTTTATAGCTACTCTCCCAAATAGGTTTTGGTAATCCGTCAGTGAATAAATCAGTTAATTAATGAATATTATTAAATTAACGATTATTGATGTTAAAATACTTCTAGAATTGGTATATGCAAATACATGAAATTGTGAATATTTTATAATATCTTTTCCCTCTCTCGAGGTTCTTATTGAAAAATAAGAATTATACTTCCAGCATTTACTCAATTTGTACTTCAACTTAGTAAAAGAAAATAGGGTAAAATAATCTGGAGGTGTCAAAGCAGTGCGGTTCGGAATTTCACGGTGCGTTACCGTGGCCACATAATACGATAAAATTTGGTCGCGTCGCATAAATTTTTCTGCATAAAAATCAATGTGTAATTATATTTAATGCCGTATGCATAATTATGTGAGTGTCGAATTAAGCAAAATAAGGACTAAGTGGAATTGAATGCGGATGAAATGAGGTAAAGATTTACAGAATTTTGACGAGAATATAGAAAAAATGCTATTATAAAAACAAAAAAAACAAACATTAGGTCAGTGCCCCTATGTTCAAAAAAGTCAACGAAGTGGCAATCAGTGGACCAACTGAGAATTTCGTGTCATGGATGATAAATTGATCGGCATAATTTTGCGGTTTGGCAACAAAAATTAAGACTGATCCATAGTTGTTCATAGTGATTAAACATTTATCATAAGTTATGTATGTACTGTTTTGGCGGAAATTGCAAATGTCAGGCATATAGCTTTATGTACGTAATTTCAAACTTTTTTTGCAAGCATATTTGCCAATATGAGAAGAATTGCAAAATGAAATATAAGTACTTTGAATGTGCTGAGAACAACCTTTCGTAGGACACTCTACGCGATTTGGTTTAAGAAAATAAACATTTTCAAACGCTTATTATTTGCTTATAAACAAACATTGAATTTTTAAGAGTTTTGGCAATGATACTAGTAATATAAAGAGTAAGCAAGCAACATATGTAACTTAGCCAATTTTCTAGTCTGTGGCACGTAGAGTTACTTAAAAAAATACTAATGACATACCAATCACTAAAGGGACAAATCACAAAGTGTCGCCGTCAATGCTCATCTTTGACACAGATTTCTAAAAAACCAGAAAAAATTAAACCATACAAAATTCAAGTAGGAAATGAAATCAGACAGATTAAAAAAATGCACGTGCATGAAACTGAAGAAGTTCTGAAAGACACTAATGTAAAAAGCCATAAAAATCGAAGAGGTTACACGAAAGCCTTTATGGGAATTAGAGAACGGAAAATACTATGTTAAATGTGGTGCTCCATTATCGCGGCTCTCTCCGCCTAGGCTGGAGAAAGGCGTGAAGATTTAGAAAGATGTTTGTACTCTGTCTATTTGAGTCAATTGAAAATATTAGGGAGTAACCAGTTTTAAACTCTTCCCTTTTTTAATATTAATTATTAATATAGTGTAAAGAAGTATATTGTCTGTATCTTTATACTTAAAACTCAACGTATGTATGTGTGTATATTCTTTAGAAGCTCCTATAATTTACAATCCATTCCCCTCAAATCTTCCATACTTCTTATAAAACAAACTTTCAGGAAGTGGCAACCCTCACCCTAAAATATTTTAGAAAGTAGAAATAATACTACATCACGTAGTTTCATTTAATTGTGCTAAAATATTTATATTGTTTTTCTCTTGTTAAAAAAATATTGACTTCACAAATCATCTAGAGTTTGAACCGGCTACAAGCAAACAACGATACTTAATACTGGAAAATATTGGATTTCAATCTACATTACCTCTAGTATAAAAAAGATACTAGTAGTATTTGAAGATAATAGTTCTTGTATAAAGAAGGACACTGGCTGTTACATGTAACTTCATCCACATAAACAATTATTTATGACCTATTTTATGCGAGATGCATATTGTATTTTGCAATGATTTCAATCGTATTGTGAAAATACTATTATAAGCTTGATTTAATGAAGAAGTCGACGACTTAAACAAAGCAACAGCAGAACCATCCAACGGCAGCCTAAGAAAATTTTGTGTAGGTTAACGAAAACACTTTCACTACTATTATATATAAATATATGTATATATATATATAGATATATATATAGATTATGTATATATATATGTGTATATATATATATATGTATATATATATATATATATATATATATATATATGTACATATATGTATTATTGTATGATGAAAACTCATTGAACTACGTAGAACTCCTTCCATTATCTTCAAATTATAAACAGATTCTTAACTACCTTCAATTAAATTTTGATAACCCTATTACCTAGTTTATAACTTGTTAGCTTTTACCGTAATTTAGCCGTAATTTCGCTCGCATGATTATAGTTACAAACTTAAAGAAATAAATTAATACATGCTGCGCAATCTAGAACGCTTAAGGGAAATTAAACATAAAGTTTTTATTTTCGTAACTTTATAATATAAATAACAATAAAGAAATTAATACATGCTGCGCAATCTAGAATGGTTAAGGGAGATTAAACATTAAGTTTTTATTTTCGTAACTTTATAATATAAATAACAATGAAAACATAAATATTTCCCCCTAAACTAGGAATCGAAGAGGGGAATCTTTTGCTCAAACTCTCCGCGACAAAAATTCTTTCAAAATATTACTATAATAATACGTTGCCCTATTGCAAAGTTGCTTCGTTATTCCATTTGTACACTTTTATTAAAATTAGCCTACGTCATTTTCTGACGCGTCAGAAAATGACGTAGACTAATTTTCACTAGCTCTGTCCAAAAATTCGTGTTGCTCCGTTACGATGTGAAAGACATTTTCGTATTAATTTTATATGTATATATGTGTGTGTGTATATACGTAAACTAACTTTTTTTTAAATACTGGAGATCGCCCAATAATCGAAACTCCACCGTAATGTACCTATTAACTTTCTTTAAAACGCTAATAGGTAAGCGAGAGTAAGTCAATTCAGATTGCTGCTACAAAATTTTCCTTTTGTTATAGATATATATTAAGCAAGCTGTATTCCACTAATATATAAAACACAAATATCTATTAGATAAAA